>JANHMN010000022.1:19341043-19368009 GCA_030674055.1 Rhabdomys pumilio | reverse complement strand
TGTGCCATCCCCATCACACACTCCCCAGCCTAGGCTTGGGAACCTCATGGAAGAGGGAACTCAAGAGCTGGAGGTAGGGAAGAGCACCGTGAAATGCCGTCCCCAGGACCTGACTCAGCTATTTCACTCAGGAACTCACTGTCACTATGGTTAATGTCCACGCCAGCAGGCAACACTGACAGGACTCAGTGGATAACAACAAAATCCCGTGAAGGTGGGAGAGGGGACGTTGTGGGGGGAGGAAAGGGGTGAGTTGGGGTGAAAGGGATCAAAACACATTGAATATCCGTATGAAAGTGTCAAGAAATCAGTCAAAGATATTTTTAAAAAGAAAGAAAATATAACCCTCTAAAGGAGGACAGGGGAACAGGGCGGTTGGGGCAGCACTTTTGAGAGAGACTCACCTAACATTACTGCAGGCTAGCACCAACAGTGGTAAATGTGTGCCTAATACTTACCCTTGACCTGGGGTGACCTTCCGAATTCCCACAGATCCAGCCTAACTTGAAGAAAGACATCAGGGAAGTCCTCGTGGGGGGGCAGGGGCATCCTGAAAACCACAGGGCCGTCTGTTAATCCCACAGACTGGAGGACATAGACACCAAATGAAAGCAAGCTTTATTTGTGTACACATCTACAGCTGTCTCCCCTGAAGGTGAGGTGTACAAGACAAGCCCTGAGCCAATTTCTCAAGCCCTTCTCTATAGCACAAAACCACAGGACGGAGGCTTCTGCATGTAAGCATGGTTACAGAAGCAAGACCAGGCAGTTAAGGAAAAGTGGGTCATAGGGCAATGGCTACAGAACATTGCTGAGAACGGATGGCTCTGGGGCTGGTTAACGGTACCTTCTACAGTTACTAGGGTAGGGTGCAGCCTAGCTCTGAAACACAGAAAGGTTTTATAGTAAACAGAACCTTAACTTACCTACAGACTCAAAATGGCTTCTAGGAACTAAACACTGTCCAGGGAAGCAGACACAAGGACAGTCTCAAAGATATCCCAGACAGAGAAGCCTGGGAGTGCTGGTGAATACACCTCATGTGGAGTCCTGGATAAGAGCTTGGGACACAGAGAATATAAGGGAAACTGAGGAAATCTGAATAAAGCTTAGACCACAGGGACTTTGGTTCCCTGGTTGTGCAGAGTGAGTCGTGCTAACATGGGATGTCTACAGGAAAGAGAACCGTGTGGGTGTCCAGGAAGTCTCGGGTCGGTCTTCACAGCGATACTGTGGCCACAAAACTATCTTTAATCGAGAGGGCTCTTGGGCTGAGTGTGTAAGACAGTTGGAAGTGAGCTTGCTTAGCATGCATAATGCCCTGGTGTTAAGTACCAAGTAGCATGGTGTCACAGGCTAGTAAACCTGATGCCCGGGAGACAGGAACAAGAAGATCAGAAGCTCAGGGTCCTTCTTGGCTGCATAGCAAGTTCGAAGCCAGCATGGGATTCATAAGACTGTCTCCACGGTAAGGGGAGGGATTCAAAGTTTAAATAAGGGTTTGGAAAAGCCAAGCTTGGTAACACAATGTAGTCTCAGTCCTGAGAAGATAGACCCATCTTCTGGAGCTCAAGGGTCAGTCAGCCTATCCAAATCAGTAAGCGCCAGGTTCAGTGAGAGACAGAAGAATAAAGCTGGAGAGCCATCAAGGAAGACACACAGCATTGACTTCTGGCTTTGGCAATGCCTCTTCACTCACACATGCTCGAAGACATATGAATGTGTACATATACTACACACACACACACACACACACACACAGTTTAAATAAACATGCAAGAGGAATCCAATCAGGTCTCTACAGCAATGTCACATGGTCAAGAAATGTGTTCTTACACAATCTTGCACTTCAAAAGGCATTCTGGGTTCCAGATGGTTGCGAGACTCAAATATGCATTCTCCACTTCTTAAAGGGAGACTAAGGACACAATGGTGGTGGATATTTACATACTCTTGGAAGAAATAAGCATCACACCCAACTTGCCCACCCAAGAGGTCATATTCTGTGTGGCCAACAGGCAAACCAAGCCCAGCCCACCTCCTGCTCCCCGGGTTCCAGGCCCTACAGGGCACATTAGACTAACTCATTTAATCTCCACAAGGAGCCTACATGTAGCAATCCTGTCCCCAATTAGAGATGACAAATGAAGGTCTGGCAGGAGAAAGACAGCTGTGTAGTTAAGCGGTGACAGAGACGGGGAACATCTGTTCCTAGTTCACAACGGCAGCAGACACAGCACAGACCAGGAGAGCAAACATGGGTCAGTATCTTTTATGACAGCAGGGTGTACACTCTCTCAATAAGAAGGGAATGGACTCCTCCACAGACAGAAAGGTCATTCCTGTGAGACAGACACATAGTGCATGGTCACACCTCCGAAGCACAGTTCCGCCTCTCCAGCTACCAGAGCAAAACCAGCTCCGTGCTTGCCTGTCAATCCGGCTGGCATTCAAGAAATCTGGTCCCCAGTGTGTGCACTTGTAAGCTGCCTTCTTGAGGAAGCAGATCCGGGTCAAGGTTCAAAATCCAGGATGCTTCTTGGGCAGGGACCTTCCCCACCATCAACAATTGTGGAAGGAGGGACCGAGGACAGAGAGGAGACATGTCACCCCAAACCCCCAGGAAGCCCTGCCCCTTCCACAGGACTGGATGACCTCCACTGCCCAGGGAGCCGTGTCCTGTTGTTTGTGATGTTGTGTTTTGTTGACACATGGTCTCTCTATATGGCCTACCTGTCCTTGAACTCAATGTGTAGGCCAGACTGGCTTTGAACTCACAGAAATTCACCCATGGGGCTGCAAACCCTTTCAGCTCCTTCAGTCTTCTCTCTAACTCCTCCATTGGGAACCCCATGATCAGTTCAATGGTTAGCTGTGAGCATCTGCCTCTGACTATGTCAGACTCTGGCAGACCTCTAAGGAGACAGCTATATCAGGCTCCTGTCAGCATGCACTTCCTGGCATCCACATCAGTGTCTGCCTTTGGTGACTGTTCATGAGATGGAGACCCAGGTGGAGCAGTCTCTGGATGGTCCTTCCTTCAGTTTCTGTCCCACACTTTGTCTCCATATTTGCTCCCATGAGTATTTTGTTACTCCTTCTAAGAAGGACCATTCTCAACAATAATCACCATCCCTTACCTCAAGCTGTACTACAGTGCAATAGTGATAAAAAAAACTGCATGATATTAGTACAGAGACAGGCAGGAAGATCAATGGAATAGAATTGAAGACCCAGAAATGAACCCACACACCTATGGTCACTTGATCTTTGACAAAGGAGCTAAAATTGTCCAGTGGAAAAAGGACAGCATTTTCAACAAATGGTGCTGGTTCAACTGGAGGTCAGCATGTAGAAGAATGCAAATCGATCCATTCTTATCTCCTTGTACAACGCTCAAGTCCAAGTAGATAAAGGACCTTCACATAAAACCAGATGACTGAAACTAATAGAAGAGAAGGTGGGGAAGACCCTCAACTACCTAGGCACAGGGGAAAAGTTCCTGAACAGAACACCAATGGCTTATGCTCTAAGATCAAGAATTGACAAATGAGACCTCATAAAACTGCAAAGCTTCTGTAAGGCAAAGGACACTGTCAATAGGACAAAACAGCAACCAACAGTTTGGGAAAAGATCTTTACCAATCCTACATTAGATAGAGGGCTAATATCCAAGATATACAAAGAACTCAAGAAATTATACTCCAGACAACCAAATAACCCTATTAAAAATGGGGTACAGAGCTAAACAAAGAATTTTCAACTGAGGAAACTTGAATGGCCGAGAAGCATCTAAAGAAATGTTCAACATCCTTAGTCATCAGGGAAATGCAAATCAAAACAACCCTGAGATTCTACCTCACACCAGTCAGAATGGCCAAGATCAAAAACTCAGGTGATAGCAGATGCTGATGAGGATGTGGAGAAAGAGGAACACTCCTCCATTGTTGGTGGGATTGCAAGCTGGTACAACCACTCTGGAAATCAGTCTGGCGGTTCCTCAGAAAATTGGAAATAGCATTACCTGAGGATCCAGCTAAACCACTCCTGGGCACATACCCAGAAGATGCTCCAACATATAACAAGGACACATGCTCCACTATGTTCATAGCAACCTTATTTATAATAGCCAGAAGCTGGAAAGAACCCAGATGTCCTTCAACAGAGGAATGGATACAGAAAATGTGATATATTTACACAATGGAGTATTACTCAGCTATTAAAAGCAATGAATTCATGAAATTCTTAGGCAAATGGATGAAACTAGAAAATTTCATCCTGAGTAAGGTAACCCAGTCACAAAAGGACACACATGGTATGCACTCACTGATAAGTGGATATTAGCACAAACGCTCACAATACCTTAAATACAACTCACAGATCACATGAAGCTCATGAAGAAGGAAGACCAAAGTGTGGGTGCGTCTTCCTGTTTGGTTTTTCTTTTATGTTTTTAGCCATAGCTCAGACTAGGGGTTCACAAACCTTGGTGTCTGTCATTATGGGGTGGGGGAGCCTTAAAAATGTGCTGAGTCACAAGCCCAGCCCACTGACTTTTTAAAGTTCTTTAGTAAAGTCAGCCCTCTGAAGAGATTCTAAACGCTTGTTTGTTTGTTTTAAATGTGTATTGGGACCTGTGTGATCAAAACTGTAGTCACGGGCTGTCCCCTGGTCTGAGAAGAGCCACAAGAGGCCAATGCTCAGGCGCTGCTTTAATAGAAGCAGATGACAGGAGTCATGGACAGCAGGTGGCAACTTAGCAACACCTCGACATCTTCCGTGTGTGAGCATGTGTGTGTGCATGTGTGTGTGTGCATGTGTGTGTGTGTGCATGTGTGTGTGTGCATGCGTGTGTGTGTTCGCACGTGTGTGTATGCGCATGTGTGCATGCATGTGTGTATGTGTGCATGCATGTGTGTATGTGTGCATGTGTGTGCATGTGTTTGCGTGTGCGTGTGCGTGTGTGTGTGTGTGTGTGCGTGTGTGTGTGTGTGTGTGTGTGTGTGTGTGTGTGTGTGTGTGTTGAGGGTGAGGCACACCACAGGGATGTGCAGTTTCAGCCTGGCCACCTACAGATCATAGAAGCATCCCTGCTTAGCTTTCAAGGTTGAGAGGAGGGAACAGAAGCTGGAATGAAGACTCTGCCCCCTCCAAAAGCAAACGCTAATGCTAGCTAGCTGCCTTGAAGGAACTTGGTGACCTTTGGAGTAGAGCCCCTGAGGAGAAGCTGTCAGCAGCAGCAGCCAGGGCTCTGTAGCAAGCCAGCTGAGAGGAAGAACACCTCCCACGTTAGTCCTCCATACCTGCTTTGTAGGAGTGTCTTAACTAGGGTTTCTACTGCTTCAGCAAAACACCATGACCAAAAAGCAAGTTGAGGAGGAAAGGGTTTATTTGGCTTACACTTCCATATTGCTGTTCATCACCAAAAGAAGTCAGGACAGGAACTCAAAGCAGGAACCTGGAGGCAGAGCTGATGCAGAGGCCATGGAGAGGTGCTGCTTACTGGCTTGCTCCCCACAGCTTACTCACCCTGCTTTCTTATAAAACCCAGGGCCACCAGTCCAGGGATGGCACCACCTGCCATGGGCTGGGCCCACCCCATCAATCACTAATTGAGAAAATACCCTATAGCCGGATTTTACAAAGGCATTTTCTCAAGGGGGTGTTCTCTCCTTTCAGATGACTCTAGCTTGTGTTAAATTGACATAAAACCACTGGCACTGAGCCAGATGCTAGGAGTATCCACAGGCCTCAACAGCACAGTGGTTTGTCCTTGATGTCTGCACAGCAGAAATTGGACTTTGCATCCAGGAGACAAAGGGCCAAATTCCAGAGTCACCGGACCTCTCAAGAGGCTCTAATCTTAGCCTACAGCACAACTGTGTTTTAGTTTCCCACCTGGGGTGCCCCAAACTTAATAGCATTAGGCCCTGCAGACAATAGTTCCACTCCGAAGGTGGTCAGGATCCCCCACCTCAGCAGGACACTAGTTACCATGTGGCTGAGTTGTCTCAGGGAATAACAGGTCACCCACACAGGCACCCAGGTCTCTGCACCCTGCCTGGTTTCTGGAGATCTTCTGTAACACTGGGGACCCTGTCGCTGAATGTCTCACTAAAGCCCTGACTTTCGATAAAAATCACCAGAGAAACTGGTAGGTTTGTTATCGCAGCGTTCTTCCCAGGTAAACAAAACTAATAATATCTGCTTAATTAACGAGCGCCAAATTGCCTGTGAGGCCTCACCTCCAAGGATTTCTAAGCAGCGTACACCCACTCACCCTTTTCAGAGAGTGCTGCCAATAACCAGAAGAGGCAGATGTAACTGGGCACCTAAGATGCAGTTGCTACAGGTGCACACAGAAGCCATGTGCTCATGGCTTCTTCAGTCAGTTCATACCTCACCAGCGCACCAGCGCCATTTCTCCTCTATACCAGCTCCTTTTGGCTTTGTGAGCCACCCCCAAAACGAAGTAGCTTAAAATGGCAAGTCACCATCTCCAGTACAGTTAGTCAGTGTCTCAGGGTCGTCACCCACCCAGCTGTCCTGGTGCTGTCTGTAACTGGAGATTATGGCTGGGGTGTTGGCCTAGAACCCACTCATGGCCTGCACTACCTCCTTAGGGCGGGGCTAGGCTGTAAACCCTCCTGGGGGCGGGGCTAGGCTGTAAACTCTCCTGGGGGCGGGGCTAGGCTGAAAACCCACGTTGAGAATGATGGAAGCTCCTCCCCATTTTGTGCGCAGCTCAGTGCCAGTGAGGTTGCCAGTCCCCGTCCCCAGGCCTGTCCAGGTCAGGAGAGAGGAGCAGACGCCTCACCTCTTGACACAGTGAAAGAGCTAGAGCTCTATCCCATCCCCTGTGTAGCTTTTTTTGGCTCTGAAGACTGAGCAGGCATGAGCCCACGCCTCTGCCCAGGAAGGCACTCCCAGACACTAGGCTTATTTCTGCCCTTCTCTCTTTCCACAGGGAAACAGACGGAGGCTGAGATCCGCACGCAGCAGCCTTGGGCTTCAGGGAAGGAAGATCAGTGGAGATGTGGTCTTAGAAGAAGGAGCGATGCTCGGTGGTGCTAAAACTGGGCTATGCGGTCAGGCTCCCAAAGGAAGCGCAGTGAGATCCTTTGTTACAGGTTTTCCTTTAGCAGCTGGGCCTGGTTTGGAGGCACTGGACTCATTTGTATCCTCAGCACTGAAGGGCAGCTTTGGGTCGGTTCTGAGCTGAGCCTGGACGGAGAGATGCATGTGATGCTGGCCGTATAGCTCAAGGGAGAGTACAAATCTCGGTGCAGGTGCAACAGGCAGAAATGGGTCTTCCCCCTGGACACAGCAGCAGCCATGAAAGGGACTTCCTAATAGAAAAGCAACACAGTCAGGTTTTAAGTTAGTTGGGTGGCGCCGGGCAGTGGTGGCGCATGCCTTCTGAGTTCGAGGCCAGCCTGGTCTATAGAGTGAGTTCCAGGATAGCCAGGGCTACACAGAGAAACCCTGTATCGGGAAAAAAAAAAAAAAAAGTTAATTGGGTGGCTCTGGCTGCTAAAGACAGTGCCACTGGAGGGAAATGGAGAGGCTATTTCCCACCATGCTGGAGCTGGAACCCAGGCCTGGTGCAGGCTAGACAAGCGCTGTACCACTTTGCTGCCTCTCTCTCTCTCTCTCTCTCTCTCTCTCTCTCTCTCTCTCTCTCTCTCTTTTCCGCGTGCGCGCTGAACCTTGAGGAGACTATGGTGGGCACTTGGGAAGCTTCAGATTCTGAACCCAAGAAGCTCCCCCAGGGCACCAGAGTCAACGTTTAAAGGCTCTCGCCACCCACACTTGAAATGTAATTCTTTTGTGCTAGAAGACTAAGATGTATTTGGAAGGGTTTTGTTTTGTTTCTGTGATTCTTCAGCTGCAAAACCTGCCATCCAGTCTCTACTGCAATTTAGTGACAGTCGCTGAGCATGCCAGAGGACTCGCTCCTTGACATCATGTTGCGGAACCAGGGTCCAGCTGGAACCCCATGCTACACCTATAAGGTCCCAGGCTATGGACATCCCAGGCCTGCATCCCACCTCCACCCATGATGTTCCTTCAACAGCCCAGTGAGCCAGCCCCGTGCTCTGCCACCCAGGAGCAAGGTCAGCCTAGAGCCTGAAGAAAGACTTGAGGTTTGGGATGGAGGAATTCCAGGGTCCTAGGTCTGAGTCAGGTAGCAGGACGACCCCTGAGTAAGGTCCCAGATAAGCTGCTTTGCTGAAAGTGGTGGAGAGGAGTGGAACCCTGGCGTAACCCCTGGAAACGTCAGGCTTAAGGGCGCAAAGTGAAAAGGCCATTTCAAAGGTACAGACTGCTTTACATTGTTGCTTTGAGTGGTTAATGTGACAGACCTAACACTAGCTCACTGTCTTCTGGTTCCTGACTGCTACAAAGGCCCGTGAGACACTCATTCATCCTTGCCATGATGGATCTGGTGGCTTAGCTGGGACGCCAGCAGAGACACTGCTTTCCTGGTGAGGGGTGGGAACTAAAGGTTGAACCAGTGCCATGAGGGCTTTGCCAAATGCTGTCCAGAACATTCCTGCATCCAAACTGTCTGCCTTCCTGATCCGGCACAAGGCGTTCAGGAGAATATGTCATCTCCTTCTGCTCCTGGTCCCCTGCTGTTAGGCAAAGGGAGAGGCAGGCTCTGAGCCACCCTAGCAGGAGTATTCTGGGCTGACTGCCAAGCTGGACAACAGGGACACACACTCCTGGCTGCCCTTTGGTTTGCCTTACCTTCCTAGATGGGTAGCCTATGATTCACCACCTCCCTGGCTATCATCACTTGTGAGATATCCTTTCTGCCTCCAATTTTCTCTCTTCTGGGAAACCTCTTGGCAGCCCAGATTCACGACTTTGAACTTTTCTGAGACTCCAGCTCCAGAGCGTTGGGACCGACCTATTTTCTTACTGTGCTGGTCCCCTGCTGCATTCCAGATGCAATTCCATCCTTCAGGTTCCCTCACCCCACCTCCCCCACCACTTTAACTGTACAGCTCTTCTCTCTCAATCCCCACACAGTAAAGAATCTAACCTGAGATGCTTCAGTCAGTAAAGCACCCACTGTGAGGAGCCAGGACCTAAATTTCTATCCCCAGGTGAAAACTGGACACCTTGGCACAGACTGGATGCAGGGAGAAGACAGTTGGAGCAGCTGGTGAGCTCTGGCCTCAATGAGAGACCTTGTCAGAAAAGAACAAGATGAAAAGCAAACAAGAAAGGTACATGATGTCCATGTCTGGCCTCCATACACAAATGCACACTCCAGGGTATGAGTGAGCATGCACAAAGCACCCATGCACAAAGCATGCATGCACAGACACAGTAGACACATGAAAAACAAACAGGCATTCACATAGAACCGAACTGCAAAGAATTGCATTAGAGAAAGAGCCTGCCAGAAATCTCCATTTCTACAGATGTTCATCTAGAAGCATCTTAGAACCTCTCTCCTCCAGCAGCTACCTCTCCCACGCTCAGCAGGTACCGCCTTCTCCCCACCCTCCCCCCTACCTACTCCTCACTGTCCTACAACCCGGTGGCACTTGCTGCCTCTCGTAAATGTAAAGAAGCCCCCTTTGTAGGGATGGTTCTGATGCTAAGGTCCTGTTCCCCAGTTGGTTCGTGATCAATCAGTAAAGATGCTAGGGGCCAATTGCTGGAGAGAGAGAGAGGGACAGGGAGAGAGAGAGAGAGAGAGAGAGAGAGAGAGAGAGAGAGAGAGAGCTTCCAGGTCCCCAGAGGCAGGCTAAGAGATGCAAGGAAGGAAGGGAGATGTTGGAGGGAGAAAAGGTGACCACCTATGTAAGATCTTGGGTGGAGCAACCATAACTAAGCAGAAGGTAGAATAAGAGGTGTCGAGCTAGGAGAACTGGAAAGGGCACACTAGCCGTAGGAGATTAAAAGTGCCCAGCAATTGAGCCAATAAGGCAGGCTGAAAATAAGTTAGTGTGTGTGTGTGTGTGTGTGTGTGTGTGTGTGTGTGTGTGTGTGTGTCATACGAGGATCTGAGGGAACCTGGGCAGGGATGTTAGAGTGGTTCTCCCAGACCTTGAAGCAGGGTAGCAAAACCTATACACAATACCCCTTGGGACAAAGGAAATCATGGACTCCTCAAACAAAAGATTCATAGTGGGTTTGTCCTCGTCATGTGACTTTGAACCTGATCTTATATCTCACAGCCTCCAGAAGGAAACACCCTGCCAAGTGAAGGAAGATCCTCACTTCAGAGCCTTTGGCACAAGGTAGCCTCCCCAGCTGTGGTACATACTGTTTGGTTTTTCCTGGGGAGACAAAGAAATACCTTTTACCCCAGATGGAGCCAATAACAACAGACCAAAGAACTCCCTGACCAAGCCAATCTCCATGAACGGTTGAGTTTATTGGGGTTACTTAAGGGAACATGGGTAACTCTCAGGCAGTTGTATCATGTAAAGGACCACTCAGGCCCACATTTGGGGGCCAAACTGTAGCAGCCCACTCTGTTCCGCACGTCAGGGTTTAGCAAGAGAGAGAGTGGGGGAAGAAGGGGAAGAGACACGAAGAATAGAGACAAGCCAGAGGATCTGTAGTCAAAACTTCTTTACTGTCTCCACCATACACACACCACTACACCTACTACTACCACACCCCCACTACAAGGAAATCCTGGGTATTTATAAGCACAAGCAGGAGAACACAGGTGAAGACATTTTACCACATGCACCATGCAGCTGGGGTCACTAAACAGCAAAACAAGCTATGTGGGATAAACAAGATGTTTATCAGAGTGTGCTCAGCTGTTGTAGGCTGCTGAAAACCAAGTCTCTCATCAGGGTATATGGCTCCAGATGGCTGCAAAGGTGATAGCTGCTTTCTAGCTGCTTTCTGCTTAAAGTCGGCTCCCTACAGTATCACAATAGCATAGGTGACGACTCCGAAAAGATATGTCCTGGAGTTCATGGCATAACCTGCAGGCCACTCCACCACTGAAGAATCTACCCTCTCCGGCATGGATTTTTTATAGAACCTTGGAGTTTTGTGAGTCTCTACATTTCTTGGTCATAAGCCTTCCCTCTCCCCCACCCCCCGGGATTGTTTCTTTTCTTTTTTTTTTTTTTGTTTTTTTTTGTTTTTTTTTTTGTTTGTTTGTTTGTTTTTCGAGGCAGGGTTTCTCTGTGTAGCCCTGGCTGTCCTGGAACTCACTCTGTAGACCAGGCTGGCCTCGAACTCAGAAATCCGCCTGCCTCTGCCTCCCAAGTGCTGGGATTAAAGGCGTGAGCCACCACCGCCCGGCTCCGGGATTGTTTCAATACAAAGGAAAAAATTGTTACATAACAGAACTAGATTGTTTTCATCCCAAATCCCAGTGCCTCAAATAGTGACTTCATTTGGATAATGAGTCTTCTCAGTAATTAAGGTAATGTGGTTATGGGGTCAGAGAAAGCTGTGTGGTTAATATTCTTGTGTAAAGAATAGACAGGAGATCTCGGAGGGGAGCTGATGAGAGCCACCTAGGGAGATGACCGTTATGAGGCCGAGAGAGGGGCTTGGCACTAACCTTGCCTCACAGCCTCCAGAAGGAGTAAGTCTGTCCACGCCTGGCTCTTGGACACCAGGAGCCCACCTCCAAAGCCTGAGACAACCATAGCTTGTTGAGATTCAGCTATGGTAGCCCAGGAACCAAATCCACACATCCTGCTATGTTCTCTAATGGGAAAGTCACATGGAGCACTGGCTGGAGGACCAGTACTCTTGAGTCCTCTCTTGCATGAGCAGTCATTAAGAACTGACTGCATCTGTCCCATGCTTATATACTAGGCTAGATGCCCGGGGAACTAATTTCTATGAACCCTCTCTTCCTCCCTTTACATGAGACACCATCCCACATCCATGTCAAGGGAATCCACTTTAGATAGTGGAAAATCAGTAAGCACACAGTAGGTCTGACAAAGGCCTAATGAATGGACTTTGTATGGGTTTATGATAGCTGCAAGTTTTTTCATGTACAAGTCTGTGCATGGGTGTGGGCGACAAATATTTTAGTTTTCAGAGATATCCCATACCCCCAAACAAAACTAATTGTCGTTGGGGTCCAAAATAGCTCCCTATATTTTCCACTGTGAAGGGCTGCCCCTGGTCTGTAGGGCACAGAACCGTGAGCCCTGGTGGTGGTTCTCATCAGCTTTCACAGGCTTGGCCCACCTTCTGTGGCTGCAGATCATGGCTCTGAAATACAGTTTGAGGTGAGGTAAAACTTCCTGAGTGTATCCAGCTGCATGTAAACGACATCTCTGAAGGGTTAACATGCAGATTAGCAATAAGTGCATGGCATCATTCTAAACCGGACTTTTGGAAGCCCTCTGTTGTGAGGCAGAGAGGTGAGGAAGGGGAAGGGAAAGAAAAGGAAGGAAGGATGGAAAGAGAAAGGGGGGAAGGAGGGAAAGGAAGGAGGGGGAGGGGGAGGAGGGAGGCTGAGAGGGAGAGAAACACACCATGCTGAGGTAAAATTAGTCTCAACAGTGTGTGTGGACTGTGGCACAAGAAGTCACAAATCACAGTGCTACTTTGCCCTTGCCCATGATGAATGATTTCAGAGGCCAAGTGTCTCCTGGGCATATGCTCCCTTTTATCTTCATGCCACTTGGCTTCTTGCGGAGCTGAAGAAACTGGGATGAATTAGCAGCTGGCTGAAGCATCCTGACCTTTGAGAGATGAGGAGGGGCATGCTTCTAGGTTCCGGGGAGACACAGAATACACTTGCTAAGTAACCTGTATCTTATGGGAGTGTAGGAAGGAGCGGCCCTGTACATGTAAGGTGCAATCCTGACATTCCAGTCATACCACCATCTAATGAGAGACCACGGCAGACACACACGGTGATAGGCTGGGTCAAGCTAGGGGTCCCCACAAGGGTAAGAGATTGATAGGGGACTGAGACTCATCAAGAGCCACCTAGAGCCACCTGTAAAGAAGCTGCTTAAGAAGCTTACTTGATACCCAAGAAGTTTACTTGGTGTCTTAGTTAGGGTTTACTGCTGCAAACAGACACCATGACCAAGGCAACTCTTATAAGGACAACATTTAATTGAGGCTGGCTTGCAGGTTCAGAGGGTCAGTCCATTATCATCAAAGCAGGAACATGGCAGCGTCCAGGCAGGCATGGTGCAGGCAGAGCTGAGAGTTCTGCATCTTCATCTGAAGTCTGCTGGCAGAGACTGGCTTCCAGGCAGCTAGGGTGAGGGGCTTATAGACCACACCCACAGTGACACACCTACCCCAACAGGGCCACACCTTCTAATAGTGCCACTCCCTGGGCTGAGCATATACAAACCATCACACTTAGGTACCAGGATTATATCTGAGGGATACTGTACCCAGCCCCTGACTTCTTGTTGGTGACCTCTGAGAGCCTGCCCTTAAGTGTTTCTTCCTGTTATCTTTCTGTCACTGACTGCCTTGGGAACTAATGAGGATTCTGAGCCCCAAGGTGATTAAATAAACAAGACCCAGCTAGTGCTTTAATCAAAACAGGAGTGAGTAGGACTGGGGAGATGGCCCAGTGGTTAGAGCACTTGCCACACAGGTACAAGGGCCAGATTCAGACCCCTAAGACCACATAATTGCTGGGTGAGCAAGCTGCCCATATGTAGTTCCAGCTTTGGAAAACAGAGACGGGATTCCTGTAACCCTCTCTGACTAGCAAGACTAGCCAAACCAGTGAGTTCTGAGTTCAACTGAGAGGCCCTAAGTCAGTGAGTAAGATAGAAGAGCAATGTGGGTGATTTCTGACATCAGTCTTGCACCTCTGCATGCAGGGGTGCACACGTGCACACATGCACACGCACGTGCAAACATACACACACTGAAGCTATGACAAGGAACGGACAGATGGGTGAAAGCGGCTCTAGTGTCAACAGCTCTGAGGACACTCCAAGGAGTCCATGGTCACTTACCAGAGCTCGTGGAATGTCTGACGTCTTGTTCTTACCTAGAATTTTATTCAGATTAGCACAGTTCACAAAAACTCAGCCCCAACAACGTCCATCCACCATAACATTGAAAGAAAAAGTTACAATACCATGTGTTCCATGGTGAAGATTCTCCTACGTGGAGACAATGGAAAGGCCCACTCAATACCTCTCCCCCACAACTCGGATGCTGGAGCAGACTCAAGGCAATTTCTCTGTGGCTTGCCAGACCAGGAGTAACCTGGAAGGAAATCCTGTATCCCAGAGCAGGGGCTGCTCTCAGCCTTCCCAGGGACATGACATGGGCAGCTGTCCAGGCCAGCTGGGCAATCAAGTGGGACCCTTAGACCCTGTGGAGAGGACTGAGATGCTCAAGAAAATAAAAAAGGCACAGCAAGTCAAGAAGTCTGATCAAGCTGGCAAAGATTTTATTGTTCACACAGGTCATGTACTCTGAAAACAGGATATGGGGAGGGGTAGGAAAGGAAAGAGGGCTTTGCAGGTGGAGGAAGCTAGCTGCAGCTGTGGGGTCTAAGTTATTCTCGAAAAGCCTTTCAGTTACCAGGGGTTCTAAAAACATTTATCTAGCAGGATGTTGGCTAAATCTAGAGATCAGGAGGAAGGGTTACTAAGGTGGGTTACTTGTTTGAAGTCCTAAGAACTGACAAGTGAATCATGGAAGGTAAGCAAAAAGAAGAATAGTAGATAGGAGAGCCAAGGGTGAGTGTTTGCCAAGGCCTTGCCATGGCTTCCCACAGGCAGCCAAGAGGACAGGAAGGTAGGTGTGAAGCGTGGGTAGCCAACCTCAAGTCTACCCCCAGGTGGAGAAGTTCCTCCTAAAGTCTCTGGCCCAGGTTCTGGCTTCCGCACCACTGTTGTCTTGACATTTGGTGACCACAAGAGATGTCAGGACAAGTTACATCACTTCCCTTTTGCCTGAATATAGATAGAGGAGGGTTTCTCCCCTGAAGTACTGCTAACTTTGGGGCTGGGAGGACACTTCCTGGTAGGGGCCATCGTGCAAACTGTGGGAAGTTGCGGGGTGACCCTGGTCTCTATCCGTGAGAGAGTAACACCAACTCACCCACCTGGTCGTGACAACCCGAAATGTTTCCAGACCCCAGAGGGCAAAGTTGCCCATCGTAAGAACCATTCCTTTAAAAAACTTGAGACTGAGTCCACACATAAACCAGAGCCTGCCGATTCCAAATGTGCCAGTTTGCCACACCCGCCCCACTGGCCCCAGATTACTCTCTACCCAGAGGCCCCTTGAGACACAGTTCCAGTCTTCTAGCCACGCTTTAGGTCCTGAACAAGAACCTACAGGAAATGCCCTCCTGGGCTCTCTCTGACTCAGCCTAGCTTAGGACCAAGGGATGCCCTGGGAAGAGAGAAGACGGGAAGGGAGGGTTACTGTAGCATCATTTGCCCGGACTGCCCACCACACTTGATTCTGACTGCCATACTTGCCAAGCCAGGCAGCCCTGACTGCCCAGCAGGCAGCACCTGTGACTGGCAGCGTTGTAAGCTTTACTCTGTTCCCCCGAGGCATTTGACCCATGCAGGCCTGAATCCACAGACCCTTCATTAACTTATTCCCAATTAAACCCTCGTGACAGTGCCATCTGTTTCCTGCCTGTTAAAGCCAGTAACGGCAAACTTGGGATGAGCAGTGAAATCTTCCCTTCCCTGGAGGGAAGCCCTTGAACACACCACAGCTCTCTATCATGGCTTCCCACCCAGCAAGCTTTCTGCTATCCTCACTTGAGTGGCACCCCACCTCTGCAGCCTTCTAATCTGGGGTGCTAATGCTCTTATGGTGTCCTTTCTCCACCTCCAGTTATTTCTGTCCACTTCATCTTCTCCGCTGGACTTAGGGATTTGGGATGAGACCAGGAAAGGATTGTATCTCACCCTATTTACCTGAAAAATTCTTTTGTTTTCCATTTTTCATCAATATCTTTATTATGGTAGTTCTGGGAAGAGTCTATGAGACTCCCAGCTTTTTGGAGTCCCTGGGATTTATCCTTTTGGTTTTCAGAGTCTGTTCCCCAAGCTCGTACCTGCACCTCTGAGTGCTGTGAATCCCTGTCCATTCCAGACAACCCTTGGCCTGGGAGGAGCTGATAATATGGAGAGAGGGAGGGAAGCCTACAGTTCCCTCGAAGGCTGAAGAAGACAATTCCCAATAGGAGTAACCTGGGAAGCAGGGCAAACCCACACTGAAGGGGGCATTTTCAAAACCTCTTCTTTTCCGCTCAGCCAGACCCAGTTCTCTGGGTACCCTGGACTCTTTTTTCTCTCTTTCTTTCTTTTTTCTTTTCTTTCTTTCTTTTTTTTTTTTTTTTGGTTTTTCGAGACAGGGTTTCTCTATGTAGCCCTGGCTGTCCTGGAACTCACTCTGTAGACCAGGCTGGTCTCGAACTCAGAAATTCGCCTGCCTCCCAAGAGCTGGGATTAATGGCATGTGCCACTACTGCCCGGACTCTTACATGTTTAACTTTGAGGTTTTCCTTGGACTGCTCCGAGCTAAACAAGACCTCCCTCCATCCAATCACTGTCCACTTGTTGAAGAGCAAATTTACTAAGCAGGTTTCGGTGCCAGCCACTGGGGTCAGCTCTCCTCAGTGGTGGATAATTGATTCAATGTGCTCTCACTTAAATCCACCCCCAAACCCATAGGCAATTTTACAGCAGAGGGAGCTGGAGACCTACTGAATCACCCACCCACCACACTTGGGTTCTGACTGCCCTAGCTGCCAAGCCAAGAAGCCTCCACTACCCAGAAGGTAGCACCAGTGGTTATCAGTCATGCACACTTTCCTCCCTCATTCCTGCCTGACCCTGGCAGGCCTGTATCCACGGTCTCTCTAACTTATTACCAATTAAACCCTTGTTTAAGTAGATATAAATCCAATTAAAAATTATCGTAAGTAGTTTCAGTGGAAACAAGGTGAGCTGATCTGGTTTGTCCTTAAAGGAAGTTATTGTCCAATCTAGACAACCCCCGGCTAGGGTTGGGAGGCTAGATGCCTGAGAGGAACTGATAATATAGAGGGAGGGAAACCTATAGTTCCCTCACAGGCTGGAGAAGACAATTCCTAATAGGAGTAGCCTGGCGAACCCGCACTGAAGGTGGCATCCATTTCTTCCAAAGCTCCACACTAGGAAACCAAATGCCTAAGTCCGAACCACCATCCCTCTGGATGCTCAGCCCAAAACTCAAACACAAAAGGTTGACTCAGCACTCAGAGGACCTAGCTATGCATGGTGGGCAGAATAGAAGCCGAGCCTGCCAGCTGGTGGTCTTGGAACTAAAAACATACTGGGGCAATGAACCCCACACTGTAGTGTGTCGGGCCATACATCTTTACAGCTGCCCCAGAAGTCTAGGAACTGGGACAAATGGTGTGTGTCATCAGTGTTAGTATTCTGTCTAAACTCCACCTCCACAGTTACCTGGCAACAGCCAGATATGCTCCTCCCCATAGTTACCTGGCAACCGCCAGGTAGGCCTGGCCCACTATAAAAGGGGCTGCTTGCCCCCTCCTCTCTCTCTTAATCTCTCACTCTCTTACCCTCTCTCTTACCCTCTTGCCTCTCTGTCCCCTGCCCCCCTTCCTCTCTCTCCACGTGGTCATGGCCGGCCTCTACTTCTCTACTCTTTTATCCTTCCACCTTCTTTCTCCCACCTTCGCCCTATCTCCTGAATAAACCTCCTCCCCCTTGGAACCGTGTGGTCTGGAGTGGTCTGTTCTGAACTGCGGTCAGTCGGACCTTTTAGAACAACTAACAATCAGCATCTGAGAGGGGGCAATGGGAAGGGCTGACTCTAGCAGCTGAATTTAGGTGAGGGCATCTTCTTTCATGCCCAGCATGAGACAGAGTCTGTGCCAGTCTGTAGCTGGCAGGTCTTCTTGGAGCCTTGCTGAACCTCTAATGAGACATCAGAGGTATCCTCTGCTTTGTCACTTCAGAGCTGGGCACGGGGTGTATAAAGCCTTCTGAAGAAGTATCCCCAGAAGGGCCAGGGCCTGAAGAAAAAGTGTTTGTATGATGTGAATGGTAATTTTATGAACTGGAAGCCTAGGCCATCCTGGAAGAGGTATCCCTCAGACAGGGGTGTATACACACACACACACACACACACACACACACACACACACACGAGACATCTTGCTCACCAAGGAACGTTTTAAGCAGTACTACGTGTCATGGATGTCCAGCAAATGTCTGTCAAATGGATCAAAGCTGCACGACCCTGGGCCATGCACCACGATACCAGGATGTGGGCAGCATCAGCTTGTTTCCTTGAGTCCAGACTCCTTTTCGTTCCATGGCCCGAACACAATAGCTTCAGATCTACTCTTTTCTAATTTAAATTTGTACTATGCTTACTAAATTGATAGCATTTATTTTTAAAATATCAAATTACCTGGGAGCATTGTTTTTTTTTTTTTTAACTATTTGTTTCAGGGTTAGTATCAATCCACTTAAGATTCTATAAAATATACATTCTTCTGTCAAATACCCATTCTGTAAAAATATCCATTTCAGCCTGTCATGCTTACCTGCAAATTAGTTTTATTTAGGTATACATTCAGATAGCAGTAGACAAGTTACTCTCAGAACCTCCTAGAGCACCTCTCGATTTCGATCTTTTTTTTTCCCCACAGAGTTTGGGTGAAAACAACCGAAAATGCTTTGTTTGGCATTTTCAAGAGTTAAAACAAAAACAAACAAAAAGCAAGGGTTAAAATACATGGATTTTTTTTCAGTGCCTTGGCCTGGGACAATGTATGTAGCTGAAGGTTTGTCTAGTATTCAAAACTTATCGACGAAGGCAGCTCCTAAATCATGAGCGAGCACCTAAAGTCTGATCCCTGGTCTTCATGCAGTTTTCTCACAGGCTTACAACCACTGGTAATTAATAACAATCTCAAAGATGCAGGGCTGCGCAGATGTAATGGGCGCGGGGGGGTGGGGGTGGGTGGGAAGCCTGCACTGATCTGACTACATTTCTGGTGGGCCGGATCGATGGGTGGGGCGACCAGGTAGTCTCACGGGGTGCAGTTGTTGGGCTCCTCCACAGTGGAACCAATCCCGAAGACGTAACGAGGGCGGTGCCATCGTTGGAAAAGCCAGTTGCCTTGCCGGCGGGTCTTGAACTGAGAAATCTGGGCCTGGGTGCCACAGGTGAACTGGGCGGAGTCTACATTTAGACCGCGGTGGGTGGAGTCTGCTCTGGGGAGAGTACCTTTGCTCGCGTGGGCGGGGAAGAAGGGAGAGGCGTGGACTCTATAGGTGGGGCTGAAGCGAGTCCCGCCTCCAAGGCGTGCGGTGGGCGGGGCGTACCCGGGGCTGGCAGCATTGCCTTCGTGGGCGGGGCCTAATGGCCCAAGGAAACCGCCGCTCGCGCGGTCCCGGGTCTCCTCGGCTCTGCACGAACGTCGCTGCGACCAGGCTTATGGGACAGAGCTTTTCATGCCTGGACGGCTGCAAACTAGTTCTCATACACTTCACATGTGCATTTGCGTTCCTCACTGTCCTCTGCTGTCCACCCCGTCCAGGCACAGCGACCGTGACTTTGTCACCTCCGTAGTATTCACAAGTCCCTCTCTCCCCAGTAGCTCCCTCCCTAGTGGCTTCACCAAAACCTTCAGACCCGGGTAACGCGGCAGCACACGAGCCGGTCCGCACCGAGGGGGTGGGGACAGGCCGTGCAGTGGGCGGGGCGACGCTGCGGAGCGTTAGGGCACGTGGGGCTATATCGGCCAATGGCGTGGCGTCGTTGAGGGCGGCGAGGCGGGGAGAGGGCAGCGTGGGGCCGGCGCGGGGCGGGGCCTGGGGCGGGGGCGGGGCCTGCCGGGAGAGGGGCGGAGAGACGCCGCCGCCGCTGCCGCCGCCGCCGCCGCCGCCGCGGCTGCCGCAGCCTCTGGGAGCCTGGAAAAGGGGAAGCGAGAGCGGACGAGCGACTCAGTCCCCGGGCGGCGGCTGCAGCGGCGGCGGCGGCGGCCGGGGCGGCGCGACGGCCGGGCCGGGGGCGCTTCTGCTGCTGCAGCGGCAGTGGCGGCGGGCGGCGGCAGGGGCGGCGGCGGCGGCGGCCCGCACCAGCCATGCCGAATAAAAACAAGAAGGAGAAAGTGAGTCGGGGTTGGGGGGGCTCCAGGACCGGGTCGGGGGTCCCCGCGTTGGCGGGTAGGGGCGGGGCGGCAGGTCGTCCAGGCTCGCGGGCGGGCCCAGGGCGCTGGCAAGATTGCATGGAGCTGGGGAGGCCGCCCAGGCTCTGAGGTGGCGCTGAGGTGCCGCTGTCGCTCTGGGTGGCGGCCGATGCTCCGTGCAGTGCTCTGCGTGGCGGGGGCTGGGGTGCTGGAGCGTTCCGGACTCACCCCAGAAACCCTCCCTTGTGAGGTTTAAGGGTGGGAGGGGAGAAAGAGATGGGCGGAGAGCACTGGGTTTATCTGCTCCTACCTGGAGTTTTCACCCCCACCCCCCAACACAGACATGAAGAGAAACGGAATTTGAAGGCTCCTGGTACTGTGAATATACTCAAAATGATGTAGTTTGCTGCTGGTGTATTAAAGCCATCAGAAGCTCTCAGTGATATGTATCAATTTAGAAACTGCATTTGAGCTGATGCTTAGCGGTCCGAATATTGAGAAGACTAATTGGTTTTTTGTTGTTGTTTGTTTGTTTCTGTTTTTTGTTTTGTTTTGTGGTGATTCCCAGGAACCACCAAAACCGGTGAAAAGTGGAAAAGGTTCAAAAGAAGGACAAGAGACAGCAGAAGCAGAGGTAACCGCCGTACGAACTCATTGTTAGTCTTATTCAGCTTTTATTCTAGGGTCTAACACAGAGGGTATACAAACTGAAGTCTCCTATAGTGTGTTTCTGTGTAAGACTTTCTGAAGTCTTTTCATATGAGTTACTTCTTCCCCCCCCCCCCACTTTTATTAACGTATGCACAGTGAAGCTGACATTTTAAAAACAGTTTTATGGCTTCTAACATAACTCAAGCCCACCCAGTGAACTGGTCTTAGATCGAGTGTCTAGCTTTAGGGTCTGCCCCTCATTCCTTTTCTGTGTCTCAGGTGGCTGGCTCTCTCAGTGACTCTTCCATGGTTCTTGCTTTCCTTGCTGCGGCCTCTTGACCTGGTGTCCTGGGCAAGCTTCTCTCTTCTGCTGATGTCTGGTCCTTTTCAATTCAGAAGTGTGGATGTGTTTTGATAGCTCTAATTTGGGTACTTTTTTATAGTCTTCTATTTCCTTTCCCTTCAGCTTCCCCATCCTCATTGGTGAGTTCTGACTTTTCTTGCTTCCTGGCTTCGGCTTATTTCAAGAATATCTGGAATAACCTCTTGGGTCATTCGGTGGAATCCGTGATCCTTAATCGAGTTGTGCCCTTGGGGGATTGGCAGGGCAGCCAGTTTTGGTTTTGTGGTTTTGGTTTTTTGGCTTTCTTTTGTAACTCATTGTCTTGGAACTAGAGTGCCTGAGCCTGGAGGCTCGGGTTTTAATTTAAGGGTGCCTAGAAGCTGCTCCTAAGTCTCCCTTCTCCAGAGCTGGATCTTTGAGATCTTACTACCACAGACATTTTTAATTTGTGGATGTTAGGCCTCTTCTTCCTGAAAGCCACATTAGAGGGAGTTAAATTCTGCCCAGAGAAAGGCAGCTAACTGTCAGTAATCTGCAGGGGTTATTTTAGCTCCAGGTTGTCTTTTTCCCTCTCCTTTGGTGTGTTCCGAGCCTCCCTTCTCTGCAGCAGGTGGTTCATCCCAGCAAATCTGTTGCCCTCCCTAGAGCCGAAAGCAGAAATCCAAAAGGTTCCTGAAATACCAGTAGATAGGATTGTCTATGCCGGTCTTTGCCTGCCTTTTCTGTACAGCAGATCATGACGTCTTTCCTGTGGCATGCTTGTATCTGACTGCCTTCCACAGCCAGCCCTTCAGCAGGGTTTACACGACTTGCAGTTGCTTTGCAGGGGTGTACACTGTGTGCTTTGTTGTCTCCTTACTAGGACTGCTAAAACTTCTTACTGTTCGCCAAAGCTTCCTCGCTCAAACATACCCGTGTCCCATTGTTGTTGGAGGTCACAGAGAAATATCAATATGTCTGTTCATTTCTCCCTAGTTTAGCCAAAGAGCCTTGCTATCCGGATAGGATAGAGTATTGGGTCTGAACCAAAAAACAACAACAACAAAAAAAAAACAAAACAAACCATCCCCGTTGAAAGATGTCCATACCACTGCTGAGCAGAGTGTCTGAAGTAGGTGGGAATTTTACTGTCATCTGTGTAGGGCTCTGGAGTGTGGCCTGTAGTGTCCAGTGTGATGCCCCAGTTGTCTTTTTGTATCTTTTCTAGTGCTACTGTCTAAGAGCTGGAGTCACAGAGCTTGAAATGACCACTGAAAAACACTGAGGTGTTGGGCACTTCACCCCTTTCTCAGAAGGATGCTCGAGGCAACATGGCATGCTAAGCTTGGCCCTTGACAGATCACTGTTTAGATTATTTGATGGAATAGATCAAGGCACAGTAGTTCCTGTGACCTCTGAGTTACTCTTAATTTCTGATCACTGACTCCTCCCCTATGCCTTCGGCTCCGTTCTTCCCTGCTAGTCCCGCCCACTTAGCAAGCACGATTGACTCAGTGCATTAAGTCTAAGTCGTTAGTGCACCCGATTCTCTCCTCCTCTTACTCTATTTTCACCTGACCAGTGTAAATGGGTTGGTGTTCCGAGGGCTGCTCCTTGAGTTTGTCACAAGCAGCGGTCATTCACACTGTCCCGTGAAGGCAGCTCAGAGCCGCACACTCCAACTTTACAGGCTTGAGAGGTGAACAGGGCAGGTGCACAGCTGTGAATGAGCTGCTAACAGGCTTGGGGAGTAATCTCAGTGAGATTCAAGAAGTTAGCCTGTGATTGACTTAACACACCACTGTCCAGGACACGCAGAGTCCTTACAGTGGACATTTGGCTGACCTCTCAAGAGACAAGGCATCAGGTGGTTTACATCGAAGAACACTTTTTGGCTAGCCCATGGGCTCTTTAAATAGGAAGGAAAAGTACTGGAGTGAAAGACAGTATGGACACAGGAAGGCATTCCAGGCTGGGAGTGAGAGCAAACCGGGAATCCTGCCTGCCAGGAGTGACGCACTCACTGCCCTCATGAAACGTGTTTCCACGTCACTAAGACAACTTAGTGAGCTAAAGATGTTGGGGGCCATTTTAACTGTGTGGGACATGTGGGCCCTGCTTTTCCTAAGAAATTTTGCCCTGTAAGATGTACAGCACCACAGATCTGGTAGTATAGTTACAGGTACTGTAAGGTTGTTACTGCCGCTGGGCAGTTCTGCCTTGTTCTAGAAGTTTCTTCAGTGACGTTGGTACATTTCTCTCTCCTTTTCTTCTCTGTCAAATAGAGTACGTTAAAGTTCAACTTGTTACTTATTCCCATGTGTCCTGAAAATAAACATTTCTGTCCAGTGCCAGATACAGGTTTGTTTTGTAGCGTGTCTTTAGCTGACAGGCCACAGCCGACCCATGGGCCACTTGATGTTGGAAAACGTGGAGACGGACGGAGAGAACAAATTATCATTCAGATACAGAGGAACATGACTAGGCACATTTTTATGAATATTTAAAATCTTAAATTCCACTGAGCTCTAGTCATTTATTTTTCAGGGCTGGGCCATAGGATGGCTTTGCTGTATTGTTGTGTTTTTAAAATCTGTGTACTCTGTCCAAAGTTGAGATTTTTAAATGTGTTGATGATTTTTATAAAGTGATTTGGGCACATTAAAGGTGGTTTGAGTCTTGTTTTCCGTCTGTGTGTTTCGTATGCTGGGCTCAGTTTTGTTTGAAAGTCTTTTCGGCATCTCTTATGTAACATCCGGTGCTTGGAAGGCAGCAGAGCAGTCTTCCCTCAGACTTGGTCTCTCACGTGGACACCGTTCACCTGATGAACAGTCTGTCCCTTTTGTGTTTCATTGCCACTATCCACTGGCATCTCGAGGAAGGGACAGCGAGGCTGTGGCTTGCCAGGGGTCACGTTAAGATGGATGCAAAGTAATGTTTTTATGAAAGTTAAACTAAAATTTATAGAAGTTATTAATAACAGCTATTACATGTGAACAGATGTAAAATTTTTATGAAAATATCTTTCAAAATTATTCGGGGCTTTCTGTTCACTGTGGAGCAGACATCTTTCTTGAGTAAGTCAGAAGAAGACTGTGGGAGTGGTTTGTAGACAGCCACATGGTGACTTACCTGACATCCTCTGTGGAAGGGCCAAAGCCTCCATCCGAGCATTGGCTGGCTCTTCTTAGACCATAGGCCCTTGCCCAGTGCTTAGGTGCATAGGAAGATGGGAGAGCTTGGGAGTGGCTGGGAAATGGCTGCTCTGGGATGGCTGCTTTTGGGCTGCAGAAGCACCTGGGTCTTCCGTAAGCTGCTTTTCCTCCGGCTCCCACTCATCCACATGTAAGCTGGTAGGTGGGAGACCTGATGCCTGTGCTGGCCATATGGGGCCAGGGGCTTTGTTAGAGACTGTTCTGGGCTCTGTTTATCCTTGCCCTTACCTACTAAATGCCAGTAGCAGACATCGCTGAATGTCTCCAGAGGACAGACTCACCCCTGCTGAGCCTGCACTGAAAAGACGCTCTACAGAGTGTGCACATTAGCCTCCAGAGTGCGTCTGGCGTTCTCTGCTGGGTATGCTTCCATGTTGAACAGCAGTGCTCAGACAAAAGGGAAAGGCCCTTTACACTCCTCAAAGGCATCAAGGACCCAAACAGATTTTATGTAGGTGGTTGCAGCTCTCTTACCCATGTTTTTTGTATTAGAAATTAAAACTGAAAAATTTCAAGTATTCATCAATTCAGCTAATAATAGCAGTAATACTCATTGCATATTCACAAAAATAGCATTTGTGTGAAAATACATTTTTAAAAAAATTCCCTGAAAAGAGAGGCATTGCTAAGTGAGGCTGGAGAGATGGCTCAGCGGTTAAGAGCACTGATTGCTCTTCTAGAGGTGCTGAGTTCAATTCCCAGCAACCACATGGTGGCTCCCAGCCATCTGTAATGGGATCTGATGCCCTCTTCTGGTATGTCTCTGAAGAGATCGATAGTGTACTCATATATATTACATAGATAGATAGATAGATAGATAGATAGATAGATAGATAGATTTTTGAAAAAAAGGGGGCATTGCTTTAGGTTTTTCAGATTTCTTTAGCTGCTTGGCTCTACAGTCAGCCCATTTTGATAGCACATGTATAACTCACAAAAATCTTCACAACATGAGACTTACAAGAACTCATTAAGTCACATCTAAGTTGCTATGAAGACAGTAACTGGATCTCTTGGAGCATCTGAAAGGTCTCTAGGTAGCAGCTCCAGACATACTTTAAGGGCAACTGTTTCAGAATACCCTTCTGAGGACTGCTGACAACCCAGGTTCAGCCCCTGGCACCCACGTGGTGGAAGAGAATTGACTCCTGCAAGTTGGCCTCTGACACACATGCACACAAGAATCTAAGACAATTTTTAAAAGAACACCTTTCCTGTCTTTCAATTTGATGGAAGCCTACAAATTTTCTTGGCACCAACTCAAGTTAATCTATTGAAATTTAAGAATAGGTTTGATTATTTTTTTAAATGATTTATATTTATTTATGTGTATGAATATTTATGTGTGAGATGGATGGTGGTGGTACACGCGTTTAATCCCAGCACTTGGGAGGCAGAGGCAGGCGGATTTCTGAGTTCAAGGCCAGCCTGGTCTACAGAGTGAGTTCCAGGACAGCCCGAGCTATACAGAGAAACCCTGTCTCGAAAAAAACAAAAAAAAAAAAAAAATAATAATAATAATAATAAATAAATAAATAAATAAATAAAACCAAAAAAAAAAATATTTATGTGTACTGTATGTGCCTAGTGCCCATAGAGGCCAGAAGAGGGTAGCCAGACTGGAATTCCAGGTGGTTGTGAGCTGCCATGTGGGTGCTGGGAATAAAACCAAGGTCCTGTACCAGGATGGCAGGTGCTCTTGACTCAGAGCCATCTGTCCAAGTCAGAGCAAGGCTCCCCTTTCTTAAACTATACTGCTTTTGTTTTTTAAACTTGGGTAATAATTTGCCATCACCTATCTGAGCTTTAAACCACCTTACTGTCCTGTGGCTCGTCTGCCTTGCTCTATGAGTCCTCTGAGGCCAGCTATTTAACAAGATCCGTGATTCATCTTTGCACTCTCCACGTGTTAATTAGGCCCTACAGCGGAGAAATACTTGGTTGATGGATTTAAAAAGTGCTTAGAAGGTTGGGAATTTTGCCCAGTCCTGGAGTGTGTACCTAGGGGGTGCAAAGGGCTTGTGATCAGTCCTCCATACTTAATCAATAGTGCCAGAGAAAGGAGAGCTTCAGGTCAGGCTGCTTACCCTTCCATCACTGTAAGTTATAAATAAACTTTATTATCTGTTTTATTATTTTTGATCCCGAAAGGAATTTCAGTGCAGAATTTTCATTCAATATTATTGATTTTAAGTAAATGATGTCATACTAGCTCAGATGATATGACAGTTAGGACTTTTCTTTTTGTTTATATCTGAGACAGGGTCTTGCCATGTAGCCTAGGCTAGCCTCTTACCTCAGCTTCTCTAGTGTTGAGATTATAGGCATGTGCCACCACACTTGGGACATAGGACTTCCTCTGCTGTTTTATGGAAGGTCTAAGCAATAGAAAAATTTTAGTTGAAAAAAGAATAATTGTCTCACAGATCTTACTAAAAAAGGTCAATGGTGCCGGGCAGTGGTGGTGCACACCTTTAATCCCAGTACTTGGGAGGCAGAGGCAGGCAGATTTCTGAGTTCGAGGCCAGCCTGGTCTACAGAGTGAGTTCCAGGACAGCCAGGGCTACACAGAGAAACCCTGTCTCGAAAAACAAAACAAAACAAAACAAAAACAAAAACAAAAAAAAACAGAATCTAAAAGCCAGGTAAA
>JANHMN010000022.1:19311121-19328498 GCA_030674055.1 Rhabdomys pumilio | reverse complement strand
TGTGTGTGTGTGTGTGTGTGTGTGTGTGTGTGTGTGTGTGTGTGTGTTTTCTACATTTCAGTTATTAGCAATCATTTTAAATAATACATTTTACATATTCATTTCTTTTTCTTTTTTGAAAACAGATAGCCAGCAGGAAAAACAGCCTCGCAGCTGTCCAGTCTTCGACATCTACTAAAATAAAAGTACCAATCCCTCAGCCCGTCGTCATCCCTGTGAAGAAAGACAAACGGCAGAATTCTTCACGGTTTAATGCCAGCAATAATAGAGAACTGCAGAAACTCCCATCTTTAAAAGGTAATTCTTACTCGTGGCCGGGGGAGAAAGGCCGTCTCGAGCCCTGCTGACTCCTTACTGTAACGATCGGGTTTGGTTCTGTTTTCTCCTGGTTCAGTTTTTCCTTGGATTGAATGCCACTTGCTTTACTGTACTAATAATTTTAATTCTAGAGCTTCGGAGGCTAAAAGTCCAATAGCTACATACAAGTAAGACAATAAGGGAAATTTAAAATCCTAAACGCTCTAAGGAAGCAGCTGTTTCTCTTTGACGTGAGTCTCTGGCTTGTCTCCAGCACCGGCCTTTAGAAGGGGTTACTCCAGGTCATCACCAAAGTCCAGGTGGGGCTTGCTCCTTTAACCGTGGCCGGCCAGACCAGTCCCTTACCTGTGACCAGCTGTGGCCTAGGACTCTTGGAACTGTTCCCCTTGGCACAGCTGTCTCTCCACCAGAGGACCTTTAAACTCTTAGGTTTCCTCCAGGAGGCTTCTGTGTTGAGGTACTTTAGACTTTGACAAGGACAATGGTTCAAGGCCGTGGTCAGGTGTCTGATGGTCTTTACGTATTCTGAGATCTAAAACCAATACACAGAGTAGCTGTCGGAGTCTGTCATACCTGAAGTTTGTAATGATGGATGGTTTTATTAATCTTGACTGAATGTGTAAAGAGCCAGAAGTTGATCTTCTTTAAAGTTGATCTGCAGTGCCAGGGCGTAGCAGAACTCCATGCGGATGTGCTTGGGGGAGGAGCCAGTGAGGGCTCTCTGTCCTTCATTTGCTAGTAGGTGGACAGCCGTTCTCTGGATACAGGTGTTGTAGCTATAGGGGCATGGCACCAACCAAGCCTGAATCCCTGTCACTGCTTTTCCAGACTCAACATCTGGGCATTGAGGGGATGCAGGTGAACCCTTTTATACTGCCCCCAGGAGACCAAATCAGAGAGGTGTGGTGTCCGGTTGAGAAAGGCTCAGAATAACTGCATGGAGCCTGCCTTCCCAAATGTCCCAGCCTGGTGCATGTCATAGGGCATGTTAGAGATGTCCTGCCCATCTCACACAGGTCAGAGCCCAGGAAGAGCTCAGCATAGGCTGCAGTGTGATTTCTATCTTGGGATCCTTACCTGTTGAAAGGAGTCTACGACAGGCTCCTCGTAGTCTCTGTTCTGCCTCTACCTGTGCTCTCCATGTCTGTCTCCACTTTTCTCCTTGCACCAGCTCTTTCTCCTACAGCATCCTCTCTCTCACCAGACCCAAGGTGTATCGGTACAAGCCCTCAGTGCTCTTTCCCCAGAGCACTGGGTAGCCCTGGGTGTTTCCTACCATTGTCCTATGACAGGATTGTTGTGCCTGGACTTGAGAATAATCAAATAGGGTGACCTTTGTGCCCGTGAAGTGGGCTCAGCTGGGCCATGCACTTTGTGATGATCTGTGTCGTCCTCCCGTAGTGGCCCCGTGAAATGTCTGTCACTCTGGAACAGTCTCGTGGGGCCTCTGACTGGCTCTTTTCCTCTCCCGTATCTGAGAGCTCTGTCCTCTTCTTCTGACTGTTTCAGTTCCCCACCCTTTCTTTCATCCCCACTTTCAACGTAATTATCTGATTTTTTAAATACTTTTTTTTATGAAGTCAGATACTGAATTTTCTTCATTTTTGTGTAATGCTAACAGAAAGTAATGTGCTCTTGGGAAGAGCTCTCCTCTTAGGTCTCTGACTTCAAGTTAGGTGTTCTCCCTCTTTTAGAGTTTCAGTGAGACACCGATTATATACCTAAGATCATCTATCATTAGTGAAGATTTAATAAATTGTTTAATAAATGTGTACAGGTATAAAACCATTTCACGCTCAAGTGTTAAGATGGCTCCTTCGTCTTTCAGTTACTTTGTGCCCTTTACTGTCAAGTCCCACTCCCGCCCCATGTGCAGGTGACTGCTGATCTGCATTTTGTCTGTATTTGAAACTGTGGATGCTCTTTTCACACGCGCACACGCACATGCACACACACACACACACACACACACACGCACGCACGCACGCACACACGCACGCACACACGCTGCACGTGTGCACGCACACACAATCTTATCTTATGTGTATGGGTGTTGTCTGTGCACAACTTGTGTGGTATATCTAAGGAGGCCAAAAGTGGGACTCAGATTCCCTGGAACTGGACTTGAGGTGCCTGGGAGCTCGCGTGTGGGAGCCGAGAGTCTGCCTCAGGGCCTTTGGATGGGTAGCCAAGTGCTCTTCACGAGCCACCCTCCAGCCCTGTGTCAAGTTTTTTCTAAAGTGATCCTTTTATTTGCCAGTTTCTAAAGCAATAAGAAGCCTCAGCCCCTCTCAAGGATTAAGAGTATTTTGGTTTGTTTGCCTACTTTGTTTTGTTTTTAATTGACACATAACAATTATAGCACATACTGAGTACAGTGTGATAGTTGGATGTATGTATGTATACAATGTGTAGCAACCCAGTCAAAGCAATTAGTGGTCCATCTCTTTAAACATTTATCATTTGTCTATAACAGCTGTGAACTGGACATCCTGAGGCTACAGAACTTTGGGACTTAGCTCTTCTCTAACTGTCTGAGCATCCGTTATCCTTCCAGCCGGGCTTCTCCTTTACCATCTCCATCCTTCGTGACTACTAGTTTTCCCTTGGGTTCTGAGAGAGCCGCTGTGTGGGCACCACATTCTTGGCCTCAGACATGCAGCCTGTGTGTGTTCCTGTGCTCCGGTGACTTACTTAACATAGTGTTCTTCAGTAACCCTGTGTCTTCACAAATGAATTTAACATTTTATAAGTCACTAATAGAGACTAATAAGTGTGTACCACATCGCCTGTGTCCATTCTTTTTCAGTGGACACCACAGTTGATACCCCGTCTTGCCTGTTGAAAGTGTTTCAGTAAATGCAGGCTTGTGCATGGCTCCTTTGGGTACATCACAGAGTGAACTTCGCTAGGTCAGATGGTGGCTCTGTCTCAGTTTGTCGAGGGAACCCCACAGTGACTGTGCTGATTTATAGTCCCAACCATCTCTCACATCCTGTGACCATTTGCTGGGGTTTGCCCTTGAGCCACAGGCCATGGAGGAATGGTACCTCTGTGTGATTTGACTCATATTCCCTAGACTTGGGGTCATTTTCTTGTTTGAAGGTCAGGTACCTCAGGGTGTCAGGGGTTGAGTTGCACGTGTGTCTGGACGCTGTCCTATTGGAGGACTTGGTTTTGCACTGTTCTGTCTGCTTGTCTGTGCACTTCTTACTTTGCTATGTGTGATGCTTTGTATATGCTTGGCCCAGGGAGTGTCACTATTAGGGGGTGTGGCCCTGATGGAATAGGTGTGGCATTGTTGGAGTAGGTGTGTCACTGTGGGTGTGGCTTTAAGACCCTTACTCCAGCTGCCTGGAAGTCAGTATTCTGCTAGCAGCTTTCAGATGAAGATGTAGAACTCTCAGCTCCTCCTGCACCATGCCTGCCTGGATGCTGTCATGCTCCTGCCTCGATGATACTGGACTGAACCTCTGAACCTGTAAGCCAGCCCCAACTAAGTGCTGTCCTTATAGGAATTGTCGTGGTCATGGCGTCGGTTCACAGCAGTCGAACCCTAACTAGGACACTATGACTCCATTTGTATATTTCTTCTTTGATTACTTCTTCTCCTAGAGAATCATTAGAGAGAACCAGGCCCACCCTGCGGTTTCTTCTGCTAGTTTCCTGGTTTCAAAAACTAGATTTAAATCTTTGATCCATTTCAAGTTAATTTTTATACATTGTAAAAGACAGGAGTCTAGTGTCATACTGCTGCATGTGGCTGTCCAGTTCTGTGGATTGACTTATTGGTTTTCAATTCAGTCTCATTAGTCTGTATCAGTTTTACGCCAGTGCTACATAGACTATATTTGAGGTCGGGTTCTTTGATTCTTTCCGTTTTGTTCCTTCTGCTCACAGTTGCTGGGGTGGGTCTGAGAGCACGTTTCCTCCAGAATACAGAAGGTCCGCCATTGATCCCCAGCACGGCAAGGATATTCTGTGGATCCATATGGATTTGGGTGTTTGCTTTTTTGTTTTAGTTCTGTGAAGAATGACGTTCAGTATTTTGATAAGAATTATATTGAATTGGTCAGGTTACCTTAGGTAGTATAGGAGTTTATATAATATTTCTTCAGTCAACCCATGGATGTGGGATCATGTTCTTGCGTCTTAGGGTGTCCCCTCGGATCTGTTTCATCAGTGCTTTGTAATTTCCCTCCCAGAGATCTGTCACCTTCCTCCTTCAGTGTACTCCTGAGCACGGTATCCCTTATATCCATCATGGGTGGGGCGGCTTTACTATCTGTAGGTTTGTTGTCAAGACATACTAGTTTAATTCTAGTGATCTTAGAATTTATGTTTAATTGGTTGCTTTTTTTTTTGAGATAGTCTCAGTGTGTTTCCCAGGTTTGAACTTGTGAGCCCAAGTGAGGCCTCCAAGTAGCTGGGTTTGCAGGCACACACCACGGTGCCCAGCTTACTTTGGCTGGCCTTTTCTTTTTACTGTACCACTGATTGACTCAAGGACCTTATGCAACATAGGAAAGTGGTCAACCACTGAGCTATATCCCCATCCTTCTTGTGACCTAATTATTTTGCAGCATAAATTCACTGATTTGGCCAGACTATCTTTAAACTTCCCCTATAGAGCAGACAGGCTCATTTGTTAGCATCCTACCTTAGCCTCCTACAGCTGGGATTGTGGTTTGCAGTGCCAGGGCTTAACTTACACTCATTTTTTTAAAATGTTGAATTTTGTGCTTGGCAACATTACTAAATTCTTACATTATTTTTTTTTTCTTTTATCAGTTTTAGTAGGTATTTATGTATTAGTGGAATCTTTAAACTTTCTTATATAGAGCTGGAGATGGCTCTGTAGTTAAAAGTACTAGCTGCTCTTTCAAGCCCCAGCACCCACATGGTAGCTCACCCTAGTGGCAGGGGACCTGCCTGAGTCATTGATCTATTGCTGTGAAGAGACACTATGCCCAAGGCAACTCTTAGAAAGGAAAACATTTAATTAGGGCTGGCTTACAGTTTCAGAGTCTTAGTGTGTTATCATCATGACAGGAAGCATGGCGGCACATAAGCAGACAGGTTGCTGCAGAAGGAGCCAAAATTCTACATTCAGATCCACAGCAGGAAGAGAGAAATGAAACTCTGGCCTGGCCTGAGCTTCTGACACCCCAGAGCCCACCCCCAGGGACACACCTCCTCCAACAAGTCCACACCTGCTAATCCTTTCCAACACCACCACTCCCTAGGAGCCTACAGGTGGGGGGTGGGAAGTGGGGCATGTGTAAAGTGGGGGGCGTTTTCATTCAAACCACAGCGTGATCCAGTCCCCTGTTCTGGCTTCTACAGGCACCAGGCACACCTCTGGTACACAGAAACACAAGCAGACCAAATACCCATACACATAAAAATAGAAATTACCTGGTTTTATAAGTTAAGGCTATCAGCTGAGCATGGTGACACACACCTTAAGATCTAGCACTCAGGCAAGCAGAGACAAATGGATTTCTGTGCGTTCAAGGCCAGCCTGGTCTACAGAGTGAGTTCCAGGACAGCCAGGACTACACAGAGAAACCCTGTCTTGAAAAAACAAAGCAAACAAAAAAGCTCTCTATATGGTAAGGTCATGCTGTCTGCCTGCCATAGCTTCGGTTTGGTGGCCCTTGATTGCTTCCTCCTAGTTCTTCTGTCTGGGACATGAAGCACTGCTATGGTAAGAGTGTGAAGGTGACAGCCTCGTGTTGCTCCAGACCCTAAGGACCTGCTTTCAGCTTTTCCCACTTAACATGCACAGCCTTTGTTGTGAAATGTGTCCTCCTGCGCCTTTCTTCTTTCTTCCTCCTCCTCTTCTCTTTCCTCCCTTCCCCCCTCTTTTCTTTTCCTTCCTTCCTTTTTTTTTTTTTACTGGAACCTGTAAGGGTCTATGATTCACCAAAGAATGATACCCCAGACTCAAATAGTATGTAAACTCAAGAGTGTTTTATTCTGCAGAAGTCTGGCTTGCTGGGGGTCTCCCATTACCAGACTAGAGAGACACCCAAGTGAGCTCACAGGCTTGATTTAAAGCATGTTAAGGAATTCCAGGGTAGGTGACCTCTATGTTAATCTGTTGAGTCCTTCTCTCCAGACATTCCATTACCAGGGTGTGGGGGCTCGAAACTTGCTGGGGAGGTCTGGAAACTGCTGCTGACCTGTTGTCCTTGCCTCAGGCCAGGTGGTGGGCGGGGCAGCTTTTGAGGACTTGCCTGGAATTGCCCAGTTCTTGGAAACAGGAATTTAGGCCTAGTCTCTTTAACTGCCAATTTGAAGCCTGTCAAAGAATCAGCCTAGCCTTCTCAGAACCCACTAACTAAATTACAAATTAAAAATATGTGGAAGAGGCTGGCCTCAAACTTACAGAGACCCACCTGCCTCTGCCTTCTGAGGGCTGGGATCACAGACATGCACCATCACAGAAAGTCATGTATTCTTCCTGTATCTGTTGTCAAGATGAGCATACAGCCTTCCTGTCCTTCATTCTGTTAATGTGACAAGTTGATTGGTTGTATATGTCAAGTCATTTTTGCCTCTCTGTTGTTATGTCTCATAGATTTTGGCATGTCTTGTTTCCTCTTGCTTGTGTGTTCCCTCCCTCCTTTCTTCTCTCTTTCTCTTTCTCTTTCTTTCTTTCATTCAAGATTTATTTATTATATGAATGCTGTCTGCAATGTACACCTGAATGCCAGAAGTGGGCATCGGATCCCATTACAGATGGTTGTGAGCCACCATGTGATTGCTGGGAACTGAACTCAGGACCTCTGGAAGAGAAGCCAGAGATGTTCACCTCTGAGCCATGTCTCTTGCTTCCTCCGTTTTCATCTTTTAAGATGTATTAATTTTTATTTTGTGTGTATGAGTGTTTACTTGCATGTATGTAAGTATGTTAAATACATTGCCTGGGGAGGCCAGAAGAAGTTGTTGGATCCTGGCACTGGTGTTTTAGGCAGTTGTGAGGTACCTGTGGGAGTTAGGAATCAAACCTAGGTCTTCTGCAAGAGCAACAAATATTCATAACCACTAAGCCCTCTCACCAGCCATTCCCGCCCCTCAACTTCAATTTTTTTTTTTAATACAAAGTTTGTTCATGGCTTATTTTCTTCGTTTGTTCATGGTTGAATTTGAAATGTTAGAAGTCCTTCAGTAAAGCTAGGCATGGTGGTGATCACCTTTAATCTTAGCACTTGGGAGGCAGAAGCAGGCGGATCTCTGTGAGTTCGAGACTAGCCTGGGGTACAAAGTGACTCCAGGATAACCAGGGCTGTTACACAGAGAAACCTTGTTTGGAAAAACCAAAGTCCTTCAATGTTGTATTGTGAATGTGTCCTGTCCCTACAGATCTAGAAAGCTCCTGTATGTCTTTATGAATTCTGCTTTAGAACACACAGACATGTCTAATTGTTATGTAGTCTTATCGAAGTTATCCACCCCCATTACCTAGTGATGCTTTAAATCTCTTTTTAGAATTTTTCTTACCTCGGTTCTATTTTATCTGATATAAGTATAGAAGTTCCTGCCGCTTTGGGGTTCTTTTTGTGTGGACGTCTTTTTGTGTGACATCTTTTTTGATCCTTGAACTGCAGTCTGTTTGCTTTTAACTGTGCAAGTGAGTTTCCCGTAGGTGTCGTGTGGGCGGGTCTTGTCCTTATTGTACTGCTCTCCGTACCTGTGGAATTAACCTATTTTCATCCAGGTCGTTACTGGGTCAGAAGTCTTGTCTCTGTGGTCAGCTGCATATGCAGCGTTGTTTCTTTCTTTGTCTCTCACTCATCATGTTTTGACGTTTTCTTTTTAGTACTGATACTTTAATAACTGCTTTTCCCGTGAATTTTATACTTTTTTTTTTTTTGGTTTTTCGAGACATAGTTTCTCTGTGTAGTCATGGCTGTCCTGGAACTCACTCTGTAGACCAGGCTGGCCTCGAACTCAGAAATCTGCCTGCCTCTGCCTCCCAAGTGCTGGGATTAAAGGCGTGCGCCACCACCGCCCGGCTTCCGTGAATTTTATACTTAGGCATTTTTTTTTTTTTTAAATCACTAGTAGCTATCCTTATGTTTCCTTAAGCAAGCCTTATAAAGGTGTTCGAGTGATGATGAATTCCCTCGCTGTTCTTCTCTTGGAGACTGCAGTTATTCCTTCCGAGGAATAGCTCTGCTGGCGTGGTGGGGCCCGCCTCCAGTCACAGCACAGGGAGAAAAGGGACATCCCTAGCTCCCTCTGTGGGAAGGGAAAGTGGTGTGTCCTTTCTGGAAAGCACTGGCAGTTTCTCTAAAGCTAAACAGAAACTCACCATGCAAACCAGCAAGTCCACTCTGTGTCCACAAAAGAAATTAAAATTTATGTTGATGCAAAGACGTACATGAATGGTCATAGGAAGTTTATTCATGAGAGCCAAGAGGCAACTCAGATGTCTATTAGCTGCTGAATGGAAAAAGAAGACACAGTATTATCCATGTAAAAGAATACTGCCCAGAATTAAAAAGAGAGAAACCACTCAGCACAGATGAACTTTGCAAACATTACACCTGAGTCCTGGCAAAGCTGTCCTTTTCTTTTGAGACAGGACTCACTACATAACCCTAGCTGGCCTGAGCTTGCTTATGGAGACCAGGCTGACCTCAAACTTGGAGAGAGCTAGCTGCCTGCCTCTGCCTCCCAAGTGCTGGGATCAAAGGTGTGTGCCACCAAGCCCACCCATGCCCAGTCTCACACAGCAGCTCTCGATGTCTTTAACTTGATGTTATTATTGAAATGTAGGGGTTTTGTGTGTCTAGACAAGTCCTTTTATTTTATCATAAAATATATTTTATATAATATGTCATCATTACTATAGAAACTAAATACACAGTACACCCCTAATTCTCACTAGCAGGCACAGAATCATCCTGGTTTTTTGCAATAAACGTTTCTGAATGCCTGTTCCCTGTTGTCTCACTGAGACTCCTGGCGTGTCTCTCTGCAGCCCATCTGTTGACCTTTTAATTTCACATGGTTGCTTCTTCATTTCTGGATGTTGTAGTTGACTTTTTTATTTTAAATTTGCCTTGTGGGCTTGGGAGATAGCTTGGTAGGTTGTAATGCAAGACACACAAATTTGGGGACCTAAGTTCAGGCTTCCAACGTCCATGTAAAATGTGAGGTGTGGCTATGCCTGCCTTAAGACCAGCCTCCAGGGTCAGAGTTGGAGTGGCTAGAGATGTGACAGAATCTCTGGGCATCTGGCAACCTACCTAGATGAAAACCAGCCAGGTCTAGATTCAAAGAGAGACCCTGTGTTGAGGGAATAAAGCGGAAAACAATATAGGAGTATTCCTGATGTCTCAGCTGGCCTTGGTACAGGTACACACAAACACAGGCACACACCCACCTGTATGTACACATACATGTATACACATGCACACATATACACATGCACACACCACATATGTGTACATACACACAGACCCCCACACATGTACACACATGCACATGTGCTTACACGTGTACACACACATACTGTGCATATGTATACATTCATACACTGTACAAGTGCATGTATGCACATACATATATTGCACAGACACACACATATACATGTGCTTACACCTCAATACCCACATCCAGAAGAAATGTCTTACAACTTTAAAATATTTTGCTATCTTCTTGCATGGACTGTCAAACTTGTTTCTTTAAATAGAACAAACGCTGGTGTTTTCCAGCCTCTGTCAGAAAGACTAACACCGGCAGTTGTGACACCGTGCTCATGATGTCTTCTTTCTGCATGCCTCATTGTTTTTATGATGTGCTAATCACCATCCTCAAATCTTTTTAACAAGTTGAGGCCTTAGAATGGAAAGTCCTCCAGCAGACTTTGTTTTTCTTGGGCCAGAATCCTTTTTCCAAATACTTGCAGTTCAGGAATTCCTTAAACTGTGACACCTGACTAACAAATAGTCCGCTGAGCCAGGCTCCTCTCAGGGCCCCACTCACCCCTGTAGTTGCGCTCAGTGGAGCCTGTTCAGGCTGGAGTACATCAGAGATGATGCTGTGTAACTCAGGTGGTGACATCCTCATTGTGGAGGCTGCATCGTCTGTGGTGAGGGCGCAGGCAGACTGCTCCGTCCCGCAGTCAGTCACGTTCCCCCTATGCAATGCAAAAGCACCATGAGGTCCACTCTGATGTCCTGTCCGTGAATCCCGTGTCAGCCAGCGTCCTGGCCTTTCTAATCCCTTCAGAGTCAGTGGATTGAACTAACAGACATGAAAACTAGGTTAAGCACTATTCTGACTTTGGGTTACCAGTTTCCTCTCACCTTTATGAGTGACTATTTTATTATTGTTGATTTCAGCTTTCTTTCTATTGTTAAAATGCAGGATTTCAGTCCTTCCTGTGCCTTTAAAAATGTTTTTTTTAGCTTAGTGTTATTTATTTTGTGTGAATGGATGATTTGCCTGAATGTATATATGTGCACCGTGTCTGTGTCTGGTGGCTGTGGAGGTGAGATGAAGACATCAGATCTCCTAAAATTGGAGTTCCAGATGATATGAGCCTACCTGTGTCGGGCCTCCAGACCATGTTGGCCTGCCTGTTCCCATTGTAGCTCACAATAGCCTTCAGCCGCAGCTGCTCCCTGCCACTTGGAGGGAAGGAGACACTGTATAAGGAAGCAGACCCAGAAAGCTGGCAACCAGCATAGCTGTCCCCAAACTGCACAGGTAAGCTGATAGGAGCTATACTAAGAGTGATCAGGTAAGGGACCTGCGGTATGAACAGGGAAGATCAAACCCGAATCCTCTGCAAGAGCAGAGAGTGCTCTCAACTGCTGAGCTATCTCTCCAGCCCAGCCTATATATTTTTGGATGTGTGTGTGTGTGTGTGTGTGTGTGTGTGCGCGCGCGCACGTGCGCGTATGCATATGTACATTTGTGTGTAGAGCATTGGTGTGACTGACATGTTTGGAGCTTATACGATAACTTATGTCTGCCTTCGACCTTCTCCTTACTTGAAGGAACGTCTCTTGTGATATATACGGTAGGCTGGCTGCCCCGGGCTTCCTGCCTGTCTCCTGTGTCTCCATAGAACTCAGTCTCTCATACTTGCATGGCAGGCGCTTTATTCACCTCCTACCTACTTTTGATATCTTAACAAGTCTTTGTTCCTTTCAGTGGAGGGTGCTTTGAAAACCAGAATCTGCTGGTGAGGTGAGGGAGGGGTGCCCATTGGTACTGGGACACAGTACTTTTAAGTACTTTCAAGAAGGGAAGTCAGGTGTTTACTGTTAAGTTTTAATTCATTTGTTGTTTCTATTTAGGTTTTACACTATGTCTTATTTTCTTAGATTTTCTGTTTTATCTCTTATTAAATGGGAAAATCTTGATTCTTCCCATTCCAGATATAACTGTGGCTGTGTGCGCTACTAAAACAGTTGCAACATCAAAAATACTGACTCTGTAGACTAGAACTTTGAGTTGGTTTATCTTATTGTAGAACTGTTGGCATTTGGATTGGGGTCCCACTAAATATCTGGTACATGGGGTAGGGATACAACTCAGAGAGGTGCCTGCTTACCGTGTGCTAGACCCTGAGTTCCAGCCTCGGCACACATGGTGGGAGGAAGTATAGGAGAGAGAGCTGCCTTGTAGGATGTGTCCATTTTGTACTCAGGAGGATACCGCCTCTCCGCCTGCTGAAACCGGTCTCGCCCCTTGCAGGTCTGTCTGGGCACTGCCGATCGCTCCTTTGCTTTCCAGCCACCACAGACTCATCTGTGAACTTGTTTGTAACGCTGTGTTGTCCTTGTTCGTCTTGGAATCGTTCCTTAAGCTGACTTCTAAGGGAAGAAGTCATGGGTCAGATTTTGTCCACAGGACTTGCAGACTGGTGGTGTCCCCCTTGTGTGAGATGCCTGTCCCACTGTGCTTGTTCACTGCTGGGTCATACGGAAGCTTCAGGCATTTGCTGTGTGAAGGTGTATTTTATAGTTTAACCCAAGAGGCTGGTTAAAGTCTTCAGGCCTGAAGTCTAAAGTTTCAGAGAAACATTAGTCCAAGTCAGTCTCTTCATTTGGTGTTTTGGGGTCTGGACAATAAAAATGCTAAATGTTAAATGAAACACAGGTTGGTTTGGTTGGTTGGTTGGTTGGTTGGTTTGTCTGTTTGTTTGTTTGTTTTAAAGAAACTTATGAAAATAATAAGTTAATTATGACTTTTTTCTTGAGTCTGTTGGGTATTGATGGTATACACTTTTAGTCCCAGAAGTCTGGAGGGAGAGGCAGGCAGATCTCTATGAGTTTGAGGCTAGCCTGAACTACATAGTGAGACCCTATTTCTAAACAGTAACAACAAAACAAATCAACAAAAAAAATAAAAGCCAGAAAATCCGGGAGGAGGCCAGTGTGGGACCTGCAGGCAAGATGCTAAGTGTGGGATCTCCTTCCATGACGGTGGTGATAGAACTCCTTAGACTGGCTTTTCAGTAGAGGTAAATCCTGTCTTTCTTTATGAAAGCGCAGTGCTCCACCTCCATTCGCAGACTTTATATTCTAACGTGGTTGAAAGTTTTTCTATAAAGTGCATGTTCTTACTGCTTAAAAGTGTCTTGTGCTTATGCTGACGGGAGGTCTGGCTTCTCACCTGCTCGTTGAAGAACAGCAAAATGGATGTGAGCATGTTACCAGGGTGCCTGCCCTCGGTGCAGCAGCGCACACATGGCCAGGAAGGGAACCCTATGCCCTGAGTCTTCTCTGCCCCGGCCTTTATCTTCTCCCTCTATTGGTGCTGTCTTCTCCTAATTACCCGTATGCCCTTGTGAGTAGGTGCCAGATCACAGTGACTTCTTAACTACCATGGGTGACCACAGGTGACCCCTGGCCAACATCATAAGTAATAGTCAGCAGCTTGTCGGACAGCTGAACCCACAGCCAGCTGCTCACCGTGCTGCAGGCTGTCTTTCTCCCCACACCTGTCCTTTGAGCTGCTCGGCCTTTCCAACAGCAGCCCGAGAAGACCTGACCAGCATCTCCCGTCTCCTGTGTTAAGCATGAACTGTCTTCACCACTCACCCAGATTGCTTCAAGCCTCTTGAATTCAGATCTTTATTACCTCTCTCTGTGTGTGTCTGTGTGTGTGTGTGTGTGTGTGTGTATACATTATGCCTTGGGCATCTACCCTCTGTCCTCTCCCTCCAGCTACAGACCTGGTTCCCAGGCAACCTGCTTTCCCTTGAGGTATCCCATGGCCCACTGCTCCTACTGTCTTCTGGAAGTCTTCTGAACTTCCCTGGCTCAGACCTTCCCTTCATCTTAGAGTTGTGGTAAGATGTACATAGTGTGCTCATCATGTGACCTCCACACCACAGGTGTGCCTTCAGCAGCATGTGGAGCCCCAACCCTCCAGGCCCAGGCATACTGTTTCCCCAGACTCAAATCACCCTCACAGAAGCTTCGCTCTGCAACATCCCCATTCCTCCTGCAGCTCTGGTCAGTCTCCACTCGGCTGTTGCTGGGGTTGGATGACTGGTGGGGTCTCCTAAGTGGAGTCCTCCTGTATTGTCCTCCATCTGGTTCTGTTTACTTAGCAAGAGGCCCTCGAGGCTCACCAGCACTTTACTCTTTCTGAGACTAAGTGATGTCGAATTGCTTGGACTGACACTTCCTTTACTGGACAGCTGAAGAAGTAGAAGGCGCTCACACACGCTACCCCTGCCCACATGCCGGCCATTGTCCCTGGTGTCTGTGAGGGTGGGACTCATGTTGCATTTGCTGGAGGAGGGAAGAGCACTGCAGCTCTGGCCTGTCCATCCCTGTCCTCTCAGAGACTACTGTGGTGCCCAGGATGTCCAGGCACAGGCTGGTTCATGGCTTCCTTCTCCTTGCTCTGCTTTGGGGTTCTTGAAACCGAGATCAGTTGCCCAGCTGACCTGCTGGCGGGATGCTAAGGGTGGAGGTGACCATACACAACAGCTGGTGTGGAAACTCTGTGATGCTTGAATACTTTCTATATAGTTCATGGGTTTCCTGTCTTCTCAGAGCAAAAAAAAAAAAAAAAAAAAAAAAAAGATGTGAGCACCTGCTCTGGTCTGAAAGGCATCCCAGCCCAGCTTCAAGGATTTAAAGTGAGCCCAGGTCTGCATGCAGGAGCTGGATGGAGTCGGCACACTTTGTTAGATAAGCTTGGTGAAGTAAGCTCTGCTCAGTCACTGGAGACTTGCTCGAATCAGCTCGAATCAACAGGGCCACCCGAGCCTGTCCCTTTGTCCTTGATGCTGGCAACAGACTTCCCTGGCAGCCTTTGAGCAGAGCTGCGTACTAGGGAGCTTTGATCTGTCTAAGGAAAGTCTATTTTGAACTACAAGTGAAGACAGGGGTTTTAGGTTAGACTTCTTACCCAGTAAGACCCATAACAGCCATACTCAACTGGCCAGCCTGATGCCACACACTGCCACTGCAGTGTCACAGGCTACTTGGTTAAATGCCAGATTGGGGCAGGTGAGAAAGAGAAAACAAATAAAACCTTTGGCTGAATTTAGAAATCAAGATTTGAAGGTTTTGTTCAGAAATACTTCCTAAAATTAAAATCATTGGGATGTATTTACAGGTAGGTTTTTTTGTTTTGTTTGTTTGTTTGTTGTTTTTAGAGAACAAAACAGTGCGAAGACCAGAGAATGCAGGCTGAGTTAGGTCTCCTCCGCAGTTGGAAGACTCCAGAGTCTTCATGGAGAGCCCCAGCTCCACTGTTGCTTCTCCTGTAGTAGGGCCGTCAGTTCCAGCCCTTGACAGTGCAGCCCTAGCCAGGAGGCCTGGAAACTGTTGAGAATCAGTGTAGAAGGTTGTAACACTGGACGGGGGATGGCTAAAGGCGCAGGCCACTGTATCACTAGCGGTGTGGGGGTCTTCTTCACGACCGCGGGTGGTGCTCTGACTGATGTGACTCGGTGGCATATCCTTCCTCTTAGTTGGCACTGCTAAGAAGCGATGGAAAGTATAGTCAAGGCTCTGACCAGAGGTGGGCCTGTCGTGTGCCCAACCACTTCTTGCCGTACACTGACAGAGCACCCTCCAGGTACTACACACTGTCTGAGGACTAGCCTGCAGAAGAAAGACACGCCCCTGGGCTGGTCAAGCCCAGTGGTCACTCCAGGGATAGTCTCCATGTAGGTTTTATAAGTGGCTCTGCTGTGTCCCAGTCATCATGTGGGGTCTTTCCAGTATTCAGTTGGTGGACAGAGGCATGTTCTGAGGAGAGCAATGACTGCACCTGCCTGCTGCTGACCTTGTTGGGCCTGGGCTTAGTGGCATCCTGCCTGGGTTTGAACTCACTTTGTGTTTGAACTCAGCAGGGGAAGCATTATGGCATGTTGGAACAGCCAACAGTACTCTGCTGTACCGATGGTCAGTGCCTTGTTCAGCCATCATCAGAGAAGCTTCCTCCTGCAGCAGACAGGAATGGATGCAGAGGTCCACAGTCTTACATTGTAGGCATGCTGCTTTGTTACCAGCTAAAGAAGGAAGCTTCCTGAGCCATCCTCGGCTCCCTCTCTCCATGTGTCCTTCCTTCAGCTCCATTGAGCAAATGACATGACTACATTAGCAGCGCTGAGGTCTCTAAAGAGCAACAGTGCAGCCATGTCACCCCTCAGCGGCCTGGACACTAAGGGATTACGTTGTCTTTCCCACTCATATTTCTGATTTTTACACGTGTATGACTGTGTAAACTTTCACAACCTTTCTCAGTTCCTTTGACATTAAAGTAGTTTACAGTGTCTTCGAATCATAAAAAAAATGTCATATTCTCAAAGAATAAATTTCCTAGGAATAAACTTATCAAGGGGTTGAGAAACTCCTTACTAAGAACTCTTAAGACACTCAGAACAGAGATAGAAGACAGTGCTGGAGAGTGTCTTAGTTAGGGTTTTATTTCTGAGATGCCATGACCATGGCAACTCTTGTAAGGAAGACATTTAATTGGGGCTGCCTTACAGTTTCAGAGATGTAGTTCGTTATCATCATGGTGGGAAGCATGGTGGCATGTGGGCAGACTTGGTGCTGAGGAGCCAAGTCCAAGGGCAGCAGAAGGAAAATGAAATTCCACACTGGCTGGAACTTGAGCATAGGAAATGTCAAAGCTCACTTCCACAGTAATGCACTCCAGCAAGGCCACACCCACTCCAACAAGGCCACACCCACTCCAGCAAGACCACACCCACTCCAGCAAGGCCACACCTACTCCAGCAAGGCCACACCTACTCCAGCAAGGCCATACCTACTCCAGCAAGACCACACCCACTCCAGCAAGACCACACCCACTCCAGCAAGGCCGCACCTACTCTAGCAAGGCCACACCTCCTAATAGTGCCACTCCCTGTGGGACAAGCATTCATTGAGTCTATGGGAGCCAAACCTAGTCAAACCACCACAGAGGGGCAGTCAAAGCTCTTGGGTTGGACGACTAGGGTGCTTGAGGGATCAGTGCCAGCCTAGGGACCTACAGATGTAGGCATCCTACTAAGAGATGAATGGTATTTCATCTAGAAATTTAAAAAGTCACCTTAAAATCCACTGGGAAGATCAAGACATCCCAAATCTTAGAAAACACAGGGCTGGAAGACTTATGCATCTTGATTTTTAAAACAACAAAGTTACAGTAAAGATGACCGTGGGTTTCCATAACAACACCCAAGGCTAGATTAGAGTGGAGAGCCAGGAGTAAAGCCAGTTCAAAGGGGGAAAGTACTGGAAACTGCAAGTCCACAAGCAAAAGAGTGAAGTTGGATTCTTACCTCACACACATACAGAAATTAGCTTAAAATGCTTCAAAATCCTAAGTGCTATGAACCAAAAGTATAAAAAGCCTTTGAAGGAATTGGCGGTTGGGAGTTTATGATATTAGATTCAGCAATGACTTTTTGGACACATTGTTAAACAGTATGGGTAATAAAAGACAAACTAGGTGAGCTGTGCTACGAACTTAAAACCCTCAGTGTGTGCAAGTGTACACAGTCAGCAGAATGGAAAACCCTCAGTGTGTGCAAGTGTACACAGTCGGCAGA
>JANHMN010000022.1:19290781-19311111 GCA_030674055.1 Rhabdomys pumilio | reverse complement strand
AATGGAAAACCCTCAGTGTGTGCAAGTGTACACAGTCGGCAGAATGGGCAACCTACAGAGGAGAGGGAACTATTGTCAAATGACTAGGTTGAAAACAGGTTAATGTCTACACCATATGAACTCCTACATATACGCAACAGCCAAACAACCTCATTTAAATATACAGAAGACTCAAGTTGCCATTTCTCAAAATACGTACTAATGACCCATAACCCGAGCATACAAGCTCAGCATCACCAATCATTAACGGTGCAAATGAGAATTAACCCTGAGATCACACACACACCAGTGTTGCTGACAGTAGAGGGCTGGGCCCTTGGGTGCTGTTGGTAGGAACATCGAATGGTACAAGAACTGTAAAAGCCGTATGGAGGTACTTCGCGGAATTTAGAGGGGAATCACTGCAATTCCACATCAGGGCACACATCTGAGAGAATCTAGAACACTGAAGTGTACACGAGAATGGGTAGGATGGGGCTGGCACGGTGGCTCAGGAGATGAGAGTACTTGCTGCCGAGACCGATGATCTGAGTTCTGGCCTGGGGAGCCCCACATGGTAGAAGGAAAGGTCTGGTTCCTGTAGCTGAGCCTCTGACTCATGCCGTGGTGTGTGTGTGGGCGCATACACCCAGGTAAACCTAATAAATAATGGATTTTGATTCACATGTCATATTTCAGCCCAGTTTTAAAATATGTTTGAATGAACTGTTTCATTCATTTCTAGAATGGATTCTTAAAGTAAAATTCTAAGCAAAGCCTCTTGGTGCCTGTTGCCAGACTGTTTTCTAAGCTGGTAGGCACAGTCTATAGCTCTGTTGTCAAAGCTCTGGCACAATGCAGTTACTGTTCTTTGTGTCATTAGATTTGGGTGGGTGAGATGGCTCAGTGGGTAAAGGTGCTGCTGCCACCGCTGGGTTCTGTCCTCTGGGACCAACATAGCAGGAAGAGAGAACTGACTCTTAAGCTGTCCTCACATTTGTCCCTTGACATGTGTGCACTAAATAAATACAAGCAGATATATGTAGAAAAATTATTAAGAGATTAAAAACTTTTCCCCATGCAGTTACTGACTGTTCATAGTTCTTTTTACATGAACTAGTTTGTTTAAATCCTAAGGGCTTAATGTTTTTCTAATAAATTTTATTAATCTATATATTTTCTTTGGTTGAGGGAAGATGTGAGATGAGAAAGTTTGGGGTTATTTTCATTTTCATTCTTGTGAGTGGGAATTGGTGGCACACATCTTTAATCTCAGCACTCAGGAGTCAGAGAAAGGCAGATCTCCTGAGACCAGGCCAGCCTGGTCTACAGAGTGAGTTCTGGGACAGCCAGGGCTACACAGAGAAACTCTGCCTGGAGGAACAAAAAAACAACAGAACTGATTCTTGTGAAACATACAAAGTATCTGTTTTCAGATTTGCTCAGCGTCTATCGGTGCTTGTGAGTGTCCTGGTCTAGCTAGCTGCAGGGTTGACACCTCTTCTGTAAAAGCCATGGGGTTGTAGCTGTGACTTGTTTTGTGTTTGCTTGTCTGATTCATAGCAGTTATATTCTGGTGTGAGGAAGGGCCTGAGTTGACTTTTTTGCATATCGTACAGTTGTTGTCTTCCCAGAGCTGTTTATATGAATTTCTCCATTCCACTGACTTGGTTGTCTGAGAGCATTTGTTGGTGTTGGGTCACTGCTCCTGTCCCCTGCTCTCCTGTGATGGATGTCTAGTCACACTCTCATCGGTCTGTTGACTTAGGTTGGTGGCACTAGCCACTCTTCAGAATTGTCCCCATTCTTGCCATTTCGTTTTCTGGGTGAATCTTAGAACGATCTTGTCATTAATCTTGAAAAAATAAAGAGGCCCACTGATCCAAGCACCTTTACAGTTACCTGTGTGTCCAGTTCAGGAGCACATCTCCTGCCTTGGGGCTGTTTGTCTATATTTTTCTCTTTTTATATAGACTGACTTTGTAGTCTAGTCTGTCATGAGTTCCTCCTGCCTCAGCTGGACGCTGAGAATGCGGTGTGCCAGCCCATATCCAACTGCAGTATGTTTTATGGTCTCAGAACTCTTTAAAAACTACTTTGTATGCATAAGGTTTCCAAGAGTATGGGAGAAATCACTAATAAGGTTTGAAATCCTTTGATCTAAGATCATTAGGAAAAATAGATCAAAAAGTATCTTTGCTTTTTTGCCTTTGAATTTGTCTATGTTATATAAAGCTGCTAGGCATCTCCCCCCCTGTATATCTGTATTCCAGTTCATGAGCAGAGCCCTAAGGTGTGCACATTCCTGTCTCACCACGGATGACATAGGAAATTATTGGCAGGCAGGGTACAAGAAGTGTCTGCTTGTGACCCTTAGCCCCTTCCCACACTGCTGTTTATGTCTGCCTGAGTCCCTCTGGATCACTTCTTGACTCAGGAGGTGAGATGAGGGACGTGACCTTTGCCCTCAGCATTGCCTGCCTTGTCTTGAGAGACAGAGTTAGGGTGGGGAGGTTATAGGGGTGGGATTAGTTAAGAAACTCCTGGAGACAAGTGGGCAGACGAATCTCATTTGCATTGCTATCAAAGCACAGGCTGCTCTAGTAGCCCACAAATGCACGTGCAGAGAACACCATCAGGTGGCTTCCACTTTCCAGGATTGTTAGCGATAGCATGCTAGGACTGAGCTGTACCTCCATGACAGGTCACTTGCCTGGCATGCCTGAGGCCTCAGGCCCAGCCCCAGCCCCCAAGCCCATCCCACCGTCATGTTCTGCTGAGCTGTAGCATCCTGCAGCATCTTTGACTCTGAAGGAGGGAGGATAGGGATTCAGATAGACTTCCTTTCCCTGTTGAATTAACTTAACAGCTACTGAGAAGGTAAAGTCTGTTCTTGTTGGTGAGGGAGGGTCTGATAATTACCCTGAATGGTTTGTAGGGTTTGTTCATTCACTCCAGTATATCGGGCTAGACCCATAGAAGTAATGGAGCAGTGTGTCAGGTGTGTTTAGGAGTTAAAGGCTTTTACTTGTCTTGTTCTTGAATTGAGTGTTATAAAATGGCACAGCATAATTCCAGAAATGTTTCTCTGAAGTGAAAAATTTTCAGTCCTGAAAGTGATCTCCTCACATCTCCATTGCTTCCCTATTTCTTTCTGTAGGGACATCACCTCATCAGCATTGAGAGTGCTCTTTTCTCTGAGGATAGTTCTTTTTTTTTTTTTTTTTTAAGAATCAATGGTAATATAACAAATGAATGGAAATCTTAATTTTAAATTTAAAGAAAGCATAACTTAGCCGGGCGGTGGTGGCACACGCCTTTAATCCCAGCACTTGGGAGGCAGAGGCAGGCAAATTTCTGAGTTCGAGGCCAGCCTGGTCTACAGCATGAGTTCCAGGACAGCCAGGACTACACAGAGAAACCCTGTCTCGAAAAACCAAAAAAAAAAAAAAAAAAGAAAGAAAGAAAGAAAGAAAGCAAGCAAGCAAGCAAGCAAGCATAACTTAAGGAATCTAACATAATAACATTTTTAAACTACAAAAAATAGAATGGGCCAGTGGGTGAAGGCACTTGCTGCCAAGTCTACAAACCCAAGTTAGATTCCTAGGGCCACATGTTGGAAGAAAAGAACTATTTTCCCACAGGTTGTCCTCTGACTTCCACATGAGCTGTGAAACACACACACACACACACACACACACACACACACACACACACACGACATGAACACACTAACACTATGAATAAATAAATTTATTTAAATGTAGAATAACCAAACCTGACATTACACTTTTTTCTTATGTCTCCACCTCTATTTTATGCCTTTGAGGTGTCTTCCTGGCCTTGGAGTAGGCACACTTCATCTGTAGCACCTCCTGCCTAGGAACGATTCAGCAGCTCCTCCATAGATTTTTAACCCTCATTTTTCTGGGTTGGGGGTGGAAACTAGGTCTCAGGACGAACCCCTGATTATAAAGCCCTCAGTTGCCCTGTTGATAGTAAGGAGGCTGAGCACAAGGCAGATGCGCACAAGGCAGAGCACGGACCCACTGGAGCTGGGTAGCAGTTAAATAGCCGCTTACTTCTGAAAACTGGGTTGACTGAATGCTTCTGAAGTAAGTGCTCAGGCTGAAGGCAGAGCCTAATGGCAGAGGTTTGCTAGGAACACCAGGCCCTAGGCTCACCCCCCAGTACTGTTAAAAAGAAAAAGAAAAAAAAAAAACCCTAAATGAACAAATAAGAGCCAGGAGGTAGAGGGTACAGGACAGGCTGGTATACAGTACCACAGGATTGGGGGGAAACCAGTTTGGGAAACGGTAGACTCATGGAGAACCAGCGTGCATATGCTCCTTTTTTCTGGTTGATGGGGGTTGCAGGCCCCCGGTGCCGTCCTCTGAGAGCTGGGATTCTTCCCTAAAAGTTAGTGAGAGATGAAGACTGTAGAAAGCCGGAAAATGCCCAGGCTTTTAATGCACACACTGACAGCCAAACAGAACGCTCTTTCCGTTTGCAGGCTTTTTTTTTTTTCCCAGTGTCATTTTAAGTTGCAGCTTCCGGCCAATCAGCGAGCTCCATGCCTAGTGACATCACGAAGCAGCCAGTTCCCTCCAGCTGCAGAGAGCTTCAGTTTGTCTTTTTTTTTAAAACTAAAATGGAGGCTGGTTTCTTGCCTTAAGGTGTACAGCGCCCTTCCCGCGGGAGCCTAGATGTTGACATGTAATAAAGCGGGCAGCGGGATGGTGGTGGATGCGGCCAGCTCCAACGGGCCTTTCCAGCCCGTGGCCCTTCTCCACATTCGAGGTGAGTTATTGTGTGTTCTACTGACCGGAACCTTCTGTGGGTAGTTAATAAATGGCTATTGTGCTTTGGATAGGAAAAGCAGGAAGTCTAACCAGCAGAGTCCCCTTCATGTTGACGGGACTACACCTGAGCAGGCGAAGGGGTGTCACCTCCGATCGGTGGGCATTTTACACATTACTTACGGGGCCTGAGCTCAGGAGGCCTTGCACGCAGAGTTCAAAGCTGGTTTTTCTGCTTTCTCCCTGCTCTCCCATCCCCCTTCCGAGGCTGTGCTGATGTCAAAGGATGTGAAGTCACTGCCTGGGGAAGGTCTTGGGTGGGGGAAGGAAAGGGAGGCGGGCCGGCGGGCCTGGCTAAGTTGTCTGCTCACAGAGTTTGAGTTACCTTGGTGTTAGTGTTGGTTAATACCGCAAGGGTTTTGCCACGGACACAGCTCTGAATTACGGATGAACTGCAGGCAGAGAATGTGCAGAATTGATCAGAGGAGAACTTCCTTTTGGAGGATGTGTATTCTAGCTGTGCGGCTAAAGGGAGCTAGGCTCCTGCTTGAAATACTGAGATCTGCTGGGCTTCTGCTTGATCACGCTAGCTCTTAGCTTTAGAGCAGTGCAAATGCTTTGGGTTTACAAAGGCTTTGTTAAGGTTTAAAAGGGCAACAAGTTTTCAGTGTGTATATAGGTCACGGGAATGCCCGGCCTGTTGGAAGCAAATGTGTAGTTTTTTCTCCATCTTCTTTGAAATGCTGTAGAAGTTGGCTTCCACAATGGCTAAATGTAAGATGGCCAGGAAGAAGCAAAGGACGAGCCCAGGTGCCTGAGCCGCAGGCCCCCGGCAGCAGTATGCATGTTGATTCTAAACCACTGCTACTGAGCAGTGACTTGACCGGATTACGGGCACAAGTCAGTATTAATACACCTAAGATCCCTTATGGGTAGATTCTGTTTTTAACTTTAAAATTTTTGTTTTATGTGTATGTGTATTTGCTTGCATGTATGTGTGTGTACCATGCATGCCTGGTGCCCTTAGAGGTCAGAAGAAGGCTTCATATTCTCCAGAACTGGACTTAGGGTTGCTGATGAACTACCACGCAGGTGCTAGGGACTGAGCCCAGCTCCTCCAACAGCAACAAGTGCTCCTAACCACTGAGCCATCTGTCCAACCTCAACAACCTTTTTTTTTTTTTTTTTTGGTTTGTGAGCCTCCTGGTACTTCTTAGACACCTGATACTCTAGTTCTTCTTGGAATTAGGAATTTGTTCAAAAATAGAAGCATTTAGTTTTACATTTTATAAATAGAACATTAATTTATGGGAGACCCTGTTAGTTCCAGCATTACCATGCCTGTCATGGAGTGTCCTCCCCTAGCTCTTCAGTGTCTAATTGTCAAGGAAAGTGAAATGCCTAACCCTGAAAGGGACTCAAGATTTTCAAAAAGAAACCTGTAGCAACTGAAAACTTGCTTGTAATGAAGACAGCTGGAATAGCTCCTAATTTTAAGTCTCAAGGAACTGATTTCCTCATAAAGACTTCTTAAAGCAGACATGTTCATGTTTATTGCCCTAAACTTTCGGCTCTGTGAGCCAAATGCTGAAGATCATTTCAAATGACTAAGTGCAGCCCCTCCCCCAAAGCCCCCTGCTGGAGAAAGACAGAGGACAGGAAGAAACACCTGTGGGCAGGAAGCCTTTGGGGAGCCCAGGAACTGGAGGTGCTGGAAAGGAAGGAACAGAAGAGGGCCACCCCCCACCCTCACCTCCTTAAGTCAGAGAGGTCTTTCACCCCAAAGGAAATATAACTTGTCTAAGATCACATAGCACTTAAATGGTAGGACTAGAGTCCAAATCTAGGAAGCTGTTTTGTCTTGTTGGCAATCTTTATAAATCACTTTTGAAGAGAAATTGTGGCTCTTGGCAGACTGTCTTGCAAGAGGATTACAGTTTCCTCCCCCAGTGCTGGGTCACCTGTTCAATGGCCCCCGTTTTGCATGACAGTTGTACACGTGAGTTCATTTCGTATCCATTTTGCATACCTTGTGTTTGACAATACCACACGCTAGGTTGCTCCTAACTTGGAACTTGAGCAGCTGCTGTGGCCTGCTTTCATCGAGGGTGGGGCCACAGGATGGGGGCAGTCAAGTCCCAGTGAACGCTGCTGCTGCTGCTGCTCACCTGATTCAAGCTCCCAGTTAGTTCAGTAACTGGTGATGCTGATAGTGATTATTGTGGCGAATTGGCCATTCCTAAAGTTCAAGTACGAAGGGGAGACGGTTTAACCGGTGCAGCCCTGGCTGCCTTCAGGGGAGAGCGATGGCTGTAAATTTAGCTTGATGACTTAGACTCTGCACTTGCAGTGCTGTCCAAGAGAGCAGTCTACCGTGATGAGAACGCACTCTGTGATGTCCACCCTACTAGCCTGTGGCCACATGTGACCATCAAGCACTTAAAATTCTTTTTTTTTTTTTTTTGTAGATAAGTGTCAGCCAGGGTTGTCAAATTGGCCAGCAAAGGTCTAGTCTGGGACTGGCACTCTCTCAAGTGAAGTCCAGACTAAATATTTTTGGCCCTGAGCAAAAGCAGCTACAGAGGTAAAAGTAGAGGCCTGCCTGTCGACAAGTTTTATTGACACATGCAGCAAACAGGCTAGGTTTGCTTGTGGATCACAGGCCCCTGACCTGTTCTAGCTCCTCCTGCATGTCTGAGCTGCCTGTGAAGACTAGTAGAACACGGCTTGCCTCTCCTGCCCTCCATGGCTGGCCCCTGGAGCTCAGCTGACCCACCTCAGGGCCAGGCTTCAGGCAGAGACAGCTCAGCCAGAAAGATGCCAGTGACCAGAGAAGGGACAGGCAGCCTGGAACCTCTTCCTGTTGACCTGTACTCAGGGCCACCAGAAAGTCTGGCACCTGATAACCGTGTGCTGATTGATCTCCCGTGACAGTGGAGATACCCCATTGGAAGCAGGGGAGCAGTGGTGCTTTTTAAAGTGGCCTCTTTCTCCTGGGAAGTGGGGTCTAATGAAGGGAGCACCACTCTGTCTCCAGTCCTTACTGGGTCATAGTTTGGTGGGTGTTCACTTTGCCAATCAGAACTTAGAAAAAACCGTGCAGGGAGCAAGTAGACCAGCTGACCCCCAGCCTCTGTTTCCCAGCACTACAGTCTGACAGTGACTCCAGCAGGGGTGGGCGGGGACACTCGGGCCACACCTGAGGCAGGTGTTGTACGACACTGGTCAGAGTGGGATCCCCTGTTTACCCACATTCTCAAAACAAGGAAGGGAAACTGCCCAAGTGAGACGTGTACAGAGTAAAGGAAGGTTTCTTCTCTGGTTGCCTGCAGTTCGCTTGGTGAGCTGTCTGTCACCACCCTGAGTGGCAGGGTATAGGAGTGAGCAGTGCACCCTCCCTATGGCCTCCTGGGAAGGGTGTGTATGAAGGCAGTGGTGGTTAGTTCTGCCCTTGGAGTTGGAGAGAAGGCTACTCAGGTGGTTGTTGCCTGATAGTAAAAGACATTTCTGATTTTATTTTTCACCGAGACATGTTAATTGTGTAGAAGAATGAGAGGACAGGCTGGGGATGTTGCTCAGCTGGTAGTGACTGCCTGGTATCCATGAAGCCCAGGTTCAATCCCCAGCGTCTCTCGGCACTCTGGAGGCCAATACAGGAAGACTACTATAGTGAGCTCAAGGACAGCGGCCGGGCTCTGTGAGAACCTGGGTTAGGTGTCCTAGGAGGGGTGGGTAGGGTGTTTGGACCTAGGAAGAGAATTGGTGGCAAGTCAGAGGCACAGCTGGAGTCATGTGTCATTTGTCCTACAGTAGTTTGCTGGCTCAAGGAACACTGGCTTACTCACTCTTAGTGGTCCTGTCTGCTGGTGAGCAGCTATCCTAGTGTGTTTGTCTCAACCTCAGGCCATCCAGCCTGTGGGCCTACTATGTGGATTCTGCCTCAAGTGTCTGTCCCAGAGGCAGAAGCAGCAATGACTGCATGTTTGTTAGGTTCAGGACCAGGGCCACATCCATGTGTCCCACTTTTCCTTTTGAGTCCTTCCAGTGCTGAAAGACATTATTGTTCCTTTTTTTTTTTCTCCTTCTGGAGAGAAAGGACAACACCTTCTGCAGGACCAAAGAAATGCAGTGAGTCTAAGACAGTTAGAGCCCAGCACAGCTCCTGTCACAGAATTGCGTGGTGAGGGGGGCAGTATCCCTACATGTTCACTGTTGTCTGCACATAGGACTTTGCGTCCTGTGATGTCTGAGGAGCAGCAATTGTTTCTTATCTGAGAAAGTAGGGCTTTCGGTGGGTCATACACACCCACTTACTTCCTCAGAAGTTTTTTTTAAAACTTAAGTGTGTGTCTGTGTCTCTGTGTGTGTGTGTACATGCCTATGAGTGCAGGAGCCCAAGGAGGCCACAAGAGGGCGCTGGATCTTCTGCAGCTGGATTTACAGTCAGTGTGAGCCATTAGACACTGTTGCTAAGAACCAGACTCCGATCCTCTGCAAGAGTAGAAGTGCTTTTAATGACAGAGCCATGTCTCCAGCCCCCAAGAGCTTTTTTCGTAAAGTACACGTGATGGAGTGCACTCCTAGTCCTCAGGGAGGGTTGTTTTAAGAATCAAGGCCAGTCTGAGGTGTGTAGTCAGTTTAAGGTCAACCTGGGCTATGGAGCGAAAACCAGACAGGCTCAAAAGATGGCTCTGCAGGTAAAGGGTCTTGCCACCAAGCCTGATAGCTCAGCTTCAATTCCTGGAATTCACATGATGAAAGGGAGAGCCAGTTCTTCTAAGTTGTCCTGTTGTCCTCTGACCTTCATACACAGGCCATGGCATGTATACTTGTATGTGCCCACATGCACGTGTACACACACACACACACTAAAAATTCTGTAATATAAGTTTGAAAATGTTTTAAAGCCTTCTGTTTTAATTTTGACAAGACATTGCCCGAAGCAAGCAAGGACACGACACTCTGAGCAGATAGAGGACTGGTTTTTATTTTAGGTTCGTGAATTATTCATAAATCAAAAAATCGTTCTGGTTTAAGAATGCAGGCTGAAGTGTAATGGTTAAACACCATGAGTAAATGTAGATCAGCTTCTTGTTTGGAAAAATACAAAAGCAAGGGGCCGACAGGATGCTCAGAGGGAGGTGCTGATGGTTTGAGGTCTGTCTCAGTAACCCATGTGTCGAAGGAGAGAACTGAATCCTGAAACGTGTCCTCTGCCCTCTGACATTTGTGCACATACGTGCCGGAATATATTTAAAATGTTGTTTTAAAATAACTACAAAATGAAACTGTGTTGGAGTAGTGCTCGCCTATAATTCTGGCGCTGTGAGACCGATGTAAAAGGATCAAAACCTTAAGACTCGCCCGAGATGCTTGTAAGGTCAAGGCCAACCTGCGGCTACACTGTGACACACACCTATAGTGAAACCTGTTAGCTGTGGATCGGGGCAGTTGGGGAGCACTGCGTGCTGCAGGGCCCTGGTGCTGTGGACTTGCTTGGTTTTCTGGGTATAGTAAAGATGGGATTTTGTAACTTACTGCCAGGAAGTGCAGACTGAAGTATCTATCAGGGAGGCATCAGGGTCTCTGCACCTTACTCAGATAGTAAAGGGTCCACTAAGTCTAAGGTAGCATGCTAATACAAACAGCGTAGGATCCAGGGAGACACCCCGATGTCTATTCACTTGTACGGAGGCTTTAAGTTTTTCATGCTGTTTGAGAAGCTGTGCTTTTAGGCAGAGTGTGACAGACCTGCCTCAGCACAGGATTGCTCTCTAAGTGGTCACAGCTGCTCTGCCCTGTGTGCTGGCTGTTTTACCCCCTGGCTGCTGACTCAGCAGCTGCACGGCTCCCCATGTATTTTGGGGTCTATGCTTGGTTTGATGTTGACAGCATTCTTATTGGCCTTACACAGTAACTAGCTGCCTTTGAGGTACTCGAGTAAAACCAAGGTTTCTTCTGAGCTTCAGGGTAAGGATGAAGACACACAATTAGATCCAAAACCCTGCTTGTATCAGGCATGTGAGCCCTTCTCTGTGCCTAGAAATAGGAATAATAATTTGATTTACCTCTTCAGTGTTTGTGAGAAGGATAAGCAAGTAAATATAAGTCAATAGCTTAAAATGAAACGTTGTGAGTCTCTCCATGTGTCAGTGATCATGAGGACCCTTTTGTGGGGGTACTTGTGGTACTTTCTGGAGCCCAAGAGCTAACCACAGTTACAGCTGGGGCACCTGCATGTTTGCTCTCCTTGAAGTTCAGTTGAGGTTTGTCTGTCTCTGGCTTCCCAAGCTTTTTCATCTTTTACTGTGTTGCCCCCCCCCCTAAGCCACACCCTCAGGACCACGTGAGCGGTTGTGAAATTATCTGCTGGGTAGTCCCAGGTGCCAACCTCCATGGCCTTTGTAGAGCATGCCCTAGCCTCTGGTCCGGCCTTTTTTAATTCTGTCAAGTCCAAACTAAAAACTCCAACTTAGGTTTTTAACTGTCAAAGTGGAGTCTTAGCGTTAACATGTTTCGTTTCGAAGTCAGTGATGTCTACGTCGACCGACCACACGTGTCCTTTCCCATTTGGAATTGGAGCATCGCATCGTGCTGCCGTCTGATGTTTTCCTTCGTTGGGACTCACCGCTCGCTCGTAGGGATGCATTTCTTTTTCTGTTGTTGATTTTTTTTCCCCCTTCTCTTGAGATGGGGTTCATGTTGCCCAAGCTAGTCTCAAACTTCTGGGCTCAAGAAGCCCTCCTGTTTGAGCCTCCCACGTGTCTGGGACTGCAGGCGTGTGCCACTGCGCCTAGCCAGTGCTGCTGTGTGCCGTTAGGAAGCACTGACGCTCCGCTTTTTCCAGCCTACTTTCATCTTTGGCCTGTCAGATTAGGCAGCACTTGAACTAAGTGAGATCTCGGGTGTGACCTTGAGTCTTACTGTTTTAATTTTTAATATTGTAGTGTTTTAGTAGAGCTTGGTCTGATTTTTAGGATTTTATCATTTGCGTCTGACAGCTTTTATCATACGCTGAATTTTTGGTCTGCTGGTTATGTTCTTCATAAGTGCTGTTTCTAAACGGTGGTGCTTTAACTTATAAACCCTGAGAACAGTAATATTCCATTTTAGGGAACAATGATAACCCTTGCAAAGGTTGCTGGCCCTTCAGCCTAGGTGGGCTCAGAGAAGAGGTGGGGGAGGGGCGTAGTGTAGCTGCTTTCTGTCCCCCACTGCTCTGTGTAGACCAAACACACCGAGAGCCACACACTCAGAACTCTGGTTGTGACAGCCCGGTAGTCCACAGAGAACCGTACACACCAGGAACCCAGAGTTGCAGAGCTACCTTCAAGGGGTGTCTGTGCGGGTGCCCCTTTCAGATGGCCTGTGCTGTCCTCATAGGAGGGTCAGGGTGTGGGGATGGGGACAAGTTGGGTAAGCACCTCCTTCACAGAACAAGGCAGCAGTGGCCAGCTGCTGCCCACCGTGCACTCTGACACGCACCTGCCTGTCCGCCTTGATGACCATGAAGCATTCCTTCTAGAAAGTCCCACCTCTGACACAAGTTTCTCAAGTCTGGGTGGTGAAGGACAAAGCTCACACAGAGCTGTCTCAGCATGGCCGCAGTGCTTCGACTCTGCAGAGGAAATGCCCCCTCTTGTAAATTGAGTTGCAGGCTTATTTTCTGTCCACCTTCCTAGGACCATCACTTTTACTTGAAATATCAAAAGCCATATTGTGTTTGTGACATTTGGGCACATTTCCTTGGCTATCCAAGAAGCGAGCTTATCAGTGCAAAGGAAACAGTCACAGCACTACTTTTCGCCTTTTGTTTCTGTTAAGTTCAGCTTTCTTTTCTTTTTTTTTTTTTTTGGTTTTTTGAAACAGGGTTTCTCTGTGTAGTCCTGGCTGTCCTGGAACTCACTCTGTCGACCAGGCTGGCCTCGAACTCAGAAATCTGCCTGCCTCTGCCTCCCAAGTGCTGGGATTAAAGGCGTGCGCCACCACCGCCTGGCTAAGTTCAACTTTCAAACCAAGTATAGATTTTGGAAAGTTTGTGTCTGCCATTGTAAATGTGTAAGCACTACACACAGAGGAGTTTCAAGTAACTGAAACTTCATCAGCACAGCCTCAGATCCATACTGCAGCCAATATTTAAGAAGGTGGCATTTGCTGGCCAAGTATAGTGGCTGGTGCACGTAGGAGGCTGAGGCAGGAGGATTACTGTTAGCTTCAGGCTAGCTTGGGCTACAGAGTAAGACAGTGTCAAAAATCAGCCAATCAAAAATAACAACAAAAGTAAATAAAGCTGAAACTGTCACTTTCCGAGTTGTAATGTCAGATGGAAGACAATTAGAAATGCTTAGACTGTTGAAGTAGCCCCTTTTCCAACTAAGTGTGTTTCTGTTGGCCCGTGTGTGTGCGCATGCGTTCGTGCCTGCGTGCCTGCGTGCGAAAAAGCGACAGAGACAGAGAGTTTCCCATCCCCTCAACGAAAACAACTTACCACAGGAAGTTGAATACAGAGGCAGCCATGCAAACCTGCCTGCCTTCTGTTAAGTCTGCTGTCAAAGATATATACAAAAGTGTAAGATAGAGCCATTTTCCCTAATTTTTTTAAAAAAAAGTTTGTTTTAATAAAGGTGTGGTCTGACATGAGATAGGACTATTAATAACCAATTCAAGGAGAGGGTGGCATTTAAAAATTCTCTGTGGTCTGAATCTCTGGATGTAACTCACCTAATCAGAGCTCATATTTGTTCTTCATATAGAACCTGACCCTGTAAGTGGGTAAGTGGGTCCTGACACCACAAAAATCAGAAAACCTTATCCCAGAGTCTCTAGCCCGAACCGGAAGTGAACCTACCCCTGTGTTTCCCAGAGCCATTGTCTGTGTGTTCCCATTCAGATCCATACAACAAACCAAACAAAATAGGCCCAGTGAACTAAGCAGTAACCCCGGGGTGTGGAAAGGGCTCTCAGGCTGTGCATTTTGAAGGTCTGGGTCTCAGTGACTCCCGCACCTCCCAGGCTGTGCAGGGCCAGTGTCTGGGTCTCGGTGACTCCCGCACGGCTCAGGCTGTGCAGGGCCAGTGTCTGGGTCTCAGTGACTCTCACAGGGCCCAGGCTGTGCAGGGCCAGTGTCTGGGTCTCGGTGACTCCCGCATGGCCCAGGCTGTGCACGTCTAGTGTCTGGGTCTCAGTGACTCCCACACGGCTTGCTTAGTTTTCTTTTATTTTTTTGAAAATCTGTTTTTGAAATCTTCATTTGATCCATATATGAATAAGCCACCTTTGCTCTGTTTGTTTGTTTCATTTTCTTTGTTTTTCAAGACAGGATTTTTCTGTAGCTCTGGCTGTCCTGGAGCTCATTGTGTAGACCAGGCTAGCCTCAAACTCAGAGATCTCCTGCCTCTGCCTCCCAGATTAAAAGCATGTGCCACCACTGCCTGGCTTCTTGGGTTTTTTCTTTCTGATTTTTTTTTTTGTTGTTGTTGTTTTGTTTTGTTTTGTTTTTTGGTTTTTCGAGACAGGGTTTCTCTGTGTAGCCCTGACTGTCCTGGAACTCACTCTGTAGACCAGGCTGGCCTCGAACTCAGAAATCCACCTGCCTCTGCCTCCCAAGTGCTGGGATTAAAGGCGTGCGCCACCACTGCCCGACTTGGGTTTTTTTCTTAATCAGAAGTAAAACCAAAATTCTCCCTGGCCTCGTCCTTACCTTCTGCGTCCACCTGCTTTGCAGAGCGCTTGCCGCTTGTTTGCAATATACTGTGGGTGCTTGCAGACACTTTCCTGTGTATATGTTCACTTACCCACACAAATCATATAAATGTGCGATTATTCAGAAAGTGTCTAGTCATTTTTATTTCCTCAGTTATAAGGAGAACAAATAAAATGAAAGAAATTTGAGAAAACAAAACTTTTTGCAAGTTTTTAACAAGTGATACTCTGAGCTTTTGGCACTTCTATAACCCGCCTCATGCTGTTTTTGTATTTAGGGCATAAACACTGGCTTCAGTCTCCCAAACCTTTCTGTAATTTTGGTTTAAAATTTTTGGCCTGGGTAAGCATTTGGAAGGAGGAGGCAAGTGTGTAGCATTTGCCACCTGGCCAGGGCTGTCCCTAGGGGCATTCTGCATCAAGCTCTGTAGTCATTTTCCAGGTGTCAGGGATGACAAGGCAGAGCATCTCTTCCTGGTGTAGCTTCGGGGTGGAGTCCCAGTGCTCTCCTTTATCAAGGCCTGGAGATGGGGGCTTCCTTTTCTTAGTTCTTCAGACCTGAGCCCAAGTGGACCTTTTACTCTTGTGACTGTCACTGATCATTTTAAGGACATTTTAGTTTTAAAATGTTAGGCTACACTCACTGAGTGACACTCCCCTTCAGACGTAGCCCTTCCTGCGTTGTCAGATGACATTTTCCAGGAATTAAAGCTGTCAGATCTAGGGGAGGCCTTTACAGGGTCTGGCTTAATTCTAACTTCCTGAGTCTGCATGCATGTCCTCTTCAGAAATGCATTTGACCAGATTCCTTATTTTCATGGGATGCTGAAAGGAAGGAACTCTGAAATTCCATAATGACACCCATGAAGATGAGAAGCCTAGTGAGACTCAGCCAAGTTCTCCTGTACTGCTGGAGATGCCTGCCAGGAGAGAATGCCAGTGGCCGTCCACAGAGTAGCCTTGCTCAGAGGCTAATACATTCAGATCCAATTTTTTGTTTATTTCGGATATTCTTGGAACTATATGTATGATTCCTATGGATACTATGTAGTCCCAACTGCCCTCAAATATACCACCTTTCAGCTTCAATTTCTGTTTTGTTTTTTTGAGACAGGTTTTCTCTGTGTAGCCCTGGCTGTCCTGGAGCTCACTCTGTAGATCAGGCTGGCCTCGAACTCAGAAATTCGCCTGCCTCTGCCTCCCAAGTGCTGGGATTAAAGGCGTGTGCCACCACTGCCTGCAGCTTTAATTTCTGGATGCTAGGATTATGAGCAAGTGCCACCACATGTGGCTCAGAGATTTTTTTTCTTCATAATAAAATCACAAACGGCAGTATGCTAAGAAGTGTGTGGGAATCTGGAAAGATGGCTCAGTAGGTAAGAGTACTTGCGTCTCAACGGCACAAGTACTGAGTTCAGATCCGTGTGCACGTGGCGGTCACCCCAGAGCTGTGGGGAGGGGCAGGGGAGAAGAGCATCACTAGGGCTGTCTTGCTGCAAACCTAGTTTCAGGGTCAGTAAGAGACCCTGTCCAAAAAGAGGAAGCTAGAGAGTGTCAGAGCAGGATGCCCAGTGTCGTCCTGGGCATCCATAGCCCACCCCTGGCTACTGCATACAAGTGTGCATACCTCCTCCCACACTCAGGTATGCACACCCATGCACACACAATGCTTTTATTATACAAACAGTAAATGTATAGGCAAAGTTAGGGCTAGGGAGATAGAACTCAGTGTTGGGGGTGCTTGCCTGGCGTATATGAGGCCTTGGATTTAGTTCCTAGTGCTGCAGAAAAAAGTAAAGAAGCTAAAGAAAAATTAGATTGGAATCTTTTCTTAAAGCTGCCCTTCCTCCTCTCTCTCTGTATGTAAAAACTCCATCTTTTGAGTTTGCCAAAGTCTAGCCTTAGCCTCCCGAGCCTCAGCTCCCACTCTGTGAGGCCGTCACATACTGAAACCGAAGTTTCCTGGGGCACGTAAACTTCAGGGTGGGCCGCGACTTATTTCAGTAGCATAATAGGAATTCTGCAGTTTTTCACTTTTAAGTTTTATACATATTTAAATGTGAGCTTTAAAATACTAATCACGAAGTTTTGTATTTCATTTTTGTGTGAGCTGAATTTATCATATTCAATTAAACAAATACAGACTGTCCTGTCCTCCTAAGTTGGAAAACTTACTTAGCCTGTGTGTGTGTGTGTGTGTGTGTGTGTGTGTACATACATCTAAGAACCCCCTCCAGCCTTCTGTCTGCCTTGTTTAGTGCAGCAGGTGGGCGAGGCCTTTGGCTTATTTGAGACTTTCCACCCTTATTTTTTTACAAAGAGAGCCTATATGTGAATCGTGGGCTAAACTTGGAGCCACAAAGTAATTTCTGACAACACGCTTCTCATTTAAATACTTAAGAAAAAATAAAAGAAACTTCAAGAAGCATTCTCAGTAAAACGTTCTTTGGCAGGAAGCAGGGACTTATCAGCCAAGTTAATAGCCTTAACTGTGGCATCCATAGTAACTAGACAGGCCGCCTGGGTAAATATTTACCCATCAGCCCCAAGGCAGAGCCTTCAGTGCTGGGCTTCTTCCTACTACCCAGTGTGCCGAACATCACCATCCTTTATCTTCTTTGGAAAAGCGGCTTGGGTGTGCTGCCTGTGGCTCCCAGGGAGAGTGAAGTGACCCTCGCTGCTGTCATTAGTGCCTAGGAACCTTTTTCATCTTCAAAGCTCCTTGCAGGTGTTCATTAGCAGCCGCCCTCTTTGCTGGGAGGTAGTAAACAGGTGTTATTAGCCCCGTTTTTTACAGTTGTGGAATTCAGAGCAGAGAGTTCGCCAGCTTGCCTTAGGTTCTGGAGCAGTTGGTGACAGAGGCCTTGGGCTTTCTGAGTCACAGTTCTGGGCTCACACGCTCTAGACAGGCATGGGAAGCTGCTCTTGCAGGCTCCTTTATCACGGAGATCTCAGCAGCGCTGTCTGCTGCATTTACAGTGGTGTAGAGTGCAGGCTCCTGAAACAGGCTGGTCAATCTGATGGTGTCATCTAGAAAAACACAAGATGCAGATCCTGAGGCAGGAAGGTAAGGCTCTTCCCAAGGGCTTGTGGTTATGGTGGAATTAACTCAACAGGGCCATGAGCAGTGTAGCTGTATCGAGTGCCACCTGCAGCCTCTCTTCACAGTCCTGGTGCTCATGGTGACCTGTCACCATTTGAGTTAAGGACCTCCACTGCCCCGAGAGATCCGCTGTCTAGCTGGATTGTTAAAGCATAGCTGGCAAGTATTTCATCACTGAACCTGATGTTATTCCTGGTAAAGATGCTTAGTGTGATTCAGAGTCTGGCACTATGGTAACTCTCTTCTTTGTGCTGGTGCTGAGTAGCATGGAGCTCTTGTAGAACAGAAGCGCCTTCCCCTGGAAGCGGGCTCTGGCTTAGCTCACCCATTTGTTGAAGAAGAAACGGTTGTAGATATAAATGTTTCATGATACGGAAGGTGAAGAGAAGCTCCCTGCTCTGGAACCCTGCGTGCACTGTTGGTAGCTTGGTAACCACATGGCAGCCTTTACTGTACCATATGAGCTTGAATGTCAGGCAGAACCTAGGTGGCTGAGCTCACTTCAATCCCCAGAAATCTTTATACATGGAAGGACAGCAGCACTGAGGCTTGAGTTCCTGCCTATGGCCATTTAAGTTTGATGTCCTTCTTTAGGCAAGTGTTTAAAAATCCCCGACATGGCGCTGGGCCCACTGCTTGGTACTCGACTTGGTCAAGTTACAGGTGCTGCAAATGTGTGTGCCAGCTTTCAGAGGCTCTGAGGAGAGGGGCCAGGAGGTCCTACCCAGATGACATTTTATAAAGCTAATTGGTGGCACTAGAGCAAAGGGAGATGTGCAGAGGGCGGTCAGACCAGGATGAGGTTTGCATTGAGTAGGTAGTGAAGTCCTTCACAAGGCTGATGGCAGAGCAGCAGAGGCGGGACAGAACATGATGTCCAAAGCCGAGCTCCTGAGGGTCTGCTGTGGCTGTGATGAAATACACACTCAGAAGAAACTGAAAGTGACGCCTGCAGTAGGAGGGTGCACTAGGGAGGCGTGTACCCGAAGCCCGCAGATATGCAGAAGAAAGAGCAGCATTAAGAGGGAGGGCGTTGCCTCCTGCTCCTGGAGGCGGATTCATGCTTTTACCCAGTTGATGACTATAATGCAGAATTGAAGTATCACCACCCCAGCTTTGGATTGAGACTTGGCCAGAACCTGGCTTTCCTAGTCCTTCTGGCCAGGCAGGCCCTCTCAGCGTTTGCCCTGGTCTGCCAAGGCAACAGTGCAGATGGAGTGGCCAGGTCGACCCCTGGTGAGGCTTGGCTCCTGCCCTGCCCTTCTGGTTTCACTGGCCCCTCCTTTCTGTGTTCATTTAATTGAATGAACCGGCTTGGTGCATGCTCCTGGTAGGCCTGTACCTTGTGTTGTTGTTTTGTGGTAAATGGTGAGGTGGTTAAGAGCAACGCTGAAGAAGCTTGACCCTCACAGCCTCCTGAGGAGGACAGCGCCTGCCATTTCTAGAGCAGGTGGGTGTGTAAGGGAGGAAGTGGGCCCTGGTGGCTTTGGTCTTCCTGGTGCTGAAGAGAGGCGGCCTCAGCAGGGCAGGACAACAAATGAACTAGTAGGAACTAGAAGAACAAAGAGGGGAGGAGCCCAGGGCTGGTGGAGTGTAGAATGGCCGGAAGGGTGTGTCCAGTGGCAGTGTGACTGCACAGCCCTTGCTGCTAGGCTTTGCAGGGTATTTTCCACTCTGGGTGTCCTCACTGTTTTGCTGAAGAGTGGTTCTGAGCTGCACAAAGGCTGCTTCCTTTTGTCCCTGTGCTCCGAGAGTCACATCGAAGGAGCCAATACAGGACCCCGAGGTTTGCGCCTGTTTTACAGCCTTCACTGAGGTGTTCTGCTCAGTGTGCAGTTGGTGGTCTCCAGGCAGAAGCATGGTTCCCACCGCTTCCCTCTTCTTCCCAAGGTGGTTTGATACTTTGGGTCTCTTGCATTTCCGGGTAAATTTTAGGATCTGCTTGTCGGCACACCCTATCTCTTTCTTCTGATCTGTGACGTCCCCCATCAAGTCAGTGATGAAGACAGGGCCACCTATAGTCCCCAGGAGCACCTCTGAGTCTGAGGGGAAGCCCACCTCGCAGATGCTTATGCTTCTGAGACCTGAAAACCCCTTTGGACTTAATAGTCACAGGTCGGGGTAAAAGCTGGGACTGTTGAGCTTCATGGGAAGCTCTCATCTAGGAAGCAGATAGCATCAGCCTGCGGTTTCTCACACCCTCCTCCAAGTGAGCGCTGTGTGAACGGGAGGAACTCCTGCTTGACCTCTCGGTTGTGAAGGCTGTCCTGCTCTGCCTGCCTCTACCTTAGACTGGAGGCCAACTAGAAAGCTGAAGCCTCCCGTCTGCTTGGGGCCAAGGCGTAACCCGATTCAAAGGCCCAAGTCCTCTTCAAAGCTGCCATCCTCTTGTGCTGATCCCGATGCAGATTCCGTTCTCATCAGTCTTGCCCACCAAGACGATGTGACTCAAGATGAAATCCATTCATTCCCTGGGAGATCAGGGCTGTGACTTGTGGCCACAGACTCCTGGAGCCAGGCTCAGTCATGTCCCAACCCCTGTGCAGTCCAAAGGAAGAACAAGGGCATTATGTTTCAGTTTCCAGTATAAAGGACTGTCCTTTATACCTACAGTGTCCTTTTGGTGTTAAACTGGGCCTTTTCCCCCCCTCTTTCCTTTTTTTTTTAAATCTCACCAGCCATATGCCAGTGAGATCCCAACTCCATCCCATAGACCCAAAAAAAGGGATTGCATTCAGAGTTACCAC
>JANHMN010000022.1:19264496-19285781 GCA_030674055.1 Rhabdomys pumilio | reverse complement strand
GAGAAGTCTTTACAGGGTGGTCTCTGTAGGGTGGTTGGCCCTTCAGCATCTGGACATGGTGGGAGGCCTGGCAGAAAAGTGTGTGTGTGTGTGTGTGTGTGTGTGTGTGTGTGTATGTGGGGGCTGTTTGTATGGATGTCTTGGCGCTTTCTTATAAGTGTTCATTCGTCAGACATTTCTGAGCACTTTGTATGTGTTGACAGTTTTTTTTAAAAAAAAATATGTTTATTTATGAGTACATGGTAGCTGTCTTCAGACACACTAGAAGAGGGCATCGGAACCATTACAGATGATTGTGAGCCAACATGTGGTTGCTGGGAATTGAACTCAGGACCTCTAGAGAGAACAGTCAGTGCTCTTAACTGCTGAGCCTGTGTTGACAGTTTTAAGTGATCAGCAAATAGCAATGGTGCCATGAAAGTAGCTGTGTGGCACTGCGGTGACAGTGCCGTGTGACACAGCGTGGCGTGAGATCGAGAACTTACTCAGGGATGTTCACAGCCTAGGGGAGAAGCCTCTTGAGCTCTGGGAAAGGTGTGTATTGCTTTCATCTTCTTCATCTTGTTAGTTTTACTTGCTCTACCTCAAGTGAAATGCTGCCTTTGTGGACAACCTAATGCGTGTGTGTGCTACGTTGGCATTAAGGCCTTGATAGGTGTCAAAGGCTCACATTTTATTACTTTCTTGCTACTTCCATAAGAGAGTTTGATACGACATAAGTGATGAGAACATTTGCACAGATCTACCGATGAGCAATCTCAAGCGGTCTGGGCTAGTCTCAGAGATGCCCAAGATGACCTCGACCTCCTGTCCTCACTTGCAAGGACTGAGATTGCAGGCACGCACCACCATGCTGAGCTCGTCAGCAAGATCCTAAAGGAGAAGCTAGAATCCAGTGTACAGAACTGATTCAACTTTTGAGTGGAGTTTGTTTGTTTGGGTTTTGTTTGTTTGTTTGTTTTTGTTTTATGGTGTTGGGGGTGTGGGGATGCAACTGTGAGTCCATTGTCTTTAAAATGGGGGATATATGTATGTATGTGTGTATACACACACACACATACACCTCTACCTACATATGTTCCTAAAGTGAAAGAATTTGCCTGTTGCCAACATCCATACAGAAATGTTCTTATTTGAGCTGCAATCATGTGGTGTGAATTCACACGCGAAACTTTATAGAAGCAGTGGGGACCTGGGACCCACAAAGAGAGTCTGACACTGGGCTCTCCGCTCCTTCATCTCACTACCAAAGCCCTGTCTTAGTATTCTGTTGCTGTGAAGAGACACTACAGCCACCACAGCTCTTAAAAAGGAAAGCGTGTGATGAGGGTTTGCTTACAGTTTCAGAGAGTTAGTCCATTATCATCATGGCAGGGAGTGTGGAGGCAGGCAGGAAGGCATGGTGCTGGAGTGGTTGCTCAGAGCTTTACTTCCTGGTTCACAGGCAGAGTGAGACTGGGCCTGGCGTGGGCTTTTGAAACCTCAAGCCTACTCCCAAGTGACACAGTTCCTCCAACAAGGACACACCTATTGCAGTGAGGACACGATCCTAATCAGCTAGGGACTAAAATAAGCCTACAAATATATAAGCTACAAATATATGTGTTGGCCATTCTTTCTCAAACCATCACAGCTGGCAAGGGTCAGCAAAGGCTAGGAGGAAAGTATCACTTGGTTGGTCGGTCTGTCTGTCTGTCTGTCTGTCTGTCTGTCTGTCTGTTCTCCCAGTGGGAAAAAGAACATAGCCATGGACATTAAAGTCATGTTCTTTTCTCTTGTTGAGTGGACAGCTGGAAACCCTAACTGCACCTTTGCTGAGTAGTTAACCGAAGAGAGGATGACCTGCTTTACCCTCTCCTGTGTACTGTGGGATGGCCAAAGGGCCTCTAGATTTGGTCCGCATGCACCACTCTTGGCAACCCCAGAGAAGATTTTGAAGTGAACCATAGTTGAATTTTATTTTGTTAGTAATTATATGCTAACAAATGTGACGATATGTAATTAACGCATTAAATCCCTTGGGTTACTCTTGCTTAGGACCGGCCTTAGTCAAAAGTGTGTCTATTCAAAGCAGGACGGAAGCAAAGGCATGGCCATAATGCTGTGGTGAGAGGCTTAGAGGAGGGGTTGACAAGTGACTGGAGCGGGGCCCTCCAGGATCGAGAAGTGGGGTTCAGCCTGAGAATGCAGCTCTGGGACCGCTCTCCAGCTTCTGTGAGGTACAGGAGGCTCGCAGGTGTGCTGTCCCAGGACTCCCCTTGGTTTGCAGGGTCACACTGCAGAGCACAGCTGGCCCTGCCTTCACCTTTGTCTGCTGGTGCATTCTGTGATGGTCTTTCAGCTTTTGCTCATGGCATGGACCCTTAACTAGTGTGACCTGGAACAAGTTAACCTAACATGTGGGTGCTTCATAAAGTGACCACAGTAAGTGTCTCCCTGCAGAAGTGCTGTGGGTCTTGATCAGGGTGAGAGATGAGAACGCTTGCCCGGGTCTAGAACATGCTGACATCATCGACTGCAGCTAAGGAAGCCTGACTGCCGGTGGCTTCCATTTCAGGATGACTTTGTCTCCACCTCAACACTGCCCCCAACTTGTTCTGTTGTTCAGGCTGCTGAGGCATGAAGTCAGATGTTAACAAGCCTAGCTGCCCTCCTGTGCCCTTGCAGCCCCACTGCAGGCTCTGATAGTCCCATCAGCATGTGCTTTTCACTGAGAAGCACCAGGTGGGGCTTCCCAGACTGCCCGAGAGTGAGGAAACCAGCTCTGAATCAGAGGCTGTAAGAAAGCAGGGCTGAGATTCCTGCCTCTAAGTTTGGCAAAAGACTTACAGGGTCACTGAGTTACTGAGAATGTCTGGTCTGGTCATGTGGCTGGAGATTGGGTAGGCTCCTTTGGAAAAGCCACAATGTGCGCAAGTCAGTTCCGCCCCTCCCTGGGCAGCGCCCCTCCCTGTGCGGCTGAGTTAGGTAATAGTCTGCTCTTTCTCCCGGGAGATTGTTAGGTTTGTCTGACAAGACGATGTTTATACAGCACAGACTTAAAGGTCAAACTTTCATGAAAGTGTTTGTCTCCAGTTCTCTCTTCGCTGTGTCTGGGAGTTCAGTTCCAGCCATTTGTACTGTTGAAAGTTTTCAGTGGTCTGTGCTCTGACTAAAGGTAGTCTAGTCGGGACAGATGTAGCCTGAGTGTAGCGTCCACCTGAGGACTTGGCAAGTGCTGCTCTGTTGTATCTGGACCATCGACTCTCACTTGGCAGCAGCAGAGACCTTGTGTGAAGCTACATTTGACTACAGTGTTTCCAGTCATCTGCCAGGCTACCTAGAAGCCCTTCTCAAAACTGAAGTCACAGAAAGCGTACCGGACTGGGCATGCAGCTCAAGTGGCGTACTTGTCTGGCTTGCCAGAGAGGCCCAGGAGAAAAAGAAAAGAAACTGTATGACAGCGCCACAGTTTGGCATTGAGTGTAACAGTAGAGGTTGTTAGACCTGAAACTGGATGAGAGGGGACAACCTTAGAGGCCCAATGTCAGCCCCCCACCACCACCACCCCCGCGTCTTTTAAAAGTACAAAGGCATGAAGTATGAACCTCTGCCACAGGGCTGGCTAGAAGCTAGAGACTGTCGGGCATCTTCATGCCATATGCAGTAAGATGCAGGTCTGGTCCTCTGGGAACCTTGGATGGAATTGGAACCATCCTGTTAAGGAGTCACTGTTTCTGTCCAAAGGTGACTTTCTAGAAGCTTTGAGGGATCCTCAAACCTCACAACCTTCTCTCAGTCCAGAGAGGTTCTGTTCACTTGAGACTCTGGACCCTCTGGGGAGGAAGGGGCTTGGGTGAAGGCCTGGTGGGATGCTGCTCTGCTTCCATGTCCGGGAGTGTATTCAGTGCATTCCCAGTGAGGAAAGGTATCATCTTTGGGGACTTGGAACCTCTGATTCCAGTTCCTCTGATCACCTAGGACCAGGACACTGCATATTGGACCATTCCTGGTCTTGGGGAGTGTGGACATATTGGCCAAGACCATCTAAGGAGGGATGACTGGCTCTGGCAGGTCCAGGAGACAGCGGGTGGTAAGGAACAGCTGTGGACCTCCCGGGAGCTGAAAGGCGGTGTAGAGCCAAAGTCAGCGCAGGCCACTGGGCTTCAGCCGAGTGCCAAGTCTAGATATCCTGTGGTCATTAAAGGGTGAGGGCAAGCCAGCCCCTAGGCACCTCCCACATCTGGATGGCACTCTTCCTCCCTGTGCGCCCCACCTGCCAGTCTTAAACCGAAACCACAGCTATTGGAATGGAGCTTTCTAACAGCCGGAGTCTGTGACACTGTCAAGTGGCTGTTAGAAATGAGTCTGTCTCATGTTTTAGAAATTTACATCTTGTGCCAGGGGGTTTGAGGATAGTTGTTTACATGCTCTTTAAATAACAATTTTAAGTATAATACCTCCATTTTAAACATTAGATATAATACATGATTTTTTCTAGCCTACTGACACTTAAAGATTATTCCCATAATTTAAAATTTTAGCTTTTACGTTTATAAACTTAAACAAGAATTGTTCTGTTAACTGTAGTTTTAAATTGTAAGATAAGATAGATAATATAAAAAATTTAAAATAGAGTAAAAACCTGTTAGACACAGAAGAAATATTGACCCACAGTGTTAATGTTTGGGCACAGCTGAATTCAAGGCAGAAAGGTTTCGAGTCGGGGTTATTTCATCATGCACACAGTCTGTAGACGGTAGACCCACCACGAGCCTGTGTGGCTGGCTGGTGCTGAGGTGGACAGAAGGAGAACCACAGGGTGTGACCACTTGATCCCCACTGCAGGGTGGGAGGCAGCAGGTCACATGGTGGATGTAGGCTTATTGTGGGCGGTAAAGACTTTGTGGGGTAGGAGTTGTCAGCCCTTTACAGAGTTCACTGTCAGTGAGGCCCAGGTGGAGTCAGGGAAGTGTGGTGATCCTGAGGTATGTGTGGTGTGATGCCCCCGTCATCTTACCAGTCTGTGTACACGGTACGTGTTCATGCAGCAGTGCTGGCCTGGTAGGACAGCTGCACACTAGATGATGTAGAGGTGAGAGCAGCAGCAGATGTCATGTTCGATCCCTGTCTTGGTTAGGGTTCCATTGTTTTTTGAACAGACACCATGACCAAAACAACGTTTATAAGGGACATTTAATTGGGGCTGGCTTACAAGTTCAGAAGTTCAGTCTATTGTCATCATGGCAGGAAGCATGGCAGCATCCGGGCAGACATGGTGCTGGAGGAGGAGCTGAGAGTTCTGCATCATGATCTAAAGGCAGCCAGGAAGAAATGTCAATTCCGCTCTGGGCAGAGTTTAAGCCTAGGACCTCAAAGCCCACCCCCACAGTGATGCACTTCCTCCAACAAGGCCACACCTCCTAACGGTAACACTTCCCATGAGCCAAGCATGTTTAAGCCACCACAGTCCCCAGTGATGTGCTCATTCAATCTGCATATCTGCTTTCGGGGGACCCCTTGGAGTAGCACCCAAATGCCAACAGTGCTAATCTCAGTGATCCCTTCTTGTATTGTTTGGTTTCTTGTTTTTACTGTGAGCATATATTTTTCTAGAGACAAAAATTCTTTGAAAATATGCAATATTTGTTATATAGTGTTAGCCGTCAGCTACTGAAATGTAGTTTCTGGAAACCATGGCTTAGAAGTTCACCGTGGGGAACTTCATATATAAGTCTGTCGTTCGGGCATTTGGAGGCCAGGTCTCACTGTGTAGCTCAGGCTGGCGTTGAGCTCATGATCCTCCTGCTGCAGCGTCACAAGAGCTGCGATTACAGCGTGAGTCAGTCATCCACATCGTTTGCCAGCAGGCTTTCCTGTGCAGTACCTACTTGTAAGTTACTTGCCTGCAATTGTGTGTGTGCGCGCGCACACACAGACACACACACACACACACACATTACAGAAAAGAAAAAGAACCTACTATAACCCTTCATAAACATAAAATCTTTCAGGATAGTTTTCTGCCCAAATCTAATTATCCACTTGTTGATAATATTAAGATGTGCATTGACGTAGCAGAGAAAACGGCCCCCGTGACCCAGTGTTAGCATTATGATAAGTGCACTCAGGTTCAGCCGGCCCCCTTGAGCCCTGACAGCAGGAATGTCCAGGCACGGTTCTGGGTTCTGCACGGCAGGAGCCTAATTGAGTTATGCAGGACCAGACACTGCTTAGGAGAAACTCTGCCTCGAGGTAGATACAGATTTCCTTGCTAAGTCCAGTACATCAGTGGCCTCCTTGGAAACGCCTGGAGTGGATGGGAAGTGTCTCTTCCCTTGCAGATGCCCCCGGAGGGTTAGTGAGTGACAGGCTCCAGCAGTCAGTACAAGCAAGTCACTTGGCATCACAAACCAAAACAACGGACCTTTCCTGAAACTGCTGTGTTGGGGAGGATGCTCTAAACAGGTTACATCATCGAGCTCGCCACCCAGTGTGACAGCTAGTCTGTTTCCTACATGAGGAAACTGAGGCCCAAAGAAGGAAGGATTCTTGCCCAGGGTCACCAATGTCTTCAGAAAGACACTGGGATTCCTGCTAAGGTAGTCCTACTGCTGCCCGGGTTGTTGTGTTGTTTCGGTTTTGTGAAAGGATTACTGTGTAGCCCAGGCTGACCTCATCCCCGGTCTTCTCTGACTCCTGGGTGCTGGGGTTGTAGGTGTGCACTGCTGCACTCAGCTCTCGGCCCTCATGCTTTCAGTGTGAGAGACCAACAAATACCAGTCGAATTAAGTACTCAGAGTCAGGGATATAAGAACGACTGTGCCTTGGTATGGCTCTGAAGTGTCAGGAACACAAGCTGCTTCTGCCATAAGAGCTGGGCCATAAAGAGGGCATCTTACGAGCCCCACATGAGAGTGCGGAGCTGAGAGCAGTGGTCAGGGGGCTCCCAAAGGATTCTGCTCACAGGGCTGGAGGCCTCTGCACAGGATTCCTCAGTTACAGAGAGTCACGAGGGGATGGGTAGCCACAAGGAATAAGTATACATTCTGCAGTAAAGCCACCCCATTTCAGATGTACAGAGAGCAGAGGCACCAGGCTGCCATGGTCCTAGAAACTGGAGAGAAAGAAGTGTCTGCTGTTGGGTCAGGGGCCAGTCGGGGAGCAGGCCTTGAGGCAGAGCCACAGGAGGCTGGTGTCTCATGGGGGCTGTGGCTGAAGAGGAGCACACTCTGCCTCCCAGGCTTCCCGTCCTTTCTAAGAGACACTAACATGAAGGTGCGGCAGCCCTCAGGTTACTGCCCTCTCTATAGCTGGATAGCCAGCCCCACTCTAGCTCTGGCTGGCTGCACAGACAGACATTAAGTGGAAGGCATGAGGAGTCTGTTCATGATCTGGGACACAGGCTTATCACTTGTGCAAATATGTAAGACAGCTCAGACATTTATAGTTGGAAGTGGGGCTCTTGCCTGCTATGCACAAGGCCCTGGGTTCCATATTTACCTCTGTTTAAAAAGAAATAAAAAATGGCGGGAGGTGGGAGTTGTGATGGCCAGTAGCATAGAACCTAGTCACCAGAGGAGAGGTGATAGCATGCAGCTAGACTTCTTCAAAGGAACAGCATCTGCTCGTCAGCCTTGAGCATCCTGCTGAGTGAGTAGCCAGGCGCTCATGATCGTGTAAGTGCAGCAGCATTCTGGAGGCTGAAGCAGGAGTGGAAATTCAGGGCTAGCCTGGGCTATATAGCCAGACCCTGTCTCAAAAAACTGAAATATGTACTTGAACCTGTGAGTATGCATGCTTACACACGCACATATTTTTTACTAAAATGTGTAGGTGTGTAATTCAGGGAGCAGTATGTCAGAGGCCAGAGTGCCTCCCTCAGGTCCCCATTAAAAGGGAAGGACATGGTTGCTAGGTGGCTCAAGGTTGGCCACTTGCTGCTGGTTGGTTGGTTTTCTTGGCTTGGTAAGCTGCCGCCAGAGGTTCCTCAAGAAAGCAGAGTGAGCATTGAGCTGGGTTTGGGCTCCAGTGAGGACACTGTTGTCAGTGGCTCCCCTGGCTTGCTGGTGACAGGCAGTAGGAGGGGATATTAAGAAGCTGTGTCACTGCTGATTCCCCTGCGACCTTGGCATCCGAGGGCTCTCCAGGAACACTCAACTTGGGCAGCAGCAGGCACTTGTTCTCTGTTTGGCCTCCCAGGAAAGTTACAGAGCCCAGGATGCCGTGACAGCCGTGTAAGCAGACCTCCCATGGGCCTGGGTCCCTCAGCCTATGGGAGCGGTGGTACAGGGAAATGGGCTTTTCTCAGCACTTCTCAGCAATTGTTAGAGGCAGTAACTAACAGGCTTAAAAATGCAGGTTCAGCTGTCCTGCGAGCCCCCATGACGTCTGACTGCCTTTCGGAGCCTTGAGTTGGATAGGTATACTATTTCTTTCCTTTCTTTTTCTTTCCTTTTCTGTCTCTTTGTTTCAGACGCTGGCCAGAGCCTAAATCTGCCTTTTGCTTTAAGGTGCTCTGGCTTCCTTCCTCTTTCCCTCAGGCTCCCTCCTGAATGTGGCTCACCTCCATGCTGGCTTAGTTCCAATGGCAGGTCTGTTTCCCTCTCCCGTTCTCCTGGCAACTGCTATGATTTATCCATTTCCTGCCCTGAGACTTTTCTTAAATTCTAATAAAGTTGTCCTCTTGAAATTAAAAAAAAAAAGGAAAACAAATACATTTTTAAAAAGAAAGAAAAGAAGGAAGGAAAAGAAAGAAATGTAGGTTTTTCCATTTATACTTCAGGATGCATGCATTTCCCTCTCTCCCGACTGGATATCCTGGCCCAGTGGTGACCCCCTTCTGTGTGATCGAGAGTAACCAGTGAGCGAGGAGGTACCTGTTCCTTGAGGAATGCCCCTGCCACTCCCAGTTAGCTCCCAATGGGCATACATGCTGTGACAGAGTACTTGGCATATTGTTATTAAGGGGAGGAGATGCATCTGAGTTCATAGTTTCAGAGATTTCCGTCTGGAGACCTTGGCTCTGTGATTCTAGGGCTATGGTGAGGGAAAACCGTGTTTCAGGGAGTGCATGGCAGAGGCTGGTGACCTCATGGCAGAGAGGAAGCTAAGAAAAGAGATACAGGAAGGAGCCAGGACGGAGAAAGGAATGCTTGGCCATACCCCCAAAATCTACTTCCTTCAACTGGGCCTTAGCCACTCCCTCCCTTTTACCACTTTCTAGTAATAATATCATACTGTGAATCCTTCTAGGGATTCGTCCATTGATAATCTCAAAACCCTCAGGATCAGTCACTCCCCAAAGCCCATTAGCTAGCAGCCAGGCTGTAACAGAGATCTCCACAGCTGACAGGAACAGAACAGCAGTCATGCATGGGTCGTTGACACTGCACCGGCCATGTTGGCATCATTAGTTACATGGCACAGCTGTCAGGTGCCTTTTCTTTGTGCGTGCCAAGCTGCAAGCTGGGCGTCTGCGGGAGGAGGGCACATCCTCCATGGCCTCCTCTTTTCAGGCAGCCTGTTCTACCCCATCCCAGGAAGCTTGCTCAGACAGGAAGGGCAGCTGTGTATCTTCACTGGCTGGCTTCCCTGCTGCTAGCGAGCATCCCAGCAGCAATGAGTTAGCTGATGGCCAGGCAGGTTGGGCTTGATTGTTCTCAGTGAGGTTTCTTTGACTTACTGAGATCCATGAGGTGAGGTAATATAAAGAGGAGTTTATTTAGCTCATATCCCAAGCTTGCTCCTCCACCTGATCATCTCCCAGAGGCCCTGCCTAAGTCGCTGTGTACTGCATAGTGAATTGAGTTTTGGTACACGAATCCTTGAGGGTGTTCAAGCCATAGGAGGACTTGACTTTTATCAGTGGAAATGTGGTGTGCTCCGAGAGGCATCTTATGGAAGATTGGAACGCCCTAGTACCACTTGTGTCTGTTCTAGCTCCCAAGGGTGACAGCGCACACCAGTGTTTTTTTCCCTCATTGACCCTGTTCTCAGCCCTGCAGTGGCCATCGTGGACAAAAAGAGCCTAGGATCTGTAGCAGCAGAGCATGTGTCCAGAAGGAAGTGACTGTGCGTTTGAGAAAAGAATCAGGAGACAGTAGAAGCTGAGCAGAGCTGCCTGTTTTCCCCCTAACAGGATCCTGGTGACCGTCTACGCTGTTAGGCTGTTGGAAGTTCTGAAATCTTTCTGTGCCAGTCATACTCATTTTCTGACCTTGTTCCTTAGATAAACGAGCTGCCTGTTGCTGAGCCTGGCTGCCAGGTGTGGCAGTGTTGTTTAATGTTTAATGAGTGAAAGATGAAGTGACAGGGCTCTACCACAGGTGATGAGCACTTGCTAATTGGCAGTAATTAAGGTGTCCATCTCTGTTCCCCACGGGCATTTAGAACGAGGTTCTGGGGTAGGGACTGTGGCCTGCATCAGCAGACCGCGGCCTTCTGCATCCCCGTATTTACCTTTGGAGTTTGTTTACACTGCCTTAATATCTTCCTAGTTAAAAAGCCAGGTCTTCTCATGGGTTAAGTGTTTGAATCCTTCTCCTTGAGGTGTGTATTGGTGAGCACTGTGGATTCGTGATTTGCAGGAAAAGCTACATTTCTTTCTTTTCCTTCCTTGCTTCCTTCCTTCCTTCCTTGAAGAGGACAACTTTATTAGAATTTAAGAAAAGTCTCAGGGCAGGAAACTGATAAATTATAGCAGTTGTCAGGAGAACAGGAGAGGGAAACAGACCTGCCATTGGAGCTAAGCCAGCATGGAGGTGAGCCGCACTCGGGAGGGGAGCCTGGGGGAAAGAGGAAGGAAGCCAGAGCACCTTAAAGCAAAAGGCAGACTTAGGCTCTGGCCAGCATCTGAAACAAAGAGATAGAAAAGGAAAGACTGACCCTGTCTTGTCCCTAGCTCTCCCCCTGGCTTGTACCTGCACCTAGAGAAGGGATCCCATCCTGTGTGTACACATCCATGGGCAGTTTCAAGCTTCAGTCTGTGAAGACTTAGAGAACTTCCTACCTTCTGCTCCTTACCTTGGCAGAGTCTAGACTGGAAAGCAGATTGTCCCCTCTGTGTGTCTTCATGTCTTCACTAGAAAATTCACTTAGCTGAATTAGTTTCCAAGGAGACCAGTCTCTCCTGGTCTCCACCTTATCACCACCTGACCTCCTCCACCCTGCCCCACCCAGTTGTGGAGGGAAGAACGTGAATGAACTTGAACTTGGCTTCAGCTCCTGCTTTTTCAAGTGTAATGACTGGCTCATTAAATAAACAGCACTGTGATTTCATGAGAACCAGTAGTGGCCAGGTATAAGGGAGGAGTGTGCCCCAGTTTCATCTGCAAGGAAAGCAGGCACCTTAGGGCCCTTCTTGAGGGAGGCTTGGGGCAGGAGTGGCTTTGGGGAAATGAGTAGCCTCAAACTCAGGGAACCAGCTTTTCTTCCTGTGGCTGAGGGATGAGCACAGCACGGAGGCCTCGGGATGAGAAGTCAGGAAGGAATGGCGTGGGGAGCTTGGTCTTCACTACCAAGTATGTACTCACCCGCACCAGCCCTAATTGCACCTCCGGAGCCCGGAGGAAGGACAGTGTCAGGGGCCCAGCCGGCTGCTCAATATCTTGATGTGGCTTCTAGAATGCCACCAAGCACACCTAGCCACAGGAGGACAAACAACGCTCGTGACAGTGATCATTCTGCAGCGCCTCCCTTCTTCCTAGAGCCAGGAGGTCACCTCCGTCCTTACAGTCCATGTGCCGTGAAATAAGGTGGAAACAGGTGAGAAACGAGCTGGCCTGCACCTGTTTGGAGCCCAGCATGGAGGCAGTGTGTAGGGAAACCCAGCTTCTTTGTCAGGCTAGCAAGAAACCACCTGTTTCTTAAAGAAAAAGACGCAACTTGTTTTTAGGGGTGTTACTGTGGGAAATACACACATTAGAATGAGCAAAAGAAGATATTTGCACTTTGAAATTAGAAAAGTTTTCAAATTCACACCAGTTTGAGGGAATTCGGTTGTTAGATCTTGGAGGCTATCTTAGGGTTTACTCCTGTAAATAGACATGACAAGGCAACTCTTAATAAGGACAACATTTAACTGGGACTGGCTTACAGGTTCAAAGGTCCAGTCCATTATCATCAAGGTGGGAGCATGGCAGCATCCAGGCAGGCATGGTGCAGGAGGAGCTGAGAGTTCTACATCTTCATCTGAAGGCTGCTAGGAGAGAGAAGACTGGCTTCCAGGCAGCTAGGATGAGGGTCTTAAAGCCCTCGCCCTCAGTAACACACCTACTCCAACAAGGCCACACCTCCTCCAGCAAGGCCACATCTCCTAATAGTGCCACTCCCTGGTCTAAGCATATACAGACCATCACAGAGGCTGAGGGTATAGCTCAGTGGTTGAGCATTTGTCTACCGTGTGCAAGGCCCTGGGGTCTATCCCCAACACCAGCAAAAATAATGATGTGACTGTTATTTTCACTGTCAACTTGACACAGCGTAGAATCATGTGAGAAGAGAGTGAGCACGGGCCTGTTCAGATCAGATTGGCCTGTAGGTGCGCCTGTGGTGTGGGTGGTCCAGATTACAGTGTTAATGGAACCTAAGAGGACCCAGCTCATGACGGGCAGCACCGTTCGTTCTTTACCCGGGGCATCCTGGACTACGTGTGTAGAAAGAGGACCTAGAAGGAATAGGTGTGCACATGTTTTCTCTCTGCTCTTGATATGGATGTGGCTCACCGCTCAACTTCTTGCTCTGACTTCTACACAATTATAACCTGGAATTTATAAACCAAATAAACCCTTTCCCCCTAAATTGCTTTTTGCTATTATCTTATCATGGCAAGAGAAACAAAGTCAGAATATGTTGTTGTCGTTGTTGTCATCGTCATCTGGTGGTTTTGAGTCCTAGAGTTGTTCTTTAGTACTAAACTGAAATTACGAGCAGTATTTTTAAAGCAAAAGCCTCACTCCAGTAGCCCCAGCCAGCTTGGCCTTGCCACTTGCTCCACCATGAGTAGTGGTGAAAGAGGGCAGAGAGATTTAGTCAGTTGGCCACAGTGGAAAGAGGAACAAGCAAAGAGATGCTGTGATCTCTGTGTGTATCCTTAGAGGTACTGACCTGAAATCCAGGCTCAGACAGGAAAAGAATTAGAGCAGGTGGCAAGAAGTCTGTATAGTCTGGCGGTCCTGGCCTAGGTCTGGGTCTGGTTCTGCAAGGTAGACCCTGTCGTTACTTGAAGGTGGTTCAGTCCAGTTTCTGCAAGACTGTCACTTGTGCTCCAGGATGTGTCTTCTCCCTCGTGGGTTCACCCTCGGCTGTGGTGCAGGTGGGGCAGGGTTACCCTTGAGAGGTTGTATTCTTCCAGGAGTCAAGACCCTGCTCTAGAGAGGTTAAGGATAGTGACTTGTCTGTGTACCTTTAGCTAAAATAAAGGAGACAGACAGACAGACACCAAGCGAAGGCAGAAATACCAGGCTTTGATTCTGTGTGTGGGCCCAAGTGAGCCGCCAGTGCTTTTTAGCAGACATAGCTTCTCAGTGCCTCTTTCAAGAGGTCATGTCACTTCATGCACATGGATTGTTACCTCGTGATGCTTTCATAGGATGATGGTTACATTCATAGAGTGGGCTATGACTGGGGGTCTAGTGCTTGCCTAGCATTCATGAGACCTCCAGTTCTATCGCTAGCACCTCAAAAAATAATAACAAAAGAGATCATTGTCACCACAGATGAGCCTGCCAATCTACCCCCCACCCCAACTCCCCAGGAGCATAGAGCTAAGGCGTGGTGATTGTCCCAAGGCCAGGGGCACAGGCTGTGTCTTGGCCTTCTCTCTGGTAAAGTAGATCTTCCCGCTCTGGCCTCCTTCTTCAATGTCTCTTCCAAGGAGATCATGTCCCCAATCAAATTACAGCACCCATATGCTCACAGAGCCTCTGTGGCTCAAGTCTGGCTCCTACATAGAGCCCAGGGAAGGGCCCACATGTCAGAACAGTGGTCTGAGGCCCTCAGCTTGCTTCCTTCCTTCCTTCCTTCCTTCCTTCCTTCCTTCCTTCCTTTTTATTAATTTTATTTTATTTTTTGCTTATTCACTTTACATCCTACTGCCACCCTCCTGGCTACCCCCTCTCACAATTCTTACTCCCCTTCTCCTCTGAGCAGGTGGGTTGTGTCCCCCGACCCCAAGTATCTCTACCACCCAGACTTAAAGTCTCTGGCAGGTTAGGCATTTCCTTTCCCACTGAGGCCAGACAAGGCAGCCCAGCAAGTAGAGCATATCCCACATACAGTCAACTGCTTTTGGGATAATCCCTATTTAGTTGTTCGGGACCTACATGAAGGCTGAGCTGCGTCTCCTACATAGATGTGGGGAGACCTAGGTCCAGCCTGTGTATGCTCTTTGGTTTGTGGTTCAGACTCTGAGAGCCCCAAGCATCTAGGTTAGTTGGCTCTGTTGGTCTGTGGAGCTCCTATGCCCTTCAGGGCACGCAATCCTCCTATTCTTTCTGAAGAGTCCCCAATTCCATCCACTGATTGGCTATGGGTGTCTGTATCTGTCTGAGTCAGCTGCTGGGTGGAGCCTCTCAGAGGACAACGTGCTCCTGTTTGCAAATATAACAGGGTATCATTAATAGTGTTAGGGATTGGTGCTTGCCCATGGGATGGGTCTCAAGTTTGGCCAGTTGTTGGTTGGGCATTCCCTCGGTTTTTGCTCCATCACTCCTGCTTGCATTTCCTGTAGACTGGATAAATTTTGCGTTGGACATTTTGTGGGTGGGTTGGTGTCTCTATTGCTCCACTGGGGTTCCTGCCTGGCTACAGGAGGTAAACAAGAAGGAAGGCCCAAGTGAGGAAGCTTGAATTTCACTTAGAAGAGGGAATAAAATAGTCATAAGAGCAGATGGAGGGAGGAAACTGGGAAGGAAGGGGGATAGGGAGGGGAATGAGGGGTTCGGGATCAGGTGTGGGAGAGGACTGGAGAGAGGGCTAGATAGCCATGAAAATAAAGGGAAATCTGCAGCTGCCAGGTGAGGAGGTTGGGGGGCATCTCCAGGACAAGACAGAGACCTGGGATAAGGGAAGTATCAAGAATCAAGGGAGGTGACTTAGCTGCGACTCACTACATTAGGAGTGTGGAACCTGAAGAGACCTTCGGCTTTCCTACGGTTCACATGGACATTGTGCTCCACTCCGTATGTAACAGCATGTAGTGTTACCGTCATACAAACTCACTTGAAAGTGTGGTGTGTCTCAGTTAAGTTACCTTCGTCTATTCCACTCAGACAGATGTGTTCCAGCGGACATGTGCGAGACCGGAGTGGACGCTAGGGATAAGATGGTGACTAGGGCAGAGTCCCTGCTCTGTGAGGACCTTCCACTGCATACCTGTGTGGACAACACAGGAAGCATGGCCTGAAGTAGGCACCATCTTCAGTCACGATGGTGACTTGTTGAGGAACGTTGGTTTCTAAGTGAACTCAGCCGTTTGTCCGTAGTTCTAAGTCCTGCGCTTCACACAGTGCTTACCTTGGGTCGTCTTCTCCATCTGGTGTAGCTGAAGCACCCCACAGTTGTGGCAGCTCCCCAGCTGTGGCTCCTGCTCCTCCTGAACTGTTTTCCTCTTTCCTTCCAGCAGAATAGCTCATGTACAGATTGCTGCTCCTCACTGTGGCCAAACCTCCAGGGAGGGGGAGTTGTTTTATTTTGTGCAGATTCAGTGCTGTCTGTGTTGCTTAGCTGCAGGAGAGTGGGGAGAATATCCTGATGGTAGGACTGCACAGAGGACACTTGTGGCCTCACAGCACACAGGAATCTGAAAGGGGCAGACAGAAATGAGCTAGGGCAAGGTGACGCCACAAGGACCAGTGAGATGCTCTTCCAGCTGGGTCCCACCTCCTAAAGTTTCTAGAACCTCCCCAAATAGCTAAAGGACCAAACTCCAACTTGTGAGTTTTTGGGAGGACTACTTCATATCTAAACTATAAAAGATCACCTTCTGCCTTCCATTTCTAATGGATTATCTCCTCCTGGAACCCGATGGGGCCATACCACCCTCAGTCTGTGGTGGATCACCTTTCCACTGGGTCCCCATGGCACCGCCTCAGGTCTCCACAGTTGTACCCTCACCTCCCTTGTGGTTTTAGTTGTTTTTCTTTTAGATTGAGTGTTTGTCTTAGTTAAGGTTTCTGTTGCTGAGAAGACACCATGACCAAGGCAACTCTGATAAAGTACAACATTTAATTGGGGCTGGCTTACAGGTTCAGAGGTTCAGTCCGTTGTCACCATGGTGAGAAACATGGCAACGTCCAGGCAGTCATGGTTCTGGAGAAGGAGCCAAGAGTTCTCCATCTTGATCCAAAAGAGAGAAAACTGGAATCCTCAGGCAGCTAGGAGGAAGTTCTCTTCTTTAGTGGGTGGAGCCTGAGCATAGGAGGAGATCTCCAAAGCCCACCCCCACAGTGACACACTTCCTCCAACAAGGCCACACCTCCTAACAGTACCATTCCCTATGAGCCGAGCATATTCAAACCACCACATATCCTAATTCTCAACCCTTAGAAATAAGACAGTGAGAGAAAAGATCATTATGTAAATAGAGAAAAATGCATAAGTCACTCAGGTCTTTATCTTGATTGTAAAATTTTTTAAAATAAAGATAAGCCTATAAAACCACATAGAGCACCCCATGGATGCCAGACTAGGGCACTGGACCTCCGGAGCTGGAGTTACAGACAGCTGTGATCAGCCAAATGTGGGTTCTGGAAACCAAACTTAAGTCCTCTGCAGGAGCAATACAGCTCTCAGTTACTGAGCCATCGCTGCAGCCCCCACTGTTTGTTCATTCCTGATGTGCTTTTAATTTTTTTCCAAATACATGTTTGCTTAGTATTTTCATTTAAAATATGATTCACATACAGAAGCAGCTCATCCAAAGGCCTCTCTAGGTCCTTCCGGTTTCAGGTCTGCCAAGTGAAGCTAAGAAGTCCTTCCCACTGCTGCTTTCGTGGCAGCATTCTGTTACGATGCATCTGCATCTGCCTGTCTGTATGTCATGCACTCCCTTGTTACAGAATGGCACAGCGCTCCCCAGAGCCGCACAGTCCAGGGCTGGGGTGTGAGCACCGGCTGCAGTCCTGCTCCTCCTCTGCTCTTGAGTATGTGCCAACTCTTGGGAAGCTGCTAGTGTCTGGTTGTATTTTTGTTTGTTTTGGTTTTTTCACACAGTCTTGCTATGTTCCCTACACTGATCAAACTTGCTGTATAGCCCAAGCTGCCCTTGAATTTGTGATGCTCCTGTCTAGGTCTCCAGGGTACTGTGATTACAAACATGTAACCACAGACCTGGCTTCCTGGTGATGATAAAGTTTTTGCCTTTACTGTAGTTTTCTTGATGAGTTTTTTGGTGATTGCTAGGTTCTGTGTCTAAAGTCCTCTGCTCTTTGCCTTCTATTTTATTTATTTGTGTATTTTTGAGATAGAGTCTCACTGTGTAGCCCTATCTTACTGTTTCACGAGGAACTTACTATGTAGACCAGGCTAGCCTTGAACTCCCAGAGGTCTGTCTACCTGCCCCTGCTTCCCTAGTGCTGGGATGAAGGGTTGTGCCTGGCGGTTCTTCTAAGATATTCTTCTCTTACTGTCTTAGTTTTCTATCTATTGCTGTGATAAAACACGGTGACCGAGTTGAGGAGAGGAAGAAGGGATTGATTTGTTGACATGTCCTCATCTCAGTCCTTCAGGAGGAGAATTCAGGGCAGGAACCGAAGCAGTAGTCATGGAGGAATGCTGCTTCAGTGGCTTGCTCAACAACCCAGGACCACCCACCCCGGGATGGGATGGCACCCACACAGTAGGCTGAGCCCTCCTCGCATCACTAATGGAGGAAATGCCCCACAGACTTGCCTACAGTCCAGTCAGTCCAACGGAACTGTTTTCTCAGTGGAAGTTCCCTTTTAGACGACCTGAGCTTAAATCAAGTCGACAGAAAATATCCAGCCTAATACTGTTTGTTAAATGTGTGAGCTATTGCCTTTTAGATCAAGTTTATGATGCTCTAGTTTGTTTGAGCTTTATGTGTAATTTGATCTAACTTTCTTTCTGTCTCTATTTCCTGGGCCCTGGGCCTTAACCGACCGAGTGTCCTGTGTTAACAGGCTGACATCCTGTCTGTCCTGCAGTCCAATGCTGCTGTGAATCCAGGTCTAGCCCCCTGCCCCCACAGTTCAACTGCCTAATGAAGCCTCACAAACAGTCCTGTTGCTGGAGCAGCAGCTCCTCCCACCGTGGTTCTTGTCGGGTTGCTGGGTCCCCACTCCTGCCCTTGGCCCTCCACACATGCAGATCCTGCTGTCCCAGGCCCACAGGGGTAGCTGTTAGGTAGCAGATTGGAGATCTTTGAATACACAGGTGAGTTTCTCATGCAGCCTCCTAGAACAACTGGATTCCAGTAGTGATCTCCAGGCTGTGGAGGAGGAAGAAGAGGAGAAAGAGAAGGAGGAGGAGGCTCTCTCACTTGATCTCAGTGCCACTTGGAGGTCCCAGCTAGCACAGATAGGAAGGAGGAACAGTGTGCCAGGGCTCACACATTGAAAGGAGTCTTTACAGGAACAGGGTCGGAATCCACCAGCCAAACAGGGTAGCCAGTCACAGGTTGCTCTTTTCTGCATTGCAACAGCAATCTAAAATTAATCTTTTAGAGGACTATCATCTCACAGTAACATCAGACAGCATATCCCAAGAAAGCTGCCCCCCCCCAATGTTTAGCATATTTTAACTAAAATTATCCGACTTTGTTGAAAGGAGACTATGAGTGATTAGAGGAATGGTTTGTTTTTCTGTGTTGGGCTGCTCCATATAGAAAAACTCACATTCCTCAAACCTGTGTGGTGCAAGTAAAGGTTCATGAATCGTCCAGCAACGAGGGAAAACACGATGAAGGATTCTTACCTACAGCAGCAGAACAGTGAAGGGCAGTGCTTGCAGGAGATAGCCCGGGCTGTACAGACACCAGGGCCTGAAACGCCCCATGTAGCCCAGGATGGCCTCAGACTCTCGGTCCTCCTGCCTCTGCCTTCCGGATGCTGAGATTGCAGGTGTGTACTACCTCACTAGGTAGAAATAGTCATTAAAATGATTCATGGGTTGTTCTTTCAAAAACAAAACAGAGAGCTAGAGAGACGGTCCAGTTAAGACCACTTGCTGTTCTTGCAGAGGACCTGGGTTCAGCTAGTACCCATGCAGTGACCTGCCATGGGCCAGCCCTGACAGGGTCAAGTACTGAGATGAGGCACAGCCTTGGACAAAGGACAAAGGCTTTTGACCTCTGGCCTTTAACTCTCTTACTGTTCTGAGGGCCACAAGCCAATGGCTTCTGGCAATCTAACTTTCACTGTTCTGGGGCCAAAAGCTGATGGCTTCTGGCAATTTCACAGAGAAAGGAAAAAAATGGCCGACAGGCAGACACACAAATACACACACACACACACACACACACACATACACACACACACACACACTTGCCTCCATCCATGCCCATCACACACACACACACACACACACACACACACACACACACACACACACACACACACACAGACATTTGGTAAATGGAACAGAGCTCAAACTTTATTTTTTCTTTCACCCTTTTTATACCTTCTTAGACAAAAAAAGTTCTTTATAAAATTACCTCACAAGGCAGGGCAGTGGTGGCACACGCCTTTAATTCCAGCACTTGGGAGGCAGAGGCAGGTGGATTTCTGAGTTCGAGGCCAGCCTGGTCTACAGAGTGAGTTCCAGGACAGCCAGGGCTACACAGAGAAACCCTGTCTCGAAAAACAAACAAACAAAACCTCACAGATAAAATGTTACACAAGGGGGAGTTACAGAAGGACGTCAGTAGTCAGTTCAAAGCAGTGTTGATTCTCTGAGCTCATTATAAGTTCACAGCCACAGTTTCACATGGCCTTGCTTTATCATAGTGCACACCTGTGGCCTCTTCCTTGGACCTGACCTGGAATGAGTGTTTTTTCCTTGATCACAAATCCGTCTCAAGCCTGTTTCTCTTCTTAGTGCAATTTATGAAACCTCCTTGTATTCCTTATTATGCAGCCTTTACTAGCTAGTCTGTGAGGAGGGGGCACAGTCTATTCTTGATTCTAACTTTATTATTATATCTTTCTAGCAAAACAAAACCATCTCCTTAAACTTCCTTCCTAAAATTATTTGAATCAAATCAGGAATTCTGTGAAGTCATTAATTCTTCTAAGCAGCATAAATCAACATCTTCAGTTGATCTGCAGGAAGTTTGCCCAGTAGGGTGGGCTGTCTCTGAGAAAGTGACCACACCAGGCTCTAGGCAGTGAGGGTCTCCCCGTGTCCACTCACACCAAGCCACATAAATGAGGAGTGTGGCAATGACAAAGAGGAGAAAGCATGTCAGTAGCGAGACGCAGTCAATCCTGGGATGACGTCTCTGGGACTCCGCCACCCCAGAACTCCCCCATTGCAGCTGAGCAGGTCAGTGGACTGTCTCTAGAGAGCTCACTTGCCCACTGCAGCTCTGCCACATGGTATCCACCAGTGATCCACAGCCATGTGTAACTCCAGTTCCAGAGAATCAAGCACCCTCTTCTGGCCTCTGAGGGGACCAGACACATGTGATGAGCAGGCATATATGCAAGAAAAACACCTAGACAACATAAAATAAGAATTCTTCAAAGAAAAAAAACCCCACAAAGTACTAGGCGTGGTGGCATACACCGTTAATATCATCCCTCAGTAGGCAAAGGCAGGAGGATCTCTGAGTTCAGGACTAACCTGGTCTACATGGCAAGTTCCAAGCCAACTGGAGTTAGATGGTAAGACCACTCCTGACCAAAGATCCTTTTAACTAAACTTACCATATAGAGAAAGGCTGGGCTTGGGGTTTGTTGTTTGTTTTGTGTGTGTATGTGTGTGAGTACCAATTAGGCTGGCTTCCTTGACTTTTTTTTTTTTTTCAAGTCAGAGTTCACATAATGCCTCTTGGCACAGTGAGGTAATTGAGCCACTTAGCCTAATTACATCACACATCCCGTGATTTGGGTTAAAATCTGTACCTGGAGTTGTCAGTCAATTCTGTAATTGAGGCATACATTGTAAGTTCGTCTGTGCTCTTGGCTATTAGATCAGTGACTATTTGGGACTCAGAAAAGCCTGCAGTGTTATTAATTAACACTGCTTCGGTGTTCTGCGTTCCTTCCAACACACAGCACGCAGTGGAGGAGTGTGCTCCAGCTGTCTTGATGGTCCGCAAGTGTGAGCACTGGGCAGTGAAGA
>JANHMN010000022.1:19227451-19264486 GCA_030674055.1 Rhabdomys pumilio | reverse complement strand
GAAGCACGGTCCTCTGGCCACATCTGTCCAGGGTGAAGCACGGTCCTCTGGCTACATCTGTCCAGGGTGAAGCACGGTCCTCTGGCACCTCTAGCATTTCTAGCCTCTTATACCGTCCCTGACCAGGAAGCCTTACGTTAACTTGTGTTGTTAAGACATGGAGATATTTGACAGGAAGTGCATTACGTTAGCTTTGCAACCCTAGTTCATTGCTATTGGTTTTTTAATAGCCAGATGAAATATTTTTAAAAATTTTTTAGATTTCTTTGTTATTTTATATGTTTGGGTGTTTTGCCTGCATAAGTATACATGCACAGCATGTGTGCCTTGTGTCCTCCAAAGGTCAGAAGAGGGTTTCAGATGCTCTGCAACTGGGAATAGATGGTTGCAGCTACCATGTGTGTGCTGGGAGTCAGATGTTGGTCTTAGTCAAGAGCAGCAAATGCTCTCAGCCACTGAAGCAAACCTTCAGCCCCTATTTTAATTAATTTATATTTTTTAAGACATGGCTCACTGTGTAGCCCTCACTGCCCAGAACTCATTATGTAGACCAAGCTAGATCTAGAACTCAGATCCACCTGCCTCTGCCTCCGAGTGCTGGGATGAAAGGCGTGTGTCACCACCACCCAGCTTTACTGTGGGCTTCTTGGTTCTCTATATTGCTGAGAAAATAAAGAAAGCACAGACAGAATCTACATAGGCAGGCTGTGTCAACTCTAAGTTTATTTAAGGCGTCCTGAGAAGATGGAACATGAACAAGTATTCCTGAGGGTCAGAGGCTAGGAAGAGGATGACTCAGGAAACACACCCTTCCCATGGAAAGCATTGGGTTGAGATGGCCACAGGCTCTGCGTGTTGTGATAGTGCGATATGGTGGTGGCTCTCATGACCTTGGGTGTCATTCAGCAGTCCATCCCAGCCTCCTCACCCTGCTTCGGTGTTTGCTATCTCTGCTTGGTTATGAAATTCATGTATCAGTGTCTGTTCTGTCTAAGCTTAGCCATTAAGGATTCAGAGAACTAAAAGTTGTCATCAGAAGACGCCTGCCTTCGTGGCATCCAGGGAAGTGGGGGATGCTGAGCTACCAGCCGCCTGTTTGCTGTAGGTGCTGGGTGACAGGAAGTAAGGGATGCTGAGCTACCAGCCGCCTGTTTGCTGTAGGTGCTGGGTGACGGGTGAGGAAGTGAGGAAAGAAGGGCCTTGTAGAGAAGCGGATCAGAGAGCTTGCAGTTGGAGCACCGAGGAGAGCCACGAGCTGAAAGGAGCAGAGCAGCACCTAGTCAGGGATGCTTGCTGGGGGTCACCTGGGAAGGTGCTCTCAGGGCCTCACTCACCAGAAGAATTTATGCAAGTTCACATTTGAAATTAAGCCAGAGGTGAGGGACTCAAAAAGAAAAAGTTAATGTTTTTATGAATCATTTTAAAATGTAATGAATTACAGGCTGACCCCTGAGTATTCTGCACTTGAGAAACAAAGGCAGAAGGGTCACTGCAATTTTGAGGTTAGCCTGATCTGTGTCATATTCTGAGCCAGCCAAGAACCAGTCTTAAAGTAAAATAGTAATAAAATAAAATACATACTGAGAGAACTTGACAGTTTTATGGGAATTTGTTTTCCAAAGTAACCCTTTAGAGAGAAGAATGTTGTGGTTTTGTATTTTGAGTGATCTCTGTACTGTCTGGTTTACCAGTGGGTGACTGGGTTCCCCCCTGTGCATCTGTTCTGTACCAGCCTGTAGCCTTGTCACTCTTTGGTTGGTTGTGGGAAGGTGTGGTCTCGAAAGAGGCCCTTAGAGAGAATTGTGGACATCCTACCAGAATGTAATGAGTGAGTGGCTTGTTAAGGAGTTAGTCTGCATGTGACTCGGAGACAGATGAGGTGCAGCACATTTTATTCTACGAGAATCTGGTGGTCTCCTGCACACCTGAAGTGATGCTTTGGCTCTTGGACAGTATCATAGTACCATGTGCTAATCCGAGGGAAATACTGACTGGCTGAGGTGCACACGTGCCCTGAGATACTTGGCCAGCCTTTGATGTGCTCCATGTATATGTGCATGAACCCCACTATCGTCACCACTAGCCTCTTCTTCAGCCCAGAGAAGCCATCTGCCTGACACTGGTGCTTAAAGCTTTCTAAACTTCTCGGGACCCTGGACTGCCGTGTGGAGCTGTCTTTGAGTCCAGCTCAGCTTCATGGCCTGATAGTGCCTCTGCATCTCTGTTGTCTCGTTAAAAATGAAATGAAAGGGCTGGAGAGATGGCTCGGTGGTTAAGAGCACTGTCTGCTCTTCCAGAGGTCCCGAGTTCAATTCCCAGCAACCACATGGTGGCTCACAACCATCTGTAATGGGATCTGATGCCCTCTTCTGGTGTGTCTGAAGAGAGCAATGGTGAATACGTAAAATAAATAAATGAATCTTTAAAAAAAAAAAAAATGAAGTGAAAGGTGTCAGTATCTTAATAAGTGCGTGCTCACCGAAGAAGTCCCACTTATGTCACAGCGGCTATATCACAGCCATTGTACACGTGTCACAACGTGTACAAAGGGAGGAATGGAAGGGACTTTTAGGAAAATCAAGAGGCCCACCTTACTGCAGGTCTTTGGGCAGATGCAATTGCTGTGTTTGGGCAGGTAGAAGTCTTTCCCCATTCCATACCTGCCTCGGCCGCCATCACCCAGACCTGGCCTCCCTGTCTGCTGCTTTTTCTCACCCCTTTTCCCCCAGCCTAGGGCCTGGCATGTGAGTGTTGCTGCCCAGAAAGTATTTGTCCATTGAGTGCCTTCAGAAGGGTTGGTTGTGACTGGTGCTGTCAATCATGCCAAGCCTGTGATGTCAGCAGCGGCCAGCTGTGGGGCACACACGCCCTTTCCACTGTTTAAGGGATATTTAACCCCTGCTACCTCACCCATCTCTTTTCTTGCGCTTCCTCCCGGCCCTGTGGGTTAAACACCGTTGTGACTGACAGCCCCTGCTCTCCCCTTTCAGATGTCCCTCCTGCGGATCAAGAGAAGCTTTTTATCCAGAAGCTGCGTCAGTGTTGTGTCCTCTTTGACTTTGTTTCTGACCCACTGAGTGACCTGAAGTGGAAGGAAGTAAAGCGAGCTGCGCTTAGCGAGATGGTGGAGTATATCACCCACAACCGGAACGTGATCACAGAGCCCATTTACCCCGAGGCCGTCCACATGGTGAGTGAGCTCACAGTGCGCCACCTGAGCTGCCCGAGAGTCCATCACAGCCTCACGGGAAGAACCCCTCCTCTTCCCCCAAGATTTGGGGCACCCCAGGAAGAATGACATATCCTGACGGGGAGAGGAGATGTTCATATTCACTTAGTCCTCACCACTCCACTGTGGGTGGGAGCAAGAGGGCTTGGTTTGTGTTTGCTATGACGTCACCTCTGAACTCTTTGGCTTGACTTTTTAAGCATATGCACCCCTAGTGTTGGTGCTCTCGTGTAGTTCAGAAGTCAGTGCCCTGCCCACCCGTGTGCCCTCAGCAAAGAGCAGATGCCCAGGGTGGTGATGCCCAGGGTAGCAGCAGGCTCTTGCTCCTTTCTTAACCCCAGCTCACATGCTGCGGAACTCGACCCCAGGTCCAAAACTGTATTGAGTATTTTCAGTGTTCTTGGTGTGGCCTTTATAGTTAGTCCTCCTGGAACTTCTTCCAAGTGGTTTAAATCAAGAGTGTAGCTTCATTTTCTTCTATGATCATTAAATTTGTTCTTACATCAGATATTTAAGATCTGTTTCCTCCACTCATTTAAGATGAATGTATTGAGCTTAACTTTCTTTTAAAATTAAGTCTATCTCTCAGTACCTATTAAATTTGTTAATAGGTCAGTTACAGTATGGAATTTTTCTGTTTTTAAGCAGTCTTGGCAGCCAGTATTGCCTAATTTATACTCTTTAACCCAAGAAGGAAGAGTCTGCCTTGTTTGGGTCGAATGCCTCCCCTCAGCCAAGTGTGCTCTAGTCTGCTGATTGTTTCTCATTTGGTTTCCCTGGAGCACCTGAGATGCTCTAGAGACTTCTATCATGGCTTGGTCATTGCCCCTCCTCCTGTGACAGAGGTTCCCTAGCTAGAGTCTGTCTCTGTTGTAACCTTGTTTCCTCTCCTGAGCATCATGCCCTCCCTGAGGGGCTGATCAGGTGGCTCCCAGAAGAATTTGACACACACACAGTTTCTGAATTTCCAGTGAGGGCTAGGTACTCTTTAAGGGAGGAAGAACAGATTCTGACAAGGATGAAACCAGTACTTTGTTGGCTTCAAAATTGCATGATTCAGACAATGCTGGTACTGGGCGAAAGCAAGCTGGGGCTACAGGACTGAGTGTGACTTCTACTCCTTTCCATGTACACGAGAAGATCCAGAGAGGAGATTCACAAACTACCCAAGCTGTCAGATCTCTCTCTCTCTCTCTCTCTCTCTCTCTCTCTCTCTCTCTCTCTCTCTCTCTCTCGTGTGTGTCTGTGTGTGTGTGTGTCTGTCTGTCTGTCTGTCTGTCTGTGTGTCTGTCTGTGTGTGTCCCCATCTCTAGCTGCATGTATCTCTGTGTGTTTGTATGTGTATGCGCATGTGTGTGTATACCCTGACCTCCTGGTGCTCTGTGAGGAGAACAGGAGTGGGGAGCGGTTGGATTCTTGTATGGACTGGTAGTATATTAGTTACTTTCTCACTCTACCTGACACTGGGGAAGTAATGGTGGTTGGCAGTCTGTCCGTGGTGTGACTTGTGCTCATCTTGGTGAATCAAGAATCAAGAGGGCTCCAGCCAGCCTGTGCCCTTCCAAGACCCACTTCCAGTGACCTATTTGTACCAGCCACACCTCTCACTTCAGAGGTTCTACCCCTTCCAAAACAGTGCCTTCTGCTGAGGAACGGGTGTTCAGACACGTGCCCATGGGGGACATTTCAAACTCAGAATAACAGACAGCAACAATACAAAGTGCAGTGAAGGCTGAGTGGGGTGGGGCAGGAGTGGCTTCAGTGACACACAGCAGCACACATGGGACTCAGGAAGTCTACCAAGGCCTCCATCCCAGTGGGTCCTGCGTTGGGTCCATTCTAACGAGAAGCTTGGCAGCCTTCAGCCCCAGCCAGTGGCCATGTTCACAGCACCTTGCCCCTGCTCGACGGCTACCTGCTGCTGTTTCTTCTGTGTGGAGTACATGTGGTTTTGTTCCTAGAGTTTTTAGAGACATTAATTTCTACTAACTGAGGAGCCCACAGCAGTGTAGCTGTACAAACATTGCCTATTTGACTGGAATGCTGTGTGGCTTCTTAATGGCTGTTAAGACATTATTTATCTTAATATTGCCCCCTTACCTAAGGGACTGGTGTTTTTGATACTTCTAATGGTAAACATTTCTCCCAAAAGGAAGTCTTATCCTGCTCAGTCCCCACTGCCTGCACTGAGCAGCCTTTAACTGTGCACATTTCATAAAATAGACTCATACATCGTGACAAGCATTGTCAGAGAGTGTGCATCAGTTGAAAGCGATGCTTATATTTCAGTTTCCTTTTTTTGGACAAATAATTTTATCATAATCTGTTATGTAGATACACTCTTGAGATTTTTTTTAAATTTTATTTTTTATTTTATGTTTATGGGTGTTTTGCCTGAATTTATGTCTGTGTACCATGTATGTTAAGTATCCTCAAAGACCAGAAGAGAGTGCCACATTCTCTGGGACTAGAATGACCAATGGTTGTTAGCTGCCATGTGGATGCTGGGAATCAAACCTGAGTCCTCCGGAAGACCAGCCAGTACTCTTAACTTCTGAGTCCCCTCTGCCCACTCATTCATAATCTGGTGGGCATTAAGGTTATTTCTGGCCTTTTGTTTTGATTTGATGCTGTTTTGAGACAAGGTTTCAGTAGATAGGCCTGGCTGCCCTGGAACTCTGTATAGACTAGGCTGGCCTGGAATTCACAGAGATCCATCCACCCGCCTCTGGGACTGCAGGCATGTACCACCACAGCAACTTGGATTTGGGCCTTTCCAGATAGAGCTGCCTCGAGGCAGCCCTGGCACAAATTCTCTCTCTTGGGTGTATACCTAACAGCATAGTGCTCGTGAGCCTCACAGTGTGAAAAACTGTCAGGCTGTTTTCAGAATGCTGCACTAGTTCACACTCCTGTCTGTAGTCTTGGGTGTGAATTCTCCACACCTCCAGAACCTCGTTACCTGTTTCTTTGGTTCTAATGTCTTCATGAGTGAGACTGTGCAACTCATTGTGGTTCTGACTTGCATTTGTCTCAGCATCTTTTACATATGCTGCCTTCCCTTTAGATGAGCTGTCTGTAAATACAGTAAGCACATTCTTTATGGACTGCATGCACATATTTACAGGAAATACAAAAGCATGCATAGAGGCAAATTGTAACAACTTGTCTTTTGGATAATGATTATCAATTTTGCCTGAAAATTTTCTGTTGGATAAGCAATAAATATTTCATCAAGTTCTTTCCCAAAATACTTTAATGATTCTATCCTACAATTCTTTATTAACATAGCAGTAGCTTCATAATCATTTAGACTTTCTTTGAAGATGAAGAAAGATGAATCCACATTAATGGTCCCTTTTGCCAAAGAACTGCTGTGGGTACATGAGAAGTAGCAAGAACACAAACTGCTGATAATTGATCATAGTCTATATAATGTATCTGATGTTGGTTAATGGCTTCCTCTACTTTCTGCAAAGCTGTTCGTCCCTCATCAGTTAATTGTGGGGGGATTAGGATTTGCATCCCCCTTGAGAATATCAAAAAGAGCTCTTAAATGTTCTATAAAGCTCACTCTTGTGGTGAGCTTAAGATGAGTTCTTAGCCAACTGACATCTCCTAACTTCTTTTGAAAATCATTTAAAGTAGGTAAACTATCTTTTCTTATTTGGATTTTCTGTGCCACAATTTGTTTAGGATATAACTGATGTCCCAAATATTGAAAAAGAAATTGCCTTTGAACCTTTTCTGGAGCAACAACTAATCTCCAAGATTTTAAAGCTTGTTGTGTAAGAGCAAAGACTTGTAGTAAAACCCCTTCAGAGGGATCAGCTAATAAAATATCATCCATATAATGAGTAATATACACAGAAGGATACAAAGTCCTAACTTTTTGTATTGAAGCAGCAACAGATTTTTGACATAATGTAGGGCTGTTAGCCATTCCTTGAGGCAAAAGTTTCCAATGATATCGCTTCATGGGTTCTTTAAAATTACAAGCAGGCACACTAAACGCAAACCTTTTACAATCATCAGGATTCAAGGGAATAGTATAAAAACAATCTTTTAAATCTATAATAATTTTATACGTATGTTTTGGAATGGCAGCTGGGGCAGGTAAGCCAGGCTATACTGGTCCCGTAAGTTCCATAGTCTCATTAACCTTTTGCAAATCTTGCAGTAGTCTCCACTTGCCTGAATTGTTTTCTTAATTACAAATATGGGTGAGTTCCAGGGGGATTAGAATCTTGAGCTTGTGATTGAATTGTAAACTGTCGATGTTCCATTAGCTTTATACATATTTAACTATAATTTTTAAAAGTTTCTTTTGTAATATCAGAATATAACTGTAATTTTGGAAGGCAAAACCAATTTTTAACAGTTTAAACAATCCAGTCTCTCTAAAATCAATACCAATTGCATCATTTTCATGTTACAAAGTTTGGTTGCCAGTTCTTGTAAATGAATGCACAACAGTGTAGCTTTTAATTTTTAATACCTCATTAAAGAAACATTGTTTTAAATCCTATCTTTTATAAGTCTGGCTTCTAGATCAAAGAATTACATAAAATATTATCCCAATTTAGAGACCTGTTTCCCTAGGTTGGCTCATGCCATGACTTCAATACTGAGTTGCCAGTTGTAAGCCAACATTCTGTTACCAATGTTACAAATTTTTAAACATACCAAATAACGTATAAGCCAATAATTTATAACCAAGACGTGCAGAACACATTTATGCATTTAGGACCAGCCAGAAACAAGCATGAATTGACTACACACATTTGCTTATTTAGACTAGACATACACAATTTTCTTATTTTTTCTAGCTGTAATTTCAAGGGAGGAGCAGCCTGCCACCTGCTGAACCCAAGTGTTACAGCAGACAAAGTTTTAACCATTTTTTCTTTTGAATATGAAACACAGAGCAACAATCAAGCAGCAAAATAAAACCACAGACAAACTGACAGACAGACAGAGTGGCGCACCAAGAACAGACAGTAGACAGAGGGAAGAGAACCAGATGTCCCACCAGAGGGACCCAGATCCAGGACTAGGCATTCCACAGTGGGAGCCAGAGAAGAACGCAGGATGTCTCCTGAACTCCCCTTGACTTCAGCATATCTCTAAGCATATGTACAGAAAGCCTTCTACCAATTACCCTGGGACATTTTTACAGGTTTACTCACCGCTGGCCCAGATTTTCTCTATTTTCCTTTGCACGAGCTTCCTTTTCTGCCACATCCTTCACTGAACCCTTTGTACTTGAGTCTCAGTGTTGAGGGCACCAGCTGACCAAGCAGAGCTCAGTCAGTCAACAGGGTTTCAAGGGAGGGAGGGAGGGAGGATAAAGAAAGAACAATCTGCTTTTATACCATTCTAAGTACATGCAAAGAATCGGGTCATTTCTTGGTCAAGGACAAGCAAGGCATAAACAAAGGTTCTGTGGTCACAGTATTTGAGGACTTATCAAGATGATCAATATTCAAGGAGTATGGGCTGGAAAGATAGCTCAGCGGTTGAGAGCACTGACTGCTCTTCCAGAGGTCCTGAGTTCAATTCCCAGCAACCACATGGTGGCTCACAACCATCTGTAATGGATCCGATGCCCTCTTCTGGTGTGTCTGAAGAGAGTTACAGTGTGCTCATATGCATAAAATAAATACATTTATAAAATAAAAAGAATGCGTGCTTTAGGTTTTAAGCATGAGATTGTTCGTGTTTACTGTTGAGTCCTTGCATCTAGTGCTGGGTGAGTAAGATGTTAAGAACTGAAAATATTTTGTCACCTAAAAACCAAAGTCCGTTTTAGACACTTTGAGTGTGCTTACTTAGTGTCTCACTACCTCGCAAACATAATTGCTGCGTGTGTTACACAGTAGTTAAATTTCCATGCAGAAAAATAAATGTCCTGAATTCTCAAATTGGTATTATTTATTATTTAATATATATCATATATGTAATTTATTTAGGAATGTAGATCTTACTGTATATAAATGCATGCTTTGGGGATTACACTAAGATTTCATTAGAAGCAGATTGTATTGATGAAACTGTAACTCAGAATGACTGTCAAATAAAATGACAGATTTATTTTTTTCTCATCTTAAAAAAAATTACAAGGAATACATTCCTCAGCTGTATTTTTCTTGCGCTTACTTCCTTGTCTTAGCCCAATGTCAGATGTTCTTGCCAATTTCCTTGAAGTGTCCCCAAGAGCTCTCCATAGCAGGTTCCCCGGAATCCCGGGGATGCCTTGCCACACTTGATATTCACTGCCACCCAGGTTGCTGGTAGGTGTACCCGTCACAGGCTTAGCAGAAACTGTAGCTTCCTTTCTGGGCTCAGGCCTGGGTCACCGTGACATGGCTGAATGCACCGAGGTCAGGGTTGTTGGTAAGCATGGACCTGCCATGGTTCCTTTTGATAGAAAAGAGGAGAGAAAATTGAGATCAGCCAGCATGCCCAGTGCACCTGCTCTTCCTGTGGGAAGACCGAGGTCAAGAGACAGGCCCCTGCATAAAAGTGGTGGCTGGAGGTGGCCTGCAGTATCACCTCTGCTGTCACAGTCAAGTCTGCTACCCAGAGACTGAAGGAGTTAGAAGAGCAGGTAGAAGCACTGCCATTTTACCCACCCCTACCCTGAGTTTCTCAATTTATGTAAAAATGGAGCAGAACCCTTCTGTGTGTAAATTCCCTAAGTAGAAAGTTGAGATCTGAATTGCTGAATTCATGGGATGGCGCTTTCTCCAAAACCTTGGACACAGGGAAGGCGGCCTTGTGGGCAGAAAGGATTCTGGCTAGGGCACTGTTTGGATAGGTTGGCTGGCTCAGGGCCCCTTCTCAGCACATGGAGCTCTGGGATTACCCAGCCACCTGTGCTGCATCACTAACCAGAACACAGCTCAGTGCGCTCACTGAATCAGGAAACACATATTGTGTTCCTTCTGAACTCCAGCACCCTGATGCCTTAGGGTGCTTCCACTAAAAATGGTAACAGGATCTCAGCCCTCTCAGAGCCTGCCTGGACGTGTCTGAGGGACAAGACCAGACATCAGTAAGCACTGAGCAGAACTGAGGGCTGCACAGGGAGCCTGACCACTGTCACTGTCAGGAAGATGAGCTGATCCACCCAGAGTCAGAGAGTAGAGCAGGGTGGTGCCCGGCAAGGACAGTGCTCCAAAGACTTCAGGAGCAAAAAGAGATTTGGGTTTAGTGTGGCTAAAGTCCCGACCCTGGAAGCATAATGAAGCTGACTGATAGAAGCAGTGCCAGGGCGGTGTGCGTGCGTGCGTGCGTGCGTGCGTGCGTGCGTGCGTGCGTGCGTGCGTCTGTCTGTCTGTCTGTGTGCTGCCCCTTCACTCTGCTTCACTCTGGATGCCTGCCGAGAACATGTAGGAAGAGCTTTGACATGAAGGTGCTATGGGACAGGCTGACGGAGACGTGCTGGGGCATGTCAGAGAAGCAGTGGAGGAAGCTGCGTGGCTGGGGCTGCTGAGAGAAATAGGCAGGTGTGGGTGGTGGGGTAGGAACAAGATGTGGTATGAACTTTATGTGAGATGTGCAGAGAGAGAAGCTACTGCCCAGGATTCTGACTTCAAGTAGGATGGCAGCTCCAGTTCTAGGTGCAGATGCCCAAGTCACCACTGTACTGTGTGCTCAGAGGGTTGGACGCCGGAGGATAACTCAGACTTGATCCACAGACTGTCAGGGACATCTTTCTCTCTGCCCCATGTCCCATGCTTAGTATGTTGCTATTCTCTTGAAGCTTTCTTCTCTTGGAGCTTACATGTGGGTGCTGGGAGTCGAACCCGGGGCCTTTGTAAGAACAAGTGTTCTTGAGCACTGAGCCAACCCTCAAGCCCCTTGCCTCTAATTTTCATTTCCAGATTTTGACGCCATAAAGTTAGGTGTTTTTTGTGGCCTTAGGGCCTTGGTTTAGTGTGTTGTCTTTTGCAGTAGGGCATTAAACCGAAAGACTATTTCATGGAGAGTTGGTTAGATTAGGTGACTTGGATATTAAAAACACATAGTGTGAAGTGCTGTTTTATATCTGTGACATAGAAATAAACTCGTAAGGATAAAATGAAAATAGCAGACAGAAAATGAGTCACGAAACACACAGTGAAGTGTCACTCATGTAACAGGCTGAGTTGTTGGTTGCCTATTTCAGTAGGTTCTAAAAATAGCTGTGAGGAGCACGGTCCCACCTTTTAGCTATAGCCGCCTTTGGATAGCGTGGCCTTGGGAATTCCTCTTTGTTCTATGTTCTGGTAATTCTAAAATGTTTTTACGGTAATTGTATACCACGTGTATTATCAAAAATCCACAAATTAAAAACTAAAGTCAAGCAATCTGTGTAACGTTATGGTAGTGCTGCCCACTTAGTATTCCTGTTGCTTTCCAGGAAATCAAGTTCACCCCATAATTTCAGAGCTCACCCCGTTAATTTAGTCACTGTGGCCAACTTGGTTACACATTGGTTTATGGGTTTTCCTCAGGATATACTGGAATAAACCTGCAATGTCTCCCCGCCCACATCCCAGGACAGGCATCTCATGGACCCCGTGATGGTTGGTTTTGGACACTTGTCTCTGTTTTGTGCCTGCTGCGTCCGTGTGGAAAGGCTGTTGTACAGGCGCTGTGAGCGTGCACTGGAAAGGAAAGGGTGTTTAGAGTTAGGAAGGAGAGGATATCGCCAGTGAAGTTTCCTTAGACTTGACAGACCTGCTTGAGTGAGGGCTGAGTCACACGGCCCTCTGTAGTTCTTGGCTTTGTCTTGCCAACGTTACAATAACCTGAGTTAACAGACGAGTGAGTAACGGTGTCGCGCTAACTGAAATTACCTGCATTTTCTAGAGAGATCTGCTCATAGAACTTTGAAATTTTCCCATGTTTGATGGTTTTAAGTAGTAAAAGAAATGCACGGTTATTTTTATAACAAATGAAACAAATTTAAAAAGAAAACTCAACTTTTCCCTCATATTACTAACCTCCTCTCTGCTTCAGGTATGTCCATTGTTCATTCCCAACCAACTAATTCATCCCAAGTTCTTTTTTTTTTTTTTTTTTTCTTTTGAGAAAACTGGTGAGAAGCCCTGGAGAGGATGAGTGAGTTCATTATCAGGGCATAGGTGATATCACAGGTGCACTGAGGAGCGTGGCCAGTGTGTCAGCTGTGTAGAATTCGCTTGTTCAGTGTATCTCAGTAAAGCTAGATGTTTAAGCTCCAGAGTTGTTAGGTAAAACCTGGGCGTGGTGGCTCACACTTGTCATCCCCCTACTCAGGAGGCACAAGTAGGAAGATGGTGGCACCGGGCAGTGGTGGTGGCGCATGCCTTTAATCCCAGCACTTGGGAGGCAGAGGCAGGCGGATTTCTGAATTCAAGGCCAGCCTGGTCTACAGAGTGAGTTCCAGGACAGCCAGGGCTACACAGAGAAACCCTGTCTCGAAAAAACAAAAACAAAAACAAACAAACAAAAAAGGAAGATGGTGGCAAGTTTGAGGCTGGTCTGCTCTGCATAGCAAGTCTCAAGCCATCATGGTTGCTAGGTGTTTCTTTGCTCCTGGAGCACTGGGAAGAGATTCAAAGGACCAGGGTGGGGTTGAGCCAGGAACTTTGGAGGAGCTTCTGGTCTAGAGAGTATCGTTCCCACACTGTCTGACAGTCACTAATCTTTCTCTATACCTGTGCCGTGGTCTTTGCCAGAATGTCTGGGAAGTGTGCTTCGTCCTGGTGTGACTATTGGAGTCTGGTTTCTGTTGCTAAGTGAGTGTTTGAGATTCATCTTGTTGGGTGAGTCAGTACTGCCCTATAACTGTTACTGTCTGAGTACCCAGCTTGCTTATCCCTTCCCCCAGGCAGTGCAGCTGGGTTGCTTCTAGCATTGGCCATAAGCTGTTGTGTTTGTAGTTGAGCTTTGGACTCAGGTGTGCATGCATGTCGTCGTGCACGTTGCAATGGGTTCCAGGACCAGCACGTTAGCACCCAAGAACTCTGTCCTTCATTTAGATGAAGTCAGCTCTGACTCATTCCTGTAATTGCTGATTCTGTGGAGCCATGGCTGAAGAACCCAGAAAGGTTTTCCTCGTGGTTTTGTTTGAGGTCTACACTCTGATTTAGGTCTGTGGCTCTTTTTTAGGTCTTTAGGTTTGTCTGCAGCCTCTTTTAAGCTGCCCTGTCGTTGAAGAAGCTGCCAGCCTCCATAGAGCAGCTTTGCGTGGTAGTTGCCATCAGTTGACTCTATTAGTGAGTCTGTTTCTATACTCCACTGTGCTCTGCCGTTGGTCTCGGGGACTCTCTGACACTGCTGTCTACTGGATCCCAGTGTCATGGTAGGCATTTGGGGCTGATAAGGCTTACACGTACTTATTCTTTGCTCTACGCTGTTTCTCTATTTCCTGCCTGTTTCTTCCTTGTCTGTCTTCAGGTTCCCTGGTCTCTCCTCTGGTGTCTCATCTGTCAGTTCCACCCCAGAGTTCTTGTCTCACCCTGTGGCCATCTTTCCTGGTAGTTGGATTTGCATCTTTTTTTATAGCTTCACTTTTTGTCTGCTGATACCCACATCAGTCAGGTCAGTTCAAAACATTCATCTATCTGGTCTTCATCTGTACGAAACTGTGAGTTTTGTCCTGTTGAGTCCTGTATATTTAGATTTTTCCTTTTAATGTTTTTGAGACATATTTGGAGATGTAATTAAGAAATAAGGAGATAGTTTGATCTTCTTGGATCTTGTTTTTAAGCATTAAACAGGATCTGAGCTATACTAGCCCAGAGCTAACAACTCTCCATTGCCAAGCCAAGGCCCAGCTGAATCCAAGGCACCATTGGTTGGGAGTTTTCCTGGTCTGCTTGATGAAGTAGCCACCCTCCCCAGCCTCTCCTACAGTTATCTCTCAATGTCCAGGGGAATTCACATATCTGGGGATGCTCAAGACCTTTATATGAAGGGTAGCATGTCTGCAGAACCACGTCTTCCTGTCCACTCCCAGTTATCTCCTGTTTTAAGTCATCTCTAGAGACTTATACCTAGAACACTGCAGGTGCTAGGTAATGAACCATTGCCTAGAACACTGCAGGTGCTGGGTAATGAATCATTACCTAGAACACTGCAGGTGCTGGGTAATGAATCATTACCTAGAACACTCCAGGTGCTGGGTAATGAATCATTGCCTAGAACACTGCAGGTGCTGGGTAATGAATACAGTGTAACAATACACTGTATTGTTTAGAAGACCATGACTTAAAAAGAGAAGCCTCTATGTTAAGCAGAGATACAGTGTTTCATTGCAGATGTTTTCGAGCCTCGGTTGACTGAATCCAGGACATGAAACCTACAGGTATAGCACCAACTGTACTGGGTCCTCACTAATCCTCTGTGTGTTTCCATGGCCTCTGGTAGTTTGCTCACATCAGATAGCCGCATGACGTTGTGCTAATCAACGACAGGACGTTTTCACAGAACTCCCTTCTCTGTGGGGCCGACTCTGTCTTGCAGGTTCACACTACCCCTCCTGCTGGACTGTACAGCCTGCCCGTGTCCTGGTGGTCATTCCAGGGCTCCCTTCATCTCTTCTGTCTCACAGGATCAGAAGAATGTAGTGTCGTGTATTTTTACCTAGTCTGTTCCGTCTCTGGGACAGTAGAATAAACCCCATCCCTGTGACACTTAGCTATGTCCGCAACTGAGGCAGCAGTGAGCACAGGGTGGTAGAACTGTGGGTAGTCACATGAGTGATGGTTCCATGGCCTTTCTCATGTCCTTACATTGTGTGGGAAGTGGAGTGTATTGATCAGATATTCGGAAGCCTTCCTAACTCCCTCACAGTTTATCCCAACGAAAACATCAGTCTGCCGCTAGACAGAGCAAGTGTGTTAGAACACTGACGGTGGATCGGTGTGCTGCCAGACAGAGCGAGTGTGTTAGAACACTGACGGTGGATCAGTGTGCTGCTAGACAGAGCAAGTGTGTTAGAACACTGACGGTGGATCGGTGTGCTGCCAGACAGAGCAAGTGTGTTAGAACACTGACGGTGGATCCAGGCATCACAAGACCTCACTTAGAGCTTCATGATGAAATTTGTCAGCATAAAACATTTTGGAATACAGCATCTAGAATCTCCTTAAAACTTAACTGTTGGCCACGGTAAATAACTTAAGATTCATCTCCTGGTCCACCTTTGTTCTGCTCTTCTTTCTTACAGTATTGGGAATTAATTTAGGGCCTGTGCCTGACAGAGGAGTTCCCCTGCCAAGCTGCTGCATACTCAGCAAACACTTGGTGTGGTTTGGTTTTCTGTTCTGTTTTGTTTGAAACAGAGTCTCCTATAGCCCAGGCTGGCTACATAGCCAAGAATGGCCCTGAATTTATAGCCCAGGCTAGCTACATAGCCAAGAACAGCCCTGAATTTATAGCCCAGGCTGGCTACATAGCCAGGAACAGCCCTGAATTTATGACACTCGTGCCTCCACCTTCCCCGACTAGGTTACAAGCATGTGCTCTGTTTTATGATGTGCTGGGAGGAACCCGTGCCCTCCTGCCTGCCAAGCAAGCACTGTGCCATCTGAGCTCAGCTCCAGTCCTCTCACTGTTATTTCTGAGCATTTACTAATTGAACTGACTTACAAACTACCATTTATCATGTATGGCTTCTTTACTCTTAAACGTGTTAAATAAGCTCATACACTAAAATGGCTGTCCTATGTCATCACTATCAGACATTACGTAGTGTCGCACATTTCGTTGTACAATAGCTGTGAAATACTCTGAATTGTTAGAAGAACAGTTGTTTAAAAAAAATTGCAGCTACATTCCCTTTATTGAATATCCTATAAAGATTGTAAATTTTTATTTCCCTGATATTTCCCACCATTGTGTTAGAACATGTAAGTTGGGCGTCTGGAGTGATGGGTAAGAGCCCTCATTGCTCTTGCAGAGGACCCAGAATCAATACCCAACACCAGGAGGCTCACCATCATCTGACAGCAGCTCTAGGAGAACCAGTGCCCTCCTCTGGCCTCCACAGGCAAGGGACACTGCTGTGCAATACATGCACCCAGGCACCTCTTTGTACACATAAAGTGAAATTTTATTTAAAAAAAAAAAAATAGAACATGCAGAATAAATACTTCTTATCTGAAAATCCAAGCTGAATTTTTGAGTACCAACATAATGCCACAATGGAAATTTTTTACAGTTGACCTAGACCCACTAAAAATGTTGTGTATATTTAATGGGGAAGAAACTATTCAAATATAAGAAAGTATTCAATTTTAAGGGTGGGTTTTTAAATGCCATGTGCAGCATCTATTTGGTGGGAAGTGGCATTGTTTGAAAGCAGCTTTGGTTATGGAGTAGTAGAAAACGAGGCTCTGCCTTGCTCCCCAGAGAGTTACTGAGTGAATGTTGCGGGGTCACACAACCCCGTGTGTGGTGGGGGGATGAAAGACACCAGCCTAGCATGTCCCCGCTATTCAAGTGCATTCGAGATGACTGTTCCAGAGAAGCATCGTGCAGGAGCTTAGATTAGGGACCCAGTGAGGACTGTAACTGCATTACAGCTGAGAGGCAATGGCTTACCCGTCTTTGTCAGTCTTTTGGTAATTAGTTCAGTTAGTAAGGTGACCAAAGTGCACCTTTCCAGAGGACCTATTCTGTGCAAGTTTCTGAGTGTCTACTAAAGGGCCGTCTAAGTACCAAGTTTATCCAAGATTTGTTTCACCATGTTGAAGACCGCATGCAGGACTGGGGAAGTAGCTCTTTGGTAAAATGCCTGCCGTGCAGTCATGAGGACCCAAGTTCTGATCCTCAGCATCCATGAAGAAGCCCGACCCAGCAGCGTGCACTTGTGACCCCTGTGCTGGGAAGTAGGTAAATCCTCGGCACTCACTGACCAGCTAGTGTACCCAAGTCAGTCAGCTCCAGGGGACACCTGATGGCAGGCACACAACAAACAGATCGAATTCAATGTGTAAATGTCTCTGTGGGTTCCCTGTAGGAGATGGCCTCGGGTGAGGAAGGTTCTGTCACTATGCAGCTATTGGTAGAGCCGTTTATCCGGTTCTGTGCTCTCTCTGAAGGCCACCTAGCCAGATGAATAGCTTTCAGCGCTATATGTCTTCATGTCTGTGTTTATGGCGTTGTTCCATCCATACAGCTTCTAGTTGTTGATGTTGCTGCCCTTGGTTTTTATTTTGGCTTTTGTTTCGGCCTGAGCTGCCCTACGTTGAGTGCCAAAATGTTGAGGACTGCTCTGTCAGTGTTGGAACCCGCACTGCCAAAAGCCTTGGGGGTTAAATTGTTAGAGCCTGCACTGCCCCAAGCTGCGCCAGTCCGCCAGTCGGGGTTCAGCAAGAGAGAGAGTGAGGATGGACTCAAAGAATGGAGACCAGACAGAGTATGATTCAATCTCGTTTATTCTTCAGTCTCTCTTCCTAGTCCAAGTCCCAAGTCTTGAGTTCCTAGTCCCTAGTGCCTAGTGCCTCCAAGTTCCAAGTTACTTCTTCCAAGTGCTAAGTGCCTAATCCTAATGCCTAATTCTCTGTTGCTTAATAATTTCTTCTGTCTGCCTCTCGCCTTTTATATTTCTCACTTCTAAGCCACACCTCTAAGTCACGCCCTTAGGTTTTATCTCTAAATCTGATCTCTAAGTCACACCCTTAAGTCACACACCTTTAAGTCTCACACACCCAAGGGAAGATCCTGGCTATCTAAAACAAGATGTTATCAGAATGTGCTCAGCTGTTGTAGGCTATTGTAATCAAGTCTCTTGTCAGGGTATATGGCTCAAGATGGCTGCAAGGATGATAGCCGCCTTCTGTCGGCTCCCCACAGGCTTTTGTGTCTTGGGACCCAGCTTTGCTGGTCAGTCTGGGCCGCTGCTTTACAAGTATATCACATACAAACAAATGGTGGCTTGACAGACTTCTCAGAAATGTGTCTCTTCCCAGTTTGACTCTTAGAACCCGGTAACCTAGTGCTGTCTATAGGAGGAAGTGTTTGGAGATAGCCCTCATTTGGCCCTTGGACTCCCAAATAGACATCATGCTCACTAAGACTTCGGAAACCAGAAGTGAGGGAGCAGTGGGTGAAAACAAACCAAAGAGCTGAGAATGAAACCTCTGGCCCATTGTCTATGCAGTGAGAATCCTCGTTCTGTTTGAGACTGTCCCTTTACACCACAGCTACGTGTTCATCAACCCACCCACGGAAATGGCTAATACAGGCACAGAGAAGCTGGGCAGGGCTGCTAGACTGTAAGAGTCTTCTTTTTAAACTGTTTTTCAGGCTGCTTTGACGTATGTTTAAATCAGGGAATAAGACACTCTGAGAAAGATCTGCAGGGCTGACGTGAAAATGGGAGGGAGTGTCGGTTCTTTCTGGTATTACAGTCGGTCCCCATCGTGGTGCCGGTGGAGCAGTGTGGATCAGACACAAACACATGCGTGCTTGTGAGCCCACTCCTACTATCTACAGGAAAGATGTTTGGGACTTGCTGAACAATGGCAACTGTCAGGATGCTTTGCAGACGTTCTCAGTGACCCTCAGAGCAGCCTGGTGTGAAGAGAGTGCTTGCCCTTTTCAGGAACAGCACATTGAGGCCCAGGCAGAATGCCCATTCCTGTCTTGACTCTAGATGAGAAAAGGCCACAGAAAGGTGCTGCTCCCGTGTCATGCTGCCCTCTCTCCCACATGTGACCCGATCCTGTTGTGTGTCTGTGTCTCCTTTATGCTCTGAATACATGCATTCCATTGACAGGATTATGACAGGCTGGCCGACCTGTTCCCATTGCTCCAGCACCACAGGTCCAGGAGCATGGAGGTCACATGAGTACCATCTCCTTCCTCCACCTGTGTCCTTCCATAAATTTGGCTTCTGAAGTTTTTATATTTAAACATGGCACCCAATTAGAAACCCAAGTATAATTTGGGTATCACATTGTATTCTTAGCTCTGTCCCTTCCCCCACCGAGCATCAGTGTTTTACCAACCTTCTCTGGGGAAGCAGTGTTTGGTGATGTGCTAAGGGTGTGCCTGGAAGCTCCAGCTGTCAGGTCTCCTACAGGAGAACTCCTGGGATGACAGTGCCCAATGAGAGAAGCTGCTATTTCCCTCTTGAGCTGTTGCCTCTCCTCATGGTCCTCTCATCTCCTCTTCCTGGGGATAACCTATGAAGGGCTTACTCTCTCTCACTCTCTCTGAGCAGGGGAACAGTTGCTTGTTTTCTCCATCACTGCCTCTAGCCACCACCAGTGTCGGTCCTTCCTGTGTGGTGTGTCCATGGCTGCGGGGCAGTGTTCAGCATCACTTAAGATCAAACTCCGGATCTCCAACCTCCTCTGCAGATACTGACCCTCCTGTGTATCCACATACCCGACTCTGCTTCTGAGATGGCACTGCCTGAGCCTGCAACTTATCAGAGAGCAGAGAGCCAGTCTCCTATTGTCTTTAAGGCCCCTTAGCTCTTCTCCATCTGAGGGGAGAGGAGACAGTTACACTAGACAAGAGGGCTCAATTCTACTTCTTTCTTCTAATACATTCACAGCCTGGTAAGGTACAGGAAGCCGAGGGAGTCTCTGATGATGACAGGGTCAGTTCTGCAGTTGGGCCAGCCCTAGGAGGCACTGATGACCCAGCAGGCTGTGTGTGGCTGGGTCATCCCATCTCCTTGCCTCATCCTTGAGTTTTGAAAGTGTTACCCCAGGAAGCCCTTTGTCCTGAGCACCTGTTGCTTGCCATTCATTGTTTGGGAGGCCCCACAGGGCCCTGTGTGTATTTTCTGGATCCCACAGGGCTCCAGTTCCCAGAGGCCAGGAATTGACACTCATGCTCTATGTAGTCACTGAAACTTGGAGCGCCTGGGCAGACATTGTTTCTGGATCTCTAGCCATCTTTTTCTCCCTGTGCTTCTCCTCTACTGTCTCTGCCTTCATGCCATTCCTCATAGAAGCTGCACAGCTGCTCCTAGCTTTGATGCTGGTAACATCATAAGAAATGCCCGGATTGCAAGCTAGGTAGTGGTGAGAGAAAAGAGAAAGAGCTGCTGGTGGTGACTCATCACTCTAATCCTGACTCTCAGAAGGCTGTTCTGGTAAAGGGTGTGGGTTCAGTTCCCAGCACCCACCTAATGGCTTGCAGCCGTCTGTAACCTCAGCCCTAGGGCATCCAGCGGTCTCTTCATGCTTCCACAGGCACCAGTCATACGTACACAGACATGCAGGCAAAATATTCAGACATAGAAAATGAAAATAAATCTTGGAGGAGAAGGAGGAGGAGGAAAGGCAAGGAAATGCCAGCTGCTCATTTGGCTGCTGAACTCTTGACTGCAAGGCCCATTAGCCTCCCAAGAGGTTGTCCTGGAGCTGCCGTTTGCATTTGTGTGTGATTTGGGGGTTTGTGCTTTTGACAATGTGGGAGGACTTTGATCACCTATAAACCAGTTACCAGGCCCCAGGGTGGTAACTGGCATTGGTGGGTTTATAGTTGTAATAAGATGACACATGTAAACATGAGTTTTAAGAAAAGCAGAAAAATAACAACCAACATAGAATGGGAGACATCTGTCACTAGGCTTATTTATGTTTCTTGGAATGTTCGTGTTAGTACTTGAGGGATCCTGGTTGTGATCATGGAATATGTGGGTTTTAGTTTGCAGTTAACATGTTTCGAACCTTGCCACCCTCCTCCAATCCTACGGGAGCAGAATTCGACCCAGAAGAAGATGAACCAACATTAGAAGCAGCCTGGCCTCATCTACAGGTACTGGACTTGGCAGCAACTCAGATAGGATGGTGTATACTGAGTGGGTGGTGGCCCAGGGCCTCTCTAACTGATAGCCAATGGGCTTCTGATCTAAAGGAGTCTCTGGTCTGAAGAATTTTTAGCAGAGCAAAGAAGGGGAAGGAAAGAAAAAGTGGGAGAAGCAAGAAAGATTGAGTGAGTGTGTGAGGGATTGATTGGCTGATTTTATGGACCCATTGTACAGGCCACAGAGATATGTAGCCTGAATTGTGTGCCTCAGTGATGATCCCAACTTTACACTGAGTTCAGGTTCTGTCCTAGTTAGGGTGGCTGTTGCTGTGATGACCAAAGCAAGTTGGGGAGAAAAGGGTTTATTTGGCTTTTGCTTCAATATTACTGTTCATTATCAAAGGAAGTCAGGACAAGAACTCAAAACAGGGCAGGAACCTGGTGTCAGGAGCTGATGCAGAGGCCCTGGAGGAGTGCTGTCCTGGCTTGCTGCCATGGCTTGTTCAGCCTGCTTAGAGAACCCAATACTGCCAGCCCAGAGGTGGCACCACCCGCGGTGGGCTGGCCCTTCCTCATCAATCAGTAATTAAGAAAACGCTCTACAGGCTTGCTTACAGCCTTTTCTCCATCAAGATTCTCTCCTCTTAGATGACTGCAGCATCTGTCAAGTTGATATAAACTGCCCAGCGCAGGTTTAGAGCATTTCCCAGGTGTACTCCTGGCTTTCAGTACCTGGGTTTGTCTTTTGCCCCAGTGCATCCTAGGCTCCTTGCTGACACCTGTACGATGCAAGGCCACTGGTATGAGGCCAGCACAGCAGACCATTTACATATGTCCTTGGTGAGGAAAGGAAGGAAAGTGAGAAACCTGGGAAGGAGCCAGATGTTCCACCCTCAAGGCGTCTGGCTTCTACACAGCCCATGATAGACTGTCTGTGCCATCTAGCCCACTGTGCTGTGTTTATTTACAAGGGAACCACAGAGATTGTGGCTCAGTGGCTGTGTTTTTGTGTTCCTCTCCCAGGAGATCTTAAATTTCCTGTCCAATTAGAACTCCATGAGACATGTAGATGGCAGAGTGCAGGCTCCACCCACAAGCCTGGTCCTGGTCCAGGTGTAGCAGCTAAGCCACGAAAAGCACTGTGTGCCATTTAAGAAATAGTGTGTGGTTCTCACTAAATAGAAGGATCCCATCTGCAGTTATAATTATGCTAAGCCACACAGTTCAGCGTTAATTTTGAATGCATGTGTGGTTTTTCTTAAGTCCAGTGTTTTCAACAGATAATGAATTAGATCGGTGTACTTAATCCTGGGTGAAGTACCACGTAACTTGACTCACTGTTGTCTTTTTTCCTCCTAGCTTGTTTATGAATTTTTCTTAAGATTTTTAGAGTCTCCAGATTTCCAGCCCAATATAGCAAAGAAATATATTGATCAGAAGTTTGTATTGCAGGTAAGTTCCCAGAGAGGTGTTCCTCAACAGCCGTGAGGACAGAGTGGCCACTGTCACTAAGTGCGACTTTATTTTTCTTAAAGCTTCTAGAGCTCTTTGACAGCGAGGATCCTCGGGAGAGAGATTTTCTAAAAACAACCCTGCACAGAATCTATGGGAAGTTCTTAGGCCTGCGCGCTTACATCAGGAAACAGATCAATAATATATTTTATAGGTAAGTCCCCATGTGGTTGTCATCCAGCCTTGATGCTGTCACATCAAAGACAGGGAGGGAAACTGAGCCATGTTTTCGTGACCCCGCCCCTCATGCTCTCCACCCACCCCACCACCACCCACCCCGGTGTCTTACCACATAGGAACCCTTGCTGGGTTCCTACAGAGTTGTCCAGTTGCTCACAATGTGGATGCCCTGCTTGCTACCTTCTTATTCCTGCTCAATCACAGAGAAGACAGGAAGGAAGAGGAGGGACAGAAGTGGGCAGCCTTTGCCTGGGAGGACCTGGGAATTAGGTGAACACTTTGAAGGCCAGCCAAACACAGAGAGGAGAGCCTGGCAGCCGGCAGACAGGACAGCTTTCCTATCTATGCCCAGACTTGGGCCTTCAGGACTAGAGAGTGACCACAGACCTTTCCCCGGTGCCCCTATCTCAGAAAGGACACACCAAAAGCCTCCCAAGTCCATCGATGGCTGTGACCCCAGATGTCTTACCTCCACCTGCCCCCCTTCCCTACCCCATCTCATCTCTGACCAGGCCTCATGATTCTTAAGATCTACAATCGCAGGTGAGCATGCAGGTGTACACCTGTAATCCAGGGCTCTGGAGGCTGAGGCAGAAGGATTGCCATAGCTTCATCTACTTCGAGGTCCTAGTGAGCCAAGGCTCCATTCCCATGGTTCATGTCATTGTTGCTGACGGGTGCTGACAGGTTAACATGTGCAGCCGGCCTAGGCTGTGTCTGTGCTTCCAGGGTCTGGCCTGTCCCAGACTGTGCAGCCATGTGTTATCTCAGGTTGTCCTGCTGCCCTGCCTTGCCTTGAGCCCTCAGACCTCCTTCCTCAGGAAGTGACATGAGCTGACATGGTTTCTACTCCCCAAGGGCAGCCTCGGTGACTGACACCAGCTCTGTATGCACCCAAGTGATACAGAGTGGGTACTGGTGGAAGAATCTGTGTAGCTCTTTCATGGGAAGGTCTCACTGGGCTAGGATGGCCTCAAACTCAGAGCTCCTGCTTCTGCTAGGACTGAGGGTGTGAGTCACCCTGCCCAGCCTAAGTTATGTAGCTCTTTCTTACTAGCCTCAGCCCCCAGCATGACTGAAAGTGGCCCAGAAAGGGGAGCTGGGAGTGAGACTGGCAGCTTGAGTGGCCCTCTGGCCCTTCTCGGATCTTTTGCCTAGTGGCACATGGTAATATTGGGGCCCTCATTGTATGGCTTCCCTTTGAGCCTTTCCAGGTTCTCTATAATACATAGAGTTTCTCTGATGGAGCCCAGCCCAGCCCTGCTTGCTGACGAGTCAGAGAATGACGTTCACTCCTGGTCTTTACTTCTTGGTGCTATGCTTCCTCACAAGGTCATCACTCGGCTGACGTCATTTCTCAACACACAATGGGCACAACTTAGATTCCAGTCTCTTAGCCCTGAAATCCAGGCCTTGCCCAGAGAGTTGTTTCTCTGGGACTGGTGGTCTTGCTCGGCAGCAGAACCACAGATGTGATGAACTCCTGCCCTGTGGGAGTGTGTGGACGGGCCTCCTACCTCAGGGGTCTTTCCTCAAATGCTGACGGCTCAGCTGCTTACGCAGAATAAGTGCACGTGATTCGGTTCCGTTCTCTTTGTCCAAAGGGCTGGTGCTGCAGCGTGGTATTTCTGTTTCCTCCCTTAGGTCATCCTTTCAGTAGTTATCTTGATATATACACTCAAAAGCAAACATATTACTAAGAACCCCTAATTGACCTGGATCTTTTTATTGTTGTTTCATGTAAAGAGTCAGAAAGCACATGAGTGTCTCCCAGACCATGGAGACCAGTACTGTGCATGTTCAATACCCTGACCAGAGATCCACACACGCAGACATTTGAATATTATGAGCACTAAGGTGATAGCACGAGGAAAATTAAACACTTGCCTTATGTGATGGGTCATAGTTCAAATGCAGGAATGGCCAAGGACTCGTGCCTACAGACTATGCAGGAGGTTTAGGCAGAAGCATCGTCTGAGCCTAATAGTTACCAGCTTGGGCAGCATAAAGAAACCTGTCTCTCTCTCTCTCTCTCTCTCTCCCTTTCTTTCTTTCTTTCTTTCTTTTTCTTAAAAAAATTCTTTTTAAGTCATGCTTAGCCTAAAAATATTGCACAGCATTACCTTGCAGCTCTGTGTAACGAGTAAATGAACAGAGAATAATTGAATTCTGGGTTTCAGCTTGGGTGACATCCCAAGCTATAGCTCATACATATGCAGATGTGCTTGGGTGACATCCCAGGCTATAGCTCATACATATGCAGATGTGAATCTGGATGAGCCCTGGTACTGTAAACTGCTGGTCCAAAGCATTCTGGGTAAGGAGTTCTCAACCTGTACCCAAATCTTGTAAGGAAATGCAGTTTTGAGCAACTCGGTTCTGCTTACTGAACCATTAAGCTCAGGTTCCTATCTGTTACTTCTCATTGGCCTAGTCTGTTAGTGTGAGCCAACAGCAACTCTGGTGCCATCTTTCCAACTCGGTAAACAGCACGCTAGCCAGGCCAGAGAGCACTCAGGCCTTTCCTTGCTGCCCCACCCAGTGCCAAAGCTTAAATCAGCACCTGTTATTCCTCTCAGTTCTGACCTTGACCTGGGCTCAGCAGAACTGCTGTTGTCTGGGCCCGGAAGGTCCTGAGTAGCTTCTCAATGCCGCACATCTCTGTCCACGTGGCCTCTCTGGTCATGCTTGGAGTCTTGTGAGTTTTGAGGTTTTGTGGTTTTTTTTTTTTTTTTTTTTTTTTTCTCAATAGTGTGAACTAACCTTGAACTAATCCTCCTGCTTCCAACTTCCCACTGTTGTAGTCATAGGCATGGGCTGCCTCTTCCGGTTTTAGGTCTACTTCTGTGAGCACTAACTGCCTCCAGGAGGGAATCAGGAGAAGCTGCCCATCCCCTCAAGGGATTAACCTAGAAACGAGTGCCGAGTACTTCCATCCTAGGCAAGGCTCAGGACAGTTGAGCTCCACAGGAAGGGAGGTAGATCCCACCCTTTGTAGGTGTGGGACATCATACGGGAGACTGCTCTGAGCAGCCAGCCCAGGTTCACATCAGTCTGGTTTTGACTGTAAAGGAAGGATCTTGTTCCATGTGGCCACCTTGGCTCCCTAAACAGTCTTCTCTGTGAAGGCAGAACTAGTCCCCTTCATTCTTTCTTACATAGTCAGCTAAAAGTGCTTAGAACGAAGACACCTCCATAAGTGGCATTAATGTGGGAAGCCACATTAATGGCTTACAGCGACCACCACCCTCCTGTAATAGACCGGAAGGACGAGAAGCAAGGCCTGGCTGTCCTGTGTAGCTGTGTGCAACTGGTTTTTTGTTTTTTGTTTTTGTTTTTTTCAAGACAGGGTTTCTCTGTGTAGTCCTGGCTGTCCTAGAACTCACTCTGTAGACCAGGCTGGCCTCGAACTCAGAAATCCGCCTGCCTCTGCCTCCCAAGGGCGCAACTGTCTTTTAAATACTTGAGGTAAAATATGTGAAGAGGAGGAGGAGACTGTCAGGTTGAATTTTACACGGTAAATCACTTTCCTACACTGCCCTGCACAGACTGGCTGACACGCCAGCTCTGTGCTCTAGGGCAGGGGTAGGAAGAGGTCAGCAGGAAGCAGGTGGGACACACATTTGGGGGGGGGGATTTCCCTGTGTAGCCTTTGCTGTCCTGGAACTCCCTATACCCCAGGCTGGCCTCAGACTCAGAGACCTAGCTGCCTCTGCCCCCCAAGTGATGGCATCAAAGGCATGCACACCACCACCCAGCAGGGCCACGCCACAGCCATTCCTCAGGCACGACCCTCACGGTCATACCTTCAGACTACAACCAAGCACATCTCAAGGCTCCTGTGTATGCCTGCCAGGAACCTCAGAACCTGCTCACATGCTGTCTGGCCCACCAGCCTATCTCACCTGGATCACAGACTGTTTTCCCCTCCCCCACAAGCACGCGCACATGCACACACCGCTGCATGCCTCACCTTGATGAGTCTGTCAGAGGCCTCCTGGGGCTTATCACAAGCCATCAAGGAGGCCTGGCCATGTGAGAATACAGAGATGTCTCAACCTGCTCCTTAGACTTCTTCAGGTCTGGATACTTAACCTCTTCTGCACCATAAGGTTGCTAACCAGTTTGTCTCAGGATACTGGATTTTGGACCAGAAACCAGTAAGCAGCTTCTGTGGGAGGTGCTCCCTCTGATGGGCAAGGGCCTCCTCCACCATCATGTGTCCTAAATGTGCTGCCCTGTGCTGTAGGCCACCAGCAGTCAAGTAGCTGGGTTCAGTCTCCATGGACTCCTGCGGGTGGACATTGTCCTGTTGCCTATTCTTGTTCCCAGTTCACCTACCAGACATGTTTAAGTAGCACACAGATGGCAGGCTTTGTCTTAGCACCAGGAACACATTCACAGGAAGTCCTTGTCCCTGTCTAGAGGGAGACAAACTGACACAGAGAGTGGGGTACATGCTTCAAGAGCTCCCTAGATACCTGTGTTGGGTATGATGGGCAGAGACGCCACAGAGGCCCAGAGGAGAAGCGGACTGCACATGGGAAGCTGCCGTTGAGGAAGCAGGCTCAGAACTGGTAGGGAGAGACAATGTGGTGTTCAAAGAGGAACTTCCAGCCACGGGGTGCAGGGGTCGGTGCTAGGTATCAGAGGCTCTAAAACTGAGAAAGTCTTCACCTTATGCTGATGGGTTAGCAGGTGGATAGGATGGAAGGCCGGACAGATGTAAACACGACCAGTCAGACAGCAGTGCAAACTGCCATTGTCTGAATTTACTGGTTGAAACACAGATGTTGGCTTCCTGGATACCTAAAATGTTTCAGAATAAAATACTGAAGAAATTTGCACTACACAGGCTATCTGCCCTCAGGGTACTCCGCCCCAGCCTTTGAGAATTTCGTGGACTCTGAAAGCACCTGAGCAGCTATCCTCCAAGGTGCCCGAGCTGCTGGCCCCGGTCCTCCTCCAGCCATTCTTTCAGGTCTAACACCATGGTGCTTTGTGTGTTGCAGGTTTATCTATGAGACAGAGCACCACAATGGCATAGCAGAGTTACTGGAGATCCTGGGAAGGTAAGTCGCTGTGCCCAGCAGGGAGCAGATGAAGCTAGAGTTGACCCCTCCCCTGGTGCAGAGCCATTTCAGCCAGGTCCTGAAAGAGTGGAAACAGTCTGATGTACGAAGGAAGGTTGGTGAACTCCTGAACCAAATAATAACACGCTCTGTTTCTGTGACTCCATAAGCGGAACCCTCTCACACACCTCAGTCCGTGACTACAGGAACGATGGAATTTCAATTTATTTTCCCTCGAGTAGTGTTAAAAGTAGTTAGAGAAGAGGTTGATATTACAAGCGTATTTGAAGAATATATATTTGAGGAATTGAGTAAATGCTGATATTTCAAACTGGATCATTTTATTGGCCTTTCATATGTATAGTATAATTCAGTTTTTATCATTTTAATCTAAGTCAAGTTTTTACATACTATCATAATTTTTTTAAAAATCCTGTGACTCTAATATAAGATTCCCTGACCCACTGTTTCCCAGAAGGTTTGCTTGGAGCTAAGAGGTAGGTCGTCTGGACAATGCTTCTCTCCGGCTCCTCTAGGGAATCCATGTGCACCTGCAGCTGAGTGTTCTGAATTACTCTGAAGTCACCCTGTCTGTATACAGAATGTGGTGGCTCCCTCTAGCCTCTGTACCTGTAGTCTGTGTCCCTCCCCTGGACTCTCCCACACCATATACACACACACCACACAGACATACACGGACCATACACCACACACACAGAGAAACTGTTGTTTAATTGGTCTGATCCCTCCCAGGTCACTGCTTTAGATGTGATTTGAAAAAGTGCTAGACCTAGGATGGATCTGCCCCTCACAGCATGCTTACTTAGTGTGGCTAAGGGCTTCCCTTCCCAGTTACATGAGCTTGGGCAAGCTCCTTCTGTTAAATAGAAGAAAGCTCAGTTCCCTCCTGCTGTTGCCCTCTGCCATGTGTCAGGAGTGGTGTGAGCCATGTTACGTGTGAATCTTACCGCACTGTCTTTTCAGTCCTGCCTCCAGCACAGGGTTCACCCAGGATTCCCCGTCCAGATGTGCACACCACCCTTGACTCCTAGAGGGCCAAGTCACAAGCTCTGGCTCTCTCTAGCTCTGAGAAACATTTGTTTGCTTTGCCTAATCATGAAACCTAGTGGATAAGCCAGCTCATGTTCAGTTTGGAGGTCCTTCCGAGGTGTGCCTTTCCTACAGAGTGAACAACTGCCAGCCTGCACACTGGGAGGGCACGGGACTCTGCTCCACGCTCGGATAATGATCTGGAATGTAGAAGTCTTAAAGAAAAGTGCTGGGTGGGAGGACCTGGAACTAGATCCCCCCAGCTGTTTAATCTACTGCAGCTTTAGGAGTGTTAGTCTGCCTCCAGGAGCTCCTGCAGCCCAGCTGCCCCACCCCCACCCTGTGCTGGGACTTGTGGCCCGTAGCAAAAACACTAAAAGTGGCCGTGCTCCCTGGAAGGCCATTTTGTGGTTGTTCCTATTAATATCCTCTTTATTCTGAAGTAAATATTTTGCCCATTGGCTTTCCATGCTGAAAAGAGAAGCTAAAAGAAAGCATGGTTTCTGATTATAATCTGGAATGCGTACATACTCAAGCTGAATTCTCTCTTCACAGTATAATTAATGGATTTGCCTTACCACTAAAGGAAGAGCACAAGATTTTCCTGTTGAAGGTGTTGCTGCCCTTGCACAAAGTGAAGTCCCTGAGTGTCTACCACCCCCAGGTAAGGCCAGCTGAGCACAGCTGCCCGCCTCTGCAGCGGGCCAGCCATTTATGAGAGTGTCTCCTTCCCATAGCTGTACCACAGCGAAAACTGGATTCTGGCAGTATTTTAAAGTCTGGGACAGAAAGTCCTTGTAAGAAATTTGGAAGAGGGTGGGAGATAGCTTAGTTGTATGATTGCTTGCCATCAAGTATGAGGACCAGAGTTGAGACCCCAGAACTCATGTAAATGACAGAGATGTGGCAGCCTCCATGCTCCCAACCTCAGAAGGTAGAGGCAGGATCCCAGAAGCAAGCTGGCTAGCTAAACTAGCAGTGTTGTAGCTAGCTCCTGGTTCAGCAGGAGAAGCATTACTTCAGTGGTACAGGCTGGAAGGCATCAAGGAAAACACCAATGTCAGCTTCTCACCTCCACAGGTATTCATACACACACTTTTATGCATATAAGAAAGAAAGAAATTCAGGGGATTCTCTGGAACGTAGATTGTACAGAGACTGGGGGACCCAGCTTTGTAAGAGGTTTCTTACATTGTGATCTAAACCTAATGCCCTAGAGACAGAAGTCAGATAGCCACAGCCAGTGGTGTGCTCTGACCCCTGTAGAAGCCACCTGCAGGACTCAGGGTGCAGCTGTGCTGCCGCCTTAGTCGGTTGCTGGCCCAGACTTGTTTCCATCTGTTTGCATTGGATCTGCTCTCCCATGGACAGAACTGAGCTATGCTGAGGCTCAAGGAGGTGGCCAGCGTTGGTTGCAGCCCACAATCCTTTGCACGGCTGGACACAGAGTAGGGTGCCATTATGCATTAAGAGCACATGGACAGGGAGCTGGAGAGTTGACTCAGCACTGGCTGCTCTGACCCAGGTTCATTTCCCAGCATCCACAGGCTGCTCTCATCCAACTGTAATCCCTGTTCCAGTACAGCCTTTTCTAGTTGCTGGAGATCTGCATGGCCGTGGTGCACAGAGTTACTCACACACATAAACAAAGTAACAAAATAATTTTTAAGACTTTAATTCCCCCCCCCCACACACACACACAAAGCACATGGGGGGCTGTAGAGATGGCTCAACAGTTAGGAGCACTGACTGCTCTTCCAGAGGACCCAGGTTTGATTCCCAACACCCACACAGCACTGTCTATAACTCCAGGATCTCACCCCCTCACACAGACTTACATGCAGACAAACCACCACTGCACATAAAATAAAGATAAATCAATGATTATTTTAAAGAAAGCACATGGAAGGGCTGTGGGCATCGTAGAACAGCGCTTGCTTGTCACATGCAAGGTCTCAGGTTCCATCCCAACAAAGATTTCTATCAAGGCTTGGAGCTCATAGTTGTAATCCAGCACTCAGGAATCCGAGGCAGGAAATCATGAGTTTGAGGCCAGCTTGGGCTGTATGTAACAGGACGTTGTCTAAAACTTAAACAAGATTCCGTTCTCCAGCGGTCCTTGGAAGCGGGTGGTGCGGGCCCATTACAAGAAAGTGTGTTCTCTCCTTGACTCGGTGCGCTGTCCTCCCTGGAGGCGGTTGACACATTTTCTGTCTGCCATCACCTGGTAGTGGGTCCGCTTGTCTTTTCTCATGCTCACTTTGAGTAGCCCTTCCTGAGGGGCTGAGCGTGAGGGACGTCTAATCTCAGAGCTCCGAAAGTGTCATTCAGAGAGGGTGGCACGTGGAGCGTCTCAGTCACATCAGGCCATTTTCCCAGAAGAAGGTGGTTGAGGGTCATCCTAGAAGGGCGTTTCCATGCTGAAGTGACCACCGATGCTCTCTTTCCTCCCTTTCAGCTGGCGTACTGTGTCGTGCAGTTTTTAGAGAAGGACAGCACCCTCACTGAACCAGTAAGTGCTCAATCTGAACCGTGACTGTCCGCTGTGTCCCTCCCTGAGCAGCCGCCATGCCTTGCATTTCACCACAGTCAGCCCTGTTTTCTCCAGTAGTTAACACTGTCGGAAGCTCGTCTCACTCCTGGGTTGGAGGCTCAACTGTGGTGATTTGGTGACAAGCTCCTTCACTGCAATGAAGGCTTTGTATAACAGGCTTGCTGCCTTGTCCCACACTGCCCCACAGTCCTTGGCACATGGCTCCTAAGTGGCTGTGGGCATCAGCCTGGGCCCCGTTGAGCTCTCCACATTGGACAGCAGTTGTCCTGACTCAGGCGCAGGTGTGGCCTGAGCTAGAGTAGAAATCACTTGCACTCTAGAGGGCGGTGATGCGCTGGAAGGTTCTCTAAGTTAGAGTTATTTTACGATCACTGAACAGCAAGTGAGGGCTAGACTACTGTCTTTTGGGTTTGATTTCTAACTTTTTTTTTCTAACTTATTTTTTTTCTTTTGGTGTTTTATTAAATTTTAAAAAATTAATTCCTCCTAGCACCTCCACCAAAAAAAAAAAAAAAAAGTCAATCAATAAACATAGGCATGGTTGGCAAAGTCATTCCTATCTGATGTAAGCATCCGAATTCACTTTAAAAAGAACCTAAGCTACAGTCCGTAGCCCATGCAGGTCATCTGTTGATGGTGTACAGTTCAAGCCAGACCCAGTGGCTCAGGAGGCTGAGATAGATAGATGACTGTGAGTATGGGGTCAGCCTGGGCTATGCAGCAAGACCCTATTTAGAAGAGGAAAGGCTGGCTAGGGCGACAACAGTGTTTAAGAGTACTTGTCCTTCAGAGGTTCCCAGCACCCAGGTGGTGGCTCACAGCAGGCTATAACTCCAGCTCCGAGAAACCAGACACCCTCTCCCTCTCTACGGCATTCACAAGCCTGAGCACGCTGGCATGATCGATCAGGTTTCTCCTCCACACCTCTCCCCACAAATAATAATTTACTTTTAAAAAGAAAAGAAATACCACCTGCTCCCACCACCCCTTTTACATTCAGAAGTCAAAGGAAAGAGAGGCATTTGGGGTTTGGGGGTAGGGACACTTGAGTTTTCTCCCATGTTTTTTCCTTGTGTGGGTCTGATGACTGAAGAGCTCACCACGTGCTAGTCCACATTTGCCTCAGGCAGGATCCTCCCACCCAAAACATCTCTGCCATCTGGGCCCTGTCCCAGCCTGACCCCGGGCCTGCTTAACCCAGATTGACTGTCTTTCCTCATCTGTCTGAGCATAACATGAACTCAGGTGACAGTTGTAAAGGTTTCGGTCCCGCTAATGCGGTGTAATGACAGATAGGCAGCTTTGTGAGGGGTGAGCTTAACTGCGGGAGGCGAGACTGAATGCTGTTGTACCGTAAACATGGGATGCCAGCCACGGGCAGGGCCCTGCACAAATGAGCCAAAAGTCCCACACACCCAGTGTGATGTGTCCGCCCCAAGCTGTTGTTTGGTAGTTCCTGCTGACAGATGATGAAAAGATCTCTGTCCAGCTGCAGAAGGCAGAGCTCACTTTCAGTATACTCAGAGCATTTGGACTCTCACCTGGTACATTTCTTCCTTTGAAATTTATATCTTATAAAAATGTAAAGGCCATTGTGTCTGATTTACAAGCGAACACTTCATTCTGTGTTTTTTTTGTTTGTTTGTTTGTTTGGTTGGTTGTTTGTGTGATTGGTTGGTTGGCTTGGTTTAGTTTGGTTTTTGAGACAGAGTTTCTCTGTATAGTTCTGGCTGTTCTGGAACTCTCTCTGTAGACCAGGCTGATCTCAAACTCAGAGATTGAACAGTCTCTGCCTCCCAAGTGCTGGGACTAAAGGTGTGCTGCCCAGCACTGAAGACTTAAGTTGGAGGTGTGAACTGGAAAGGAGTATGTACACTCAGCACACATGAGCCTCACATGCTGCCCCGGGGCTCCCGGTTGCCATGTGGAATTGCTTTACAGGTCGTGTCAGTTACTGCAATTAAATTCTCACAGTAGATGACTTACAGGAAGGTAGAGTTTAGGTCGTGGTTTGAGAGTACAGCAGAGCTGACAGCTGCAGGACCACATGGCTTAAACTCTCTGAATCCAGACAGATCAGGAAAGAGGGAAGTCCAGAATCCACCTGCCTTTCTCCTTTCTCAATTATTACTTCATTAGGACTCCGCCTCCTGGGATGATGCCACCAACACAGGGCAGGTCTTCCCTACAGTTAATCCTCTCTGCAAAAGTCCAAAGCATGAACCCTTGGGTGTGTCTCATTAATGCCTTAGGCAATTCTTAATCCAATCAAGCCGACAGTTCTGAACTGCCCATCTAGTGTTCCACTTAAAATTCTGCATTTGCTGACCCTGTAATTGATATTTCTCGTGTGCTCCAAAGTGTCCTGGGCACACTAGACATAGAAACTGTTTTCTTTGTTGCCAGGCTAGAGGCTCATGAGAGATTTTACACAACCGTCTCCTTTCGGTCACTTGTCTCCCTCAGCTGATGGGATGACCCACATGTCTTGGCAGTCACTGCATTGCTCCTAGATACACCAGGACAGGCTCCCCAAGACTCAAGGGGGTTGTGACCCACAGGCTGAGAACCATTGCCCTGGAATGTCTTGATATCGTGTGAAATCATTCTGTTTGCTGTTACTGTTTTGTAGGTGGTAATGGCACTTCTCAAATACTGGCCAAAGACTCACAGTCCAAAAGAAGTAATGTTCCTAAATGAATTAGAAGAAATTTTAGATGTAATTGAACCATCAGAATTTGTGAAGATCATGGAGCCTCTTTTCCGACAGTTAGCCAAATGTGTTTCCAGCCCTCACTTCCAGGTATGTGGGTTTGGGTGACGTGACGGGTCGGGGTCAGGTGCTCCTGTCAAAATGGCATTCTCAGTGTGAGGCTGTTTGTGCTCTGGTTCTGCTGCGATCAACAAGTTTTTTTATTTAACATATACTTCAATATTATATGCTAAAATGGTAGCCAGATGGGGTGACTCATTCCTGTAATCCTAGACTTGGGAAGTTAAGGCAGGAGGATTGCTACAGATTGAGACCAGCCTGGGCTACAGAGAGACTCTGTACTTCTGGGTAATTTTACTTCTGGCCCCTATTTTAATCACTGAAAACACGATTCTCAGCAGCTGTGATTAGAGCATTGTCTCTGTAAATAAAGCTCTGCATTCAGGTGATATCCTGCCAGGTTCATAGGGCCCTGATTTCTCTTCACTGAATTATCCAACTCAATGAATACCTCAACAGTAAAGCCTTTTAACTCTGAAAATCTCTCCCTTCATTAAAGTGCTTCCTTTCTGACATATACATGTGTATCTCTTTACATCTTTTAAAATTAAGTATTCTCCCTGGCAGTTGGGGGCATATGCCTTTAATTCCAGCACTAGGAGGCAGAGGCAGGCAGATCTTTGTGAGTTCAAAGACAGCCTAGGGTACACAGAGAAACCCTATCAAAAGAAAGAAAGAAAGAAAGAAAGAAAGAAAGAAAGAAAGAAAGAAAGACAGAGAGAGAGAGAGAGAAAGGAAAGAAGGAAAAAAGGAGAGAGAGAATAATACAAAAATAAAAGAAAAAAATTAGTATTTCTGATTTTTTTAAACTACCAAAATCCTGTCTAGGAAGCTAGTGTCCGTCACCCACTTTCTACTCTCAAGTTCTCCGAGCCTTGGCTGTGTCCCCTTCCAGGGACACCTGCTGTGTCCAGCTGACGTGATGATCAGCAGAACTTTGTGCCCCAGGAAGCTGGTGACCCTGAAAGCTATGACAGCTTAGCCACCGAGACACTAGCTGAGCACCCAGGGAGGGCTGCATGAAGGGACCAAGAGTCCCAAGAGACTCCTGTCTCAGTGAGTTTGATCTCTAGGACCCACATAGTGAAAGGAGAGCCAGCTCCTCCATGTTGTCCTCGGGGCTGCGAAGGTATGCCATACCACACACATACACACATAATAAATGTAATTTTCTTTAAAAAAACAAAAAAAAACAAAAAAATCCAGGTAGGGTATTGGCCAGGCATGATGGCACACACCTGTAGCTCCCACACTTGGGGGCCTGAGTGGGAAGATTATCGATTGTGCATTGAAAACAGAAAGTCTTGAACTCTTAAACAATTATCTGTCATTCATAGTGGTGTACACCCTTATTCCCAGTACGTGCAAGGCTCGGTGGGTGAGAGGCTCAGCGTGAGCAATAGAGAGGCATCCTAAAACTGTGTGTGTAAACTGTGTGTGTGTGTGTGTGTGTGTGTGTGTGTGTGTGTGTGATGGGCATGGGTGGAGACAAGTGTGTACCATAGGGTGTGTGTGTGTGTGCGTGTGTGTGTGTGTGTGTGTGTGTGTGTGTGTGTGTGTGTGTGTGATGGGCATGGGTGGAGACAAGTGTGTACTATAGGGTGTGTGTGTGTGTGTGTGTGTGTGTGTGATAGGCATGGGTGAAGACAAATGTGTACCATAGGGTGTGTGTGTGTGTGTGTGTGTATATGTGTGTGTGTGTGTGTGTGTGTGTGTGGAGTTGGCTGTCTTCTACCATGTGGGTCCCAGCCATCACACTAAAGTCATTAGGCTTGGCCACAAGTACCTTTACCCCGAGTCATCTCGCTAGCCCTTTTAAAAAACAAAAAACAAAACCAAACACATATGCTGTATTTCTGTATGTGTTCTTACCCATTGGCAAAGCTCACCTCTCCTCACTTTCTCTGAAGAACTAATCCTGGCTCCTGAATCCTCCACAGCTGCCTCCTGCCCCACCCACCCACTCAAGGCTTCTGGGCAAACCTGTGCTTGGCTCTGAGGGTCTGCAGGTGGCCACTGCACCACATTCTGGCTGTACTTAGTTTGCATCCCTTGGCCACACCTGTAAGCCAGCACCGGGGGATCGGAGACCAGAGAGTCCCTGCCAGCCAGCCACGTTGTTTTGTGAGAGACCCTGTCTTGAAAACTAAGATGGAAAGCAATTTAGGAAGGCACCCAGGGTCAGCCTCTGGCCTCCACATGTGTGTGTCCGTGTACACATGCATACACTACAGACTGGTGTATTCACGCACACACATATCTCTTTCACTTAGTGTTGGCATCCAGCCTGGGGTCTCGTGTGAGCGTCTAATGGATAAATGGAGACGTGAATACAAGTGTGTACTCTGGATCTGTGAGCTCTCATTTTACTTCCTCACTGACTGTTCTTGAGTGTCACAACCTAGCCTGTTAGAATTGATGGAGATGGTTGTAATTGTGTGGTCCAGTACAACTTCCTCTCCTCAGGGGTCTAACAGTGGGAATATTTGCCTCACACCTTTGTGCAGATCACCAACCCTTCTGCACCCCTGTCTTGCAGGTGGCAGAGCGGGCGCTCTATTACTGGAACAATGAGTACATCATGAGTTTAATCAGCGACAATGCAGCGAAGATTCTGCCCATCATGTTTCCGTCCTTATACCGCAACTCAAAGACCCACTGGAACAAGTAGGAACCAGAGGCCGCTAGCTCCCGGTCATTTTTAAATAGTGCATGCCTTGCTGTCGCTGTGGTTACAGCTGAAATCTCGATTTACCATCAGCTTTTAAAACGAACTTCAGTTTCTCTGTGACTTTTGTTGTTTTGGTTTTGGGGGATATTTTGGGTTTGGGTTTGGGTTTGGTTTGGTTTGGTTTGGTTTGGTTTGGTTTGGTTTGGTTTGGTTTGGTTTGGTTTGGTTTGGTTTGGTTTGGTT
>JANHMN010000022.1:19209044-19224162 GCA_030674055.1 Rhabdomys pumilio | reverse complement strand
TGAATGATCAGCTATTGGGGTGTTGCCTCCGCTGGTCTGAATGATCAATGTTATTGGGTGTTCCTTTTCTCCTGTTGTATGTGTGTCTGATTATAACAGCCACTTGATGAAATGTCCGACCTTTTCCACACTAAGATCTCTCAGGCTTCTCTCAGCTCTCCAGGGAAGAAAAGATCTTTACTAAACAGTGTATTTCTTTTTGGTGAGAAGTGTGTATAAATTATTATGTCAGTTGGATGTGGGTTTTTTTAATCTTTGTCATTTAATAAAAATGATACATGAAGATATCAGTGTGTATTGTCCTATGAAACAGCATTCTGGCCTGCATCCCTTTGATGAAAGGAGACTTAATGACAGTCTGTTCCACCTAAAGCAAGTAGCTCACATTTCCCTGACGGCACTTTCCATGCTATAAAGTTCTTCTAAGGCCTGTAGCTTAATTACAGGGACCTGCGCGTATGGACAGGGCCGATGTTGAAAGTGAGCGGAAGCACCAGTAGTTGTTTTAAGACTTCGGCAAAAGCGTGTGTGGGCAGAGTTAGGTGTCTCAGCCTTGCTGGCATTACACTGGTGGTCTTGGTTTGTTTGGAAGTTTTTTTTGTGTGTGTTTGTTTTTAAACTAACCGGTGGAGAGCCTTGGAAGACATGCTTTGCCTAGAATATGGAAATACTCTGTTGAAAACTGCACAGAGCTCCTACTTAAAAATAACAGTGGGTTGTTGTGTCGACACGTGGAACCTGGGGTTGCCACTGCCTTGTAACAAAGCTTCCTGGTTTATCCCTTTTGGTGGCTCTTTTAAACTGTCTGGTGATATCATACCTGTGGTGGGTTTGGCGCTGGAGCTTTGGTGACCTCCCTTCCCACTGTCCTCACCCCCATCACTGTGTGAACCATCTGTGACAGTCAAGAGTTTCATCCACATGCCCCAGCACCATGACACACTGTCTCTAAAATGGAAAATACTTCATGTGTTAAATAAGAATTCAGAGCTGGCAGGATGCCTTAGAACTCATTCTCTTGAGAGAAGAAGCCTTCCCTGATTCTTACTTAGTACTTGGCATTACACAACTCTGTTTGGTGGTAGTTAGCTGGGGTCTTAAGGGGTCTCCATATCATGTCAGCCTTGGTGAGAGAGCGCGTGCAAGTCACTATCCAAAGGAAGGTTACCAGTGGTTCACTGTGCTCACTAGCTTCTGAGGAGGTGTCTTCCCAAAGCAAATCTCATCAAGCAAGAGTCTCGTCTACTCAGAGATGTGAAGTACCCCAGCCAGGCAAGTGGGGGACGGATCAGGAAGTTGGTAGAAGACATGTTTTGGCAGCTATAGCCACTTTCCTGGGTTTTCATGCCACGTGATTTACATGGAATTTTAAAATACTGGTCATATCCAGCATGAATCTGTTTCTCCTAACCCACCAGATCAACCCTAGGTTACTGCGTTCATGCATGTGTGCGCAGGTTCTATATGTCTGTCTGTCTATCTATCTATCTATCTATCTATCTATCTATCTATCTAATCTATCTATCCATCTATCCCTATCTCTCTTTCACAAACACACCCTGCCATCCCCTGGGGTATTGTGTGAGTGAAAAGCGATTCTCTGAGGTACAGGTGCACCTGGGCTGCCGTGGGGATGAAGCCCAGGTCCACACCTCATGTAGAGGCCTGTACACTCTCATCCTCCTGTGAGCTGCTGCCTGTTGAAGGCCCATGCCACCTGGGAGTGGACTTCATCTGCCATGAGTCAGCACAGCCCATGGGCATAGGGTCCTTTCCACTCTTGTACGGCTGTGTGGAAAGCACTGGGTTTATCCTGCCATGTTAAGATAGTAGCCCCAGTGCTGTCTCACAGCAGACCTATGTTCTTCTCTGGTCCTCCCCACGTGACCTTGAGCACCTGAATGACAAGGTGCTGTGTATCCTGAAGCAAAGTGGAAATTTCCAGTTTGAGAGCCAAACACAGCCTGGCATCTAGAAGCATAGGGTGCATAAGGGGGTCCGTGCCAAACTATAGCACGCAGCTGAGGGCTGCTGTGGGTTTCGGAGGAGAGAATGGCTCATGTCTGTAAGGAGGGTCAGAAAGAGATGACAGCGAGATGAGGCGAGGACCAGTGAGTGTACACAGGGAGTCCTAATTTGACAGTTGTCACTCAGTCTGCATTTGAGTCAAGGCCCAAGACCCGGGCGAGTCAAAAAACACCAGAGAAACCCAGGGCTGTCCCTGCGGGAGCTGCGATAACACTAGAGAGGGCAGAAGCTATCCGCCTTTATCCCTCCAAATGTATATAAGGCACAAAATGACCCAGGCAGACTTGGAGTTTAGAAAACTTTTCAGTTATGTCAACCATAACCATGGTGTGCTGAAAGGGCCCAGCCATGGGGGAGCTAGCTGTTAGAACGTGTTGGAAAGAGGCTGGTAAGCTGAGCAGGTAGCACAAAGCGCAAGGAGGCCACTGGTTGTAGGAAGACACCAAGTGCCAGGTTACAGCACGTACCCAGCCTGGAGAGTAAAGTGAACAGAACATAGGGTTGGTGACCAGGAGGCGGCTTGTTAGAGAACTAAGAACAGGAACCAGACTGGACTGAGCAGAACTGCTGGCCAGAAGACGTCGAAGCTTAGGGCAGAAATAAGTCTGAACACAAGGCCCAGCTTCTTCTTCAGGCTTGGGGCTTCCTGGCAGCACCGATTTTACAAAGGAAGAACCAAGCATGACCACAAACCTGCAGCAGACACCGACTCAGCCCCTCCCTGACGTCACCACATAGAGAGGGCAGCTGCCAGCAGCTTACGAGCTGCGGCTATATCCCTCTGCTCACATAGAGGGCAGCTGCCAGCAGCTTACGAGCTGCGGCTATATCCCTCTGCTCACAAAGCCTGAAGTCACTGGTACAAGCAGGAGGGAGGCTGCCTGTCGTTACACCCTGCCTGATGCACCCAGAGCATAGAGAGTAGAGACACATTGGAGAGGTGAGGAAGCCGAGCACAGGGTCCCAAGACACAGAAGGCAGGACACCAGGGCCGGGTTAGAGGAGTCCTAGCAATAGTCCAGGATGTTGGGCTGTATTGAAAGGTTTAAGGTCTTAGGAAAATACTAGGAACATGGAATGAAGGAAAGGATTTGGGGTCAGCTGCCCCAAGGAGGATGTGAAGGAGAGTCTCGACTTCTGCTATGGACAGTCCCCCCTTTAGTGTTTTGGCCCAGAGATACAAAGGGCTATAGGCTGGCTGTCTTTACATGAACTCAGGAAGATGTAGACGTGGTCTTGGGGTCAGCAGAGGGTCACTCACATAGCCCAGACTACAGGAGGGTGAACTCCTTCCTAGTATCTTACAGGCAGCAGCCCACAGGCTTCATCAGTGGGCAAGTAGGCAAGTGTGTCTCCCGCTCCATGGCTTCTTGTAGAAGAGGGACTCAGAAGGGCAGTGGGCCAGCAGCCCATGCAGGATGAGGACCCTGAGAGCAGACCCATCACCTAACAGACAGTGACTCCATACTTTGCATTGCAGTATGCAGTGTATAGTCAAGCCAGCGCTGTGAGCATTCCGGTTGCAATGGAGACAGATGGGCCTCAGTTTGAAGATGTGCAGATGCTGAAAAAGACAGTGAGCGACGAGACTCGTCAGGTAAAAAGTGCATTGAGCACAGCAGGGCTAGTCCTGCTACAGATGTGCTTGACGGGTCCGTCACGTCCTGCTAAGCTGTAGATCTGAGTGATCAGACTGCTAGGAAGGTTCTCAGCAATTAAGTGTGTGCCTTCAGTCTGTTGCTTTACGTATCTTAGCAACCAAAACCCAACTCCTAACTGGTGTGTGTTAGCTTGAGCAAAAGCACAGCTTTGCAATAGCATCTTGCCATCCACCTTCCCCTTGAGCCCCTCACTCCTGCTCTGGTCTACAGACACTTCCCCTTAGTTCTTCATAGCAGGTGCTACACCCCACACCTCCCAGGATATCCAGGAAGCTTGGCTTCCTTCAGGGTCCAGGGGCTCAACAGCAGGCTAGGGCTGTGCCAGCAACAATTCCAGCAGCACTGCGCTCTGTGCGGTGGTATGGAGCATTTTTAATCCAGAGATCTCTTTCTACCAAATTGAGAACATATAAAGGTTTAAAGAGGGTGATCCACTGAGCTCCTCTGTGGGTCCTAGAAGTCTGTTCCTCTGGGCATGCTCCCTGTGCCCTGGATGTGTGATCAATGCCCCGAATGGACCTGCATGCAATGGTCATTCTGACTTGAAACTTTCAGCCACCTTTGACCAATGTCAGAGCCTCTAGACATTAGTGCTCAAGTTCTAGAATGTGGAAGGGGACCCCTCATTGCTCCTTACTGCCCATGGCATCCCATGGAGCTCAGGTAAATACACAGAAGGATTCTCTAATTCAGGTAACCCCTCACCTGACTCAAACAGGATATGGCATTACCAAGAGTGGGCACTCCAGCCAGCTGAGCCTCCCCAGCCCCAACCATGCATGTCTGCAGAACCACAAGTGGAGCCTTCTGTACTGGGCTGTGGTCCCAGTATAGCATACAGAAGCGCTGCAAGGCCTCACGTGAGAGAGACTGCAGCAGCATTGCTTCATAGTTGCTAACAGTGCCCTGGGAGGCCGTGTCTCATGTGTAGATAACAGAAACAGATGGCTGTTTCTTTTCCCCACTGCAACATGGTTGTCTGATTTGGAGTCCTAGGCTCCCTGTCAGAGTGGTGAGCAAGGAGGACCCGGCCCCTAAACTTGCCATGTCCATCCTCAGCCCCTTCATTTAAATTGAACTTTGTTTAGATGGATAAATGAGCGCACTAGAGATGCAATGAAGCTCAGTGGCCACCTATTGACCTACTGACCTACTGACCGTCAGCAATTAGTTGAACTCCAACGCTTTGCTCGTAGTGGGTTTTCTTAGCAATGAATAGAGCTCATCAAGAGCTCGTCTGGTCATGGTTACTCAGGCCTGTGATCCCAGAGCTCCAGAAGCCAAGGCAGGAGAATCGTGAGTTGAAGGCCATTCTGGGCCACACACTGAGACCCTCCTGAAAACAAACAAACAAACAAAAAAAAAGAAAGAAAGAAAGAAAGAAAGAAAGAAAGAAAGAAAGAAAGAAAAACAGAGAAGGCCAGTAGAAGGGAAGGATAGAAAAGAAAGAAAACTCATGTGTTTCCTGTGTTCTAACTAGGCAGTTTTCCTCCATGATTTCTTTGTGACAGGAATTAAGGTCACCTTTTTTATTTCCACTTAGACCTTACCAAGTTTGCCAATGGCAGCCCAGCTGAGTGATTTGTCTAAGACCCCCACATTCCTGGACAGTAGGGAATCCCACCTGGAAATTTGTGGCTTTTTCCTCAATTTTAAGATACTTGGACCATATAAAATTTAGAAGAAGTTGAAGACTTGTGAGCTATTTCCCACATATTGAGTATTTGAAGGGTCAAAGGAATTTTTCCTTTGGTACATCCTTCAGCCTTGGTCATGATTCACTGTAACGTGTGCCCTATGCTTTAGAAGGTCGGCAGTTGGAACAAGAACACAAAGTAAAGTCACTGTACGCCTTTTAAATGCCTCAAAAAGTGTGGGCTCTGGTGTTGGAGGGCTCTGGAGCCATAGAGCCTCCCAGCTGTCCTTCAGCCATCGTGGGTGACTGGTCCCTTTCTGAGCAGCCTTGGCAGAGTTAGCCTGAGAGGCTCCCATGATACATCTGCTCTCTATCAGCTAGTTGAAGTTTCTGTAATTGACATTGTTAAGACGTCAGTCATCCACCTTGAAAACTCTTTGGCTCGGGCTCCTGAGGCAGGAGACGCTATACACGGGGAAGTCAGTTCTCCCAGAGTAACTTATCCATTAGAATCCAGTAGGCTTTTTCCCCTTAAGAATATGGCAAGCCTGAGATATAGCTCAGTTGGTAGAGTGCTTGCCTGTATGCAGAAAGACCTGACGTATCCCAGCCCTGCATAAACCCTGCATGACGGTGCACTCCTGTAACCCTCAGCGCTGGTTATAGGTGAAGGCAAGAAAACCAAGATGGCAAAGTCATGCCTGGCTATATAACAAATTCAGAGGTCAACCCAGGCTCAAAAATCAACTGATTCTGAAATTCTGTGGAGTAGAGACAGAGCAGGAGACTGTAAGTTTGAAGCTAGCCGGGCTACTTAGTAAAGAGCCTGTCTTTGAAAAAGAGTAAGAAGCTAAAATAAGTTGCAGTGGAAACACAGAGTACCTAGAATAGTTTAAACATCTGAAAAAGACAACACTGTTCAGCGTCGGGTGTCTGGGGTTAAACCCCTGAGCCAGTGCACAGTTGAGTCTCACTGTCTAGATGAAGATGTTTCCAAGGTATAGACTCACAGGGAATATTTGAAATGATAAACTCTTCTTTCCTTGAGAACATTTGGAATTAGACTCTTGAAATTCTCAGTTATTGCCTGCAGAGCGTACCGAGTACCAGCTGTGGTGGCCCAGGCCTCTAGTCCTGGCACGTGGGATGTTGAGGCAGCATTGTGCTCATGTAAAGCTAGCTCAGGCTATGTAGCAGGGCCCCCGCTCACACAGCAAATAAAGCTATAGCTAAAACCTAAGGTCTGGGTGGCGGTGTGAGCACTTTCTTTGGCCCTCAGTTTTATTTTTCACCATTTCTCCAAGTAGATTCCACATTTCTTTAAACAGAGTTGACTGTTGGGTCAGGACAGGTTGGGAGGTCCTGCTGGAAACTGGGGACAAGAGACTAAAGGATCTGGGTTGATGAGGTGGGGGTTGGGGTGGAGAAATTTGGTGACGTATTTGCCTGTTAGAACCACTTTTTGGATTTATTTTGTGGAGTTTGTGTAACCCTCTACAGAATACCCCCCCAAAAGTGTGTACGTTTCATGTGAACACCCTTGATATCAGAGACGTTTAAAATGTTTACAATTTTCATTTTTAACAGTTGGTCGGGAGAAAAGCAATGTCAACCACGCAAGTCAGGAAGGTGTAGAGGCCGAGTGGGCAGTGCAGGTACTCCTTGGGAAATGCATAGGGTATGCTTAAGGCTTTCTGTCTACCAGAGCGGGATGCGTCCCATGGCAAACATGAAGTATTTTCCCGTCTCTCCATGACATCACCGCTTGGGACGGGCAAGGCAGAGCTAAGGGAACGTTGATCGGTTCAACCTCAAATGAAGTTCTAAACTTTGAACTCAGCGTCTTTCCAAGTGAAGGAGGCGCGTGCCATTGTGTCCCAGCCCATGTCCTCTGTGTCCTCTGCAGGACCTCTAGTGCTGGCCGTTTGCACCAGTGTGCCCAGGCTCCTGTGTCTCACACAGTACTGTCTCAGCCAACACTCCCCTGCTCCCTTGTCCACCCACCCCTGCCTGCATGCTGCCGGCACAGACTGTCCCCGGGTCTTACTCACGCTAGGCCACCATCTGCATGGTGTCTCACTCTTTCCTGCCTCCTGTTTCCTTCATTGTTCCTCTTGTGGTTTGTCTTCTCTCCGCCTCCTGCATTTGTCTGCAGGGCTAAGCAGAGAGGCCCCTCCCCTCATGCGTGTCCAGTCTCCCATCTGTTCAGGTTCCCCAGTTTGCCTTCACTGGTTCCAGCTCCAACGCCTTGCCTATAGTCTCTCGGTTAAGGGGTCTCTTCTTTTTGACATGGCTATGTCAGAGAAATATTACATATTGCGTGTATTTTTCAATGTTGGTTTGCTTCAGGATGAACATAAAATCAGGGTAGACTTTTACCTGAGTTTCTAACGGGTTAAAGAGAAAGCACTCTTAGGGTGCCAGCTGCAGTTGTCCACACCCCAAATCTCAGCACTTGGGAAGCTGAGGCAGGGGAATCATGAATGTGAAACCAGCTTGGGCTTTTCAAATCAGTAAATGCACTGTTAACAAGGGTGGTGAGTGGTGACAGCCTGTCTGGGGACTGGTGAGATTTGCCATCTCCCACTGGTTTCTAGGCAGGAGATGGAAAAGCTTGCCTTCCCTGCGTTAACTGTCCAGGTTCCAGGGACAGCTCTAGCAACAGTCGTGGTGACAGACTCTGAGCCCACTGCTGCTGTTCATAATTACAGGCAGTTCTACAAGCAATCCTGCTAGGAAACACCGAACTCTGAAACGCAGGCTTCCGTGTGGCTGGCTCAGCAGGTGCTTGTGTTTCCACCAGAGCAGAAAAGTGTGTTTTATCACCACGTGTAACCAGACATCTGCACACGGAGCAACTGTTCACACATGTTTTTTTCTGTTGTCACATGATGGGCTTCAAACTGTGGGGTTTTTCCTAGGTTACACCACAAAGGTTTACTCTCTTTTGATTGGAGATGCTGAGTGGAAAGGAAAACAGTTAGGGCCAAGCATCGTGGGTCCGAAAGCACCGCTGGCCACCTGTGGACGTCTCGAGGCTTGTTGCCTTTGGACAGCTGAAGTGGTGTTTTGTTGTTTGCGAGTGCTGGTGCTAGCACAGCAGCCAGACACCCCTTTCTGACCCATTCTTTACGGATGAAATTAGTTATATCCCCAGGCTGCCCATAACCCCAGCACCTGGGAGGCTAAAGAAGGAGGTCAAGACTTCATAGTACATTTAAGGCCAACCTGGGCTACATAATGAGATCCTGTCTCAAAACATATACATATGTGCACATGCAGGCACACAGTCTAAATTCTGCTAAAGTGGGGTTCCTAAACTCGAGAAAGAAAGTGGAAAAGAAAAGGAATGTTTTATTTCTTAGACTCAATATTAGAAACTCCCACGTGACATTGGTGGCACATGCCTTTAGTTCCAGCACTTAGGAGGCGGAGGCAGGTGAATTTCTGAGTTCAAGGCCAGCCTTGTCTACAAAGTGAGTTTCAGGACAACCAGGGCTATACAGAGAAACCCTGTCTCAAAAAAAGAAAAAAGAAAAAAAAAAGAAACTCCCACGTGAAGTGACTTTTCTGGGTACAATTTTTTTCCAGCTGTGTGACACATTTAACACCTCATACTAAAAAAAAAAAAAAAAAAAAAAAACCTTTAGAAATTTTTGTAGACATTTTTGATCTCTTAACAATTTTAAATCTAGTTTGTTTCTCATTCATTTTTTTTTTTTTAATATCTCCTTTCTGAAATGTGTAACAGACACGGGGTCATGAAGTGATATTGGCAATGTTTTTGAGAGAGGAGGGAAGTCGTAGCACCTAGAGAATAATGCAAACACTAACGTTGTAGAAGCCCAAAGCTCCCCCTGCCCACCGAGCTGCACCCTAGTCGTTACACAGTGCTTAGGGTATTTTGGGTGAATGAATAAGAAATGGGCTCTATTCTTGTGGCCATCTGAGGCTGTAGCACATCTGTGATCCTTGTTTGCCTTATAGTTTCCTCTGATTTCTAACCCAGAAGTGAACTCCCTCCTCAGTTAGCCTGGTGCATAGCCAATTGCATTGCATTTCTGATTCCAGGCACAGAAGGATCTGAAGAAGGACCGTCCCCTTGTGCGCCGCAAGTCTGAGCTGCCTCAGGACCCCCACACCGAGAAAGCCTTGGAAGCTCACTGCAGAGCCAGTGAGCTGCTCTCCCAGGACGGGCGCTAGCGTCAGGAGCAGCACGCCAAGCTGGGCCTGTCAGTTCTCTTCTGGATGCTGTAGAAAAGACATACTGTTTGTGCCATACCAGTCAGTTACACTCAAAGTCAAAGCTTCCTCCGACCCCGTTCTGTAGGCAATAATGCACGTCTGCCTCAGCTCGAGATTAGGAGTTCAAACAATGGTGGCTTCTCTGGCCCTCCTGGCCAAGCAGGGGGCTGGGGGAGTTAGTGACAGCATCATCACCATGTTGTCACCGCCCCAGCATAGCCCTGAGAGAGATCCGAAGTCAGAGCTGTAGGAAAGCACCCTGGCTGTCATCTTGTGGCCAGTGGCCCCCGTGTTCCTCTGAAATAGGTCTTCTGTGGTAATACTGATGATGTTTCAAATCAAAGGCACATGGTAAAAGGTATCTCCTCCTTTTTAAGACTTTACAACCCTTGACGTTCCCATGCTTGCTGTGCCAGCAGCTCGTGGTTGTTGGGTAGGTCTCACAGAGATGGCTCTTTGCTTTCACATTCTAGCTGTCTACCGGGAAAGAGGCCAGCCATCCTCAGCGATGGGACGGTGCAAGGTCTTTCTTTCCTTTGATTAATGGCACGCTCACCATGTCCCTCTTTCCTTAATGTCTACCGAAAGCCATATTTTATAGCCTGTGGTAGAGGCCAGGGTTCCACCTAAGCACAAGGAAGAGAGCTCTGAACCGTGTTTCCTCAGTCCACCTTGAGTAGAACTGCAATGTTGAAATTATGTGTTCATATTTTTATTTGCAGAATCAGTTTTTCACCTACTTACACATGATCCTTCAACAAGGCTCTTGAATTGATAAAGATTACAGGATCTAAGAATTCCACGTTTGTAGAAAGTTACAGTAAATTAAGCCACTTGGCCTAATGCAGCCTGCAGCCTGCCTGGGGCCGTACTGCAGGCCGCGCTGTGTGGGCGCCCTCAGTGAGCCTTTCTGTTGGAAAAAGCACATGCTACCAAGCTCCCAAGGAACAGTGCAGTGTCTGCATTTCCACTGGTCTTCACATGCTGCTACAGGCTTCACAGAATTCTTGCATGGATTAAGCTTCTGTTTTAGGTGGAATAGCACGAGGAGAAAAATCCTTAAACTTAGTGCTTTGTCTAGTCTTTGTTTTTTCTCAGGGTGGCCAGTATTTTGACTTATTTATCCTGCTTGAAAGCTGCTTGAGATGTGTACTGCTATTCTGAACAGTGACTAGTTTCTTTTGTCTCCAGCATATATATAACTTAGTGTTACATGTCTTGATGCGTAAGATACGGTAAAAAATGTGGCTTCTTTTAAAACCTGATTTTTAATTGTGCTCTCGGGTATCCATGAAAAATTGTGAAATCAGACATTGCTCTCGTGCGGCCACAGAGCCTGCTTCTGGGTCCCCTTAGATAGCTGCTGATGCTCATGCCACATGGCCGGGAAGAAGGGCATGTGCAGGGAGGGAGAGCCACCAGCATGGCTAACCAGAAGGGCGGCCCCAGCTGAGGGTGGACACGTTGGCCGCTTGGGTGAGAACACTTCCTGAGAAACTTGACAAGTATCTATCCACTTTACCATTATGAAATCTATAATTAAAAAAAAAAAAAAGTTGAGATGCCTTCTCCTTTTGAGGGAAAAAGGGTGCTTTTATTGTATAAAGCAGCGTCTCTGTGTTTTGATACCCCACTGTTTGAACTCTCGTCTTTAGCTGGTAGAGTCTCAGATATCCCTGACGGGGGGCATTCCATGTGTGTGGTGAGAGGTCCCGAGAGGCTCCTTTGCCCTGCGTGAAAAGCAAGCTATCAGTGTACGGATGATTGTGCAGAGCTCAGCACGGCAGAACAGCTTCTGGTCTAGGTTTTATTTCTGCTCTTTATTGAAGACAAACATTCGCCAATAAAGAAAAGAAAAGAAAAAGGAAAAAAAAATGTTTTGAGAGAAACTAATTTTCTTTGACAAGAGTATTACTTAATTTTTTGGCCTATTAAGGTTCCCCTAGTTAGTACTCGGATTTCCTGTGCTAATTGTTCAACTTGTATATTGTTAAGACGCACTGTTGATTCTGTACCAAACTGGTTTCAAAAAAAAAAAAAATACCATGTTGAGAATAAACGGGTGAGTGTGTTTCTTCCCATGGCTCTAGTTTGGCACCTTCAGTCTTTCCACAGTGTGTCTGTGTGCCAGAGATGTCACAGTTCAAGTGTCTTTCCAGTGTGGCTCTGTATGGCTTCCTTTGAGCAGTGTATATACATTGTATCTTTGTTTTATGGTAATAAGTAATAAAAAATGTAGACTTCGTATTTTGTACAAAATGTCCTATGTACAGAATAAAAAAAAAAAGTTCATAGAAACTGCAAAAATAGGTTAAGTGGCACAGTTATTTTTCTTTAGAAAATATCTGTAACTTTATGCTTTAGTGAAATGTTAAGTACCAACATATTTTTTAACATTTTGTAATTCAAAACTTTTTTTTTGTTTTGACATTGTTTATGAAGAAAGACTTCACGCACTTGCCATTTAATATGCTCTTTTATCTAATTTTAAAGATCTCTTTAAAACGGTGTATTATATGGACTAAATAAAGAACATGTGAATTGTATCGCTCATCATGAAACTAAATGTAGCCATGGCATTGGGCAGTCTGGTTCCGACACACAGTTACTGTCAGTTCAGGGACACTGTCTTGAGGTGGGAAGCAGGTGTCTGCCCTGTGTCCCCCTAATGAGTGTCAGCTGTCCTTAGAAGCTGATCCTGCAAGCCGCCATACTCCCTTGTTGGTTGAAAAGGCAGATGCCAGGCGTGGAGATACACACTTTTGATCTCAGAACCCAGGAGGCAGAGGCAGGCAGATCCCTGTGAGTTCAAGGCAAATCTGGTCTACAGAGCGAGCTCCAGGACAGCCAGGGCTATAGAGGGAGACCCTGTCTCAAAAAGAGAGAAGGAAAAGCGAAAGCAGCGTTTGACACAGCACTTGCTTTTCGTCGAGGCAGAGTGGATACAAAATCAGTGATCAGAAACTGAATTGAGATCTACCTTGATGCCCAACTAAGAGAACAGAGTAGGAAGACGTACCGGGAGGTGGGGTGAGCTGAGGTGCTTGCTGGCCGGTGGCTCACATTGTTCTGGAAGCCTGTGACAGAAGATCCTCGCGGTAGCTGTAGCTTGATCATGTTTCTGCAGTCGGGGAAGGGTACTCTCTGCGTCAGTGACCTTAGCTCTATCACACACATTTCCATCCCTTCTGGTAGGAGCTATGCAGTGGAAACATTAGAGCTTCCCGAGGGCCTTGGGTCTGAGACTGGCTGGTTACAAGTGTTTGAGGGAAGTACCCCTACCAGAAGCAACTCACTGGTTAGAAGACATCAGGTCTGGGGTAGTGACTAGGATGACCGATTCCTCAGGCTGGGTGGAAACTCTCTTCGTGCCTCTTGAAACTGGAGAAGAACAGCATGTTTGGTAACACCCCACAGTACAGGAATTCTCGGCCAGAAGTGTTCTGTGGTTGACAGCCCTTAGAGCCATTGGCGCCACTACGGTGCTTCCAGAAATTCTGCATCTCCATCCCTGAGAGCTGGTGTCGCCAAGTCAGCAGTGGTGACCAAGAGTACTCAACACCACCTTCAAGTGCAGGCGCCACAAGGATGGCGAGCTGTGGAAGCACCCACTAAATTGTGGGTTGGTGAATGAACACTCTGGGCAGAGTGTAGGGTGGTAATGAACTCTCAGTGAGGATCCAGGAGGGGCATGGGCACAGGAGGCCATGGGTAGGAGGGCATGGATAGACTCCGCACCTCAGACATCCGTTCTTGCCTCACAATGCTTCAGGGATGATGTGGTGTAAACTTCAGCAAAATCTTCAAGCATGCTGTGCCAAACCTCAGACCCCGCAAACCAACACAGTAGCCTCTGTTCTCATTGACTTTGTGTTACTAACACAGAACAAAAATCACCAGAAAGTCCACTCACAGCTAAATGTATGTTATAGATGATTCGGTTGGGGAGGAATGGTTTCCAATACCAGAAATCTGAAGTCCACCCTTAAGTTAACATGGGCATCTTTGTGGGGAAGGGGGGCAGGGGTTGTTTGTTTTGGGGTTTGGTTTAAGAAGAAAGCAGTGTAAGTAGAGGTTGGCCTACACCCATGGAAGCTACATATCCTTCCCTGACTCAGCCCACCATCTCCTTCATGTCTTTTTACAAACCACAGCATTATGTTTTTACAGGTTTTGTTTTGTTTTTGAGACAGGGTCTGTGGCTTAGGCTGTTCTGAACTCACTACATAGCCCAGACTAGCTTCAAACATGAAACAATCCTCTTGCCTTAGCCTCCTGGGTTAACATGTCCAGTTTAACAAAACATGAGTTCTGAAGAACTTTGTGAATGGTGGTAGGTTGAAAACTAGAATTTGCTGGGCATTATGGCCCCCCACTTGGAATTTCAGCACATGGGAGGCTGAGGCAAGGAGGGTCAGAAGTTCAAGGCCAGACTGGACTATGTGAGACTGTCTCAAAAAAAAAAAAAAAACTTAGAATACATCTTTTTCTCTTCCCTAATGTCTTCCTGGTCATATCCAGTTCAAGGCCAAGTTAGTCTACGTTATGCTTGTGAGAAACATACCACACACAAGCTGAGCTGAGCTAGTGCTTCCCAGTGTGTAATTTTAGAAACTGATATCTAGCAAACCAGTTATTAGACCAAAGGGTCCTGACCCATCTTCTTAATTCTGTAATAAAAGCAGGTAGGAACGGATGTTTCTGCTACTCCTTCAGACAGTGTGATGGGGGGAGGGGGAGTGTAAAGGCACAAGGAACCCAGGAGCCAGGCAGAGGACCAGGGGAGCCTGGGAGCTCTGCCCCTTCCACTGGGAACAGCTCCCCGTGGTGGTTCTCAACCTTCCCAATGCTGCGACCCTTTAATATGGGTCCTCATGGTGTGGTGACCCCCAACTATAAAATTACTTTTGTTGCTACTTCATAACTGTAATTTTGCTACTGTTGTGAATTATAAAGATGTGTGTTTTTTCAATGGCTTAGGCAACCCCTGTCATTCAACCCCCAAAGAGGTCACAATCCACAGGTTGAGAACTGTCACCATGCTGTGTGGAAGCACATTCCCAACCTTGACATTACTAAGTCATCTTCCTATCTGTCTTCAGAATGGATGTTGTAGGAAGATGTATCCCTTACACTAATGATGACTTCAGAGACATCTTGAAGCCAGTAGGGCCAGCGCTGAGTCCCTTGCTCAGACATTCTGATATAATTACCTTCAAGAGCCCTAACTTCCACCCTGGTTGGGAGACTTAAGCCAACACTTCCACTCCAACAAGGATAAATGGACTCCTGTTAAGCTATCCCCAGCATGGTTGGAATGAGAACATTTAAAAGCTTGTGAGGTGACTCCACTAAGCACTGCCCAGGAGACATCGCCAGAGCAGTCTGCCCATCTTCTAAGCAGAAAATGAAACTGAGACCCGAGTCTTCTGAAAATCAAAATGTTGACACCACACAGCCCACAAAGTCACAGGTGACTCTGAAGCCCTGTGAAGCTGCTCCTGCTGCTGCTGCTGCTGCTGCTGCTGCTGCTGCTGCTGCTGCTGCT
>JANHMN010000022.1:19113728-19209034 GCA_030674055.1 Rhabdomys pumilio | reverse complement strand
CTGCTGCTGCTGCTGCTGCTGCTGCTGCTGCTGCTGCTGCTGCTGCTGCTGCTCCTACTGCTGCTCCTGCTGCTCCTGCTGCTCCTGCTGCTCCTGCTGCTCCTGCTGCTGCTGCACTGGAGCAAGGAGTAGTTTGTACAATAAGTATTGGGGATGGGGGAGCAAGTTAGGCAAGGATTTACTGTATATACTTTGGGCTGGCCTCGAATTCACAGGTATCTGCCTGCTTCTGCCTCCCAAGTGCTGGGATTAAAACTGTGTGCCACCACACCAGGCAATAAACAGTAGGTGCTATTACAGAGTGATTTCAGCGCCATCAAATTCCAGGGGATTCCTCGGTGAATGCATTTGCTAGGCAACTGTAAGCTTCCTCCTTTCATCACAGGCTGGAGGAGACAGATAAAGTTCTGCCATGTAAGCTCATCATCACCAAGGCCCCGCTGCTGTAGGAGCACACCAGCTGAGTGTAACGAGCCTACAATCACCAGTACCCTCCTTATCTGCAACCCAGGACTTTGGGAGTCAGGCTATAAAGACTTGCATGTTCTGGAAGTCCCCATGCACACTCAGGCATAAGATGCTCCTAGAAAACCTTAGCAAGATGAGGCAATTGGGTATTATCTATCTGTATTAGGGTTTAGGACAGCAGCTGAGGAGACATGATACAATCAACAGGCAGATGCCCAGGCCTGAGGAAGTGGGTTTGGCTCATAGTTGTGAGCTGCCTTCTGCTTACATCTGTCCTTCAGCGCTAGTTTTGCCTGGCAGTGGTGTGAGGAGGCTCATTTGTGTCTTGAGGGTTAGCTGCACATACAGTCTGGTCTTAGCATCCATTCCCTCCAGGAATAGAGCTGACACTAACCCCCCCACCCCACCATCTCACCACCGCCACCCAGACCATATTATCAGCATGGTATACCCATCATGGCCCCGGTCCCCAAAAGAACCAAAAGCATTCTTATCAGGAAGGATAATCATGACATAGCTGCTACCTTTGAGAGCTGGAGACAAAGGCCAGTCCCCTGACAGTGACAGATAAAGCAGTGCACAGGTCTCCTCATCCATGCCCACACCATCCTGACTTGAAGCTCTTCTCACCATACAGCCCCAGGCAAACAAGAAGGGTCTAGAGCCTGTGGTCCGCTTTGCAGCCTATCTGAGAACAAGGAGACTTTTGGAAATGAAACTGAAGAGCCCACTGAGGAGAGGGGACGGGCACAGTCCGAGACAGCACTGTCCTAGCCCAGGAGGAAACAGGCACCCGACTGGGCAGATATACTTATGAACAGGGCTGATGACCTGACTTCAGTCCCTACATCCTACACTGGCTGGAGAGAACCAACCCCTGCAAATTGCCCTCTGACCCCAACATGTGGAACACACAAACACAGAGGGGGCGGGGGGCAGGCAAACCATCCATACGCATAAAAGTAGGATGTTAAAATTACAGTCCGTGGTATTTTGTTACTATGGACTGAGACAGACTGGTCAGGGAGGGGCTAAGGAGCTGCTCATGAAGAATGGACACTCTCCTCAGAGACAAACATTAAAGAAACTGGCACAGCTGGCGAAGCTACCCCAAGTGCTATTGACGGAGCTGGTTCCTACTGGAGGCTCTTGAGACAGTGGACAGTGTCTGAGTTAGGATGTAGATCCGCGGATTTGTGGGCACTGTGGAATTATGTTGGAAAAAGGGCAACCTGTCCGTGCATCTGCATGAGAAGCTAAGGTGACAAATTCCACATGCAGATATAGGGCCAAGAGTGTGTGGCTGTGAAGCAGGGTAACCCAGGGCGCTGTATCGTCACAGAGGCCAGCAGCAAGTGCTTGAAAACCAAGAGGACCCAGGCAACACAGGAATGGGAGAAGCAGCGTGGAGGGAGAATAGGAGAGGGGGGTCTCACATCTTACTAAAGATGCCTTTATGTTGAGCAGAAAACGGTCTGTATGTTGTTTGTGGATGTTACCAGAGAGGCCAGTGTCAACGCCTAAGTCCTAGTGGCCCTAAAAAGCTAGGCTTGCCCACTGATTTTCAGTATGCCGATTAAAGAGACTAGCTGGGAGCTAGTAAAGAAGCACAGAGGAGATTCGATTCAATGTGGTCACATTAGGAAGGAAACACAAGCTCTGCTGACTCCCCATCCTCGAGTCTATCTCTGGAGTGCTAACAAGAGGCCAAGGTTTAAAGAGAAGACAAGAGGTATGTATAACTAAGCAGTCCTGGTTAAGTGTGGTCCCACCCACCATTGGCAAGACTCCAGTGTGTTCTGGAAGGTAGCTGGTCTCAAGTTGATAGAACTGTGTAAAATCTCTTCCTAAGAGGCAAGCTCCTCCTCTGGCTGGCACCTAGTTATCATTAACTGTCAACTCAGCATATCTCAGTTACCAGCGAAAGGAGCTGCCAATGGGTAATTGTCACTATCGGGTTGTTCTGTAGATGGTCTGTGAAGAGTTGTCTTGACTGATAACTGAAGGTGAAAGATAGCACCAACCCACAGCCAGGTGGTTCTGGGATGTATCTGTTTAATTTTTTAAAGATTTATTTATTTTTATTTATATAAGTACACTGTAGCTGTCTGTCTTCAGACACACCAGAAGAGGGCATTGGATCCCATTACAGATGGTTGTGAGCCACCATGTGGTTGCTGGGAATTGAACTCATGACCTCTGGAAGAGCAATCAGTGCTCTTAACCACTGAGACTGGGATGTATTTTTAAAAGTGAGTTAGTTCAAGGCTGCCCTGGTCTCCAGGAAAAGTTCTAGGATCTGCCCTTCTGCCCTGCCCCCCCCCCAAAAAAAAACTAAAAAATTTAAAAGCAAGTTAGTGACCCACAAAGCAGTGTCTTCTATGACTTTTCTCTCCAGGTTTCTGCTCTGACTTCCCTTCATGAATGGAATACAGGACTTAAAATCGGAATTATCAGTAGAAGAGTTGGTCTTAATAGAAAGGAAGTTTGGTTGGCTGGCTGGCTGGCTGTTTGGTTGGTTGGCTGGTTGGCTGCTGTTTTTAAGGAGGGTGGGAGATTTGAAGTTTCTGAGCATCTTAGTTCAAGATGAGGCTGTGGTCATGAATTACAAATGAAAGCAATGGTATTCTCTCCTGGTCTCTGGAGTGTGGAAGATCCCAAACCTCTCAACAACTGTATACCACCTCCCTAAGAAATAGGTTTTTCTTTAAGTCTCATAAGTGGTAACAAGTCCCTGATCTTCCATGGGATGCCACTTGCATCCCAGGACGATATCTACCGGAGGTAGCTGACATTTCTCCGTTTCCTGTGACAGGGCTCCTTCTACACCATGAAAATGCATCAAACAGGCCATTGCTATACTGCTCTGCAGAACTGTGGCTGCAGGAAGCGCCAGATTGGGCAATGGCACCCCACTGCTTTCCAGCTAGCCCTCTGCAGGTATCTGGAGGGCAAGGAGCTGGTTGAAGGCAGACACACCCATAGAAGCAATTCCAGCTCCACCTACATGCCAGAAGCACAAGCCAGAGGCACAGGCTTCCCATGTAGGTGTGGGGAAGATTACAGAGAGGAGAGCGCAAAGCCAGCAGAGGCAGCTAAGCAGGGGGCTCCTGCTGGCAGTATAACCATGATATCCAGATCTCAGAGCCAGAAGTTAATGCTCCTGGAAGGACAAGGAATCCCAGTGCCAGGTGAGGAAGGGTGGGTCATTTCAGTTTATCATTGGTGGCTTGCAGATTTGTAGGACCCTTAAAAATGCAACTGAATGAGTTTTAAAAGGTTAAGTGTTGCCGGGCGATGGTGGTGCACGCCTTTAATCCCAGCACTTGGGAGGCAGAGGCAGGCAGATTTCTGAGTTCGAGGCCAGCCTGATCTACCGAGTGAGTTCCAGGACAGCCAGGACTACATAGAGAAACCCTGCCTCGAAAAACCAAAAAAAAAGGTTAAGTGTTGAAAACATTTTGAGACAGTCTTACCATGTAGAAAGTCTGACCTTAAACTCAAAAATCCTACAACCCCAGCCTCCTGAATACTGGCATTATAAACACATTCCACCATGCCTACAGGGTGTCAGGTATTTTGACTCTGCAATTCCGCTTCTAGAAATTCAGCCATCAGCAAAATTCACATAGACTGAGCCGTATAAGCTGGCAACTACTCACAGTAGCACTGTTCTCCGTGTTGAGAAACAGAAACCAGGAATTATCCTCACCTGCCTGAAGTGTTGCTAGATGCAATGTGAGTCGAGAAGTGAGAAAACCCCAGAGCACACTCCCACACTTTAAGATTTTATTTTTTAAATGTGTTTGTTTCTAGGCATGGATTTGTACATATGAGTGCAAGTGCCCATGGAGATAAGAAGAGGGTGTTGGATCCCCTGGGACGTTATAAACAGCCTGTCATGATGCTGGGAATCTAAACTTAGATCTTCTGGGAATGTTGTACATGCACTTAACTGCTGAGCGGTCTCCCTAGCCCCCAATTCTTTTTCACAAAAGAAGGGCAAATTGATACTAGAAGGATTCTGACACACACTCAAAATTCGAAATCATCCTCACCTCAGGTCTACCCTTTTCCTACCAGCCCAACTCCTTCTTCTCAAACAATCCATACTGCAGCCAGGAGGGACCTTGTAAATACATCTCTCCCACCAGTCACCCCAGGCTAGCCCATGAGCCCTGTACAATGTCCCTAGTACCCTATTTATCGCTGTACCGTGTGTACGCTGGCACCGTGTGGGACACTCCCACTCCAGCACTCACTGGCTCAAAGTCTGACGGACTCATGTATAGATAAATATGAGGTCAGCGAGAACAGCAAAATCCAAGTTGGGAGGCGAGCAATCAAAAGTGGGTATGTGTGTAAGACGGACGTATTGACATGCGCCTTTCATCCTAGCACTTGAAAGGCGGAGACAGAAGCCTCAGAGTTGAGACTCAACAGAACTACCCTGTATCAAAACCCAAAAGCAAGCGGATAACAGAAAGAGTGCCTGTAGGAATGAGATGAAGTGTATGCAGAAAGCAGAGAAGAGTTCGAAGTGAATAGGATATTCACTCAGTCCAGCTGCACCAAAAAAGACAGCAGGGCAAGGTTGGCCCTGTGAGGGTACCCGACATCTCTGCAGGGAGAAGCACTGCGCAGCCTCCACAACACACGTGACTGATGAATCACAGCGCCAGGAAGCCACACGAAACCTCGGTTCAGCATCTGGAACGCGATCTGACTTAGGACAAGGCAGCGGCGTATAGGAAAAACAGGCACAGGGGGCCGCGCCCCTTGGCGGGAAGGGAGTGATGACCGTAGACAGCCCAGACCCACGTTTAGAAACTTGCCCTGCAGCCCACAGAACAGGGAGACCACGAAGAGATTTCGTACATGAACCTTAATCTAAATGCTGGCGCAGGGAAATGACGCAACGCGTCAGCCAATAGGGAGCTGATGAGCTCTGAATCTCGCGAGGTTCACGGGAGGAGAATGACCCAATCAGAATGTCTCTTCTTCCAGGCCGCGGTGATTGGCTAGAGGACTCACATGACAGTACGAGGCCGCACGTGACCGCGCCTCTGGCGACATGTGACCGACCTGGCACTCTGCAGAAGTAGTTTCAGGACCCAGACAGTGGTGCTTCTGGAACTGGGTTACAGCTCAGTCACTTTCCACTTGAAGAACGGGGTTGGTGACCACGGTCCCATATTACCCGTGTCCAGGAACCCCGAGACGTGGCCGTAGCGTGGGTGGGACAAAACAAGCCTGTGCTCTGCAGCAGCTCTGAGAACTGAAGTAGCTGAGAGGCTGGGATGCGGAGAAGATAACGGCATCCCGATTAACACACTAAAGAAACCAGTAAGCAGGGACTGCAAACACTTCCCACCTAGGTGGCGTGTAACGGACACACGTAACATAAATAGGTAGAGGCGCGTGCTATGTAAATAATTATGGAGGACCAGAACTCGCATAGATAAGGATTTTGAGCACCCGTTTTTCCCACTTCCACTTACGGGTGCCCCTTCCTTCCTTCCTTCCTTCCTTCCTTCCTTCCTTCCATTTTTTTTTAAGACAGGGTCTCTCCTTGGCTAGCCTGTTTGTTTATAAAACAGGGCCTGTCTTTGGCTGGCCTGGAACTCACTGTGTGAACCTTGAACTCAGAGATTTCCCTGCGTCTGCCCTCTTAAGAATACTGGCGTGCAACGCCTGGCTTGACTTTTCTTTTTCCTTCCTTCCTTTCTTCCTTCCTTTCTTCCTTCCTTCCTTCCTTCCTTCCTTCCTTCCTTCCTTCCTTCTTGCCTGCCTTCCTTCCTTTCTTCCTTTATTCTTGCCTTCCTCCCTCCCTCCCTTCCTTCCTTCCTTCCTTTTTTCTTTCTTTTTAATAAACTGCCTGTCTTTGACTCTGTCCCTGACTCAAGAACAGTAAGAAATTTGTGCTGGTTCCCTCCAGGCTCGTAGCCATGCGTCTTCCGAGGAAATCCTAATGATGTCTATTGCCCACTGCTTCCTGCCCAAGATACTGGTAACCCTGGAAGGTAGCCCTGGTGCTGGTAGTACTCTGTCAGAAACATGGACACGATTCTCTCTCCATGGTGTTAGAATTTCCTGAATAATAAATTGGTAGTCTACATCCCTTTTATTGGCTTGATTTGTTGAGTCGTCCTGTTCTCACTTCTGAATAACTAATTACCTCTCGGATCACACACCTCACACTGCAATGCATATTAGGGAATGGTTCTACAAGGTTAGAGTTCAGTGAGTTCACAGAGGCCTTCCTGGAGGCAGAGGCAGATAGCTGCTACCAACACAATGTTTGTTGGGTTGGTTTGCTTGGGTGGGTTGGTTAGTTAGTTAGTTAGTTAGTTAGTTAGTTAGTTTTTCCAAGACAGGGTTTCTGTGTAGTTCTGTCTGTCCTGGGACTCACTCTAGACCAGGCTGGCCCCACTTGCCTCTGCTTCCCAAGTGTTGGGGTTAAGGGACTGTACATACCATCACCACCTGCCACAAATCCAGTGTTTAGGGCTTAAGGAGTCCAGGTTGGAGACATGGCGCTCAGAACGAGAGAGAGCAGGGGTCTAGACCTCAGGTGTAGTGTTCAGGTGTAGGACTGGTGTAGCCGCATGAGCGGATGGATGGACTGACGGCAGTTCAAGTAGGTGGTGATGGCCTGGCCTGAAGCCCTAGGTAAAGTTCTGAGGTCTCTGCTTCAGTGGGTGGTCATCATGATGTCAGGCACCCTCATTACAGGAGCCATGTTAGGGTTCTGTGCCCTTTGTGGGGACCCTTTGGTCTAGTGCATTTGACTGACTAGTTTGAAACCTGATTTTTCTGCTGGTTTTATTCATATGCTCATTTTTTCAGTCTGCTTCGATAAGCCTGGAGAATGGTGACATTTTACCTTTAGGAATAAGGCTGGTATTAGTTTATGCTTATGGGTGGTACTGGATAGGAAGTGGTCTCTGGGTGCTTGTCAAGGTCAGGGTAATCCCTGCCTCTGTGTTTGCACTCCACCTGGAGTTAAGTCCTGCTTGTAACACATTGTGAGTACTCTTTCTTAGTTTGTAAATTTCCATTTATTTGTGTATGTGTGTACATGTGCATGCATAAGTGTGTGCATATCATACATTTGGAAAGGGAGCAGACAGCTTGTGTGTCCTGGAAATCAATCTCAAAGTGTTGAGTTTCACTTTATGATAAAATTGCATCACCCCCCCCCCCAAAAAAAATCCCATAGCCCCTCTTTGCTCTCTTTCAAATTCATGGTCTCATATTTAATTAGTTGTTAGAACATGCATATATGTATAAATATACGCATTCCTGAATATAGCCCACTCAGTCTGTATGTTAGCCATATGTATGTTCAGGGCTTTGGATAACAATTTGTTTTCTGGTAAAAAAAACAAACTGTCACCTAGGAAAGACTGTGTCTCCCACTCCTAGCATTCCCTAGTTGCCTGTAGTTCCTTGTGTAGGATTAAGGCCACTCACCTGGGCATGTCTATTGGTGACCTCCTTAGTGACCTCATGTCTAGGCACTTACATTGGTGAGACTTTATGGGTGTAGTTTCTGGCGTTGCTAGGAGACACAATCCCACAGAACACCCCGTTCCCCTGGCTCTTACAGGTTTTCCATCCTCTAGTCTAGAATGTTCCCTGAGCCTTAGGTACTGTTGCTGTATCCATTGGCACTGGGCTCCACAATTATGAATTTTGATTGGTTGTGATTTTTTTTTGTAATAATCCCCATCTCTTGCAAAAGGTTCCTTGAGAAAGGTGAGGACCACACTTACGTGTGGGTATAAGGACGAATGTTTAGATAGTTATGGACTGTATTGTTTTAGTAAAGTAGTGGTTGTAGGTTCTCCAAGATCCATGAATTCAATAGCACTTAATAGGTAGGTTTCCAGTACACGGCACATTCTCTATCTTGTTGAATGGATCTTAGATCCAGTTAGAGAGCTATTAGTAATTGCCAAGGTATGGGTGCCACTACTGCCATGTAGGGTTATCATGCCATGCTGGTCATTGTTGTCGTTCACAGGCATCAGAGCTGGGTTAGACTGTGGGTTGCTACCCTCCTTTGGAAGCTTGTGTGGTACCTTCTGGTACCATGAAAGCTAGTCCACAGGGAGGGGGCTTTCAGGTCCGTTCCAGCTCAGGGGCTTCTGGACCCTGTTTGTGGAGTGTGTGGTGTGTTCAGCAGTAGGGTCAGCTTGTTGTTTTTGTTTCATAGGTTTTTTTTCCTGTTGTTCTTTTGGGGAAGGCAAGGGTGGTCTCTTGTAGGCAAAGCTGGGTAATGCAGCTAGGAGTGACCTCGAAGGAGTGCAGCTAGGGTCATGATCCGCCTGTACCCCCTTCCCAGTGCTGCTGGGCTTAGAAACATGCAGGTTTATGTAGTGCTGGGGATGAAACTGAAAAGTTCACGCACTTACAGGAAACTGAATTAAATTGCATAATTATATTGATGTAAAATAAGATAAAAGACCAATTATTAAACGCTGATTTATTGGTTTCTTTGATGATTTACTGCTTGTACTACCTATTTGCCAAGAGTGACTTCACGTGCTACCTGCAACAGAAAAGCCCTGGAGAAATACCTGAAATGATGGGTTGTTGCCCTTAGCAACCTGCTGACTGCCGCACAACCTGTAAAAATCTCACTTGCCCGCCTGCCCCACCTTGTGGTTTTAGAGTATGAAATGAGAATACAAACTGCACCCAGAAGGAAGCTTTTCACAGTCAGAAGCCACCCTGGTTTCAGTCCACTGGTGACATCTTTCACTGTCACTGGTCTTGAAGTGCTTATTTTGGGAAAAAAATTTGTCAACATTTTTGGAGGCCCAGTGAGATCTTACTACAACCCCAGTTGTCCCAAAGAGGCTGCTGTTTCTGGGCCTCTTAGCCCACTGATAGTCTCTGGAAATGGGAAGTATACAACCTGGACTGGATTGCAGGGACCTCTCTCAGGACCAGAGTCTCTAACTGGAAGAGGATGAGACTAGGTTGGATGTCCAGACCAGGTAAGGACCTCTAGGGTCAGAAGTGCAAGAAGCACCGGTTGTCGGCTTGACCACTCTGCAGGAGATTGTATCCCATCCAGAGCCTCTATGGGATACTGAGGACATGACACTAGTCTCCAAATAAAAGCCTCAAAAAGATCTTGAGGCATTCGTATCGGCCTCCAGAGAAATAGAAAGACTAAGAATTTTTTAGAATAATTTATTTTTACTTTATGTGCATTAGTGTTTTGCATATATATATGCACATATATGCCACACCGCCCTATGTACCACACAGGTGAGGTACACAGCAACTCCCGTTTATAACGCTCTGATCTTGGGGTCTGCACTGCCCTTATGTGAGACCTGCCCAGTCCTGTAAAGACACCAAGGAAGCACCCCTGTTAACTTACACAAAGGATGAAGTCTTGCACTACAAAGCGGTTACAAGACCACCTGGTCCTGACCATCCAAGGGTAATGCCAAGCCACCCCCTCATCTGAAAACATGGCAACTGTGTCATCCAACCACATATTTGCTTAAAGAGGAGGGAGAGCCCCTTCTTGATTGTGGAGAGATTTTATTATAAAGGGTTTTCTCCTCACCATCAGACCTAAAGAATGATCCACTTCCCAATTCAGATATGGGACTTTTTACTGATGGGAGCCAAAGTCTACAACAAAGATATTGAGAAAGGAGACTGCTTACCTAAGGGGGGAAGAAATTTAAAAACAGACCAAACCTTCTAGGGGGAGGGACTGTGGCAATGGTGCACTGCCAGGCTCACACAAAAAGACAAGGTATGATCTGAAGACACAGCCCCTCAGCCCTCCCATTACCCATTACACTCACAATGTTCCCAGAGCTCCCTGATAGAAGCCAGAAGAAAGAAAATGAGCAACTGATTAAGAGGCTAAAAATCAGAACTGGCTGATGAGAGCAGATAGGAAAATAATTCTAGAGATCACAGCTAAGAGATGAAATTGCAAGCAGAGAGAAAGCCACAATTACCACCAAATATTTCAACACTTCTCTCAATAATCAACAGAGCAAGAGTATAGATAATTAGTAAGGACGGTGGGGGATATTGGTAAGCCTTGGGCCACAGCCTCCTTAAGAAGAGGGAGAGAAAAGGTCAGCAGAGCCTGGCTCTGAAGATGGTTGTGCCAAGTATCTCAGTGTGTCAAGCAAGAGGAGACCAAAACCCAGTCACTGGCTTTGTCCAGGTGTGGAGGGCTGGTGATATTGACCAAGACACTTACTGGGAACATAAGGACTGGATAGGTGTCTTAGGGTTTCCATTGCTGTGAAAAAACACCATGACCAAGGCAACTCTTATAAAGGAAAACATTTCATTGTGGCTGGCTTACAGGTTCAGAGTTCAGTCCGTTATCATCATGGTAGGAAGCATGGCAGTGTGTAGGCAGACATGGTGCTGGAGGCAACATGGAGAAGACTGGCTTCTGCAAGCAGCTAAGAGAAGGTTCTCTTCCACACGGAGCTTGAGCATAGGACCTCAAAGCCCATCCCCATAGTGACACACATCCTTCAATAAGGCCACACCCATTCCAACACAGCCACTCCTCCTAGTATTGCCACACCCTGCGCCAAGCATATTCAAACCACTACAGTAGGAGAGCTGGAAGTGTTCAGGGCAGGGCTCATTTTGTGTTTATTCCCAAGGATTTTGCTGGAAGGCATAAGGTAAAAGGGGGATGGGTACCCAGGAAGCAATAATCTTAGCTGGGGACACAGTTTTAGTAAGCGACGTGGTTGGTTCTACTAGAGGAGAGAGGGGAGGAGCTAGGCAGTACCAAGCACATCTAGGGATTGGGTAAATTTTCTGCCCAGGGAGACAGTCTTCATAAATCTTCCCTGTGGGTAGCAGAATATGGGCTGAACCACAGGCTGGCATTTGATAGGTGACCATGTGATGCCACGCAGATGGATGGGGTGGTGGAAAGAAGGCCCCCTGAAAGTGAGAAAATTCACGTCCACCAGAGGGCGCAAGTACACCGTTCTGTTCCAGATGGTGCAAGGCTTCCTTGGTCTTCAACTCCAACCTGCAGGTCTTGAAACTTCCAAGATGCAGATTCAGTTCAATCCTCACCCTGAGGCCCATTTAACCCAGAACCAAGACAGAAAGAGGTTGAGATTCTGGAACAAACTTCATCAAAAGCCTCCTGAAGTGAGGTGAAATGCCAGCTGGTCCTCCAGCAGTGCCTAGAAGGTACAACAGAGAAGGCCCAAACCTTTGTGAACTCAATGAAACATTTATGTGCCCCACTGTCCCCATTGCTCCCATTCCCAGACTGGGAACACACATTAAGCAAGTATTGGGTGTTCTTCAGGCCTAATAGTACTGTCAGAAGTAGGGTTGATTATGAGTGAATGGCCCAACACGAACTAGGTATGGTAGGGCACTCCACACTTCTAGGACTGGAATTACAGGCCAAGATAGGATGATTGCTCAAGTTTGAAGTCAGCATGTACTATGTGATCCGGTCCGTTCCCCACATTGAGACACCAGAGTGACCTGGTCCGTTCCCCACGTTGGGACACCAGATGTCCTGACCCGCGCTGCTGCTCCAGTCTGCAGGTCAGTCAACAGGGTATAGCAAGAGAGAGAGTGGGAGCCGGGCAGTGGTGGTGCATGCCTTTAATCCCAGCACTTGGGAGGCAGAGGCAGGCAGATTTCTGAGTTCAAGGTCAGCCTGGTCTACAGAGTGAGTTCCAGGACAGCCAGGGATACACAGAGAAACCTTGTCTGGAAAAAAAAAAAAAAAAAAAAAAAAAAAAAAAAAAAAAACCAAACCAACCAAACAAACAAAAAAAACAAAAAACAAAAAAGAGAGAGAGTGGGGATGGAGGGGTAAGAAACACAAAGAATGGAGACAAGACAGAGGGTCCGATCAAGTCTCATTTATTGAAAGGAAATCCTGGGTATTTATATGCTTTTCCATGTGCCTTGCAGCCGTGGACAAGCAGGGGACACAGCTGAAGACACTTTACCATGTGTGCCTTGCAGCTGGGGGCACTAAACAACAAAACAAGAGATGTGGAATAAACAAAATGTTTATCAGAGTGTGCTCAGCTGTTGTAGGCTGTTGAAAAACAAGTCTCTTGCCAAGGTATATGGCCTGAGATGGCTGCAAAGATGATAGCTGCTTTCTGCTAGGAGTTGGCTCCCAAAAACTATGTACATAGTGAGTACCAGGCCAACCTGGGCTATATGACAAGACCTTAAAAAAATCCAGTATGGAATTCAGAGAAGGGGTATATGGAAACATAGCCTGACGATGCTGGTTTGATGGCGGTCCTGCTGAGGGATTGTGTGCTCTCCCTTGACAGGGCTTGACAGAGGGAGCAGAATAAGGAGAATGGCCCTGACACCAAGTATCTCAACAGCATTTCATGTGGAATTTTAAAGAGATGTTGGGAACAGGCAGCTCTCTACACAGTATATCACAAGTATTCATGACAAAATTGAGTGTACTCTAGCCACCACCAGGGTCCTACATCAGGAAAGAAATGCTCTTCCTAGCTCCTCTCAACACTTGAAAGCAGATGCTCTCATGGACAGGAGACTGTGGAAAAGCCAGGGGAGGGTCCCATCCCCACCCAAGATCAGCTGAGTCCTATGCCATGAGACAGAAGGGCACCCCCAAGGCAAGTTCTGCTTCCTCGTTAGCCCTGTCTCAGCCTGGCCAGCCTCTGGAATGCTGCCCTTGGAAATTTATTCTCACTATATTAAAAAAAAAAAAAAACACATTTACAATTTTTTTTAAAAAGCAAGCAGGTTTGGTTTACTCGTAAATCCTTGTAAACAGATCATTTCTGTCTTCTTTGAAATAATGATAATGATCCAAAGTCTGAGCCTGGTATCTGTTTCCTGACTTGGAGCCAGGTTGCAGATGAGTGAGTCCCTTGGACAGCTGAATGACTGCATTTCCCAGATGCTGATTCACGGTGCAGCCAGCGTGCTATCAGCCCCACCCCCACCAAGTCCCTGCAGGTTTCTGAATCTCAGGTCTTCTGTCCTTGTTCCTATCTCTGCAGGTTATGCAGAGGGGAACAGTAACACAGCACCTAGTGTCAGGTGGACATTCAGTATTGGTCACTGCTGATATGTCAGCATTTCCCCAGTAACAACTCACCACAGTAGATTTAGGTCTGTCCTCTCACCTCTGCAAGATTATTTATGACTTCTTGAACATATTATACGGGGTGGGCAGATGGAGGGAGGATGGGGATATTTATCTGTTCTCTCTCCCTCTCTCAGGCTTCTAGAAGAATCATCAGAGTAGTTTCTGGACTCCATCAGCAGCCTCTGGGACCTGGCACTGGGCAATTGTGCAAGGAATAAGCATATTGTGGGGCTCCCGTTTTCCAAAGATGATTTGGGAGAATCAAATCATACCATCATCGTCCCACCAATCAGGACTCAGCTTTCTAACTCGGCATTATTATATTTTTAAAAATCACTTTGGCTTAGTTCCCTCTACCCAACTGAACAGGCAAGTTATGACCTGAACTTTGAAAGACCACTTCCGATCCCTAAGAAAGTAATCAGATTCTAGCCTTTTTGTCTTCCGTGTATGGGAGGAGGGGTGATGGGTCAGACCCAGGGAAACTTAGTTGGGAGTCATCCAAGCCCCTGCCTCCTGCCGACCGAGATTTTTGAACCCACAGAGTGGTGGTGCAGGTTCAGGGATTAGGGAGAAGCATACTGTTGTCAGATTGACTCGTATGCATCTTTCTCTTACAGTCACGTCACCCTTGCTTGGTAAATGACGCTGTGTTCAGAAGCCAGGTCCCATCACAGCTTGAAGCTATTTGACATACAGGTTTCTTTTAACCTAACCTTAGACCGCACTGCAGTTGCTGCTCTGCGCATACATAACCTTCTCTTCCTTAGACGCCAGTTCCTTAGCTAAGACCATCTTCCTTTCCACCCTCTCCCTTGCCAGTTTAGCGAGGTCACTGTGGGCACGCCCCTCATCTCTTCTGAAAAACGTCTTCATCTTCCCATGTGTATCTAATAACTAGTGGGCAGAGGTTGATGTTGGCACTCCAGATTCATTCACACATTCAATGGGAGAACGCAGATAAACTATTAAGAACAATGTCGGGCAGAAGATGAGCTCTCACTAAATTCAACTCTCGTCAATGCATCCTTCATACACTATTTATGGAGTCTGAGGGCCTGGCTCTGTAATATTCTCTGCCACCTGGCAATGGAGTCAGACACCGTTCCTGGACCACTCCGGACAGAGAAGTGGGTCCCACCCTGCACTCCGACTACAATTCCCAAAAGGCCACGCGGCGCCTCATCTAGCCCCGCCTCCAGTCGCATGCGTAACGTCGCGACGCCGACCGCGAGCGGGCGCCGGTGGCTGCAGCCAGCGGGCGGGGCGGGGCCGGCGGGAGCGGCGGCCTTTAGGGCGGAGCCGGCTCCGCTGTCCGCAGTCGGCCGCGGGCTAGCGGACACAGCGTTTTCTGTCGCCGGTTCCCCTCGCTCGCTCGCTGCTTCCTCGTGCCGGAGGCCGCTCTTCTCGGGTCTCTGTCTCTCTTTCTATCTCTCTCCCTTCCGCGGATCCGCCATGTCGGAGCCGGGCGGCGGCGAGGACGGCTCTGCCGGCCTGGAGGTGTCGGCGGTGCAGAATGTGGCGGACGTGGCGGTGCTGCAGAAGCACCTGCGTAAGCTGGTACCGCTGCTGCTGGAGGACGGCGGCGACGCGCCCGCTGCGCTGGAGGCGGCGCTGGAGGAGAAGAGCGCCCTGGAGCAGATGCGCAAGTTCCTGTCAGACCCGCAGGTCCACACCGTCCTGGTGGAGCGCTCCACCCTCAAAGGTGCGCGGCGCCCCCTCCCGGGTCGCGTGGAGCAGCTAGGGTGTCCGGACCGCCAGCGCCCACATAGTGGGGTCGCTTTGTCTCCGCGGCTTCTCAAGATGGCCGAGTTGGGTGGAGACGGCGTCTCCCGGTCCCGGCTGGGCGCAGGGCCGCATCCCTGCCTCCAAAGTCACATGAGCTTTTTTGGTTTCGATTCATGTCCAAGCTTAGCTCGCTTTGGGAAGGATGTGTCTAGGGCAGCCTGGATGCTGGCCCCTGGGTGGGCTCGGGTACCGGTGGGTTGGTGGGAGCCGGAGTGGGCAGGCCCTGGGCACCCAGCATCTCTGCTATCTGTGGCTGCCTACGCGTAGGCCTCCATTGGTCTCACAGCATCGTTGTTGAACGGGTGTATCTCCCTATTTTACAAACCAGGAAACCGAGTCCCGTGGCTGGTCCAAGGTCACCAGCTAGTCCCGGACCTTAGACTAAACATACCAATTTCCAATCCAATTACTTGTTTTGCCAATCGTGGCTTGAAATTGATTAGATGACCCTATTGACAGCCCTGTAACATTTAATTCTGATTTCAAAGACTTCAGAACTAGTTGGGGGAAGGAGGCAGAAAAGCTGACGGACATGCTCCAGTCGTGTCCTCCAGTATAGACGCTCACAACATCCCTAGATTCATCTGGAATCTGGAGCTTGCTTGCAGGATTCCTTCCTTCTTGAGTCTTTAAAACCACTTTGTAGCATCTGGGGAGCATGTATGACATGCTGGTGAATGGGTGTGGCATTTCCCTAGGAATCCAGGTGTGCTGTCTAAGTGTAATCATCCTCAGGGATTGAATGAAGGTGGTCTGAGGGTATTTGCTAGCAAGTTCCTTCGAGTTCCACCCGTTAGAAAACCAGTGCTGCTGCCCTTTCGATAGTTTGTATCTTCCAGATACTTTGTATCCCTTAAAGGCTATTCTTTATTACAAAATGTTCGATGTAGCCTTGGTTTTTGGGCCTGCAGTTAGAAGATAGCAAAAATATTTCTTTTCGATCCACACAGAATGTTTAAAGCAGCATGCTGTTGGTGCCTGTTTAGTTTTAGTGTGGCTGAAGGTTATTTCCTTTATATTTGGACTTTGTATTTATTCCTGCATTAACCTATTTTTGTTCAAAAGACCATGTAACTATAGAAAATTTGAAACATTCCTGAAATGAAAGTCATCTGGAATCCTCCTGCCTCAGCAGAGCCCCTGTGAGCCCTTTGACCCCTACTTTTTTGCTCTTTTGTGGGGTGTGTGCAAGTACATTTTATTAAAATAAATTTTAACCTATGTTTTTATAGATTTTTGAGTAGTTTGGCCCTAACTAATCCTTTTTATATTCTTTGTTGCACAATTTGTGTATTAAAATTAGTAATTTCAGTATAAAAACACACAAAAACCATGAGTCATGGTTTCTCTTTACGGAGAAAAAATTCCCAAGTTTTTCTTTTGCTCTGTCATTAGTGATTTGTTTTCCTCATATCTGTCCATCTTATATCAAGGGTAGAATGGATCAAGTGTCTACACAGCACACATTTCTTTCAGCAAAGGGATGATCCAGCATCCCAGAGAGGCTCCATAATGACTTGCACTTTTGAAAGTTGACTAAGGAATTTGACTGTCTTGAGACTGAAATAACTCTTCTGTGTTTATAAAAATACTGTTTGCATTCCTAGCAATTTAGCATATCATGAATTTCTTGTTCACTTACAGAAACATAGGGAAAGATTTTTATTTTATTTTTATTTGTTTAATTTTTTTAATTGGCTATTTTATTTATTTACATTTTAAATGTCCTCCTTCCCATTCTCCCCTCAGCACCCCCCCCCCATCCCATCCTTTTAAATGCAAGTTGATGCCTTAAGGTCTCCTCCTTGTTAGCATGTGTGTTATCTGTGCTGGAGATTAAGTCTAGGATGTTGCACGTGCTAAGCTCACCCTTTTTGTTGTTGTTTGTTTGCTTGTTTGAGAAGTCTCACTGTGTAGCTAATGTTGGCCTGAAGCTTTGTAGACCCGGCTGACCTCTCAGCTCACAGAGTTTCCCTAATCTCTTCCTCCTGGGGGCTGCTAAGCACACAGTCTAACATTGAACTGCAGCCTAGGCCTATACAGTCTCTGGGCCCTTGGTAGGAGGGCTTTGTTTTTGTAGTTCTTAGTTCACATTGGCTTCTGCGCACTTGGTCAGATATGTATAGGCAATATGTATAGTCGATTGCAGTGAAAGGCGAATAAATAGAACTGTGATTAATACATGGCTGATTTCCTGAACTGGAAATTCGGGGTTTTTTTGGGGGGGGGGGTTGGTTGGTTGGTTTTTGTTGTTGTTGTTGTTTTTTCGAGACAGGGTTTCTCTGTGTAGCCCTGGCTGTCCCGGAACTCACTCTGTAGACCAGGCTGGCCTCAAACTCAGAAATCCGCCTGCCTCTGCCTCTCAAGTGCTGAGAGATTCGTTTTTAATCTGAGCCACCCCTCCCTTTTCTCTCTTTTTGTTAAACTAGATTCTTAGATAGATGAACTTAAACTTGTATGTAGCCAAGGATGACCTTGAACTTGTCATCTTCCTGCCTCCGCCTCTCAAGTGCTAAGGGCATTCACTTCGGTGGTCAGTTTTTACCTTAGTGCTGGGGAGAGCATGCAGGATTCCATGCATACCAGGCAAGCACCCCAACAGCTAAGCTGTGTCTCCAGCCTCTCTTTACTACTCTACTTTAAAAACATTTCTAAATACTTGTACCAGATACATAGAAGCATTTTTTAAAAATAAGTTCTTTTTATAAAACTACCCCAGCTACTTAGACACTTTGCATTTAAAGTACCGAATTTCTCAAAGTATAAAATAAAGATGGTGGTTTAGCAGCTTCTTCTGATAGTGCAGGAGCAGCAGCAGCAGCAGCAGCAGCAGCAGCAGCAGCGACAGCTTTTCACTGAGAAATCTCCTTTCTGAAATTCCTGGTCGGAGGGAGATTGTTTGCTTCTAGATAAAAAGGTGTTTGATCCAGAACTGGATGGTTTACCCAGTAAAGATGTTTTTGTAGCACTTTTTCCTACCCGTGCATTGTCCCCGGTGGGTCAGTGGTATCTGTGGGGATGTAACCGCTGTGCCTCTGTGACGGGTGTGAGTGCTCAGCAGGGATGATGTACTGAGTGTGTGTGGAGGGTGAGTGTGTGTGTGTGTGTGTAGGGTGAGTGTGTGAGTGTGTGTGGAGGGTATGCCACACACTTATTCTCATTTCCCTGTATCCTTAGGCTTGGGAGTTGCTCTTCATTACTGAAATTTTCTTAGTATGCGTGTCTTGAACATGCAGTCCAGTGTTCCTAGGGCAGGTGATTGAGGGGAGTCAACTTCAGAGCTGGCTGGGAACTGGAGTATAAAAGAATTTTTTTGGGCTGGAGAGTTGGCTCAGGCAGTTAAGAGCACTAGCTGCTCTTCCAGAGGCCCTGAGTTCAATTCCCAGCAACCACGTGGTGGCTCACAACCATCTTTGATGGGATCATGTACTCATGGAAATAAAATAAATCTTAAAAATTAAAAAAAAGAATTTTTTATATTTTTTGCATTTCACATAGAGCCCTTTATGGTTCCCAGTTTCATAGAAACATAGTTGTGTGGAGACTTAGGAAAATTGTTTCTGTGGGTTTTCAAAAGTTGTTTTTCTGAGGACTTAATATTCAAGAGGAATTATGAAATTTAGTAACTGATGGCTTTAAAACAATACAGCTGAGGATCCCTGAGGTGCTACGGGATGCTGGGGCCAGAGGTCCTTCCAGTTTGCCTCTCTAACCTGAAATCAGTTTTCAGACTACGGATGCTCAGCCTGCTTTCATTTCTAGACTAACCATGTCAAGTGGTTAAGACAATAATGGATAAATCAACAAGAAAAGCTTCCTATAACATTCCCATAATCTCAGTGCTGGAAGGAATCTGTCACCCTGGGCTCACTGGCAAGCTGTCTCTGTGGGTAGGCCTACACTTTTATAGGACAAGGTGGTCTGCAGCAAGAAACATGGAGTGCCCAGTGCAGTGGGTACTTACTGTGTGAGGGAGGGCGGGTCCACCCAGGCCAAGACCCCTAGGAGAAAACCAGCTCACCCTGTTCATTACTGAAGCGGGAGGCTGGGATGTAGACGTTTAAATCTGCTTAGAAAGAGGATTTCATTGTTGTTTCTTTTTCTGTTTTTTAAATTTAGGACGTTTTCCATAATTTTGATTATATTTTCCTTCCCCCCAGTTTCACCAGATCCACCTTCCTACCCTTCCAACTTTATGGTTTTTTCTCATTCAAAACAAAAACAAAAAAGAAATCACAAAACCCCCACAAAAGCAAAAGACTAGTAAAACAGAAAATACCAAAACATGGTAAAATGAAACAAAGTCCACAAAAATTACCATTGATTTTGTTTTGTTGGCCAGCTGCTTCTAGGCATAGGCCTGTCCTGAAGTGGGGTTGATTACCAGTGAGATGTCATTGGAGAACACTGGTTTTCACTTTGCCAGCCAGTACTGACTGCACACAGCTCCTTGATCAGGAGTGGAGCCTTAATATTACCTGAAAAAGTACTAAGTCCTTAGGACTGGGATGTATCTGAGTTGGCAGGGTGCTTATGTAGTCTTTGGTTTGATCCCCAGCACCTAGTAGTGCACACCCATAGTCCCAGCACTGGGGAGGTAGAACCAGGAGGATCAGTTGAAGGCTGAATCCAAGGCCAGCCTAGACTGTATGGGACCTTGGCTCCAGAAGAGAAGTACTGAGTACTGAGTTCCTTGGGCATTAGTGACTGTCTTTTTCAACAAACTTCAGTTCATTGGAAAGTTCATTACAAGAAGTAACTGGGATGTAATGTTTCCTTAATGCACCTGAAAGGATGCTTCTATGCAAACTTGCAGGTTGAGAAAACCTGCCTTTCTCTGAGTTCTTATCCCAGTGCCAGCATGAGGGTGGTGGCAGAGAAATCATGGTCCTCGGCACCCGACATGAGAAAGGGATAAAGCTAAAGCCATCACATAAGAGGGACTGTGTGGCGATGGTGATTATCATGATACAGTATTGCTCTGTTTTAGATTTTAAAGGGAAAGAAGATGAAAGAAAACCCCGAAACTTGTAAAGAGTTATTTGGTGTGGGGTGTAGGGTGAATGAATGCCTTCACTTGCTCTGGTTAGCAGAAGGTTGGAGGGAGCGACCAAGCTTCATTCCTTTCCTGCTGCCCAGACAGTACACTTGAAGAAACGGCTGCTCAGGTGAGGGCAGTGCAGGTCTTACAGCACTTGCACTCCATTAAGACACAGTGTGCTCCTAACATGCTCTAGTAGTTTGAGATGTGTTGGTCTGTCTGCCGAGGCATGCACATCCAGATGCTCCTGCCAGTTGGGTAGTGTCCACCAGTGTGACCCAGTGCAGCGTGCAGCCCAGGACCGGGGTGGGGCCAGCGCTCCTGAGCCCTGCCATTGCATTTTTTTCATCTGTGTTAACTGTATTAACCAGCAGTCCACAGACACCAGGAAACTGATTTGAGATTTAGTGAAATGTACCACCCTGACAAAACATGTAGGTCGTGTCCGTAGGGGAGCTTCTAGATAGAAGGCATTCACAGCCTTCAAATAATAATCAAGTGTCCTTCCTCAACTTTAAACATTTTTATAGAGCCGGGCGGTGGTGGCGCATGCCTTTAATCCCAGCACTTGGGAGGCAGAGGCAGGCGAATTTCTGAGTTCGAGGACAGCCTGGTCTACCGAGTGAGTTCCAGGACATCCAGGGCTACACAGAGAAACCCTGTCTCGAAAAACAAAAACAAAACAAAACAAAAAAAAACCAAAAAAATCATTTACAATCAAGTGTCCTTCCGCAACTTTAAACATTTTTATAGAAGTAGAAAGCCAACCTTCTTTTTACTATTTAGAAGATCAATAATTTACGGAGTGACAAAAAAGGAGAGCCACCACAAACACACACAGTTCTGGAGATGACCTATAACTCTGGCTCCCCTGGAACTTACTTTGTAGGCCAGGCTGACTAGAAGTTGTGGTGATCCTCCTGCCTCTTCCTTCCCAGTGCTGAGATCACAGGTGTATGCTTGACCTTCTGCAAAAAGCATATTTATAATTTATCAAACATCGTAATATTCTGTAAGTGGGGTTTGGGCATATTCAGACTTTGATTTCTGTATTTACCAGGAATTTGTATAACAAGACTGATCTAGATGTGTTTCCCTGACCAACTGGTAATGACTTCCCCAAGTTATTCTTAGGGCCGCTGGAATTTCACCAAAGCCGCAGGTCTGTCTTCCGAGTTCTTCCTGTCTGGGGATTACGTCATTGGGTGTGCCTTCCTGAGCCGCACTGCAGTGCTCCTAGTGTTGAACTGCAGCATTTGCCACAGAGCCCTGACTCATACCTGCCGTGGGCGGAGCCTGTTGGATCAGGGAGCACAGGCAGCAGGCTGAGACCCTGTGTCTACTCACTTCTCTGATTGCACTTGTGGAATGGTCGGCTGGGGAGGAAATACTTTCAAATTCTCAGTGTGTCAAACATCTTTGAGGTGGTTACAGAATCTTCTTTTATTGTCCATGTTACTTGAATGGTATTTGGTGATGCACTTTATATGATTGTGGAAAGTTTAGAAAACTGAAGGAGACAGGTTGTTTTGTTTTGTTCTGTTTTTTTTGTTTTTGTTTTTTCTTTCTTTTTTTTTGTAGTTTTTTTTTTTTTTCTTCAAACAGAGTTTCCCTGTGTAAGCAGCCTGGCTGTCCTGGAACTCACTGTATAGAGCTGGCCTCTAACTCAAAGATCTTCCTGCCTCTTCTGGAATTAAAGGCTTGAGTCACCAAGCCCATCGAGGCAATATTTGTTAATCCACTGCCCTGACAGCTATAGTTTAGGGCATGTCTTTATGTGTTTTGTCTTATGCTTGCAATTAGAGATTGCAGGCATAGGTGTGACTACTTTGAGACAGCAGGGTTATCTTATAATATAGCCACATTTGAGTGGTTGGAAAGTCAGTTGATTTATAAAGGGTTTTTTGAATGGTTTGTTTTGTTGTTTGTTATAAGTTTAAAAACTAAAAAGCGCCTTAGACGTGTTAAAGCTGTTTACTTGGCAGGCCAGGGTGGGCTCTGCATAAGAGGAACACATTGGGTCTCTTGGCAAAGTATAACTTCATAGTCTGGATGAATGGCCCAGGCTCAGTGCGGGGCATTCGCTCCTCCATAGCACTGGGTAACAGGTCTTGGTGGTTGTGCTCCAGGCTTAGACAGCTGACTGACTACTGCTGGAGCAGCCGCACAGTGGAAAGAGGCCAACATTCAGTACCTACAGGGTTGCTTTTCAGCATTCACCCACACTTCGCCATCTCTTTCCTTAGCTGAGATGCAGAGTACTTACACAGTCAAGAGCAGGACTCGTAGGCCTAGGAGAGATGGCATGCATTCTCTGGGGTGGGCACTGGCCTGTATAATATTCTCAGTGTGCCCAAGGCCTTCTGGGTACTGTTGGAAGATGCCAACTTATGCATGATGACAGTAGTTATTTTAAAAGACAAGAGGTAGTACTAGGCATACTGGAAAGTTCTTCCCACTTCTTCCTCCCCTTTCTAAAATTATATCAAAAACAGTTGTCTGGAAAAATATGTCTCTTGATAGAGACATCACATATCGTGCCTTTAGGTGACCTTTGTTTTAAAGTCAGTTTACAAAGGAATGACTTTCATCACAGCATTTGTGTGCGCTGGCGCCATTGTACTTCGTTATCATTGAGCCCATTTCCCAGTGCTCTCCCCTGCTCCCCAAACATCTCCATCTCACCTGTACATTACCCTTTTACTCCCTCTCCACTTACAATGGTTTCCTCCCTCTCAGTCTCCTTTCCACTCCCTCCCTCTTAAATCCAAAGCCCACATAAGAGAGGCCAGTTTATTCACTTAGCACAGTGATCTCCAGCCCATCCATTTTGAGCAAATGTCATGGTTTTGAATTTTGCTTTTTTCTCATTCTAAAACCAACAAAGCAGACAGTGTTTGCTCAGGCTTTGTATTTTATACTTGAATTTCAAAATTTAGTTGCTAAAAGAAGCCTCAGAGAGCACCCAGTTCAGTGTCCCATGCCCTTCTCTGCCCATGAATCTGAAGTCCATACTCCTCAGCCACTCTTGGGTCTTCTGTTGGGTTTGTGTTGCACTGCTTCTTGGCTCTTGAATGCAGATGAGTCGAAGCAGATGCCAGCAGGTGTCTATGAGTCCAAAGCCGGGCTGCTTTCCATAGTGAGTTCTAGGCCAGCCAGAGCTACACAGTGAAACCCTATCTCAGGGGGTGGGGAGGAGAGAGAAAGAATGAAGATTTGGGTTCACTGTGAGTCATTGTGAACATAATTCAGCTAGAATGTTCAAATGTCTTGGAGGTTATTGATAGAAAAGTTTGCATTATCTTATAGTCTTATTATTTTGAGGCAGAGTCTCACTATATGGCCCTGCTGGCTTGAACCTAACTATGTAGACATTTTGGTTTTGAACTCACAGAGATCCACCTTTCTGTGGCACAACGCCCGTATTTTTTACAAATGTTTTCTGTAATTTTGATTTCTAGTTTAGAAGTCTGTCCTACATGCCTCTTGAGGCTGTTGTATGCTAAGTTCCAATAAGCTTGTTTGTGGCTCCGGTGCTGTGTAGACCCTACATGGTCCATGCCTTTGGTTAGCTTGGGTAGAAGAGACACTTCTGTATGCAGCCCACAATAGATGGACAGGTGCTTGAGAGAGCAATGGAAAAGCTGGGTGACTGGCTTTTGGCGAATTTCTTGTCAGCAATCTTCCAGGGTGGGTGTCACCCTTGGCCTGGCCCTGCTGTGTGCTGGTGGAAAGCTGGTGTGGAACTGTAGGTCTCTCCATTCCCATGCCTTACGGCTGAGTATCTTAGGGATCATTTACTTACTCTGTACCTGGAAAACAGGGCTAATAGCCCTGCCAGCCTAGGGCTGACTGGGTGGCATGGAAATGCTTGTCACATCATGTTGTAAGTGCTGAATATACAGCTGAGCAGACCGCACTTGGCATGGAAAGAGGCTTGTATTTTGGGGCCAGAGACAGTGAGATTTTGCAGAAACTACTGGAACTGCCCACATCTCTGAGACTTTACTTGTGTTCTCTTATTAATCTTCCGACAACCCAGGCACTTGCTACTGCCTGGAAGATACAGAGTCAGCTCCTTGTCCCCAAGATCACACAGCAAACAAATGTCCAACTTAAGTCAGGAAAAGCAGTTAGAGCCAGCACCCTGGGACTTCAGAAGTGAGGTGGGCTGGGGTGAGGGTCAGTCTTTAAGACTTGCAAGATTAGAAATGTCAATGAGAATTTGATAACACTATTATTATGATTTATAGAGGACGTTGGTGATGAAGGAGAAGAGGAGAAAGAATTCATCTCCTATAACATCAACATAGACATTCATTACGGGGTGAAGTCCAACAGGTAAGCCACTGTGAGACCCACTGTGAGACCCACTGTGAGAAGGTGCCGCGGGTCGACTGCATGTGAGCACACCGTGAACGAGATCTCTGCACCGGTGTAAATGCTCAAACAGGCCAGCTTAGTTGCTCCACGTGGTACTGGTCTTCCGTTTGAGCTGCTGTGTACTTACCAGGAGTTTTAAGTTTCAATCTGATGGTTTTCTTTGATTTAATAATCTCTGCTTTTATCTTATTTTGTCATTATAAATGAGTAGTGAGCATTCCTGTGCACAGGCCTGATTTTTCTTTTAGGGTAAATCCTTCCAAGAGCATATTACCCATTCATAGGAAAGGCATCGTTAAAGTCTTTAATGCATGTTGCCAGATTGTCCACCTTCCAGGACGTTTATATCAACTTTTGAATCCAGTAGGAACTTTGAAGTTTCCATGTGTGAAAACTCATTATTCTGCATTAGCAGCCAGAACTTCTTAAGCAATGTCAAGACTACAAAGGAGCTGCAGGGCAGAGTGGGACACACTGTATGTAGTCTTAGCATACAAAGGAGCTAGCTGCAGGGCAGAGTGGGACGCACTGTAGTCTCAGCATACAAAGGAGCTGCAGGGCAGAGTGGGACACACTGTAGTCTCAGCATTTAGGAGGCTGGAACCAGGGGATCTAACTTAGGTTAGCTTGGAGCTAACCTGGTCTACATAGGAGAAAACAGCTGTCTCAGATGAAAAAGGAAAACAAAGGGTGTATCTGACTTGTGTGGCTGTTGTGTGGATGTGGATAGACTCCTAGATAGGCTCTGCCCTTGTCTGCCACACATGGGATTGTGGGGTGATAGAGCACTTCCTGGCCAGCACTGCAAGACCTAAACCTTCCTTCCGTTTCCCATCTTTCGCAGTACTGAAAGCACTGTGACTAGGTAGGTCACAGTGCAGCCTACAGGAATTTCCCCTCTACTTCCGACCTGTGTGTTCCGGGGTGGAAGGCTGGGGTAGGGAGTGGGATCGAACTTAGGTTGGTTGGTTTGGCATCAGGGACCCTTAATCCCCGAAACCATCTCATTGACCCTTGTAATATATTTAGGGAAATAGGAAATCTAGTTGAAGTGGTGTCTAGAGATGGAGAAGAGAGTTCAGAAACTAAGAACCATGGAGCTGGAAGAAGTGGCCAGTTCAGCAGGTGCAGATTTTATTACGGACTTGACATGATAGTTCCCAGGGCCAATTGCACCTTAGGTAGGATGAATGTGCAGCTTACAGTGGCTTGAATGGGTTGGTTTTTCAACCAGAACTGTGAAGTCTGCCAGCCCAGTTGCTACCTGTCATGAGGACACACTATAACCGTGTCCTGACACAGGTCATTCTCCCACAGTGGAAAAGGACAATCACAGCTAGAAAAGCACCCACTCAGTCTGGTTTTGGTTGGTTTGAGACAGTCTCACTCTGTATTGCTGGCTGGCCTGAAACTTGCTAAGATTAAAGGCATGTACCACCACACCCAGCTCAGTCTGTTCTTAATGTAATTTTAAGTTAAACACTCAAAATTTTAATTTGGTTTCAGCACAAAAGCTATAATTGTTAAAACTGATTTAAAATGTGACTTGTCTGCTTTGCTCTCTTCCTTTGCTCTTCAGCTTGGCATTCATCAAGCGAGCTCCTGTGATTGACGCAGATAAGCCGGTGTCTTCCCAGCTCCGCGTCCTCACTCTGAGTGAAGACTCGCCGTATGAGACACTGCACTCTTTCATCAGCAATGCGGTGGCTCCTTTCTTTAAGTCCTACATCAGAGAGTCTGGCAAAGCAGACAGGTAAGCACTGCTTTCTCACCGCAGCGTGACTGTATCAAGTCAAAAGTATCTCACTGATACTTAACAGACCTTAAACAGTGCGCTTCGAAGGCCATACTGCTCGAATTTTGAGATGCGTCCGTCTTTGTAGGGATGGTGATAAGATGGCTCCTTCAGTTGAAAAAAAGATTGCAGAGCTTGAGATGGGACTCCTTCACCTGCAGCAGAATATTGAGATCCCAGAGATCAGCTTGCCAATTCATCCCATCATCACGAACGTTGCAAAGCAGTGCTATGAGCGTGGAGAAAAGCCTAAAGTTACAGATTTTGGTGATAAGGTTGAAGACCCAACTTTTCTTAACCAATTACAGTCTGGAGTTAATCGGTGGATCCGAGAAATTCAAAAGGTAAGGGCACTGTAATTGACAGCCGATGTGAGATGGCTTGCCCTTTAATGTCTGTGGGAAGCTGCCCCACATTCTTCTGTTGTGATAATGTGACAGTAGGAGCCCCTGCTGACTCTAGGGATGTTCAGGCAGCACCAGAGTCTGGGCAGAGTAGTAAGTATACTGTGAACTGTGAACTGAGAGAGCACTTGACACAGCCATCTTGCCAAGCTTCACACCAAACCCTTCACTGTATCGGGGAGGGACCAACTTAAGATTTACCATCAAGTCAATGTCATCTTGTCTTCAAAGGTGACAAAGCTTGACCGAGATCCAGCATCAGGAACGGCCTTGCAGGAAATCAGCTTTTGGCTAAACTTGGAACGTGCTTTGTACCGCATCCAAGAGAAGCGGGAGAGCCCAGAGGTGCTTCTAACTCTGGACATCCTGAAGCATGGCAAACGTTTCCACGCCACTGTCAGTTTTGACACGGACACAGGTAAAACCCAGAACCAATAACCGGATGCATAAGGTCTTTGATTTAGATGAGAATTAGTAGATGCAGTTTGGGATCAGACCCAGGCCCAGCCTTTTATCTGTCAGACAAGTACTGCACCAGGGACACACCCTAAACACTACTGTTCTCTTAGCTCTTTTTCTCTCCTGCATCTTTTCTTCTATTGCCCTCAGTTCTACAGAATAAAAGTCTAGGGCTGTCCTCCTCAGGTATAAATTTCCTTCCCCCCATGGCTTTTGAGAAACTAAGACAGTTTCTAGGCCTGAGGCTAGTGAGCCCTGGGACTTGCCCTCCTGTCTCTTCACTGTGTGGTTGTGAGCATTCTGGTTAGCCAGGAGACAGCCATTGCCCCGTGCTGAGGAAGGACGGAGCAGCCCTGTTGCTTTCCCTCTTCTCTTCTGCTCCTTTTCCTTCTCTGCTCCCCTCCTTTTTATCCCACATGGTCAGTAAATGCAGGCTGGACACGCTGTCCACACCTCAGTCTCCATACTTCCTCTCTCTGTCCCCAGTGTCTCTCAGGTATTGAGTGAATGTCCTCGCACTGAACTATGCCCCAACCTAGTCACAGAGCTTTGGAGGTGGGGTAGGATTCTAAGTCAGGCAGCCTGCTCTGCATAGTAAGGCCCTTGTTTAAAAAGCCCGAGGGATATGATGTAGCTTGACGCTAGAGTGCTTACCTGGCTGGCACAGGCCTTGGGTCCAGTCCCCAGGACTGTAGCAGATCACCTACTTGTCTCTTAGTAGGAGCAGTGGGAGTGGAGTGCACGGTGTGCACTAAACGCAGAAATGTTTGGCCAGATAGATATCTGTGAAGCATTCCTATAGGCTCCAAGAAATCAAGTCACTAGGCCCATTTATCTCCTCCCCACAAAGTGTGGTACTCAAAGTTTTAAGTAAGTAAATTTTAAGTAGAGCTCCTCAGGCTGTCGTGACCACCTTAAAAATGTTGACCAGGCATTCACCAGCACTGATGTGTACATTTGATTCTTCTTGTTTTTTTTTAGATGAGTTTTTATGTAGTTGTCATGTAGCCCAGGCTGGCCTCAAGCTTCCTATATAGCCAAAGGTGACCGTCAGCTCCTGTCCTCATCGTACTGTCTGTTCCTCTCAGTACTAGAATGACAGTGTCCACCACCAGTATGCTTTGAAGTCTTTCTTCCCTAAGACTGTTAGAAATCTTATGTCAAAGGAAGAAACAGACCAAAAGCCAATTTTTCCTGTGATTCCATGTTCATAATGACATATTTAAACTTAGCCATGAGTGAGTGTTCTCAAAGCTGATGACACTGAAGTTTCTCTAAACTTAATTATTAAAGTAAAACATATAGACAGTACTAAATTCAAAATATAAAATGTTAGCCCTGTGAGGGAAGCTACTTGGGAGATGGGCTTGTCACTAAGTTAGGATGTAGGAGAGTTGTTTGTTTGTTTTGGTTTTTCGAGACAGGGTTTCTCTATATAGCCTTGGCTGTCCTGGAACTCACTCAGTAGACCAGGCTGGCCTCGAACTCAGAAATCCGCCTGCCTGTTTGTTTATTTTTAATGTATATAAATGTTTGCTTACATGTGTGTATGTGCACCATGTGTGTGCATGGTGCCGATTGAGGCCAGAAGAAGATACTGAATTCTCTGGACTTGAAAACTTAACAATGGTTCTAAGTTGCCATGTGGGTGCTAGGAACCAAACCCAGGTCCTCTGCGGCCAGCCAGTGCTCTTAACTGCTGATCGTTTGTACAGCCCAGCTCTCCTCCCCCCATCCCACCACTCAGGCAGGGTTTCTCTGTGTAGTCCTGGCTGTCCTGGAACTTGCACTGTAGACCAGGCTGGCCTTGAACTCACAGAGCTCCACCTGCCCCTGCCTCCCAAGTGCTGGGATGAAAGACTTTTATACCACTCTACCTGGCTTCAACTACACCCCTAAGAAAACCAAACTGAGTCCACTAGAGATGTTGTTTGTTTGTTTGTTTGAAATACTGTGAATGATTTTTCTATAACTAAAATATTTTCAGCATCAAAATGCATTCCATAGTTAAGACAGAGTTTACTTGATTTTATCAGTTGACATGAAAGCCGTTATCCCTCTTTGTCAATCTAGGTCTTAAGCAGGCGTTGGAAACGGTGAATGACTACAACCCTCTGATGAAAGACTTCCCTCTGAATGATTTGCTATCTGCCACTGAGCTGGACAAGATAAGGCAGGCACTTGTTGCAATTTTCACACATCTGAGAAAGATCCGGAACACAAAATACCCCATTCAGCGGGCCCTGCGTCTTGTGGAGGCAATTTCCAGAGACTTGAGTTCTCAGCTGCTCAAAGTCTTGGGCACTAGGAAGCTGATGCATGTAGCTTATGAAGAGTTTGAAAAAGTAAGTCGGGGTCTTTAGAAAACCACCCTGAGCCAGTGAGATCAGTGACCTAGTGACAAGCCATGTCCCGATTGTACCACAGGTCATGGTGGCTTGCTTCGAAGTCTTCCAGACGTGGGATGACGAGTACGAGAAGCTCCAGGTGCTGCTGAGAGACATCGTCAAGAGGAAGAGGGAGGAGAACCTGAAGATGGTGTGGCGCATCAACCCTGCGCACAGGAAGCTTCAGGCCCGCCTCGACCAGATGAGGAAGTTCCGCCGCCAGCATGAGCAGCTGAGAGCTGTCATTGTCAGAGTCCTGAGGCCACAGGTCTGTCTGTCATGAAGCGCACACGGTCCTGGTTTTGCTGCCTCTTTTTAATTGATTCTTTGAAGGAACTGACCACCTTGTACGCACTCTTTTTCCTTTAGTTTCCTTTGGTCACTTGTCATCCTCGATCCTGAGGCTGCATTGTGTTGTTACCAGTGTCCGAGTCTTGTTACGTGTGCTCACATGGGTGCAGCTCTGAGCAGACGCCTGGGCATTAGGTTGTAGTTCGTGACAGCAACAGAGTCTTTCAGCAATGCACCATGATAAATTATAGGGAATCTCTAAGCTTTATTAAAATACTCCAGTGGTTCCTTTTTTCTTTGTGTGCTTTTGGGGGAGAGTATTTTGTTTTATTTTTTGTTTTCCATTCTGGGGGATTGACTCTAAAGTCCTGTGCCTGCTAGTCAGGTGCTGTGTTGCTGAGCTCCATCCTAGTTCTGCATGCAGTCTCACTCTTGTTTTCATTCCCTCTTCCTTTTCATTAGTTCTTTCCTTTAAAAAAATACAGTAAGACAGAAATGTGCGGGGAGATCTTTATAGTGTGCTTTGAGTTGTGATTATAAAGTACTGAAAGTTTAAGAGTCGATATTGATGCACAAGAATCCCGTGCTGTGCCTATGACAGAAAAACCTCATTTGCGAATATTTTTTGTTCCAAATCTTTTTTTAGGTCACAGCAGTTGCACAACAGAACCAAGGGGAGGCACCTGAACCCCAAGACATGAAAGTGGCAGAGGTCCTCTTTGATGCTGCAGATGCCAACGCCATCGAGGAGGTGAACCTGGCCTATGAGAATGTCAAGGAAGTAGATGGGCTGGATGTTTCCAAAGAAGGGACGGAGGCTTGGGAGGCTGCGATGAAGAGATACGATGAGAGGATCGACCGTGTGGAGACGCGCATCACCGCCCGCCTCCGAGACCAGCTCGGCACAGCCAAGAATGCCAATGAGATGTTCAGAATCTTCTCCAGGTTCAATGCACTGTTCGTCCGCCCACACATCCGAGGGGCCATTCGTGAATACCAGACCCAGCTGATCCAGCGTGTCAAAGATGACATCGAATCTCTGCACGACAAGTTCAAGGTCCAGTACCCACAAAGCCAAGCTTGTAAAATGAGTCATGTCCGTGACTTGCCCCCTGTGTCGGGGTCTATCATCTGGGCTAAACAGATTGACAGACAGCTCACTGCCTACATGAAGCGAGTGGAGGACGTCTTGGGCAAGGGCTGGGAGAACCACGTGGAGGGGCAGAAGCTGAAGCAGGATGGAGACAGCTTCCGGATGAAGCTCAACACCCAGGAGATCTTCGACGACTGGGCGAGGAAGGTTCAGCAACGCAACCTCGGTGTCTCAGGGCGCATCTTCACCATCGAGAGTGCGCGTGTGCGGGGCCGAACTGGGAACGTCCTCAAGCTAAAGGTGAACTTCCTTCCCGAGATCATAACACTCTCCAAAGAAGTCCGGAACCTCAAGTGGCTCGGCTTCCGAGTCCCTCTTGCAATTGTGAACAAGGCTCACCAAGCCAACCAGCTCTACCCGTTTGCCATCTCACTGATTGAGAGCGTTCGGACTTACGAGCGGACCTGTGAGAAGGTGGAGGAACGCAACACCATTTCACTGCTGGTGGCTGGCCTGAAGAAGGAGGTGCAGGCCTTGATCGCAGAAGGCATCGCGTTGGTATGGGAGTCCTACAAACTCGACCCCTATGTGCAGCGCCTGGCAGAGACGGTTTTCAACTTCCAAGAGAAGGTAAGTTGACATACCTTCAGCGTTGATGGTTGATTTAGTAGCTGAGTCAGGGAACACACTAGTTCTCCACAGTAGTCTGTGAGAGTGAGGCTAAGCCCCTGGAGCTGCAGGAGGACAGGTTTTCTGGCTGTTGACTGATGGAGTGAGGCTTTGGGAATGCTGCCGAGTGACAGCCTGAGACACCTAGATAGAGGACATTGGAGGACTGTCGGCGTGTGATAGGGCTAGAGGAGAGCTGTCTCAGACCTGTGGTAGGACTGCTTATTCCCATGGGCAGGCAGAGGGAGGAACGATGCTGCTCCTGGCCCCTCCCTTTCCTCTGTGGTCCACGCAGGCGAGCAGCACCCTCACTCCAGCAGCTAGGCTGGCTGTTAATGGAGGGACTTCTGTATGCTGAGCAGAGTCCTTCAGGAAAGGAACAGACAAACCATAGAGCGAGTGAGTGTTTTCATCCTGAGTGCACTCTCCTCTAGGTGGACGACCTGCTAATCATTGAGGAAAAAATAGACCTGGAAGTCCGTTCTTTGGAAACCTGCATGTATGATCACAAGACGTTCTCCGAAATCTTGAACAGGGTGCAGAAAGCAGTGGACGACCTGAACCTACACTCCTACTCCAACCTGCCCATCTGGGTCAACAAGCTGGACACAGAGGTACGGACGGCTGGGCTGGACAGACACTGCCTCTGCTGTCCCGGGGTGTGGGCCCTGTTAGGTACGGCCTTTAGTTTGTCTGGAAAGCAAGCATCTCGCCTAGATATTTACCTGGCTGTCCAGCCCCTCCAGCTAGCATCCCTCAGCTAATGCCACAGCAGCATGCTGTGGTCCCTGTGCTAGCAGTTCTCAGCTGGGGACAGAGTGTTGGCCGCAGAGGAGAGTTCCTCCTTTTCCTGGACACTTGACAACTTCCTGTTGCTCTTTCCCTCCTGTTATATGATTTAAGGTTTGGTTTGTTTTGTTGATTTTCCTGTTTGATTTGTTTTGTTGATTTTCCTGTTTGATGGCAGTGGTGGTGGTGCCCTGGTGGAATCTAGGGTCTTGTTCAGCATGGATCCCTTCCTCATGTACTAGCCCTCCAGGCACCCTTCTCTGACAACTGCCCCTCCACACCCAAGGCTGTTGAAGGATGAGGCCAGGGCTAGGTTAGCATTTCTTACTCATTTGGAGAGGACATGTGGCTAGAGAGGCCTAGGCAAGGACATCTTTTATAGCAGAGGGTCCAGATTGAACTTGGCTGCTTCTCCCCTTAAATTTAAAATGGCATCCACACCAAGGATACGGTAGGAAGGAAAGTTTTCAGCCTGCAGATGCTGTGGATCTCTCTCAGCCCTCAGCCCATTCCTAGGGTATTCCATGGCGTAGGGCACACTGGTGGCAGACATGCAGAGGTCCGGTCTGTCACATAGAGGAACTTAGAGAAGGCTTCCTTCCACTTGTTGAAGAAAAATGTCTTCATCGTCAAACTGCAGTGTTCCTAGTTTCACTTCTAGAGCTACCTTCAAGCTCCACAAAACAGCATTGAAGTGAGTTTTACATCATAAGGAATGGCTACCAAGAGCTTAACTGCATCTGCAGTATAGTGTTAAGTCTCCTTGTCACTTAGGAGCTGAGGAGACTGGCAGTTCACAAGTGTCAGAGGTGCAGAGCACAGTCCTTATGAGGCTGCACATGTCACAGAGTGAGATAGGATTGGAGTTGGACACTTGACTTTCGCACACCTGCCTCCTTCTTATTCTGTACTTTGTGAGCTGACCTTCAAAAGCAGCCACTCAGTGACCCTGCTTTCTCTGTAGATTGAAAGGATTCTGGGTGTTCGCCTGCAAGCTGGTCTTCGAGCTTGGACCCAGGTTCTTCTTGGACAAGCTGAAGATAAAGCAGAAGTCGACATGGATACAGACGCTCCACAAGTCAGTCACAAGCCTGGTGGAGAGCCCAAGATCAAAGTGAGTATCTCCATGGCACTCCCCTGGGTAGAGCAGAAGAAGCTTCTCCCCTCTGAAGGGTCGGTAGAAACTGAGGCATGGGGTCACAAGCTCAAGGTCAGCTTAGCCTAAGTAGTAAGATCTTATCTCAAAAACAGTGCCTGTTGGGAAGCTCTGAGGTGTAGCTAGGTGATAGAGCACTTGCTTAGAATGCAGGAGGCCTAGACTAGATCCCTGGCACTGGGGCTGGCACTGGGTAGGAGTGCCTGTGAAGAAGTCACCTTACTGTGGAAGAGCCTGACAGACACCATTTAAGCAGTTGATGAATGTTAGCACCACCAGTGGTGTGCATGACTCCACACATTTGTAACGTCTCGTGATGACAAAGGGCATTTCACATCTGCCTTTTCTCCAGAAAACTTATGAGAAAAATACAGGCTCACATGGAAATTCAGTCTGTGTAGCATCTGAGCAGAGCAGAAAATGCCAGAGGCTGGAATGGGTTGAGGAGATTGAGTGCAGGGTGAGGCGGGCCATTGGGTGTCAGCAAAGTTGCTGAAGCACCTTGTGCTTTCTTTGCACATCTTCTGTCAACTTAAAATCATTTCAAGACAGGAAACCATAAACACTAAAGTCTGCTCAGGAGATGTCCACAGTGCGAACTCTTACTTGCCTGCTGTCTGTGTAGCCTTGGCAGACCTGGAACTCACTCTGTAGACCAGGCTGGCCTTGAACCACAAAGATCTGCCTGCCTCTGCCTCCTGAATGCTGGGATTAAAGATGTGCTCCACCACCACTCACTGCTTCAGATTTCCATGAGTACCTACTGTGTATTCTGACCTAGGCCCCAGGGCACCTGGAGCAGATAAAGTGCTGCTTGCCCACAGCCTCTTGTGACCTTAGAGGGACATGTGAAATAGCTCAGGAGTGTATCTGATATGACAGACTTTGTGGTTCTACTTAGAGAGGTCATAATTTAGACAAAGAAGGTTGTAAAGAATCGAAACCGTTTTATTGAAATATGTTACTTAGTAAAAACAAAACCTTTCTTTTTCAGAATGTTGTTCATGAGCTAAGAATAACAAACCAGGTAATCTATTTGAATCCACCCATTGAAGAATGCAGGTACAAGCTATACCAGGAGATGTTTGCTTGGAAGATGATTGTGCTGTCCCTGCCCAGGATCCAGAGTCAGAGGTACCAGGTAAGCTTCCAGGGGCTCCAGGCCTTCAGACCAGGTCTTATTTGGGACTCTGATGCCACTTCTCAGGATGAGTCATTTAGTAAACCCGGAACACGTCTTTTAGGCTCCCAGGTTGCTTGTCCTGAGGGAGAGCTTGGCATTTGTAGCTTCGCTCATCTCTTCAAAGTTCCTCCGTAAGCTTCTTTGGTTTTCAGATTGTGTCTCCTTATGTAGCCCTTGCTCTCATGGAACTCACTGTGTAGACCAAGTTTGCCTCGAACTCAGATTCTCTTGCCTCTGCCTTCTGAGCACCTGTATTAAAGGTGTCTGCCCAGCCTATCGACTTTGATAATCTCAGTTCCTGCTCCATCGCTGTGTTGTTAGATTTCGGATATAGGGTTTCACTGTATGGTCCCAGCTGACCTCCAGCCTCAGCCTCCTGAACACTGGGATGGCCACTCCAGCTCCTACTGGTAGAGACATTTTCAAGCACTCTCGGAAGTGAGAGTCATGAGCTCCTGCCGCAGTCTTACTTATCAGCACGGAGCTGTTCTTACTTAATTTGTAGATCCTCACTGACAAGGTTAAGGAAATCCTAGATTCTAGTCTCCCTGGCACCCTTCTAGAGTCAAAGGAAAACCTGAAAGAGCATTTAATCCACAATGTTGGCTGATGTCACTTTTAAGTAGGATCAGTGGCTTTCAAATAAAAAAATTCCATGGAACTGCCATGCAGAGTGTCCTAGAATTTAGTAATTCTGCTAGAAACACACCCTTTCAAATTAAAAAAATAAAATAAATTTATTTTTATTTTACGTATTTGCCTGAATGTATATCTGTTTATCAGGTGTGAGCTTATTTCTATGTAGGCTAGAAGAAATAATTGAATTCCCTAGGTTCTAGGAATTGAACCTGGGTCCTCTGCAAGAGCAACCAGTGCTCAGAACCACTGGGCCATCTCTGCAGCCCCAAAACACACTTTTTTTTCCCTTATGACTTTGAACATAAATGTCACTCTTGAGGGGTTTGTTTGCTGTTGTTGTTTTAATTACATTTATTTATTTGCACACATACTGTCTTTCATATACACAGTGAGAAAGTGGAGCTCAGAGCACACCCTGCAGGTTAGGTACCAGTCTCTCTTCACTTTGTAAGTTCGTTCTGGGAATTGAACTCAAGACGTCAGGCATGGTGGCAAATGCCTGCTGTGTCCCAGGCATCTACATATAGTCTTTGGGGTCCTCTCTTGTCTAGTCCTGTGTATAAGGCTTTGCATTGTCTAGTTCTCTCCACACTGGACAGATGAGAGCTGCCCTGTTTGTGGACACCAGCGCTGTTGACTGAGCTCTGCTCTGACACAGCCATCTCCACTCTCACACATGCAGCCTGACCTTACCTAACGCAGGCCTGGCTCTGGAGCTGCTGCTTCCCATCTCCTCCTGTCCCATAGCCAGGACCTGGTACTGTGTTTGCTCCCGTGGGTTGATCTTCATCTCCTGCTCCTCCTCTCATCCTTTCCACCCAACCCAGAAGCCATGTGTCACCCTGATGTCTTTCAGCTTTGAATCTCATCCTGGTCTGTTGTTGTTAAAACAAAATCCCAACGTTCAATTTACCATATGAAAACTCAGGAACCAGCTGCTGGGGTGAAAGCCTGCTAGCTCAGGGAGAGAGGAAGCACTTAGCTGACCTTCCTGTCCACTGCCGTCTCCATCTCCGCCTCCATGTCTCATCTCAATCCCCCTCCTTGCTCCTTCCTTATGTTCACTCCCTGTCAACTGGTTGCTTGCTCTGCTTCCTGATCTGACTCTATTTAATACTGTATACAGAGAGCTCTTTGGATAAACGGTGTGCTAGGGCAGAGCCACACCACAACAGAGTTTTTTTCTGAGCTCACAATCGTGGGTTCACAATGGGATCAGATGCCCTGCAACACTGGTCTGTTTGCCACAGTCTATTCCCACTCTATCCAAGGAGCCACCATTGTCTTACTAATGAGGCCTCCTACTGTTGTCTCTGCCCCTACAGTCTTCATGGTGGGGTGACTGCCTGTGCTCCTCTGTGGGCCCTCTAACAGCCTGCCATCTCTCCTGCAGGAAAGTAGTAGTCCTGCTGCTTTTACAGAGCAGATATCCCTTCTCCCCTTTCCAATCTTAGTTCACATATCACCTTCTGAGAAAACCTTTTCTGGCTTTCTGTTGAAGGGACAACCGGTGACAGGCATGTAGCTCAGTGGTAGGGTGCTTATCTAGCATGCCCAGGACCCCTGGGTTCAATCCCCTCTGCTATAAAGAATTAATTAGAATACAGCCATTCCCTGTCCCACCCCTGCACTCCCTCCCCCTTTTCTACTTGTTCTACATAGACTTCCATCCCATATTACAATATGTATATGCATGTCCGTTGTCTCTGTCTGTAGAATGTGGCTTCAGATGGGTGAGTGGGAGTGCCTGCGTACTGTACTTAGATTGGTGTGTAGTAGGTGCTCAGGCGTTCAGATCAACCAAGGTTCCTTGTTCTCCAGCTCCTCTTACCTTGTGCCTCTAGTGACTCCATGTTTTCCAGTCTGTGGTTACTCTCATTGGTTAATGAGTTAAATATAATCAGATCTCTTGGTACTACTTATAACTAAGGAAAATGGGTCTTATTTCTTAATGCTTTTGATGGTGACTTTTTTTTAGTCATTTTAGTAAGTAAAAGGTGAGTGGGATTGCCGCTGTGTGCACTGTTGAACAGTCATGTTTGGCTCTGATTGGTCAGGTGGGAGTGCATTATGAGTTGACGGAGGAAGAGAAGTTCTACCGGAATGCACTGACACGCATGCCCGATGGCCCTGTCGCCCTGGAAGAGTCCTACTCTGCAGTCATGGGCATTGTGACTGAAGTGGAGCAGTATGTTAAGGTAAGACACTCTTGGTTCCATCCAGTGCCATGGCTACACTCTCCTAGACATGAAGAGTGTGAGAACAGGGCTGGGATGTGGCTCAATGCTTGGTGGGTTTAATCACCACCAGCACCACCTAAAGAGGGAGAAAGAAAAACTAGGAAGCTTATGGGTCCTGATAGACAGACAGTAAGACTCAGCAGGCAATGTTTGCTTTATTTACTTATACGTTTACCTATTTATCCACCTTCTCTTTCTTTACGCTGAGACAAGGTCTGATTCCTTACTCTAGCCCTACCTGGCCTGGAGTTACTCGCTTTGTACACCAGGCTGACCAGAACCTGGAATTCCCAGTCTCCTGAGAACTGGAACTCGAGTGTCGCCACACCTGACTGGGTCTTACTATGTAGCTTTGGCTGGCCTGGAACTGTGTAGACCAGATTTGCTTTGAACTCACAGAGATCCACCTGTGTCTGCCTCGCAGTGCTAGGATTAAGGTGTGTTCTACCACACCCAGAAATATTTAAGCCAAGAGTAGGATAAATCTTGTGTTGTCTTAACTGTGGTTTTCAAGAAAAGTAAAATTTCCTTCTTGCTGTATAAATTCCAAGACTTTGAAGTGAGGTTCTCTAACGGTGTGAAAACATGACTCTGGACTGTTGGCACAGTGGGTACTAGCATGTTAACCGTTACAGAACTGCAAACTAGAATTGACCTGTTTCTTGTTTGCAGGTTTGGCTTCAGTACCAGTGTTTGTGGGATATGCAGGCAGAAAACATTTACAACAGGCTAGGGGAAGATCTCAACAAGTGGCAAGCTCTCCTGGTTCAGATAAGGAAAGCCAGAGGAACCTTCGACAATGCGGAAACCAAGAAAGAGTTTGGACCAGTGGTGATCGATTACGGCAAGGTGAGCTCGGCTTGTCCGAAGGCACCAGGCAGTGATGAGAGCAGTACTGGTGCTTGGCTCTGGGTGAGAGCTTGGACACTCCAGGAGAGAACTGATGGCGTGCTGTCGTCCACTAAACCTGCAGGTCCAATCCAAGGTGAACTTGAAGTATGACTCCTGGCATAAGGAGGTTCTCAGCAAATTTGGGCAGATGCTCGGCTCGAACATGACAGAATTCCATTCCCAGATCTCAAAGGTGAGAAGACTGGGATGTTGCCCAGGCACTGGCGGCTTCAGGATAAGCCTGATACCATGATAAATCAACCCCTCTCTCCAACAGTCTCGCCAAGAGCTGGAACAGCACTCTGTCGACACAGCCAGTACCTCTGACGCGGTGACCTTCATTACCTATGTGCAGTCTCTGAAACGCAAGATCAAACAGTTTGAGAAGCAAGTTGAAGTGAGTTCTCACATGTGACTCGTGTGTTCTGATGGCAACATGCCACTCTGGTGGAGACTTGTCTAACCCCACACTTGGGAGGCTAGGGCAGGGGAACTGTGAATTTGAGGCCAGATTGGTTTTCATAGCAAGATCTTGTCTCACAAAAGAGGCTGGTGGGGAGCAGAGACATGACTGAGTGGGTAAAGGCCGCTGCTGTCCAGCCTGATGACCTGATTCTTCCCTAGAACCACATGGTAAAGGAGAGAACCAACTTGTACAAGTTGTCCTCTGCCTTCTGCACACATGCTGTGACTCGTGTCCACACACATGTTACACACATACATGCATGTAATAAGTAAACGTAGTATCATGCGAGTCTAGGAGTCTGCACTTTAAAAGCTCTGTGTGTGATTGTTAAGCAGAGTTAGGTTTGAGACTCACTGTCTCTTTAAATCTGTTACTGTTTTCAAGTGCTAAGGATTTGAGTGGGCTGTTATAATTCAGGATAAAGAGATGACGCACGGTGCAGGGTATTCTCTATGCCCAGTTGGTGGTGGTAGAGAAACTGGCAGGTCACTCGAGGCTCTGCACGGAGCCCTCCAACTGTAATAATCTTGAGGTAGACGACTGTAGAAGAGCAGGTACTTGGATCTGTGTGTTCTTCGGTCCCAGGGGACTTGCTTCTTGTTGGGATGTTGGCAGTAGTTTCTCCTATTGATATAGAAAAAAAAATTATCTTTTTAACTTTCAAAGCTCTACCGCAATGGTCAGCGGCTGCTGGAAAAACAAAGGTTCCAGTTCCCACCTTCTTGGCTTTACATTGACAACATCGAGGGTGAGTGGGGGGCCTTCAATGACATCATGCGTCGGAAGGACTCGGCCATTCAGCAACAGGTGGCAAACCTGCAAATGAAGATCGTACAGGAGGACCGAGCTGTGGAAAGCCGGACCACCGATCTGTTGACAGACTGGGAGAAGACCAAACCTGTCACTGTGAGTTTCACTAAGCCTGCCAGCCAGCAGCACAGCCTGGGTCCTTTCTGCCAGACACAGGAGGCCATGCTGAGGCATAGCTTTTCAAGACTAAAGATGTGTTTGCCCTGCAGTAACTAAAAGGCTTCACTGGTAGCCAGTCACTAGGCTAAGGCAGAAGGGTCTATTGAGTATGTGAGCTTATGGCAGCATAGTCAGGTACTGTCAAAATAACAGCGAGGAGTTGGAAACAGAACCGGTGGGGACTTCCCCAGCGTGCGGGTGCTCTGATGTTTACAGTAGTGAGTGGGAAAGCCGTGTCGCCATTTATTTACCTAGAGTGACAGTCATTTAGTAGGAGGAGGTTTTAAATATTTGTTTGTTTATGTCTGTATCCCATGTGCATATAGTGCCTCTGGAGGCCAGAGAGGGTGTCAGATGCCCTAGAATTAGAGTCAGACAGTTGTGAGCTGCCATTTTGGTGCCAAGACTTGAAGCACTGAGCTGTCCCTCCAGTCCCCAGGAGGTGTTTTTAAATGAATAAAATTAGTTTTCCTTGGGGTTGGAGTGACAGCTCGGAGGTTAAGTGCACTGGCTGCTCCTCTAGAGAACTGAGGCTCAATTCCAAGCGCTCACCTGGCGGCTCACTGCTGTGTCCACCTCCAGTTCTAGAGGCTCATCAACCCTCATGTAGATACATATGTAGGCAAAACACCAGTGCATAGGAAATAATAATGTTTTTTAAAAAGATTTATTGTTTTTAAAGTGTTCTTAGGCATGCTCAGGTTTAGAATTTGATTTCCCTAAGTACAGCTCACGCATCTCAAGGCAGCTGCTAGCTAGGCTGCTAGGTGTGGTCTCTGCTTTGTCACTATCGGCTCCAGTACCTCTGAGCCCCAGTGCTCCCCTCTCCTGAGACAGTCCTGCCACTCCCTGTGCTCTGGCTATTTCAGGGCAATCTGCGTCCTGAGGAGGCTCTTCAGGCCCTTACCATATATGAAGGAAAGTTCGGCCGGCTGAAGGATGACAGAGAGAAATGTGCAAAGGCCAAGGAAGCATTGGAACTCACAGACACAGGCCTCCTGAGTGGCAGTGAAGAGCGTGTCCAGGTATGGACCTGTGAGTGGAAAGTCTGGAGAACAGCCCTACCAGACACTGCTGCTGTCCTGGGCCAGCCCAAGGACCCTGCTAGATGCTAAGGTGGTTTTTCTCTTGTTCCTAATTCCTGAGCTGCTTTCATGTTCCAGGTTAACTGCCTTGCCTTCTCAATCACAGGTGGCCTTGGAGGAGTTACAAGACCTCAAAGGAGTGTGGTCAGAGCTTTCTAAGGTCTGGGAACAAATTGATCAAATGAAGGAGCAGCCGTGGGTCTCAGTTCAGCCTCGTAAGGTACTTGTTGCAGCGGATGTCTGCAATTCTGTCTGTGTGTTCGCTGTCACTTATACCCTATGTATTGTTTATGTGGTTCATACGAACTGAAAGTTTGTTTTAGAGCCATTCAGAAGGTTTGTAGCTCAGTGAGTAGAGTGCTTGCCCAGCATGCATAAAACCTTAGGTTTAGTCCCCAGACTCTGGGTGATGGAAGCAGGTGGGCCTTTGTAACCTCAAGGCTAGCCTTGGATAAATTCATGAGACCATGTCTTAGAAGAAAAAGTAAAAACCCACATTTAGTGGTTGGGTGGGGGTGGAGTGTGTGTCTGTGACTCCGACTCCGACTCCATTCTCCTGTGACTCCTGACAGCTTCGACAAAACCTAGACGGCCTCTTGAACCAACTAAAGAACTTCCCTGCAAGGCTTCGGCAGTATGCCTCCTATGAGTTTGTTCAGAGGCTGCTGAAAGGCTACATGAAGGTAGGTGACTGCCACACATGGGTGTTGGATGTCTTATCAAAAGGCACCTGTTCATGTAACTGTTTGCCCTGGAACAGATAAACATGTTGGTAATTGAATTGAAATCAGAAGCACTTAAAGACCGGCACTGGAAACAGCTGATGAAGAGGCTTCATGTTAATTGGGTTGTTTCGGAGCTGACCCTGGGCCAGATCTGGGATGTTGACCTTCAGAAGAACGAGGCTGTGGTCAAGGACGTGCTGCTAGTGGCTCAAGGGGAGATGGCTTTGGAAGAGTTCTTGAAGCAGGCAAGTGATGGGAGTGGCTGTCAGGCTGTTGTGTGGATTTGACCAGGTAAAATGAAGCTTTATTGTATCGTCCAGTCGTCTCTGTCCCCTAATGTCGGCTGCCCCTGCAAATGTTTGAGTGTTGATTTGTACGGCTAACGGCCTCTTCCTGGTCCCACCCAGATACGGGAGGTGTGGAACACATACGAACTAGACTTGGTCAACTATCAGAACAAGTGCCGCCTGATCCGAGGCTGGGATGACCTCTTCAACAAGGTCAAGGAGCACATCAACAGCGTCTCTGCCATGAAACTCTCTCCGTATTACAAGGTACTCCAGTTATACCTCAGATGCCGAGTTATTTAAACTGTAATCCTAATTTGTAATTTTCAGTGAGCTCTAGCGTATCTGAGTGAAAAGGTTAGCGGCTGAGCTCTGTCCTCCTGTGTACCCACTAGGTTTTTGAGGAAGATGCCCTGAGCTGGGAGGACAAGCTGAACCGAATCATGGCTCTCTTTGACGTGTGGATTGATGTGCAGAGGCGCTGGGTCTACTTGGAAGGCATCTTCACAGGCAGTGCGGACATCAAACACCTGCTGCCTGTGGAAACCCAGCGCTTCCAGAGGTACAGCTTCAGTGGGTGGTCGGGCACTGGCAGGGCCGGTGAGCCCTCTGCAGAGTCTGACCCCACTCTCCTTTGTTTTCCAGTATCAGCACGGAGTTTCTGGCTCTGATGAAAAAAGTCTCCAAGTCTCCACTTGTGATGGATGTTCTGAACATACAGGGAGTGCAGAGGTCTCTGGAAAGGTTGGCCGACCTGCTCGGGAAGATCCAGAAAGCACTGGGAGAGTACCTGGAACGGGAGCGCTCATCTTTCCCCAGGTGAGCCTGAGACATGAAGTTGAGCTGTGCTGTGCTCCTCTGTCCTCTTCCCTTTGCTGCTGCTGCTGCTCAGTTTTGGTGGGAAGGATTTTGATGGCAGTGACTGAGCCTCTGCTCTCCACGCTCAGCTCTGACACTCTGAACTCCCAGCCTCCCACCCTAATCTTACTAACCAGCGTTGCTGAGCTCGTTTTCTCTGTAAGCCACTTGAATCGCCCAGGATCTAGCTCTGCTGTCTCCCGAGTGCTCGCTCCTCTTTTCCAAGGAGTTTGTGTGGGGCGATGTTTGTTTTGACAGCAGATGCTGTCAAAATGACTTAAGTGAATGACACTGAATCCTCCCAAGTCTTACTGTAAACGGGTCTCTCACCAAGGCCTGGCGGATGTTTGTATGAGATCTGAGTTCAGGCCTGAGGTCTCTCTTGTAGCTGCTTCCTCTTGTACTGACATTTTGCTCAGTCACCCTCTGTGCACCAGGCAGTAGCAGCTGGGTTGTTTTGATTTCAGGTTCTACTTTGTGGGTGATGAGGACTTGCTTGAAATCATTGGAAATAGCAAGAATGTGGCCAAGTTGCAGAAGCACTTCAAGAAAATGTTCGCTGGTGTTTCCAGCATCATCTTAAATGAGGACAACTCTGTGGTCCTCGGCATTTCATCCCGAGAAGGGGAGGAGGTAAGCACAGCATGTTTGTGGCTTAGAAACTTCCTCACACTCGAACTCCTTTAATTCTTGACATGACTTTTTATCTCCAGGTTATGTTTAAAACTCCAGTGTCCATCACTGAACACCCCAAAATCAATGAATGGCTCACTCTGGTGGAAAAGGAGATGAGAGTCACCTTGGCAAAACTTCTGGCAGAGTCTGTTACAGAAGTAGAGATTTTTGGAAAAGCAACTTCTATTGACCCAAATACCTACATTACTTGGATTGATAAGTACCAGGTAATCTTTAATAAAAGCAAGCAGGCTGAAGATCTTAGCTCGAGTGGACTTGAAGATGATGGTAGCTGGTCTTGGCTACTTTGTGAGTTCTTCTTGTTCCCACTCATTATCCTCCTGGTTTCACCCCTTATCATTAGATACAAGAGAAAGGATAGAGGGGAGGGAGATCTCTGAATCTCATTTCTTTCCTTTTGTTTCTTGGAGCATAACTACTGACAAATCATAGCCGATCTCCTTAAATGACCAACAACCTCTTGGGGCCCTTACATTTATATACCCTCTGAAGAGTTCCCAGAATTCCAAATGTCACACAATCACAGAGACTGTCTGCATCTGTCAGAACCGTGACTCTGCTAGAGCACAAGGCAAATCATAGCTACTGCAGGCAGTCCGAAGCAGCCGCACACCCCACACCTGGGATTAAAATGAAAGCATGTTCCTGTAATATTTCTGTGTTTTTAAAGAAACCAACATTCCAAAATTGTCCCTACAAATGACCCCTTGGGAACCAGGCAATGGCACCTGTAGTCAGGCTCTTTGGGGAGGGGTGTTGAGACATGAAGGCCAGTTGAGTGGTGAATTCAGAGCCAGTCCAAGCAGCAGTGATACTTTATCTCAAAAAACAAAACAACCAATAACCTTGTGTGCCTCCTGTCTTTTTCCCTAGGCCCAGCTAGTGGTATTGTCAGCCCAAATAGCCTGGTCTGAGAACGTGGAGAATGCGCTAAGCAACGTTGGGGGAGGTGGTGATGTGGGACCCTTGCAATCTGTGCTGAGCAATGTGGAGGTCACACTCAACGTCTTAGCAGACTCTGTCCTCATGGAGCAGCCCCCTCTCCGAAGGAGGAAGCTGGAGCACTTGGTGAGCCTCACGCCTTAACCTCACCTCACCTCTTAGCCCGAGCAGTGAAATTAAAAGATGCTTTAAAATGTGCCTCTTGTATCAAAAGAAAAATAAGCTGGGAGTTGGGGGGTCCACACCTATAACCTTAGCTTTGGGAAGGGAGCCCGGAGTTCTAGGCTAGCCTGGCTTACATGAGGCTTTTGACCATGGCAGTGCATGGACACAGGTATTCTATGTGCGCCTGGGTAGTTTTTGTTCTGTGCCTCTCTAATCTCAGTGAAGGCCAGGCTGATAGAGTGTGCTGCACAGGTATGAGGGTCTGAGCGCCAGTGCCCAGTCCTGACGAGAACTGTTCAGAGAACAAAGGGAGTGCCTCTGGCCTCTGCACACCCGTGTACTCAGAGACCCTCCAAAGTATGCTTGTGGACGAGTCAGGACAATATGAGAGAAAGAGTGTAGCCAGCTTTGGTTTTGTTCTTTTGGTTTTAAGTTTTTTCGAAACAGGGTTTCTCTGTGTAGCCCTGGCTATCCTGGAACCCACTCTGTAGACCAGGCTGGCCTTGAACTCACAGATGTTTGCCTGCCTCTGCCCCCCAAGTGCTGGTATTAAAGGTATGCGCCAATACCACCAGCCATGACCAGCTCTTTGCATCTTCCTCCCAGAGGGGTGGCGGCAGCAGCAGCATGGGTGCATAGGGTGGGCAGCCTAGGGTGCATATGAGGACGCTGCTCTGTCACATTCAACTGCTCTGAATTCAGGGATTTCACTTAGGAGGGTTTGGGCTTTTGTGTTTTCTGCAACTCAGTGATGCTGTTGTTTGGATAACATTTCCAGTGTCCCTTCTGGTGAAGTTCTGTTTGCAGTTTGGAATATTTGCTGCTAGTCACTGTAACTGGGCCTGAAGCCTAATTTAAATTTTATAGATAATCTGCAGACCCAAACAGCACAATGTTTCTTAGCTTATGATAAATTTTTACTTCCTCAGATCACAGAGTTGGTTCACCAAAGAGATGTTACCAGGTCCTTGATCAAAAGCAAGATTGACAACGCCAAATCTTTCGAATGGCTCAGCCAGATGAGATTTTACTTTGACCCCAAGCAAACGGACGTGTTACAGCAACTGTCCATTCAGATGGCCAATGCCAAGTTTAACTATGGCTTTGAGTACCTGGGCGTTCAAGACAAGTTGGTTCAGACACCCCTCACTGACCGTTGCTATCTGACAATGACACAGGCTTTGGAGGCCAGGCTTGGAGGCTCCCCATTTGGTGAGTTACTTCACAGACCTGGGCGGGCGGAATCGTGCAGATGTTTTTACACACTAACACTAAGCTGATGGTTTGCATGTGTTTCTCTACTCCATGTTTTTATGTTCTAAGGTCTTTAATTTCCTTGCATTTATTATAGCAATTTTTAAATTTAATGGCCTTTTTCAAGCCAAGGATTTACAAGGTAATGTACTTGAGTACTAAATTATTTCTCTCCCCAAATAATAGGACCTGCTGGAACCGGAAAGACAGAGTCCGTCAAAGCCCTTGGCCATCAACTGGGTCGGTTTGTCTTAGTTTTCAACTGTGACGAAACCTTTGATTTCCAGGTGAGAACTTTTTTGCAGCATCTGAAATCATTAGGCTTCGTCTCTCTCTCCCAGCCCCAGTGCAGGCAGGCCTTCCCTGGGGCAGTTCCTGTTTCCCCTGCAGCAGAGCCGCCCAGCACACACTGAAGCCTGCTTGACTTTCAGTCTCAAAGTTAACTGTTAATGTTTGTCTAGGCTGGCCGCTGCTTGCCTGCCTGCCTGCCTGCCTGTCTGCCTGCCTGCCTGCCTGCCTGCCTGTCTGTATCTGTGTGTCTGAGACTGGGTTTCCTTGTATAGCCCAAGCTGACCTAGAACTCACAGTCCTCCTATCTCAGGGCTAGCAGGCGTCACGTCACCTCTAGCAGAAATTACCCTCCCTTCCCAAACCAGGGTCAAACCGAGAACTTGAAGCATGCTGTTGCTCTAACCCTATGCTACACCTTCAGCTCTAGAAAAGGAAAAACCTGAGGTAATGTCTATAGCTGAAGGAAATAAGTATCATGGAAAATGTTTTCCACGCTAACAAAACAGTGTTAGAATAGAAACTATAGTTTTGTCAGAAGGATTTTATTGGCACAGGATGGCAGATGCATTTCTCAGTACACTTTGTAGTGGTGATGTTTTTTATGTGAATGAGGAATGAGTAACTGAGTGTCCATATTGGGATGTAGATGGTATTCTCATTTTGAAGGGAGAAGTTGTAGGTTTCAGAAGATGTGACTTGCTCAGAGTTGGACAAGTCAGCCATAGTTAGCACAGGCAGCACAGCTCACACTATAAAGATGTCTCCCCACAGTCTTGGAGGCCAGAAGCCCACCATGGTTTTGATGGGTCTGTCTCCCAGTGAGGCCTCTCTGCCTTGTGTGTACGTTGTTTACCCACCTCCTAAGCATGTGCAGAGAGGAAGAGAGCGATAGTCAGAAGGATGGACTCCGGTGACTTACTCTTGCAAGAACCCCAGTCCTCTGTGATCAGTGTCTCCCTTCATGTTCCCTCCTGTGGACCTATGTCCGAGTACTGGAGCATTAGGGTTAGGGTATGGAGGAAAGACGCTGGGCAGGGACACGCGGCAGTCCATAACAAATGATTTAAGCCTCTTCGGTTCTTTTTACTCTAGGCGATGGGACGTATCTTTGTGGGGCTGTGCCAAGTGGGCGCATGGGGCTGCTTTGATGAGTTTAACCGCCTGGAGGAGCGGATGCTCTCAGCTGTATCCCAGCAGGTGCAGTGCATACAAGAGGCACTTCGGGAACATTCCAACCCCAACTATGATAAGAGTAAGACTTCTGTGGTTTTTGTTTTGTTCTGGTTTTTGTTTGTTTTGTTTGGATGACTAAGGAGCTGGGAGGAAATCCGATGTGAGCTCATTTACACTCCCACAAGCAAGCACTACAGTGAATCCTGGTTGGAGACTGGTGTGCGGGCTGGGTGGTTTGGGATCAGTTTTGCTTCCTGTGGTGGCAGCAGCAGTACCAGTTCCTGTGGGTCCTGGAGCAGAGCGTCCTTTGCAAGGCCAAGGCCACAGCACATTCCCTTCCACATGCAAACCCCACAGTGGCCCTTGGGAGGCTTTTCCTTTCAACCTCACTGGAAAGCCAGCCTCCTTAGTACTTGCTTGACCTCAGTGCTCCCACTGTGTGGCCTGTAGAGTCCTCCGTTAGCCCAGCAGTAGCTGCTCTGGAAGGCTCCAGGGTGGCCTTGCTCTCTGCACCTAACAGCGCCCAGGCACATGTGATAGAGGGAAGCTTGTGCAGAAGATACCCTTGCTGTGAAGCTGGGTAGGCGAGACACTTCCCATCTGCACCTGCTTCAGCCTTTTCTTGTTGACTTTGTTTTTCACAGACGTTTCTGTGTAGCTCTGTAGACCTAATGTCCTGGCATTAGCTCTGTAGACCAGGCTGGCCTCTGTCTCCCAAGTGCCAAAGGCATGCACCGCCACCGAATGGCTTTTTTGTTTACTTTTACTCTATAGTAATAACAACTTGCGTTAGACTCTTCCAGACCTGAAGAAAAGAGGACCATCAGGGCAGTCCTGTAGTCTCTCACAGAGTAAACACACACACTCTTAAGTAGGCAGCTGGAGGGTTTGCTTTGTAAGTTGAGCTGATGCTAAGAGGAGGTGATTCTCATGATTCTTGGTTGTCACTTGGATTCACTGACAGGTTTGGTCCCCTCTTGCCCTTGTGACATTCAGCATTGCTTGCACATTCAGTGAGCCTCTGGTGACTTGATAGGTACCTTCTCTGTGCCTGACTGTGGCAGTAGTCATAGAGGAGTTGACCTGGCTGGAGAGAGTAACCCAGGAGTCCTGGGCTTTGGTCTTGAGGTCGAGTGAGTAGTGTTTTGTCATCTTAGAGACTGAATATTTTCTGTGTCTTTAGTAAGTTTATGTCATCTCATTTCAGCCTCAGCCCCCATTACTTGTGAGCTGCTGAACAAACAGGTCAAGGTTAGCCCAGACATGGCTATCTTCATCACCATGAACCCAGGCTATGCCGGTCGATCAAACCTCCCTGACAACCTCAAGAAGCTCTTCCGGAGCTTGGCGATGACTAAGCCTGACCGGCAGCTGATCGCCCAGGTCATGCTGTACTCACAGGGCTTCCGGACTGCTGAGGTCCTTGCCAACAAAATCGTCCCGTTCTTTAAGTGAGTAGCTGAGAGCCAGTCACGGGCATGTGTCCAGCTGGTCTGATGGTTATTGTTGCTGTCCAACCCCACGTCTCTCATGCCTGTATCACTCCTTCACGCTGTTTGCTTAAAGGGCACTCATTTAAAGAGCCTTTTCTCTTTCAGACTGTGTGATGAGCAGCTGTCTTCTCAAAGCCATTATGATTTTGGGCTTCGAGCTTTGAAGAGTGTGCTTGTAAGTGCGGGCAATGTGAAGAGGGAGAGGATCCAGAAGATAAAGAGAGAGAAAGAAGAGCGAGGGGAAGCTGTTGATGAAGGAGAGATTGCTGAGAACCTGCCTGAGCAGGAGGTTTGTGCACCGTGCTTTCATTGTTTCCCCTGCACTCGGTAGACCAGTGTGGCTTGGGAACTGAACCCATTATTTACTGTGTAGCCTAGGCTAGTCTTAACTTCATGGCTATCCTCATCCTCCCAAGTGCTGAGATCACAGGTACCCACCACCACACACGGCTTACAAGTGCTGTTGAAAACATGCATGTTCTGAAATTCACCTTAGGACACTTAGGTCAAGACCCTGAGTTCTCAGTTTGATCCTCCTGCCTGGGGTTCTGGGGTTCTTCCTTCCACTCCATAGATTCTGATCCAGAGTGTCTGCGAGACAATGGTGCCCAAGCTGGTGGCAGAAGATATCCCGCTGCTCTTCAGTCTCCTGTCAGATGTGTTCCCTGGAGTCCAGTACCACCGTGGGGAGATGACAGCTCTTCGAGAAGAGCTGAAGAAAGTGTGTCAGGAGATGTACTTGACATATGGCGATGGAGAAGAAGTTGGCGGGATGTGGGTGGAAAAGGTACTGTAACTTGCTGCTCCCAAGACCACAGGCTCCCTGCCATCTGCGGACACTGGTTCACCAAGGCCAGGGTGGGCAGTGTGACTTAGATTTGCCCAAGGCTTGCTTGAGTGTCCCTTTACTAACACACAGGTAGCAAAACATGTCTCATACATGTAGCACTAACTCTAAAAATGCCGACCAAAAGTATAATAATGAAAATTGGTTTGTGCCTTTTAGGATTTCCCAGTCCCCTCAGTTAAGTTTTGGTTGACAGTCAGCTGGGGTTCCTTTCTGAACCAGTTTCTTTCCTTCCTCTGCTCTGTTATTTATACCCACTGTGTGTATTGACCTCAGTACTCTATATTGAAATAGTCCTTTCCTTTTGATCTTTTCTCATCCTTGGAGAATCTTTGGATGTTTCCATATACAGAGAGCATAGAAGATATCTACTCCACTGGCTCAGACTTCCTCCCTGGTGTAGAAATGTCTTGGAGATATGGTTTCCACACACTCTTGGGGTTTCCTGGCTTTAGGAACTCAGAAGATCTGTTTCTTGCTCACTGCCCCCAGAAATGGCACAGAGCCCATCTGTCTCTCTCCCCTGATGGTCTCGGTGCTGATCTCTGGCCTTGCAGGTTCTCCAGCTTTATCAGATCACCCAGATTAACCATGGCCTGATGATGGTTGGGCCTTCAGGAAGTGGGAAGAGCATGGCCTGGCGTGTGCTGCTGAAGGCTCTTGAGAGGCTTGAGGGTGTGGAGGGTGTGGCCCACATAATTGACCCCAAGGCCATCAGCAAAGACCATCTCTACGGAACCTTGGATCCCAACACCAGGGAGTGGACAGATGGACTCTTCACACATGTGCTGAGAAAGTATGTTTCCTCTGTTTGATGGTTGCATTTCCGGGACTGTAGGGTCCAAGCACTTGCAGTCACCCTGTTCACACAAGTAACAGAATCCATTGGGAGGGTAAGCATTTTAAATCCAGGAATCCTGGGTTGAGTAAGCCTTTGAAATTTTTTTCAAATTAGGATCATAGACAATGTGAGAGGTGAGCTGCAGAAACGCCAGTGGATTGTCTTTGATGGCGATGTGGACCCTGAGTGGGTGGAGAACCTGAACTCCGTGCTAGATGACAACAAGCTCTTGACCCTGCCTAACGGAGAGCGCCTGAGCCTGCCACCCAATGTGAGTGACCGCCAGCCTGTGGCTCCGCAGAGGCTCCTTAGGTGTCCTCTCCCCCTCTCTGCCCCACTATTCCCAGTTCCACAGTCCAAGACTTGAGCTAGCCATGTCATCTTGAGCCGGGAAGTACTAAGTAGAGCATCCCAGAGTTAAGCAGCTGACAAGTTTTAGGTAACTTCTAAAGTCTGTCAGTAAGTCACGGTGACTGATTTGTAAATTGAACTTTATCAGAGGTGCGTGTGTAGGACACCTGGTGTACACAGGGCTCACTGTAGGCTTGGCTGGGGAGGTATGAAGAGGAGCAGTGTGAGAGAGAGATGCTGGGGTCTGTTGGCTGATGTTTGTGTCAGCGCTGATGGTTACAGCTCAGAAACAAGCTAAGCCTAGTCTTGAAGTGTGTACTTCTTACCAGCCCTTCGTTAGTCTCATCAGGCCCCTCTGTGACTGATTGCCCCGTAGATTCTGACTCTGGTCTGATAGCTTGGGTTTTGTAAGATAGATGACTCTACAGTTAAGGTTCTGATTCTGACCTCCTTAGAATCTTAGCCCCACTGTTGACCAGATGAGACATCTGGGCAGGTGGCCTAACTCTGGATGTAAGTGGAGATAGAATGGGCCTGTGGTTCAGGTGGATGAGTTCGGGTGTGCAATGTGAGAGCCGTATTTATAGGAGAAACCTGCCCACTGAGGCCTGCCATGACAGCACCAATGAGGCAGCTGCGCCCCAGGCCAACAGGGACTTTCCACAGGGCATAGTTTCTTCCCCAAATTCTTACCAAGAGAACGTATTAGTATTGTAGCCATATGAGCTGTATATATATATTTTTTAAAGTGCAAAAAAAAAAATTTAGAATACTCTTTCAGTATACATTATAGATAAGGAAATGTTAATATTCACATTTTAACTTGCCTAATTCTTCCTTCAAGGTGCGAATAATGTTTGAAGTGCAGGACTTGAAGTACGCAACGCTGGCCACCGTGTCCCGCTGCGGCATGGTGTGGTTCAGTGAGGACGTGCTGAGCACGGACATGATCTTCAATAACTTCCTGGCCAGGCTGCGCAGCATCCCCCTGGACGAAGGGGAGGACGAGGCCCAGCGTAGGCGGAAAGGCAAAGAAGACGAAGGGGAAGAGGCAGCTTCTCCAATGCTGCAGGTGTGAAGGCTGCCCCTCCTCTGGGGCCACAGGCCTGCCTCCAGGAAGATGGAGTGAGACCAGCACTTAGCAGAGAGTAAACGTTAAGTAGTTATTAGAAAACTTAGAAGTGAGGAAGTCACATGACTCAGTGGTAAAGACACTTGCCTCTACTTTATCTGAGTCTGATCTCTGGATCCCACAAGTTGTCCTTTGGGTATTATGACATGCATACACACGTGTTCTCTCTCTCTCTCTCTCTTTCTCTCTCTCTCTCTCTCTCTCACACACACACACACACACACACACACACCATACATGATAATTTTAAAATATAAAGTGCGTTTCCATTTACTTTATTTTATTAGTCTTTGTAATTCATGCGTGACTGCCCTTGTCTGAGATACGGTGAAATGTAGTGTCCCTGTGGAACCATTAGTGTGAAGAAATGAGGAATGAGGCTTGGCTGTTATATTGTTAACCAAAATTTACTTATTTCCAGGTCACTGACCCTCCCACGGACTTAGGTTAGCATAGATGGAAACCCCCTCACCATTTTTAAAGACAGGGTCTCATGTAGCTCAGGCTAGCCTGGAATTCACAATCCTCCTGCCTCAGCCTCCCTGATGTTGTCTGCCTCTGGTATTTTGAAATGGTTGTTGTACATTTTGTTCTTTCTTTTAGATTCAAAGAGATGCAGCGACGATCATGCAGCCATACTTCACGTCCAACGGCCTAGTCACCAAGGCCCTGGAGCACGCCTTCAAGCTGGAGCACATCATGGACCTGACACGGCTGCGCTGCCTGGGCTCACTCTTCTCCATGCTGCACCAGGCCTGCCGCAACGTGGCACAGTACAATGCCAACCATCCTGATTTCCCCATGCAGATTGAGCAGCTGGAACGCTACATTCAGGTCAGGGGCGGTCCTGGCACCGTGGGGCCTGAGAAGCTCTAAAACGCTGTGTCATGTTGAACATGTTGTCCCCGGTAACGAATGGTCAAGCTTTCATGGGGAGGCAGGGGCTAAGAGTCAGAGGGAGGGGACCCACTGGCCAAGGAGGCTTCAGACCTGACTCTGCCACCAGTGTCTTTCATTTGGTTCAGATTTCATAAAAATTCAACTTAATCTAATTTTTCCGTAGCGATATCTGGTTTATGCCATCCTCTGGTCCTTATCTGGAGACAGCCGGCTGAAAATGAGGGCAGAGCTGGGCGAGTACATCAGAAGGATCACCACTGTACCACTGCCCACTGCACCCAACATACCCATCATTGACTATGAAGTAAGCATGGTGTGACACAGCCTTTCGGGAGATCTGAGTGTGATTTGTCATCGTAGAACAGCGCCTTTCCTGAACTTGGCATTAATCTTGTAGTGTCTTTGGTTGTGCAAGACAGCAGGAAGTGTGGATGAGCCTGTCCTGTCCGTATTTTGGAGATTTAAACTGTTCAAACGAGTCCTGGAGGACAGGGCACAGTAGCCACAGAGTGACTTATCCCCATCTTGTATGTAGGTGTCCATCAGTGGAGAGTGGTCGCCGTGGCAGGCCAAGGTGCCTCAGATTGAAGTGGAGACACACAAGGTAGCAGCCCCAGATGTTGTCGTGCCAACACTAGATACAGTCCGCCATGAAGCTCTCCTGTACACTTGGCTGGCTGAACACAAACCCCTGGTCTTATGTGGCCCTCCTGGGTCTGGCAAGACCATGACGCTCTTCAGCGCCCTCCGGGCCTTGCCTGACATGGAGGTAAGACCAGGAGATAATATAGTATAAACAAGTGAACTGTGAAATGGCGTCTTGAACATTGAAGCTCATTTTGTATCTGCTTACCAAAGGTTGTGGGCCTAAACTTCTCCAGTGCCACTACACCAGAGCTGCTGCTGAAGACGTTTGATCACTACTGCGAATACAGACGCACACCTAATGGTGTTGTCTTGGCTCCTGTTCAGCTTGGAAAGTGGCTGGTCTTGTTCTGTGATGAAATCAACTTGCCAGATATGGACAAGTACGGTACACAGAGAGTCATCTCCTTCATCAGACAGGTGTGTGTGCCAGGGCCTCTTCTCCCCACTGTGGTGGTCATCCACATCTTGCTCCTAACTGTAACGCGCTCTTTCCCTTCAGATGGTGGAGCATGGAGGCTTCTATCGTACCTCAGACCAAACATGGGTGAAGCTAGAGAGAATCCAGTTTGTTGGGGCTTGCAATCCACCCACTGACCCTGGGAGAAAGCCCCTCTCACATAGGTAAGCAGCTCCATGGACTGCTGCCCACTGTGTCACGTGTGTGTGCATGCATATGACACACACACACCACACAGACACACACACAGACACACACACACACCACAGACACACGTGGTGTCTAGGACTGCCGTGAGCACAGTACAGCAGCAGTCTGATTTAAATTACAAAAATAGAGAAGATGGACTGGCCAGGTGTGTTGGTGAGTAAAGGAGGTTTCTGCCAAATGTGACAACCTGTGTTCAGTTCCTGATACTTAAAGGATAGAAAGAGAAAACCAACATATGCAAGTTGTCTTCTGACTTCCACAAGCACAGTGTGATGGGGCAGAGGGAGGTGGTATGTACACGTATGTTCATGTATGTGTGTCTCCACTAATTGATTGAAACACTGCATATGAAATGATCCCTCCTGGGCTAATTATCCTGTACTGTAACCAAGAAGGTAGGTTAAAAATAAAATCATTAATAGTTGGGCAAGAGGCCTCGCCATCTGAGCTCATAGTAAAACCATCTCAAGATTTTTTTTTTTTTTTTTTTTTAAAAAAAGCAAATCGTTAGCCAAAGGCAGTTGTCCAGTGCCTGACATGCAGCAGATGGGTGCTGGGTTCAGTCCCTGCGATACCACAAAGAATAACTAGGAAAGGAAAGAAAAAAAGGAGAGGGAAGGAGGCCCACACGTGTCTGCAAGGCCAGAGCAGGGCTAGAATAAGGCTGAATTCTTTGCTGGGTTATTCCAGTGTTGTGTAATTACCAGAAGTATTCGGGGGTTAGCTTTGACATCGGTCCTGTTGTGTGGATTTGGGTGCTGGTGGCTTTGAGTCCATGGTGAGGTGCCAAACTCTGCTGTCCTGGTGCAGATTCTTACGCCACGTGCCTGTTGTATATGTGGATTACCCCGGACCAGCCTCCCTGACACAAATCTATGGCACCTTCAACCGCGCCATGCTGAGGCTCATTCCCTCGCTCCGCACCTACGCAGAGCCCCTGACTGCCGCCATGGTGGAGTTCTATACCATGTCACAGGTACGTGACAGCTCTGCTCCTCACGGCTACTTCCCTTTGCGGGGGAGGGGACTTGCTGAGCAACTGGGATCCAGTAGGTCTGGTGGCACAGGTTTGTCATCTCGGGTGCCTAGGAGGTTGAGGCAGGAGGATTGCAAGCCCATCATTTGATATTCATTGGACATGTTTTTGTTTTTTAAATTTTGTTTTTTCGAGACAGGCCTGGTTTCTCTGTGTAGACCAGGTTGTCCTGCAACTCAGAAGTCCGCCTGCCTCTGCCTCCCAAATGCTGGGATTAAAGGCGTGCGCCACCACTGCCTGGTCATTGGACATTTTAAAGATGACGTTAAGGGTGGTAGTGAAATGGTTCAGGTTGTGCTTGCCACCAAGCCTGATGACCCCAGGAACCACATGATCCAAGCAGAGAACCGACTCACTCAAGTTGCCCTCTGATAGATCTACTCCAGTACACGCATGCTCACAAAGTTAATGCCTTCTGAGTGTCGTGATTAAATACATTTAAATATATATGCCTGGCTTTTTTGTTTTTTCTTTTATGTTTTGTTTTTCAAGACAGGGTTTAACTGTGTAGCCTTGAGTCTCATGCTATAGGGCAGGCTGCCTCTAACTCAGAGATCTGCCTAGGATCAAAGGTGTGCACCACCATCCACCACCCCGCCTGTTTTGTTTTTTTGTTTGTTTTTTTGTCTGTTTTTTTTAGATAGTGTCTTATGGATCCCAGGCTGACTTGGAACTCATTACTTAGCAAAGGGTGACACTGAACTCTGCCTCCCACAGGCTGGGTCCAGGGTGTGGGCCTCACCTCACACTAGATGCTTGTTTCATTGTAAAGTGAGAAGAATGGATGTAATTTCAGTTTGTGGCATCATGCCTTGTTGGGAGTTTTTGGAGGGGAAGGCTGTGTTTGTCCTCTGATCTTTATGGGAGTTTATTCATTTTATCAGTCTCTGGGCTGGAACCCGCGGCCTCTGACACCTGGACAAGTGCTCTAGCAAAAGCGGCCTAGCTGTTCCAACCTTAACTGCGTCCTAGTTCGTTCTTGAATATTTTAGGTCTCTTTACTACAGAATGTTTATAGCATTTTACCGTTTAACCTCTTTACATTGGCAGACATTTACATAGGCTTCCGTTTTTCCTCCAGGAGAGATTCACTCAAGACACACAGCCACACTACATCTATTCGCCCCGTGAGATGACTCGGTGGGTAAGAGGAATCTTTGAAGCACTGAGGCCCCTGGAGACATTGCCTGTTGAAGGTCTTATTCGCATTTGGGCACATGAAGCCCTTCGTCTCTTCCAAGACAGGTAAGGAAGGCCAAGGATCCTCTGATGACATCCTTGTGTCTTTGCATTCTGAGGTTCCATCAGCATCTGTGCAAGGCTGGCCCACCCATGGAGGAATCAGGTGGGTAGACAGAGTGGAGGCCGCCTGGCATGTTTTGATGTGGATCACAGCCACCCCCAGTTCTTGATTTCATGGGATTCCTCAGTCTTTGCTGCTGCTGTGTGATTGGACAAGGCATTTCTGGGAACTTTTTAAACCAACACCAGCACCCCACACACAGCACCGATGGGGGCTTTACACAGCACGGCCCACTGACAAGATGGACTCCCAGTCATCCGCAGGGCACCACTCCACTTCTTCCCAGCACTCCCTGTCTCAGCCTGTCCTCTGAGCTGAGGTGCTCTGCTGGCACCAGGGCTTTTGCTGTGACACTAAGTGGCCGAGTGCTGTGGGCGGCGCATCCTCCAGTTGGAGTCACAGGCAGAGCGTTGCTTCTCTCCTCTTTCAGGGTGTCTGGAAATTACTCATACTTTTGTTATCTTTATAGTTCAGTATAGTTTCCATTTTATAATAAACGCTTATTTTTCCTCCTCACCCTAGCCAGCCCCTTTTTTCCTCCCATGGTTTTAATCTGAAATATTTGAGTATAATAGTTGTATTTTAGACTGATTTTTATGTTTGCGAGATTGGGTTTCTAAACAGCAGTACTTTTTTGTTTGTTTTGAGACAGGGTCCCAGTATGCAGCTCTAGCTATTGAAACTTAATATGTAGACCAGGCTGGCCTTTAACTCGCAGAGATTCTACTGCCTCTGCCTCCTGAGTGTTCAGATTGAAAGCATATGCCACCATGCTCAGCTCACTTGCCGCTTTTCTTATCTGTGTGTGCGAGTCTTTGAGTGCAGTCCTCAGGCAGAGGCCGAGTCTTACGTTCTACTAAGTTGAGCTTCAGGAAGATGTTCTAAGTGAGGCCTGAGGGGAGGGAAACAAGCAAACAAACAAACCAAGGAGCCATCAAAATAGACAAAGTTAGCCATTAAAATAGACAAAATAGACAAAGGGCACACATGTGCAGTCTGCGTTTTATCAGCTGCTGTTTTGGAGAAGGCTGTTGTCATTACAGGAACTGTCTTCTCTGTTGCTGACAACAAAATTGTAATTATTACAGAGTACCACAGAGAAAATTTTATGTTGACTGAAACCAAAATAATTATACATGTAAATTCTGTTTTGCAAACCTAGCATGATTATACTTACCTGTAAAATACTAGCACTTGGAAAAATGGGGCAGGATTTTGAATTCAAGGCAAAATTGGCTATAAACTGAGACTGCCTAGAAATGTGTGTTTTCACGTGTACACACACAGACCCCCACATGCACACACACACTAACTGGGAAGCGCCCTTCTCTTTTTATAGGAGGACAACTCACATCTGTCAGTCAGAAGCTTTCATACAGACTGCTCACAACCACCTGTTTTTAGTGTGCTGTATTTTAGGCTGAGTTTTATGTTTGTGAGATTGGGTTTCTAAACAGCAGTACTTCCTTGTTTTGAGACAGGGTCCCAGTATGTAGCTCTGGCTATTGAAACTTAATATGTAGACCAGGCTGGCCTTTGCCTTGCAGAGATTCTCTTGCCTCTGCCTCCTGAGTGTTCCCAGCAACCACATGGTGGCTCACAACCATCTATAATGGGATCTGATGCCCTCTTCTGATCCGTCTGAAGACAGTTACAGTGTACTCCTGTACATAAAATAAATGAATAATTCTTTTTTAAAAAAATCAGTCATGTGTGATGTTAGGTGCCAGGGTTCTGTGTCAGCATCAAAACAATTAGATTGCTTAAGTCTCAGTCCCCACCCCTGTCATGTTGCTGCTGTCCCCAGACTTTAGTGACTCTGACATTTGCACTGCTTTCCTTAAAACAGGCTTGTGGAGGATGAGGAGCGGCGCTGGACTGACGAAAACATCGACATGGTTGCTTTGAAGCACTTCCCTAACATAGACAAAGAGAAAGCCATGAGCCGGCCTATCCTGTACAGTAACTGGCTGTCAAAGGTAACAGGCGCCCGATCTTGAGAGGCTCTTCCACCTCCTGCCTTCATGCTTAGAGGAATCCTCAAGTCTGTAGCTAAGCTCTTGTCCTGCATGTCTGGGCTATGCTTTCAGCAGAGGCACTAAGCCCCTGAAGACACCTTGCTAGCCTAGACTCTCACTGTATTCTTCTGTGTGTGGTGACCCGCAGCAGGAACAGTCCCCTGAACATCACATGGGATGGGCTTCAGTCTCCAGCACACTAAAAACGGGGTGGGTGGGAGCAATTTGTATGAAAGCTTCTTACTGACAGATGCTAAGTGGTGGTGACATGCACATAGCTGTGAGTTGTCCTATAAAAAAGAGAAGGGCACTTCCCAGTTAGTGTTGATGCATATTTCATGCACATATCACTACTGACATCAGGTGAGTCCAAACTTCTATGGGAGGCCACACTCTAAGATAGCAAAGAGAGGACAGAGGGAATCTCGCAATCCGGGAGGTCTGACAGGTGAGCTGTGCATTGGATTTGAAGAGAGTCATAAGCTGGACTGGGCTTGTAGCTCAGTGGTAGAGTGCTTGCCTAATGCAGCCCATCCTGACTTCCATACCCAAAAACAGAAGTCCTAACCACACATCTGTGGTCCAGCTACGTAGGAGGCAACAGCAAGGTGGTCATCTGAGCCCAGGATAACATAATGAGTCCCCGTCCCCTAAAAGAAAGCATAATGAATAAATTGGCTGCACTGCTCACAGCAGGGGCAGCACCTACCTGGCAGGAGACCGACCGCAGCAGGCAGCAGAGTGGGCTCAGTATCACTGGGACTGTCTGGATTGCATACTGTAGCCCATCTTTACCATTTTCAGGGAACCCAGTGTTTTTCTTACTCGTTACAGCGGTGGTTCCCAAACCCTCCTGATACTGCAACCCTGTAATGTGGCTGCTGTGCTTTAGTGACCCCAACCGTAGCATTACTTTCATTGCTAATCCATAACTGTAGCTTGGCTATTATTATGAATCAGTGTAAATATCTGATATGCAGGATGATCTTAGGTGACCTGTGAAATAGTCACTTGTCACCCCACCAAAGTGGGGGTCAGGACCCATGGGTTAAGAGCCGCTGATTTACAGGGTCTTTAACTACCAATTTAACTAGCTCTAACTAGTTGTAGGTGTGGTGTGAGCTGTGGGTGGTCTGCACACAGTGCTGTATGGAGTAATCTCTTATGCTGCAGTGTCACTGTCCTGCTAGGCTCCCTGTGTTCATGGACGTGCCTTCCAGCTCTGCCATCCTCTGCTGATCTGTTCTCTGGTTTCTGTCCTTACTATAGTCGTACAGGCTCAAACGCCTCGTTCTTTTTCATGAATATCTACTGTTCAAATGCAACTTAGAATTGCCTTCTCAGCTTCCCCGAAAAGCACCATAGGCCATCTTTGAGGTCTGGGTTTGGATGAGCTGACCAGTGTCATGTGTGCTTTTTTTTCCCCCTCAAGATGGGGCTTGTCTGGGCAGCCCCAGCTGTCCTGGAACTCCCTCCATAGATCAGGCTTGTTTGGAACTCACAGAGATCCACCTGCTTCCGCCTCCCGGGGTGTGCTTTCTCTAGTGAGGTCTACAGAAGGATCTGAGCGTGTTGACCTTCTGACGTGTCTGACGACTGTCCCCATGTGTGCTTTTCAGCAGTTCTTAGTGTCTCACAGCTCAGTGAACTCTTCTGACTAATGTGTGTGCTGCCTTTCCCCATAGGATTATATCCCAGTTGACCAAGAAGAGCTAAGGGATTATGTCAAGGCCAGGCTGAAGGTCTTCTATGAAGAAGAGCTTGATGTCCCCCTGGTCTTGTTCAATGAAGTGCTGGACCACGTGCTCAGGATCGACAGGTAGGCTGTAGTTACTGCCAGGCTCTCGGGCCAGTGCAGGTTCACGATGACCTCGTGCTGCCTTTCCCCACACCTCCACCTCAGCCCTGCTCCTGATCACCTTTCCCTTATCTCTCAGTCCAGCCTCACTGTCCTGAACTGTGAGTCCGAGAAGAACCTTTTCCTCCCCTACCTCTGTAGGCTTGCCACCAGTTAGCATCCTTCAACCTCCAGCTAGAACTGGGCTCAACTCTCTCCTGTCACTGGCATCTAGAGGGCAAGGCTGTGTCTTCCTGGTCGTTGTCCACTAGCCATGGCACGCAGCAACTGCTCACCAAATTCTTTTGATATACAAATTCAAGTTAAGATTTGGTGAAAATGTTGAAAGCACCAATCTAGAAAAGTCAAGCACATGAGTGCAAATGGGAATTGAGGCAAACAGGCCTGAAAATTTATCACCTCTAATGTTTCAGAATATTCCGGCAACCTCAAGGTCATTTGCTTCTCATTGGTGTTAGTGGAGCTGGAAAAACCACCCTGTCTCGTTTTGTCGCCTGGATGAATGGCTTGAGTGTATACCAGATTAAGGTGGGTCTGTTAGGTGGCCTTAGTCCCAGAGATAGGGTCTTGATTCTGCATGCAGCTGTTGAATGAGAAGCTGTAACTCGTGGCTGCTTCTGTAGGTTCACAGGAAGTACACTGGGGAAGACTTTGATGAAGATCTTAGGACAGTGCTGAGACGTTCTGGCTGTAAAAATGAAAAGATAGCATTCATAATGGATGAATCCAATGTCTTAGATTCCGGATTCCTGGAACGAATGAATACCCTTCTGGCCAATGGCGAGGTAAGAGAGCTTGCGTATGTTGTAATGTGTTGCATGGCACCTCTTCACGAGGTGAGGAATCCACAGTGAGGCTGGCTGTTCCATCCCCAGGTTCCTGGGCTCTTCGAAGGGGATGAGTATGCCACGCTGATGACTCAGTGCAAAGAGGGGGCCCAGAAGGAAGGGCTCATGCTGGACTCACACGAGGAGCTCTACAAGTGGTTCACCAGCCAGGTGATCCGCAACCTGCACGTGGTGTTCACCATGAACCCGTCCTCAGAGGGGCTCAAGGACAGGGCGGCCACTTCACCAGCCCTTTTCAACAGGTAGTGCTGCCCTTTGCTGGCTCCAGGTCTGAGGACTGGACTCCATCTGAGGGTCACCCACGGTTAGGAACTTTGGTTGAGATGTGAGCATCTCTTTCAGGTGTGTGCTGAACTGGTTTGGTGACTGGTCCACTGAAGCACTGTATCAAGTCGGCAAAGAATTCACCAGTAAAATGGACCTGGAGAAGCCAAACTACATAGTGCCTGACTACATGCCAGTTGTGTACGATAAACTCCCACAGCCTCCAACACACCGGGAAGCCATTGTGAACAGCTGTGTGTTTGTTCATCAGACTCTTCACCAGGTGTGTGCAGTTTGGGGCCCAGCACAGAGCTGAGTGGACTAAGATCCTGTACTGTCACAACAGAGCAGAGACTCTTCCACACCTCCTCTTGACACCCAGTCTTGTCTTTTCTTCCCTTCACACTACCTTCTCCGTCCAGGCCTGTTCCTGCTAGAGCAGGAGGCACTCTGTCTCCTTAACTGGTCAGATGGGGACCAGTGAGATGGCTAGTGGGTAAATGTGGAAGGAGAGGACTTGTCTGAAAGTCGTCCTCTGACCGTCGCACACAAAGCACGGCACACATGCCCGCACATAGATGCTATGTGCACACAATAATAAAACTAAGTAAATGCCCTTGTGGGCATCAGCGCTGCTGCTGTGGTGCAGAGCCCTGTGTCCATGTAGAGACATAGGAACGGCTGTTTGCAGTGGCTCTTCCCCTGCACTTGAGAAGTGTCCTGTAGGCTACGCCCTGCTGCCCTTAGTGGTCAGGCCTCACTTTAGGGAGTCTCCTGTCTGTTGAGAAAGCCTTATAAAACCCACTCAGAGCTGTATGTAGCCTGTCATGTGGTGTTCCCACAGCCATCCCTGTTGCACTGTTTCTGCTCTCTCCCTTCCAGCCAGTAACCAAAGCTGTCTGTCACATGTTCTTAAAGCTGAGCGTGTGAGTCACGCCTTTAATCCTAGCACTCGGGAGGCAGAGGCAGGTAGATCTGAGTTCAGGAGCAGCCTGGTCTACAGAGCAAGTTCCAGGATAGCCAGACTACACAGAGAAACCCTGACTCGGGGAAAAACATGTTTTTCATTTTTGTGTCTGCTGAAAATGAGCAAATGGAGTCTAGACTACCTTTGGTGAGCATGCTTACAGTCCCAACACTCACTTGAGACACTAAACAGGGTTAAGACTCAAGGTGGCTTAGTGTTTAAGCACTGGTTGCTCTTTCAGAGGGCATGGGTTCTCATCCCCAGCACCCATATGGCAGCTCACAACTCTGTAACTCCAGATGGGGGATCCACTGACCCCTTCTGGCCTTCTTGGGTACCTGGCATGCACATGGTCCACAGACACACATGTAGGCAAAACACCCATTCACATTCTTCAAATTAAAACAAGCAAACAACAACAACAACAACAAAACCCCAGGAGAATGTGTATTTATTCCATCCTGTGTTACATAGTAAGACCTGTCTCAAATGAACAGAAAACAAACATGGCCAGTATTGACATAGTTAATCAATTGTTCATGGATCTTTTCATGTAAAAGATGAAGCCAGGTGGGGTGGCCCACACCTGTAATCCCAGTGCTTGGGGATAAAGACAAGAGGACCAGGAGTTCAAGTTCAGCCCTTGCTACAGTTAGAGGTCAGCCCTACAGTGAGGTAGGGCTACAGGAAACACCATCTCAAAAATAATAAAACCCAAAGAACTGTCTCCAGGATGGGCTGTCTGTCACTCGTCAGGATTTAAGGACTTAAGTCTTGTGAGCTGAGGCTGGCATGAGTATTGTGACTCTTGAGGGCCAGGCCCACTCCCCCTTGTCACTGCAATCTAGTAAGAGTTGGCTGGGGGTTAAGAGTTGAACTTTGTCCTCTAAAAGGCTAACGCGCGCCTGGCGAAGCGAGGCGGCAGAACGATGGCCATCACGCCCCGCCACTACCTGGACTTCATCAACCACTACGCCAACCTCTTCCATGAGAAGCGCAGCGAGTTGGAGGAGCAGCAGATGCACCTGAATGTTGGGCTCCGAAAAATCAAAGAGACCGTGGACCAGGTAGAGCAGGAGCAGCAGCCCCGCCCCATAGGACCCACAGAGGACTTAGTGCGTGTCTGAGTGTGGTTTTGTTCCCTAGGTGGAAGAACTGCGCCGTGACCTGAGGATCAAGAGCCAAGAGCTGGAGGTCAAGAACGCGGCGGCCAATGACAAGCTGAAGAAAATGGTGAAAGACCAGCAAGAGGCTGAGAAGAAAAAGGTATGTGCGCCCTGTCTTCCCGGGGCTACAACCTACTGACTGGCACGTGTGTGTGCCCTGTCTTCCCAGGGCTACAGCCTGCTGGCTGGCACGTGTGTGCACCCTGTCTTCCCAGGGCTACAGCCTGCTGGCTGGCACGTGCAGTCTCTAATGCCAGTAGGAGGCTGCGTTGGAAACTAAAGTTTAACGGGTTAGCAGATGTGTGTGTCAGCAGAGGCGGAGAACTGCTTCAGGTTCACTTAGCAAGCTCATGGGTGCTGTAGCCATAAACAACTAAGCCATCCTTGCTTTGTAGGTCATGAGCCAAGAAATTCAGGAGCAGCTGCACAAACAGCAGGAAGTAATCGCAGACAAGCAGATGAGTGTCAAGGAGGATCTCGATAAAGTGGAGCCCGCTGTCATCGAGGCCCAGAATGGTACATAACTGCTGTCCGCTTGCACTCTGCTTCACTGGAGACACTGGGTGGCGGGATTGTGCTTGGGCTTCCTGTGAGGCCCTGCGGTGTTCAGTTCTGGAAGTGTTGAAAACAAACATCTGAACCCTTATAAGTACTTCAGCCTGTCTCCTCATAGAGCTCACATGACTCTGAATTCACTGTAATTAAAGCCCTTCTCTTAAAAGAAAACTAGCAAAAATATGTCATAATGAGCCTCATGCCACAAGCCTGTGATCACAAGTACTAGTAGCCAAGGCAGGAGAATATTGAGACCCACTCTCAAAAGTAAAACATGGAGGCTGGAAAAGTGGCTGAGCAGTGCGGAGCTCTGGCTGCTCCTCAGGACTGGCTTCAGTTCCCAGTCCCACTGGCAGCTCTTAACAACTGTAACTTGGGTCGCAATGGTTCCAGGCTTCTGCTGGCTGCCTCAGGCACTGCAAACACATGGTGCACATATATATGTGCAGGCAAAATACACAGTGTGCTGCATACCTTTAATCCCAGCTCTCAAATGACACGGGCAGGCAGTTCTCTGACTTTGAGGCCAGCCTAGTCTACATTAATAAGACCTTGTCTATAGTTTTTTTTTAAAAAATAAAAACGGTCCATGATGTTTAGAGGTAGATCACTTACTAGCTGGCTAGAGGCCCTGGGTTTCATCCTCAGCACTGGGAAAAAGTGTTAATGCTGCTGCTTTGTGTTGTAGGGCTTTTTGTTGGTAGTAGTGGGGTTTTTTCCCTAGAGATAGGAGTGTTAAGACAGGGTTACTGTGCCTCCCAGGCTGGCCTTGAACTTAAGGTCCTCCTTCCTCAGCTTCCCGAATGCTGGGGTTACAATCTTGTACAGTACATTTTCAACACTTTGGTCCTTCCTGACTTGAATTCTTGAAGTGTCAGTGTCTCGTGGTGATTTGAGTGTACTGGCCATGGCCAGTGGCGACTAACTTGATGGTCACTAGTGATTCTTCCTCTGTTCCTTAAAGGCCTGCGGGGTGCTGTGGCATAGTGCCCATGTTGGTTTGTGGTTTTCCGTGCAGATAGGTATGAAGGATAAGTTCTCTGCTGAGTAATTAAAAGTATTTTACTAATATCTTGAGTCTAAAAGACTGCATTTCCGTTTGTAAAGATACTGCTTATTTTAGAGCAGCTATAGACTGTAGCAGATTAGTGAGGCTTGCGCAGGCCTTAGCCTGTCTGTGGCTTGGGGTTGCTATCTGCCTCAGAAAGCAAAAATGGAGGTTATATCTTCTCGGAGAGCAAGTCATTTTCTCTGAAAAGTTTTCCTCTCCTATATATGTTCAATGAGAGAGAAAATAGCCTGGTGTGGGGACTCGGCCTTTAATCCTAGCACTTGGGAAGCAAGGGCAAGTGGATCTCTGTGAGTTCAAGGCCAACCTGGCCTACAGAGTGAGTTCCGGGACAGCCAGAGCTACATAAGGAGGACCTTGTCTCAAAAAAGACTAAAAATAAAATAAAGAATGAGAAAATTACTGTAGCTGGTTGGACATGTAATTCTTGAAATTGTACACTGTGTTTTCCAAGGAACAGCTTGCCTTTAGGCTAAGTGAGGTGAGGAATGCTGTTTGAGGATTTGAGGGAGACTTGACCTTTCTCCAGCCTCTCTCTGAGTGGAGCGGGAGCCTTTGGTGGTGATGGTTGGTCCTCACTTGGATGCTGTCTCTCTCCCCCACCCCCTCCTGCTGACCAGCTGTGAAGTCCATCAAGAAGCAGCACCTGGTAGAGGTGAGGTCCATGGCCAACCCCCCTGCTGCTGTGAAGCTGGCTCTGGAGTCCATCTGCCTGCTGCTTGGTGAGAGCACCACGGACTGGAAGCAGATCCGCTCCATCATCATGAGAGAGAACTTCATCCCCACCATCGTCAACTTCTCAGCCGAGGAGATCAGGTGAGGCCATCACTGTAGCAGTTGAGAGGCTTTGAACCCGTCTGGGAGGCTTCCTGGTTTCTGGAGCAGTTGGCATTTTCCAGAGGCTCTGCTTGGTGTACCAGATCTGGCATGTCATCCACAGAAGGGAGCGCGGGTCACACTCATCCCACAGGTGCCTTTTGAGAATGCCTGAGAGAGAGAGAGAGAGAGCTAGCATTCTCCTCTGAGTATGTTTTTGATATCACCTCTGCCAGCGGTCAGTTTCATCCCTCCCTCCAGTGTGCTTGCCCCAGCAGAGCAGGGCTCTTCCATCTGTTGCACCAGAACTGGCTGGAATTGCTGTAGTGAGTAGGGCAGAGCCAGTATACCTGTCCTCCTCAGCCCTGTCAGTGTCCCCTGAGAACCAGGGTGCAGCGAGCGGCATATTATGTGCTAGCCCTTTACATTTGTCTTGTGTGAAAGCGCATTCCTATTCTATGCATACTTAGAAACAATTTCCTTTCTCAGTGATGCCATACGAGAGAAGATGAAGAAAAACTACATGTCCAACCCCAGTTACAACTATGAAATTGTCAACCGGGCTTCCCTGGCTTGCGGTCCTATGGTGAAGTGGGCGATTGCACAGGTAGGTCCCTAAGCCAGTGCTGCGGGTGAGGAGGGACACACTGTCTGTCCCTTTGTTTCCATTTGCCCAGTGTTACTGCTGTGGTGATTTTCTGGTTTTTCATTTATTATTTGTTTTCAAAATTCAAGGGCAAATTTTTTTTTCCATTTTTTTAAGACAAGGTTCCCCGTGTACCACCCCTGTCTATCCCCTCCCAAGTGCTGGGATTAAGTCATGTGCCGCTGCCACCTGACTTGAAGGGCAATTTTCTTACAAGTCTAAAGGAAAACATTATACAGATTATGTGAGGTGTCCATGGCTGCCAGGAGGAAAAGATAAAGTCTGGACATAGGCAGCTTCTCAGAAAGGAAAAAGGATCCCAAGAGTGGAGGTGGGCTGGCGGCCTGAGAAGAGTCCAAGAAGCCAGTTGTCACGTTGGGGAGGGAGGTGGTGATACATGGCTGTGCATCCCACAGTCCATTCTACCTTTACGTGGTTCTGAGGACCCAACTCCAGTCTCCAGGCTTGTGTGACAGGCACCATGACCTGCTTTCCTTCTTGCTAGCCATACGGTTTGGGTTTTGGTTTAATTTAGTTTGTATTTTTTGTCTTTAAGGTTCATTTTTATTATTTTTCTTACCACGTCTGTGTGTGTCTGTGTTGTGGGTGTGTACACATGGGTGCAGCTAACTGAGGATGCCAGAAAAGGCCTCAGATTTCCTGAAGCTGGAGGTACAGGAAGTTGGGAACTCCCTGAAATGAGTGCTGGGAAACACATCCGCTCTTAACTGCTGAGACTTTCCTCTGCCCCTCATTGGGTCTGTGAGAGAGGCTACGTGAGAACCCAGGCTGCTTGAGCCTCCCGCATGCCACAGTTACAAGCAGTCTACCATCCTGGCTGATTCTCACTTGGCTGCACTAAGGAATGGGTGTCAGTATGGCACGTCACACACTCCTGTCATCCTGTGTTGCTCCTGTCACTTAGCATTGCACCCTGTGCTTTGTCCTTCCCAGCTCAATTATGCAGACATGTTAAAGCGAGTGGAGCCCCTGAGGAATGAGCTACAGAAGCTGGAAGATGATGCCAAAGACAACCAGCAGAAAGCCAATGAGGTGGAGCAGATGATCCGGGATCTGGAAGCCAGCATCGCCCGCTACAAGGAAGAGTACGCTGTCCTCATCTCAGAGGCCCAGGCCATCAAGGCAGACCTGGCAGCTGTCGAAGCGAAAGTAAGCCTTTCGCTTACTTCCTGCCACCCCATAGTTACCTAGAAGTCCTCAGGGCATCCCTGGGGGAAGCCAAGATTGTCAGTGTTGATGGACTCACACGGCACTGTCTTGTTGAGGCAGTGAACTTGTCTGTCTGTGCCTGTGCTGTACTGAGGACATTCACTTGCACTCAACTCCCTCACTGCCAGCCTGTCTTCCCTTCTGGCCACACCCAGCTGCTCTCTCTTCAGGCAAATCCCAGAGCATGCAGATCTCTCAAGGTTGAACATTAACCTTCTGCCCCTGTGCTCTAAGGAGAAGCCGGCACCCGTGCCATTTAGTGTCTGTAACACTCTCACCTCTCCAGGGCTCTGGACAGTCTGAGTGTTTGTAGTCCTCCCCAGGCCCTGCACACAACAGAGATACTTTTGTCTTCTCATTAATTTAGGGGCCAGGTTTGTGCATGCCATGCCACATGTGTGGAAACCAGAGGACACTTGTGTGAAGTTGGTTCTCTCCTCCGCTGTGTAGGTCTCAGGGATGGAACTCGAGTCATCAGGCTGGATGGCATCTCAGTGACCCAGTGGACGAGTTCCTTTGTAGTATTCAGTGTGGTCCTAAACATGTCACTTGATTTTTTTTTTCCTCTGTTAGGTAAACCGGAGCACTGCCCTTCTAAAGAGTTTATCTGCTGAAAGGGAGCGTTGGGAAAAGACAAGTGAAACTTTCAAAAACCAGATGTCTACCATTGCTGGGGATTGCCTCCTGTCGGCCGCCTTCATTGCTTACGCAGGCTACTTTGACCAGCAGATGCGTCAGAACCTGTTCACCACGTGGTCTCATCACCTACAGCAAGCCAACATCCAGGTAACGGGCACTCGAGATGAGCCAGCTGCGGGCACCGCGGCGCTGGCACACTCACAGTCACAGGAGAGATAACCAGCCTCCCCCTTCCAGTTCCGCACAGACATTGCAAGGACAGAGTACCTCTCCAATGCTGACGAGCGCCTGCGCTGGCAAGCCAGCTCCCTCCCTGCCGACGACCTGTGCACAGAGAATGCCATCATGCTAAAGCGATTCAATAGGTATGTGCTTTTAGGCCAAAGGTGCAGCTAGAGACTGGTGTGGGCGTCCTGTTTGTTGTAGTCACACAGCTTGTTTGAAGAGATGGAAGGAAAGTGGCTGTGGGGAGGCAGTGCTGAGAGGTCAGCATTCATGTCTACATCTTTAGTGAATTCTGCTTACCACAGTTTTTCCGGGAGAAAACTTGATTTAAGTCACATCTGATTAGGAATCTGGCAGTGTGGAGTGATGGTTTCTTCCTATCCAATCAGGAGGCTGCCTTTCCTGAAGGGACTTTGACCTAATCACATGCCCCTTTACCCTCAGGTACCCGCTGATCATCGACCCCTCCGGACAGGCCACAGAGTTCATCATGAATGAGTACAAGGACCGGAAGATCACAAGGACCAGCTTCCTAGATGACGCCTTCCGGAAGAATTTGGAGAGTGCTCTGAGATTCGGCAATCCCCTTCTCGTCCAGGTTTGTGTCTGCGTGTGAATTTGTCGCTCCTAGGCTTATCCTTCTCTGTGGTTGGTGGGAAGTCAGTGTAAATTCCATAGCACAAGCACCAGTAGTATTTGAACATGGTTTGATACTAAAACAAAAATAAGCTTTGAGATTATGTTTCAGAAATACAAGTCTCCAGATGGGCATGGTGGTGCACACATCTTTAATCCCAATGCTCAGGAGGCAGAAGCAGAAAGAGCTCTAAAGTTAGGTCTACACAGGGTGCTCCAGAATAGCCATAGAAAGAGCCTGTCTCAAAACCAATGACCAGGCAGTGGGAGTGCACACTTGTAGGGAGGCAGAGGTAGGCAGAGCTCTTGAGTTCAAGGCCAGGTCTACAGAGCGAGTTCCAGGCCAGCCAGGGCTAGAGAAAGGAGCCCTGAGAAACTCAGTCTTGGAAAAACCTGGAGTGGGGAGTGCAGGGAGGATCTGAGGTGTTGAGAATGGTTGATAAGCCCTGTGGTTGGTGTGTCTCTGAACTGGGTTTTTGTTTGCTGCTGGGGTGGAACCCAGGGTCACACTTCAAGTGCTCTGCCTCTCATGCACATGCATGCCCCACCCAACAATGTCTTTTAAAAGGCAAACTTCCATCTTAGCTTCCTCAAAGGTATAATCACAGGCAGGTCCCGGGGCTTATGGGTGGTACTCTGGCCCAGATAGGCAACTGATGGCTGCCTTCTGTGTGTGCAATACATAGGATGTGGAAAGCTATGATCCAGTTTTGAATCCAGTACTGAACCGTGAAGTTCGGCGAACAGGAGGGAGAGTGCTGATTACCCTCGGTGACCAAGACATAGACCTGTCACCATCCTTTGTCATCTTTCTGTCTACCCGAGACCCAACTGTAAGCAGTGGGACACTTCCATGGATCGGCATGATGCTGTTAGGTTTGGAGCTGAGTGAAGCAACCAGTCTGTTTCCTGTTCTGACAGGTGGAGTTCCCACCGGATCTCTGTTCCCGGGTGACTTTTGTGAACTTCACAGTCACCCGGAGCAGTCTACAGAGCCAGTGTCTCAATGAAGTGCTTAAAGCAGAAAGGCCAGACGTGGATGAGAAGCGTTCTGACCTCCTGAAGCTGCAAGGTGTGCTTCTGGTCCTCAGCTTCCCAGGGGTTGTGGCAGCAGGCTGAGCTCCGAAGGGCAAGGGGGACCTGCTCCCCAGTGGCACCAGTGACACAAATCTGTCTTATCACAGGGGAGTTCCAGCTACGTTTACGGCAGCTTGAAAAGTCTCTGCTCCAAGCTCTGAATGAAGTAAAAGGCCGCATTCTGGATGACGACACCATCATAACCACCCTGGAGAATCTGAAGCGGGAAGCCGCCGAGGTCACCAGAAAGGTGGAGGAGACGGACATTGTCATGCAGGAAGTGGAGACCGTGTCCCAGCAGTACCTGCCGCTGTCCACTGCCTGCAGCAGCATCTACTTTACTATGGAGTCCCTGAAGCAGGTGAGGCCACTGGCACAGCACCTCTGGCTCCCAGCTGTGACCCGAGGCACACTCTGACGGTCACGTGGCTTCCTTCCAGGTTCACTTCCTGTATCAGTACTCACTGCAGTTCTTCCTCGACATCTACCACAACGTGCTATATGAGAACCCCAACCTGAAGGGTGCCACCGACCACACACAGCGCCTCTCTCTCATAACCAAGGACCTCTTCCAGGTAGAGAGCAGAGCATGCATCTGTCTGGTGCACAGGCGTAGAAGCATGGCCTCCAGAGCACCACCATTCCCTCTCTTCCCAGGTGGCCTTTAACCGAGTGGCTCGAGGCATGCTGCACCAGGACCACATCACCTTTGCCATGCTGCTGGCGAGGATCAAGCTGAAAGGCACCATGGGGTGAGGCTGGCTGCTCAGGATAGATGTGGCTCTGCAGGTCGCCCTAGCATGCATCCTGCCTGCCTTCATCTTCGTCACAGCTGTTGTCCTAGTTGCTGTGTAAAGACACCTGCCTGACCTGTCCCCCACCCTGTTGACAGGGAGCCCACCTATGATGCAGAGTTCCAGCACTTCCTCAGAGGGAAGGAGATTGTGCTGAGTGCTGGCTCCACCCCCAAAATCCAGGGCCTGACTGTGGAGCAGGCAGAAGCTGTCGTGAGGTTGAGCTGTCTGCCTGCCTTTAAAGATCTAATTGCCAAGGTTCAGGCAGATGAGGTAATTGTCCTTTCAAGTGTTTGGAGTGAGACTTGTCAGTGAGCAGCTTACTGTGTGTCTGACGCGTGTGCCTGTGTCCAAGTCGGGTTGACACCTGCCCTTAAAGGTGTGTCCATCTGATAGAGCAAGACCCTGAGCTGCCCACCCAGGACCACACAGCAGGTTATCTCTGTACCATGGTGACACTTTCCCTATTGTCTCTACAGCAGTTTGGCATTTGGCTGGATAGCAGTTCACCAGAGCAGACCGTGCCATACCTCTGGAGCGAGGAAACACCTACAAGTGAGTCAAAGCCACTGTTGTCCTGTCTCTGGGCCTAAGTAGAAAGTTGGGTATATTGTTCCTCAAAAGAGAAAGGCACTGACTCCCTAGAGAAGTACTCGAGCATCCATCAGGCTTGTTAGCAAGCCAGCCTGGAATGTTGATGTAGCCTGAATCCCAGCTAGTCAGGAGACTGAGGTAGGAAGATTGACAGTTGAAGGCCCGCCTCGACTAAATAATGAGCTCTTGTCTCAAAACAACAAAATCTCCATTTTAGGAAACCATTTAGGGAGATGGCTCCTAAGTAGGGGTTAGTAGATGGCTGAGAAGAGGATCCGATTTCTAATTCCTCAAGTTATCACTAGTCACCATCTGAGGCTGGAGCAGGCTAGGGACCTAAGTCAACCATAGAATACTTACCTAACAGACATGAGGGGATTTGATTCATCTTACTGAGGTATAAGAGACGCCTAACGAACATGAAGGGGAGATTATCTTTAGTGTGCCATAAAGACTCGTGAGTGCACCTAATAGACCACACAGGAAGGAGCAGGCACTAGCTTGTGACCCCCAGGGCAGAGGGCACCACTGCACTTGGCTGGCATGCAACCAACAGGTATTTGTGATGTAGTTCAGGATTAATAGATGAAGACCAGCAAGATGGTTCAGGGAGTAAAGACCTGAGTTCCATCCCTGTGACCTGTGTGCTGAGAGAAGCAACCCCACTAGCTGTCCTGACCTCCACATTCCCACACGCTGCATCCACAAGTGAGCTGCATGGGCCAGCCACACATACAACACACAGACGTACACACACATATAAAATAAAAACCTCCCCTGGGGCAGCCAGTATACCCCCACTCCCTATAAAGAGACTTTGTCTCAAAAAAAATAGTGCCAGGCATGATAGCACATGCCTCTTTAATCCCAGCCCTGAGGAGGAAGAGGCGTGTACATCTCCAAGTTCGAGCCTAATTGAGTGTGACTTCAAGGCTGCCCAGGGCACAGAGGGGGATCTTGTCTCAAAAAACAGTTTTCAATAAACAGATGACAGAGCCAGGGAAAGTGGGTAAAAGTGCTTGCCTCCCTAGACAGACAACCTGAGTTTGGATCCCCAAACCTGCACACACAGTAGTGCAACCCATGAGGAGACAGAGGCCAGCTAGTCCTGTCACAAGGTGAAGAGTGGGCATGGACACCAGAAGGTTGACCTCTGACTTCCACACTTGCCGTGCCATGTGAGTGCACATACTCCCACACACACCCACACACCTGGAATCCAGCACCATGGACGAAGGAGCTGAAGGATTGTGAGTTCAAGGCTAGCCTGAGAATAGTCTCCGAACGGGCAGTATCATCAGTACCCCACACGTAGTGGTAAGATCTTGTCACCAGATCTCTGACATAACGGTGGAACAGAGAGACAGATGCTCCCTGGGTCCAGGAGAACAAGTAGGCTGTGGGCTTTGTAGGCTGAGGTCCAAGCTGGATCTCAGGTGCTTCGTGCCTGGCTGAGTCAGTGCTCTGGGTGCTTATGCCCGCCCTCGCCACGCCTCGTTTCAGCTCCCATCGGGCAGGCCATCCACCGCCTGCTCCTTATTCAAGCCTTCCGACCTGACCGCTTGTTGGCCATGGCCCACATGTTTGTTTCCACAAACCTTGGAGAGTCCTTCATGTCCATCATGGAGCAGCCGCTTGACCTCACCCACATTGTGGGCACAGAGGTAATGTCCTAGTGCCCCATCCTGGCTCCCCATGGCACCGTGTGCGCCAGCATCAGCACTGGCCACAGCCCAGGCACACTGCTGCTTGGCTGCAGTCTTCCCAAAGCCAACGCTACCTCAGGCTTTCTCCTGACAAGTCCTATCTTACAACCGGTCATCTCGGTCTGCCTTTTCATTTACAGGTGAAGCCAAACACACCTGTCCTGATGTGCTCGGTGCCTGGGTATGATGCCAGTGGACACGTCGAGGACCTCGCAGCAGAGCAGAACACGCAGATCACTTCCATTGCCATCGGTAAGGATGTGTGCTGGGTTCGTGGACGTGTGGCAGCCTAGAAGCAGAAGGCTGCCTGCCATTGTTCACACTCAGCTTCCTTGTCTCAGGCTCAGCAGAAGGCTTTAACCAAGCAGATAAGGCAATCAACACCGCTGTGAAGTCAGGCAGGTGGGTGCGATTGCTTTCGTCCTAAGACCTGTGTCCCCGGGACTCCAGTGAAAGCCACTGAATCACTGTGACTTTGTCTGTGCAGGTGGGTGATGCTGAAGAACGTGCACCTGGCCCCAGGGTGGCTGATGCAGTTGGAGAAGAAGCTGCACTCCCTGCAGCCACACGCCTGCTTCCGGCTCTTCCTCACCATGGAGATCAACCCCAAGGTAACCAGGCTGGGAGCCTCTGGGTCTGGGGCCCCAGTGTGTGCACATAGTCAAGCCTAGATGAGAACCAGTGGCTCAGCTGGGGGTGGTCACATGTCTGCAACCCCAGAACTTGTAATGCTGGGACAAGAGGATTGCTGCAAACCTGAGGTCAGACATCACAGAGGCCACCTTCTCCCTCAGGTGCCAGTGAACCTGCTCCGTGCTGGCCGGATCTTTGTGTTTGAGCCGCCACCTGGAGTCAAGGCCAACATGCTGAGGACGTTCAGCAGCATCCCTGTCTCCAGGATATGCAAGGTAAGACCCGGACCATGCCTGCTGTGCACACAGGGACGCGTGAGGGACGCGTGTGCCCAAGTGAGCTGACGCACCACAGAGCTGTGACCCTCAGTCCACTCCAGAGCGCATAGCACGCACTGTCCCTGTGCCGTGTAAGGACAGGGTGCTTTCAGCTCTTCAGGTTTTCAGTTCTATTTTGTTTGGTACTGAAATCCACTGAATCTACATTTTAAGAAAGCCTATCTTCTGGGGACCAGAGAAATGGCTCAGCGGTTAAGATCACTGACTGCTCTTCCGGAGGTCATGAGTTCAAATCCCAGCAACCACATGGTGGCTCACAACCATCTGTAATGAGATCTAAATAAAGAACCTTTGGGCTGGAGTGAGTGGGGAGCTGGAGCATGAGGGAGAAGGGGAAGGCAGGGGGTGGGGTGTCTTGTAGAAACCTATCTAAATTCAAGGGCCGATGTGTGGATCCTGATCTTTAGAAAGCTAGGTACTTTGGTCATCCATACTGCTTGATTCTGGTGCTGCTTCTGCGCTGCAGGTCAGGTGGCTGAAGGGTGGGGGTGTGGCTTGTTCTGCAGATCTTTGCTTCTGAGGTAGGGTCTATTTCCTTAGACAAACACATGCTGTCTGACGAATCTGTCTGTGGTCTTTTCTTCATCTAGTCTCCGAATGAGCGTGCCCGCTTGTATTTCCTGCTGGCTTGGTTCCATGCCATCATCCAAGAGCGCCTGCGCTATGCTCCACTGGGGTGGTCAAAGAAATACGAATTTGGAGAATCTGACCTTCGATCAGCTTGTGACACAGTGGACACGTGGCTGGATGACACAGCCAAGGCAAGTTAGGCTACACCACACCAAAGATGCCAGTGTACTTAGGAGACATCATGCTTTTACACATTATGCTTACTTATGTGATGGGGGAGCACGGTGGATCTGAACTCAAGAGAGCACTGAGACTTTGTCGTAGCCAGAACTTGACCGTGCAGGCACAAAGCTGGGCCTTCCAGTGTACACATGTAACCCAGCCTCTGTCCTCCCCAGGGCCGGCAGAACATCTCACCAGATAAGATCCCATGGTCTGCCCTGAAGACCTTGATGGCCCAGTCCATCTACGGTGGGCGTGTGGACAATGAGTTTGACCAGCGTCTGCTCAACACCTTCCTGGAGCGCCTGTTCACCACCCGGAGTTTCGACAGTGAATTCAAGCTGGCGTGCAAGGTTGACGGGCACAAGGACATTCAGATGCCTGATGGTATCAGGTGCGGCTGCCTGTGGGGACAGAAGTCAGGCTTGGGTGGGGGTAAGAAAATGTTTGGAGCCCCCACGTCCCCCTGACTGATTCCAAATGTCTTCTCAGGCGAGAGGAGTTTGTTCAGTGGGTAGAGCTTCTTCCTGATGCCCAGACGCCCTCATGGCTGGGTCTACCCAACAATGCCGAGAAGGTCCTGCTTACCACCCAAGGTGGGTAGTGAGTCTCCTCACTCCTGGAGCCCTGCCCACCCTGAGACTGCTGGGCGGGCTTGTTCACCTCTGTGGCGTGGCCTCTTACGGTTCTGTACCAGGGAATCCTGAGGAGGAGGTTTAAGGGCTAGCTTTAGTTCAAGGGTTGAAAGCACTGATTCGGGCTTGGTGGCATGTAGGCCTGTCCCTAGCCTGGAGGCAAAGGCAGAGAAGTCATGGAGTTCAACATCTGGTCTACACAGCGTGTCTTAGGCTACATGAGGCTGTGCCTCAAACAACACAACACACCTTGCATAAGTCAGTTTTTGTCTTGTTTACTTCTCACAACACCGGAGGGAGAATCCAGAGCCTGACCAAGCTCGGCAGAGCTGAGAGTGAGCCCCACAGGCTCTACAACCATTTAGAGCCAGGCTTTGTGACTCACACCCGGGATCCCAGCATTCACGTGCTAGAGGCAATGGGGTTGAGAGTTCTAGGCTCAGCTGGGTAACCTGGGACTCAACAGCAGTATAGTACCAGCCTGTTTCCTGTGTCCTCAGCCTTCTGATGCTCTAAGCCGACTTAAATGGGAAGGCTGAGAATACAGGCAATGGCTAGTGCAGGCGTTCAGAAGTAGTGACGCAAGGAGGTGGGGTGTTGTCCACGGACAGAGGGGGGTGAGCGGCTGTCTCGTGTATTTAGTGTGAAAATGCGTGTTTGGGGCCTGGAGGCTAAGCAGTTCCCGGTTGGGTTGGATGCAGCCTCTCCAGCACACGGCTGTCACTTGCCCCAACAGTTTCCTAAGTCCTGTATTCCTTCAACGCTGTCACGAACCAGAGTCATTGTCCGGCTTCTCCAGCTTGCCACAGTCCAGAAGGCAGCGAAGCTCAGCAGTCTGACCATCAGTATCCAAGTGTGAGGGACAGGCCAAGCACCAGTGTGCTTTTGGTAACAACTGGACATGGCATTTGTGTGAGCGAAGTTCAGAGGAGTCCCAGCTGCCATCACAAACATTCCCTGGCAGGTTCTGGAATCAGATTGAGTGAGGCTTGTGAGGCCCACAGTTGTGTGGCCATTGGTTCTGGTTCTGTCTTATCACCCTGATAGACTTGGGCCAGCTCTTTCCTGCTTACCTCCTCGCTGGGCTCTGGTCTGCTTCAGATCATGTGTGGTTCCAAGTGCAGCCTGCAGACTGCTGCGGTGAGCTAAATTAGGTCCTACAGCATCTGCCTTTACACTCAAGTCCTCCTCCTCCTCCTCCCTCCCTCCCGTGACGGCCTAGGCGTGGACATGATCAGCAAGATGCTGAAGATGCAGATGCTGGAGGATGAGGACGACCTGGCCTACGCAGAGACAGAGAAGAAGGCCAGGACGGACTCCACCTCTGATGGGCGCCCAGCCTGGATGAGGACGCTGCACACCACGGCGTCCAACTGGCTGCACCTCATCCCACAGACACTGAGCCCACTGAAGCGCACCGTGGAGAACATCAAGGTAGCTAGGCCGGGGTCAGCATGCTGATCCGAGAGCTGGGGGCAGAGGAGTTATTCTTTGCATCTGGCCAAAGGCTCCGGTGATGCTTCCGAGTGTCCTTAGCCCTCGTCTCTGGTTCTAGGATCCTTTGTTTAGGTTTTTCGAGAGAGAGGTGAAGATGGGGGCCAGGTTACTCCAAGATGTGCGCCAAGATCTCGCTGACGTCGTCCAAGTGTGCGAGGGGAAAAAGAAGCAGACGAACTACCTGCGCACGCTCATCAATGAGCTGGTGAAAGGTGCTGCGAGCGATCGATTGATCGGGTGTGCGGCTGGGAGCTTGGCGCAGAAGCCCTGACCGCTGTCTGTGCCGCTGTGTGGCCTGTCCACACCCTCTCTGCAGGCCCCAGCCCACGAGGGTCTCTTTCGGGCTTCCTCAGTAGTGGGAGGGTCTTCGACATACATGCCTGTGGTTTTCTATGACTTTAGGGTTAGTGCCGTGAGGAGGACAGGGCTGGGACAGGGGCCCAGTCCAGAGACATGCAGTGCGCTTGCAGCAGCGTGATCTAAGCATGCACTCACACTACTGAGACAACTGAGCCCTGGGCCTTCGGGGTTGTGGACAGAACACCAGGCAGGGCCAGGAAAGAGGGCTGTGGTGTGCAGGTGCTGGCAGCCTGAGCCACTTCTGCTGAAGGGAAGTTAATGAAACTGATGCTGAGGCCCGGCTCTCTCCTTTCCTGCAGGGATCTTGCCTCGGAGCTGGTCCCATTACACGGTGCCTGCAGGCATGACTGTGATCCAGTGGGTGTCGGATTTCAGCGAGAGGATCAAACAGCTGCAGAACATCTCACAGGCAGCTGCATCTGGTGGTGCCAAGGAACTGAAGGTGGGCGTGCATGGCCAGGGTGGGGTCAGGAGTGGCACTGGTTGTCCTGGACTTGGGTGGAAAAGTATCCTTTAAGATGGCACCAGGGACAGGACAGCCAAGGCCTGAGCTCCTCTCCTTTCCACGGGCTGTTTCTACAGAACATCCATGTGTGCCTGGGTGGCCTGTTTGTGCCCGAGGCCTATATCACTGCCACTAGACAGTATGTGGCACAAGCCAACAGCTGGTCCCTGGAGGAACTCTGCCTCGAAGTCAATGTCACCGCCTCCCAGAGTGCCACCCTTGATGCCTGCAGCTTTGGAGTCACAGGTGAGCTGGAGTCTGAGCTCTCAGCCTGGCTTTTCTGTGAGACCTGTGTGGGCAGAGCGGCCCAGCTGAGCCTGTGCGTGTCCTGGAAGCCGGGCTGCGTGGCTCTGTCCGACCTCAGCCCCGTCTCCACATCTGCTCACAGGTCTGAAGCTCCAGGGGGCCACGTGCAGCAACAACAAGCTGTCGCTCTCCAACGCCATCTCCACAGTCCTGCCCCTCACACAGCTTCGCTGGGTGAAGCAAACGAGTGCCGAGAAGAAGGCCAGCGTGGTGAGTGTCATGGCCTCCGCCTCGGCTGGCTCTGCCTGTGCCTTGCTGGGACTCTGCCACAGCCCTGGACCCCACGGGAGCTTGTCCTGAGAGCTGCTGAGCAGTAAGTCCGTCTGTCTGTCCCACAGGTGACGTTACCCGTGTACCTGAACTTCACCCGGGCAGACCTCATCTTCACCGTGGACTTTGAAATTGCTACAAAGGAAGACCCTCGCAGCTTCTATGAGCGTGGAGTTGCAGTTCTGTGCACTGAGTAAAGCTAAACTTCCTCAGATCCTCTTTCTGGAATAGCAAAATCCAATATTTAACATTCATTCATCCCTAGACATTTGGAAGGTTTGACGGACATGTGAAAAGCAAGTGGTTGGTTAGCGTTGGCCGGATGAAAGGTGCTGCGGTGGGAAACAGTGGGTGGGAAAGGTGAGGTGCGTGGGTTGCGAGGGCTGACGAATGGCTGGTTTTATTAAATAAAACACTAAGCATGACGGGCTCCCGCCTCTTGCCGCTCTGCTCAGTCTGGTGTGGAAATCCCCACGGGGCAGCTCTTGCCAGCTGCACCCAGCCCACCTCACCTTTGTCACTGTGGTCACAGACGCACAAGCAGCGAGGAGAAACCAGGAAAGCTGCACTTCAACCCTGAGGCCCAACAGCAATGCTGTTCTTGACAGACACGCTAAGGCTTGGCTGTCTGACACCCCTATCCCCTGGGGACCTTTTCTGTCTCTCAGACACAAGCCCTGCCACCAATCCATCTCCACACCACCCTGTAGTGAGAGAGTGGCCTTGCCCTACAGGGAAGGTGACAGTTAGGCTGGTCCTGGCATCTCAGAGTCTAAACCCTGTGACTGTGTGGTATGACAGTGTCGTCATAGCTGTAAGGACTCCTGAGCAGAGGCACTGTGCTGACTCCCTTCTCGGGAGAAGACACAGCAGCTTCCTCTGCAGAAGTGACCCAGCCCTCAGGCAGTAAACAGAAGAGCCCCAAGTCAACATTCTCCACCAAGAACACCTAGGGGTGGGTGCAGGTGACACAGCACCCATGGGCTTTTCCTTGCTGCATCCAAACACCTCAGAGGATATTGCCTGAGTCTGTGGGGATCACTGGGAACACAAGGCTCACCCCAGCCCCATAACTAGACTTCTGCTCCAAGAGTGCCACCCCCATCCTTAACCCCTCCTACAATCAGAGGGGTCTTACTGGACAGTGGCTACCAGCCCTATTGTCTTCCCTGGCAGAGCCACCTGGGGCACTGATAAGTACCCCAAACCAGTCCCAGAATGGCCCCAACAGCACCCAGAGGTGGACATGCCCTGCCAAGAACGGGCACCTCCTCCTGGTGCCGTTTTTATTTGTACTTGGAAACCTTGTCCTGCCACCGTGGGAGAACACGGCCTGGAGAGGACACCCAGACCTCAGCCGCAGCAGCACCAGACTTGCGCTCAGCTTCGTTACCTACCAGAAAGAAAATTAAAGTTCAGTAGACAAGCTGGCAAAATTGGAACTGGAGAAAAAGCTCCCGTGGAGAGCCCAGCGCTCCAGCAGGCTTGAGCCCAAGCTGACCACTAGGAAGCCTGCTCCAGGGTGACACAGGGCTTGCCCAACAGGGGCATCAGAGAGGCATCTGAACACAAGGAACAGGAAGGGATCTGCCCCTACCTCAGCCTTTGATCCAGCACCCAGGAGACAGGCAGGCAGACTGCCAGGGAATGGGACAAGATCCTGAGGTGGGCATAGGAGGCCCAGTGAAGGCCACTTGGACCCATCCCTGAATTGCAACGTAGTTTTAAATGTTTTTTACAGTGTGTGTGTGTGCACACATACTCATACACACACACACCACACACACACAGAGACCCCATTCTGTGTCCCTGTGGATGTTCTCTCCTTCCACCATGTGAGTCCTGGGAATTGAACTCCCAATCACCAGGCTTTGCAGCAAGCGCCCTGACCCTCTGAGCTATCTCAGAACCCCCGCACACCCATTTTCATGCCAGATGGTGGGGACTGATTTACCACTCATCACTGAGTTTGGCTTGAGTCCCTGGCTTGGTGCCAGCCCCACACCCCTACCCTGAGCTAACTCGGGCCCCTGGGCTGGCCACGTACTTCTTCTTTCTCTTAATTCTCTCAGGCTCTCCAAGTAGGAGTTCCAGTTTTCTCTTGGAAAGCGACAGCCTGGGCCCCTTATCTCTCTCATTCCCAAGTCTGGGTGGTGGCCGGGTGGCTCTGGCTCTGCTCAGCAGGTGTCTGCCTGTCTCTGGGGTCTCCACAGGAATGAGGGGGCTAGGCGCCCTTGTCATCCTCCAGTCCTCTGGTGCCGGGGAGAGCCTGCCAGGACGTCCATTGGTCTCTGGGGGGCTCAGTGTCTTTAGTTCACCCTCAGGCTGCATGTCGACATCATCGGCTTCCAGGGCTATAGGGGCCCAGCCAGAAGCTTTCATGGTGAGGTCTGGAGCCTTTGGGAGCGAGTCTTCCACGCCGGCCTCCTCTGCAGTCCTGAACCTCAGTGTACAGGAAGGGGAGTTGCGGTTTCTGTCACCCAGGAGGCGGGAGGCACGCTGACGGTAGCTGCGGTAGTTGGAATGGCCTGGGGTGTCTTCCGAGTCACCGTCATAAGGATCTAAAAACTGGCGACAAAAGTTTTTTTGAGAGTTTGGCTATGTGTGAGGGCCCGAAAATTCCCATCACCACAAAATAGAGAAGTTTCTGAGCCGTGGGTAAATCCCAGCAGCAGCGTAGTATGTAACACAGAAATGCACATAACAACGTGTCTCCATCACTGACGGCAAATGGCAAATTTGTGTGCTTTGCCTTGCATTGAAACTCTCTTTAAAGGACAGGGTCTCGTACCCAAGACTAGCCTGGATACTCCTTGTATCTGCACACATCTGTGTAGCCAGGATGACCCTGAAACTCCTGACCCTCCCCTCTGCCTTCACTTCCCATCAAGAGACCATTCTGAGGGTCAAACCCAGACGCTCACAAATGCTAGGCAAGCATTCTGCCCACTGGGCCACCTCCCCAGCTGGGAGTATTGATGGCTTTTGTTTAGTTTTGGGTTTTTTTGTTTTGTTTCGTTTTGAAATAGTCTCACTACATAATCTTGGCTGGCCTCAAACTCCTAGAAATCCACCTGCCTCTGCCTCCCAAGCACTGGGATCAAAAGTCTGTACAACCACACCTGGCCTGTTTTTTGCTTTTTAAGACAAGGTCTCAGGGCTGGAGAGATAGGAATTGAATCTGGAAACGGAACTAACCTAACAGTCACATGATGGCTCACAACTCTCTGGAAGGCCAGCTCCAGGCCACTGTCGCCCTCTTCCGGCCTCCTTGTATCTGCACACATGTCACAGAGTACTCAGACATACAGAAGTAGATCAATCCAAAACACTGGAAGGCGGGGGCTCATGTAGCCCTGACTGCCCTTCAACTTTATATCCTCCTGCCTCAGACCCCACGGTGCTGGGATTACAAATGTAACCCTCTTAAGGGTGCTTGGCAGGACCTTTGGGAGTCCCCTGACCTCTGCTGTGGGGATCAGAACTTCCTGCCTTGCTTTCTGTGGTCAGATTTTGTCAATTTGATCCGATCTGTTCCTGTCTTGTGGTGGCATTATCTGTTATCCTAGCACTCAAAAGGCAGAGAGACAGGAGTTTGAGGCCAGCCTGGGCTATGTAGTGAGACATCAACCCTCCTTTAGTTACCAGTACCAGACTGTGTACAGGATTACATACAAAGAAACATCTCCTGCTTGGATTCTGACCCTCAGCCCACTCACTGGGCTAGCCTTGGTTTTGAGGGCTCCCTCAGACCTCTGGACCCTAGGGGGTTGCAGCCACGTCTGTGGCATTACCTCTCTCCAGATGCCTTCAGCAAAGTCCATGAGGTTCCTTCTGGAGTTGACCTGTGGGGAAAAAGCTGGATGCCAATTCTGCCACAGCAGCTTAACAGGGAGCACTTGGGATGCTCGCTGGCCGCACCACAGGGCATGCTAACACACAGCCTGGTGGGAGGGAGCGAAGTCCTCCAGAAAGCCTAGCAGGGAGGGAACCCATCCTAGGCACAGTGGGCACACTGCACCTCGGCACTGCTTCTGGGCTCAAATCCAGAAGGAGGTGGAGGGCACTGAACTTTCCTTCTCAGCTGGTCACCACGCGTGCAGAAGCGAGGCTTAAAAAGCTCACAAAGGAGCGCAGGCCTGGCCTGGCCTCTGGTGGTCCAGCACTTTCCCACCAGCCCCAGGCCGCTGAGGAAGGTAATCTCCATTTTCTTAATAAAAGAAAGCTGGTATCTGAATACTTTTAGTTTTGGTAAGGGAGGGAGGGATCCAAAAGTTACAGAAACCGGTATCTTCCACACACCCCCGCACTTGCCGGGCACCTGAAGGCGATGGCGCGCGTGTCTCTGCCACTTCCGAAAGCCAGCTGCACTGAACGCTGCCCTGATGCAGGTAGGTCGGCTGGGCCTCTGGCTGGCCATCCCTCGAGGCCAGGCACGTAGACTGTCACTTAACTAAGGAGATCAAGTTAAAGGGCAAAACCCCTGTCAGGTTCTAGAGCACACAGAAGGAAGGGCAGGCCACAGGGAGAAGATTTTTTGTTTTTTAAACAACATCTGATTTCACCCTGTAGTTCAGGCTGGCCTTCTTCCAGATTCTCTGGGAATATGAGGCAGCTAAGGCAGGTGGAACATGAGCTCAAGGCTAGCCTGGGCTACATAGAAGGTCTTGGGATATAGCAAGACCCTATGTCAAAAACAGAAGCAAGGGTTGTGGATATAGCTCGGTCCATCCAGTGCTCTAGCACGTGCTGAACCCTGGACTCAGCCCCAGCTCCTACAAAACAAGAGTGGTGGCAGGGTTTGAAAACCCAGCACTCAGATTTGGAGGCAGGAGCATCAGAAGTTCAAAGTCATTCTTGTTAAGGGACCAGTCTGGGCTACATGAGATCCTTCCTCAAAAAAAGCAAAACAATAAAAAGCCCCTAGGATTGTGGGTACATAACAGCTCAGCGGTAGAGCACTTGCCTAGCTCTGCATTGTGGGAAAATTCAGGTTGGGGACAGCAGGAGAGCACAAGAGTGTTCCACAGAGAAAGCCATCCTGGATATCTGAGACCTTCTCTTTTAAAAGATTAAAAATAAGAGCTGGAGAGAGATGGTTCAGCAGTTAAGAGCACTGACTGCTCTTCCAGAGGGCCTGAGTTCAATTCCCAGCAACCACATGGTGGCTCACAACCATCTATCTGTAATGGGATCTGACACCATCTTCTGGTGTGTCTGAAGACAGTGTACTGTACATATAATTAAAGATAAATATCTTTATTTTTAAGTTTATAAGTAAATATAAAAGTGCTAAAGACGGGCATGGAGAGCTGGCTCGGTGGCTAAGAGCACCTGCTGCTCTTCCAGAGGACCCAGGTTCGGCTCCCAGCACCCGCCTGGTGGCTCACAACCACCTGGATGTAACTCCAGCTCCAGAGGATCTGACCCCCTCTTCTGTTGCACAGACATTAAAGCAGGAGACCCACTCATGCACATAAAATGTAAGTACCACAAAAACTAACACTACAAACCTCCGTGAAGTCTCATGTCATTCAACTTCTCCGGAATCCTCAGTGCAGCTGCTATGCCCTGTTGGAAAGTTCCTCGGTTATACATGGCACACTGGCTGCTTTTCAGCAATAAATCCTGCCTTCCCAAACTGGGATCCTGGGAGCCCCATTCTGAAACCTAGGAAAGCAGCAAGCAAAACCTGGCCCTACCACACCCTCATGAATACAGGACTTGTGAGCACCTTAAAGGTTAGAAAGGCCCAACAAAGAAGCGCCAACCTGGCAGTGCATGCCTCCGCCTCGAATCCCAGCACTGGGAGTGGGAGGGTCAGGAGTTCAAAATCTTTCTCATTTACACAGTGAGTTGGGCCACCCTGGGTTTTATGAGACCCTGTCTCAGAAATAACGAAAACGGAAGAGGAGGCTGGAGAGGGCTCGCAGGTGAAGCCCACACACTGTTCTTACGGAGAACCTGAGTTCAGTTCCCACCATGCACATTCAGGGGCTCACAACCAGCCTAGCTCCAGCTCCAGGGGATCAGACATCTTGGTCTTGGGCATCTGCACACATGTACATACATGAATGCATGCATGCATGCATGCATGCATACATACATACACACACACACACACACACACATACACTTTAAAATAATACATTAAAAAAAAGACAAGATGGGGTCTGGAGAGATGGCTCAGTGGTTAAGAGCACGGCTCTTCCAGAGGACCTGGGTTCAATTCCCAGCACCCACATAGTGACTCACAACCGTTCGTGACTCTAGTCCTATGGGTTCTGATGCCCTCTCTGGCCTCCACATGCATGCATATGGGGTACATATATACATGCAGGTAACACATCCATACACCTAAAAAATACACTTATTTTAAAGGAAGGAAATATGTATACATTAACCAGATTCCTTTGCATCTAATGACCTTTTCCTGCCCCACAACTCCGAGTGACATTTAAAGACATTTAAGTCCTGTTGTCTTCAGATTTGATGCTATTGCCGCTTCTTAGAAAACCTTACTGGTTTGGGGGTACACTCTGGAGTATGTCCCCCAAAGCTCTCATCTGGAATGGCCTGGGACTTTCTTTGTGAGCAAGCTGGAGTCGTGGGTTGGAGAGGAGGACTCCAGAAGCCAAGTGTCTGTGTGTCATCACATCATCAACATGACTTGGGCACTACAGCCTACAGCGACCGGGTCCCTGGCTGTGATAGTGTCTTGCAGGGCCTCTATTATGAAGTCCACCCCATGGTCTCCTCTTTGGAAGTGAGTATCACAGTCACATTTGAGGGGTAGGGCCATCTACAGAGAGCAAGGATCCACATAACCATATGCCCTGAGCTTCCCCAGTGGTGCTAAGAGACTGGTTTGGGTAACAGTATGGAGAGTGAGCCTAGCACAAGCCAGAGGACTTCTCAGCCCCTTCCTGGCCACACATTATGTGACACTCACTAAACTGTTTGCTATAATTATTATCTGATTTTCAAGGCAGGATGTCTCTGTGTGGCCCTGGTTGTCCTGGAACTCTCTCTGTAGATTGGACTGGGCTCAAACTCAGAGATCTGCCTCCTGCATGCTGGGATTAAAGGTGTGCGCCATCACTGCCGGGCTCTTCTGTTTCCGGTATAAGATATTGTATCTACATGTATTTCTGTGCACCAGATACACGCCAGGTTCTTTGTACACCCACATATGCATATACCATAAATAGATGTAAAAGAAAAATGCACATGCACAAAATTCCCTTGGCTACAAAGTCTACAAATGAGAAATGGCTCACACTGGCTGGACTACCAGAGGCCCCATTTACAATTCCAGGTATTCACAAGGTGGCGCTTAGCTGCAACTTCAGTTTCAAGGAGTCCAGTGCCCTCTTCTGGACACTTCAGGTACTACATGCACCTGGTGCACAGACAAACTTTCAGGCAAACACTGGCTCATGCCCCAGAACTTGGGAGGCAGAGGCAGCTCTTGTGAGTTTGAGGCCAGCCTAGTCTATAAAGGCTTCATAGAGAGACTGTCTCAAAAGCAAGCAAGCAACATAACCAACCTTACTATGCCTTGGGTTTGCCAGGTTTTAAAACTACAGGTACTTTTACAGATAGACAAAGGCCCTGCCTCCAGGCATCAAGGCCTCCAGCCTCTCCCCTCAGCTGCCCTCTCACTGCTGGGACTCTGCTAAGCACAGGGACCTTGAATGGACACAGTGAATACTCAAGAGAGACGGCACCCTACTCTCCTTGTGTTGGAGGTCACGGAGCTGTGCACAGGAGCCTACCAGCACCCACCCCATGCAGGTAAACTGTATCTCTGCTTCAAACACCCTGCCCCTGTGCCGAGGTTAGGGAGACAGGTGGGTAACACATCTGTAGCATGGGCTCTCCACCTGCAGGATACAATTCATTGAGAGAGAGACACCTAGCTTCTGGCTGGGGAAACTGAGGCTGAGAAAAGTGGACTTATTTAGCAGCACAGAGTGAGGGCCAAAGATGACCAGGCTGGCCTGGAACTCAAAGAGATCCACCTGCCTCTGCCTCCCAAGTGCTGGAATAAAGGGTGTTATGTAACACATCTGGCTGTGATATAGCCTTTTCTAAAACTGCATCTTGCCTTCAGATACTGAACTTTTGCTGGACCTTGCAACCAAGTTAATGATATATCTTGAGATCATTTAAAATGATGCTCTTGAAGGAGGAGCTGGAGAAGTGGCTCAGTGGTTAGGGCTCTTGGCTGCTTTTCCAGAGGATCAGGGTTTGCTTCCTAGTGCGTATGTCATGACACAGTGGTCTGTAGTTCCAATGCCAGGGGGAATCTGACGCCTTCTTCTGGCCTCAGAGGGCACAGCATGCACACACATGGTCCACAGATATTTAGACAAACATTCATACACATAAAATAAGAATAAATACAATCTTAGGTAGGTGGTGGCACATGCCTTTAATCCCAGCACTCAGGAGCCAAAAGCAGGCATTAGAGCTCTGTGACTGAGGCTAGCCCAATGCAGAGTGAGTACCAGGATAGTCAGGACTATACAGAAAAACTAACTTTAAAAAAATTTAAAATGCTGAGCAGTGGTGGTGCATGCCTTTAATCCAAGCACTTGGGAGGCAGAGGTGGGTGGATTCCTGAGTTTGAGGCCAGCCTGGTCTACAGAGTGAGTTCCAGGACAGCCAGGGCTACACAGAGAAACCCTGTCTCAAAAAACAAAAAAAATTAAAAATTAAAAATAATAGAATCACACACTCAGTCTATTTCCCTTCTATGTACTCAGCCTGTTTAGTTTAACCTGCCTTTGAAAGCTATGTAACTGACCCTGCTGTACCTTGAATGTCCCTTGTAATCAGCTTTTACACTAAGCAAATAAATAGCTTTAATCTTAAATTATGTACTCTTCCATGCCCTGGCCCAGAATAATGTAATCTTTTCTAAAATCAGACAGCAGGTGGAAACCAACCTCCAACCTCAAAAAACACCTATTTGCAGAGCATGGTGGCGCACAACCTTGATCCCAGCACTCAGGAAGCAGAGGCAGGTGGATCTCTGAATTCAAGGCTAACCAAGTCTAAATCATAAATTCCAGGCCAGCCAGGGCTACATTTAAATTTAAAAACCAAATATCCCATTAATATTAAACGTAACATAGAGGGATGCATAATAACATGACTCCAGGTTTGAGTGCTGCTCAGGGTCAGCTGGGGTCAGAAAAACAACATCTACCTTTGTAAACTCTGACTAAAAGTCTGGGCTGGAGAGATGGCTCAGCAGTTAAGAGCACTGGCTGTTCTTCCAGAGGTCGGGAGCTCAATTCCCAGCAACCACATGGTGGCTCACAATCATCTGATGACCTTTTCTGGTGTGTCAGTGATGGTGTGCTCATATATATAAAATAAATAAAAATCTTAAAAAAAAAAAAAAAAGTCTGACTAAGACAAGAGCGTCTTCATTACTTTCACATACCATGCTTTCTGTTCAAGAAGTACAAAGCAAAGCCCTTCACTATGGACAGACAAACCACAGACCCCAGGACAGCCGAAAGATTTTTTTTCTTAAGATTTTCATGTTTGTTGGTGTTTTGCCTGCATGTGTGTCTATGTGAGGGCAACAGATCCCTTGGAACTGGAGTTACAGATGTGAGTTGTCGTGAGGGGGCTGGGAACTGAACCCAGGTCTTCTGAAAAAGCAGACTGTTCTTAACCGCTGAGCCATCTCTCCAGCCCAACTTTTTTCTTACTATGAGACCAGTGCACCAGTCCGCTCCTTGTGAAGGCACAGTCCTGAGGACCTCCCAGCTCCAAGGCACAAGCTGCTTGCCACACCACTAGACCAAGAACACAGCCTGTGTCTACCTCCCTCTCAACCCTGTCTTCCACCCTTAGCTTTTAAACTGGGGAATGATTTGAAGTCAAGTTTATTTTTGGCGAAGCCACCATGTCATACACACACGCCTGCAATTTTTTCTTTTAAAAGTTATGTGTTGGGGGCTGGAGAGACGGCTCAGCTGTTAAGAGCACTGGCTGCTCTTCCAGAGGACTCAGGTTCAATTCCCAGCACCCGCATGGCAGCTCAAAACTGTAACTTCAGTTCCAGGGGCTCTGACACCCTCACACCAATCCACAGAAAAGGAAAACAAAATTGTGTGTGCTGGGGCACACTCACCGTGGTGTTCATGTTGGGGTCAGAGGGCAACCTTTTGTCAGTTGGTTCTTCCTACCACAGTACTGAGGATTGACCTCAGGCCTGCACAGGGTAACAGCACTTTTACCCATAAGGCATCTCACCAGCACCCCTGCAATGCTACCAGTTATCCATCTCCTAAACCTCTCTACACCTTTTACCCCACCACATGCCCCTCTTTACCCCTAGGTCCCTTTGTCCCTGCATTCAGCTGCTTCAGGCCTCAGTCCAGCTCCAGGGTAGCCCTGTAGCCCCAGGACTAGTGAGGCTATCTGTATCTCAGAGGCCTTATCTAGGGACACTCTGAGGTGTAGGTGGGCTGGTGGGACAGGTTGAGCCATGCCTTTACAATCCTTAAAGCTGGGAGGATCATAAAATGTTCACTTTTGCTGTATGTTTTAAAACTACCTAAAGAAAATTCTAGAAGTCAACACATCCACCTGAAGTTACTAAGTCTTTGCTTCCAGGAAAATTCTATTCATTAATCTCTCAACGCTGGGCACAGTACATGCTGTTCACTAAACATCTGTCTCTACCTACTTCTGATAGGTCATGTGGCCCAAGATTGCCATATTACCCTGATTTTGTCTCCAACTGTATAGCCAGGCCCACTGCCAACCTTTCCGGTGCTGTCTCCAGTGGGGATCCAACTGAGATCTTCCTGCTGTACAAATGGTACTCGTGCAAACAGCTCTGAGCTCTGTTTGCTCAGCCTAAAGTAGCAGGTCACCTGACTCCTCTCACCTCCAAACCTAGCTATCAGGAAATGTTGACACCTTCCAACTAGCTAGCAGTCAGCTGCCCCTCTACACTCCTGCCCAGTCCTGAGCCAGCCTCTTATCTGCCTCCCTGCAGAATTAGACCCCGCCTTTCTCAGGGCTGCCCTGTCCCTCAGAGGAATCTTCAAAACTGTTTTGTGACTGGACAGGGGACCCCACACATGCTGCCCAAGCACTGTATCCACCACTGAGCTACAAACTCCCAGCAGGTATGTTTTTGTATTTATTTTTTTAAACATGATCTCCCATAGCCCAGGCTGGCCTCAAACTCTCAAACTATGTAGCCAAAGATGCCTCTGTCTTCTAGGTTCTGGATTATGGCATGTGCCACCAGACCCAGCTTATAAGGTGCTAGAGATCAAACTCAGGCCCCCACATCTTCTGCATGGCAGAAGGCACCCCAGCGGCCGAGCTACATTCTCTCAGGGCCTCAGGTGTCGACCCCTGCCACTCACTCACACAGGCGTTCACATCCATCAGTCTGACACACACAGCATCCTCCTTCATGGTTATAGTCAGTCAGTCTCTTGACTTCCTGGATTTTTGACAGCATTGTCCACAGCCTTGTCCTCAAAGCCAGTTACAGCTCTGATGGACAGTCAGTATGCAACATCATGTTTGCCGGCTGTGACTGCCATGGGCGCCACAGAGAACTCAAACCCAGTATGTCCCAAGTCACGTGTGTTGTCTCTCAAATGTGCATCTCCCTTCGCACGCAGCATCTACTACAGCTAGAGTGCTCCCTCACACCAGGGAGGTGCTCTGGAATCGCAGAGGTAGAGACAGGAGGAGGGTAGTTCAAGAGCATCCTTGGCTACATAGTGAGGTAAAGGTTAGCCCAGACGACATGCGACCCTGTCTTTAAAAAAAATCAAACAAAGAAGAAAGAGGAGAGAGGAGGAGAGGGAAGAAGAAGGGAAAGGGTGAGAGAAGGAGGGAGAGAAACATAGAATGCTTCCAGACAGAGGCACACAAGTCACATTGTACAGACTGAGCCGGTTGTATTTAGGAATATTTGTGTATATGTGTGTAACAATCATTAATTTAAGAGCAAGAAGGGGTATAAGGGAGGGTTTGAAAGGAGGAATGGGAAGGTGAAATTATGTATTATATTATCTCAAATTTTAAAAAAAAATTGAGTTTTTGTTTGGTTTTGTATTTGTCTTTTTTTGTTTTGTTTTGGTTTTGGTTTTTTGAGACAGGGTTTCTCTGTGTAGCCCTGGCTGTCCTAAAACTCACTCTGTAGACCAGGCTGGCCTTGAACTCAGAAATCCACCTGCCTCTGCCTCCTGTATTTGTCTTTTTAAGACAGGGTTTCTCTGTGTAGCCCTGGCTGTCCTGGAATTCACTCTGTAGTCCAATGTTGTGGATTGTTGTTTGTTTTTTCCGCCTCCTCAAAGAGGTACTTGTACTCAGGGGAGGTCAGGTGAAAGCTAAGTAAGGCTATAGCCTGTGACTGGGCAGTGGAAAAAGAAAAGGCAGAGCTGAAAGTTTTAGAGAAGGGGGAGGGGGAGGGAGAGGGAGAGGGAGAGACAGAGACAGAGACAGACAGACATGGGAGAGACAAGATGGTACCTGAGGGAGAGAAGGATGGGCCAGAACCACGTGGTTCTAGGAGTCATAAGTAGCTGGGATTTCTTAGATAGACGATTGAATAATGTATGGCACATCTGTCCAATCTAGGTGTGCAGCTTGTATCTATATCAATTGAGTTTTGAGTTCTTTGTATGGGCATTTTGGGAGTTGAAGATTTACTGTTATAAATCTGGCTGGTAAATTACAAGCCTCTGTAATTTCATTTTCCGGGGCTAGGGGATCAGAGAGAGTGCAGGCTAGCCACAGTGGGCAGATGCCATGGGAAGACCTGGGCAGGCAGCAGACCTTGGGAACCAAGGAACTCCCCATGGAGGTGGGGAGAGCTGCCAGCACTTAGCTAGCATTAGCATGGATTGTTTTATATAACTACACTCTACAGGCTAGGCTGGCCTCAAACTGAGAGATCTGTAGTGCCAGCGCTGGGATTAAAGGTGTGTGCTATCATCACCTATCAGGGAAAAAAATGCTTTAAAAGAAAAAAGAAAAAACCTTGGGGTTAGCCCGACAGCTGCAGGATGGGTGGGTTACCTCAGTCACTAGATATTTGTTTAAGCACTGAACACATTCCTGAAGGAGGGAGGGAGAGAGAGTTGCTGGAGGGATAGCTCAGGGGTTAGGAGAGGCTGTTCTTCCATAGGACCCAGGTTTGATTCCCAGCGCCCACATGGCAGCTCACAAACATCTGTCCAGTCCCCAGGAATCTGATACTCTTCTAGCCTCAGCAGGCACTGTACTCACATGACACACAGACAGACAGACAGACAGACAGACACAAAGTAAAAAATAACCCCCCCCCCAAAAAAAAAAAACCCCAAACCCCAGTAAAGAGTTACTAATTAGCAAACAGACTCAATGCAAATGATGAAAATTAAATATCTGTCAACAAGGTAGCCACAGGAACAGGCTGGGAGTGTTCCCAGAAGCCCCTTCATGAGGAGGGCAGAGGGCCTTGCTTAACCTAAGGCTGTCACCTTTCACCTACACCCTACAGCCCCACCCCTACCCCTCAACCCTGTCACAACCCCTGGGGTCCAGAAAGACAAGATGGAATCCTAGCTGACTTCCCAGAAAGTGACAGTGAATCTCTGGGAACAATCTCCTTTGGAGAAAGGTAGGCCTAGCCCAAAGAGAGGGATCAGAGCTGACATAAAATGGCTTCCTCACAGAGGAACTCAGCAACTGCAGGAAAGACTTAAGTGGAAAACACGGGAGATGCTGTGAGCTGCCTTAGCGGTTACTATCCATGCAAACCAAGAACAAAAACTGCCCAGTGCGCATGCCCCCTAATCACCTTCCCCCAGTGCCAAGGGGATTAACCTGGGTGTCAACTGCAAATCAGAGATGGATTCTCCTAGAGACTGATGTAGTCACACTGTCTCAGGATGTTCAGCTGTGGGAGAACAAACACATTTTATTTGCATCTATCCACCCACAGAGAGGTAACGAAAGCACACGTGCATTCATATGCTCTCGCTCGTGCGCGCACACACACCCCCCTACCTTCTGGGGACAGCTGCATCATCTCCAAGTCCCCAGTTGGGATCAATGCTTGGGAAATACACACTTTCTCAAGGCAATTAGGAGACAGCAAGTTACCCTGCACGCAGATAATAAAGTATCCTTTCCAAACCTTCCGGGAGGGTGCCAGGCTTTATATTTGGTGCATAAATCTTTTTTTTTTTTTTTTTTTTTTGAAATGTCGTTTACACCCAGACTTTTGAACTGCTAAGCAAGTGAGTACCACTGAGCCATAGTCCTGGCCAGAGCAGACACTTTGCACATCATATATCTGTGACTGCACACGCACACCCGTGCCACAGTGACCCTGTGTGGGTCGGAGAACAACTTCCAAGAACTAGTTCTCTCCTTTCACTGTGAAGGCTTTGGGGACGAGCTCCTTTTTGTCAGTGCTGGCAGCGAGTACCTAAACTGGCGAAGCCACTTTTGTAGTGGAATTCTAGTAGAATCACTTTATATCAGGGTAAACATTAGAATGAAATAATTGCTTTTCATAGTATCTAGAATGATACGTCAAAATGGGATCGTTTTCTAGAAGTATGTTGTTGACCTTAAAGAAATCACTGTAGAAAACAGTGATTGTTTTCTGTTACTATAGAATTGATTTCTGAAGGAGCTTACAGCCTTTGCAGGACCTTGGCCACAGGACGGTTCTGCCACCCCTGGAATGTCTTACTTTCTTGGGCAAGCAAACAGTGCCCAGTGAGGATAAAGTGGCCGGGACTAATGTTAGTATTCTGTCTAAACTCCACCTCCACAGTTACCTAGCAACAGACAGGTACGCTCCTCCCCACAGTTACCTGGTAACAGGTAGGCCTGACTCACTATAAAAGGGGCTGCTTGCCCCCTCCTCTCTTGATCTCTTGCCTCTAGCTTCTCTCTGTCCCCTGGCCCCTCTCTCCACGTGGTCATAGCCTGCCTCTTCTCTCTCTCTCTCTCTTTCTTCCTCTACTACCCTCCAGCTCTCCTCCCCATGCCCTGAATAAACTCTATGCTATACTATACCAGTGTGTGGGAGGTCCCTCAGAGGGAAGAGGTGGCCTCAGCATGGGCTCGCTGAGACATCCCCTTCCCCCATGCCTCTCCACACACCTACAGAACACACTCTCTTTATCTTTTTATAAACACATTAACGATGGTCCCCGTCAGGAGACCTATAGATCAGACTAGGGGCTTTAGTATGAAAACTTGTCCCCCCCCCCCCAAAAAAAAAAAAACAACCCTTTATGTAACAACCAATCAATAAGTGTCTGCACTTGTGCACAGCTGTTGCAGGTTCAGTTCGTTGACACTGGACCTCCCTGCTGCCTCAGAGCCTGATCACCCTCCGGAAGGACCCTTTCTTTGATCGACCCTTGCAGCTCAGAACACTGACACATCCTAACCTCTCCCTGACCATTCTGACATTAATAAACTGAAAAGGAATATTCTTTTTTTCAAGTTTGCAATTTCCCATCCCTGATAAAACGTCAAAACCAGGCTTGGGGTTCAGCAGAGGTGACGTGGTCACCTAGCACCCGCATGACTCGGGGTTTAGCCTGAAGTACAGGGTGGGAGGGGGGGTGGCAAGCTATCAGTCCAAGTTCCAGACAAGTCGACCAACCTCTAAAGAGACAAACACCCCTGAAAGCCTCCTTCCCATAGGGAAGGTCACTGTGCTTGTGTGTGAAAGTCGGCCTCTCCTGAGGAGCCTGGGTTTTAGCAGAACCTCTGACAGAGGCCTGTCCACAGTGGGACCACAGCAGGGGTTTTGGTTCTGATTCCAAGTCAGTTTTGTCTAGAGGAAACTTCAAGTAAAAATAGTATTTTATTTTAGATGCCCCACCCCCACCCTGCCATGGCTTTGCATGTAGAT
>JANHMN010000022.1:19076016-19113718 GCA_030674055.1 Rhabdomys pumilio | reverse complement strand
CACACACACACACACACACACACACACACACACACACACACACACACGCCATCTACCTACCTCACAGCAAGGTTCCCTAAAATAATAAAGGCCTGGAAAAGGCAGGAGGGCAGGGATACCTACCCTGAGGGGTCACATTTTCATTTTCAAAGGATAGGGAGCCCCATGTGAAATCTGGGCAGAGCCTTCTCTTATCAGGGACCTTCCTTCCACACACACACACATCCATTCTATCCTGCCCTTTACAAGTGCCCTGTGGGGACAGTGGCTTCAGTGGAGGGCCATACTTACTCTGTCCCCAAAAAGAATCAGCCCAAATTTAGGTGGTATAGAGTTAAAGGAGTCCCTAACAGTAGCTGAACAGGGGCCACTGAGTTAGGGCTCTGTGAACCTGGCGGACAGTGGAGCTGCCCTGGGGCTGATGGTTATTTAAAGCCGAGTTCATTAGCTTCAAGCGTCTGGTTTGGAGGACAAGGACCGTCATTCTAGACTTACCTCCTGGATGGCATGTTCATTTTGGTCCCCAGGGAATCACTCATGAGTCAAGAAGGGAGGAGGCAGGTATCCTGTGCTTTAGGCCTGCGTGATGTCACAGGTATCTCCATGGCAACCCAGTGTGAATGTTTCTGGGGCTGTGACTGGGAAGGCTACATGTGTCCACTCAGGACCATAGGCCCTAAATCGCAGTTCCTGGTACCCCAAGTTCTGCTGCCTGCCTGCTCTACACGGTGTGTGTAGTCATAACTACCCTGTGCCGACAGGCCTGACTCTCATAGCCACAGGGCTCCTCAAAGCCTCCCCTTCCAAAACCAAATGCAAGGCACTCTTCTGGGGTGCACTTAAGACCAGAGAGGCCACCAAGACTTCAGGGACTGTCCTGTGCCCTAGGACAGCTTCCAAATTCTCCTTCTGGCCACACACCTGGGCCTCCCCTCCCAGCTGTCCACAGCTCTTCCTTCTGTGAGACACTCAGGTTAAAGGAGTCAAGCTCCCTCTCCTCTGCTGTCTGTGCAGAAGCTGTTTGCATGTTATTATCTGGGTCCTGTACTGCCATCCCCCAGCTGCACTGGGGACTTTAAATCCCAATTTCTGAGCCAACTTGAACTCCCAGGGCACTTAAGCTTTGGATGAGAAAGGACATTCCTTGGTCGCCTATGCCTTGGTTCCCAGTTCCCTGTGTACACATGAGGACACATGAGGGAATAATTCAGTAACAGGCAAAGGACTGGGGGTCTGGGGGAGTTTCTTGTCTCACCAACCCTTGGGCACCTCTGAAATACACAATGGAAAACTACACCGTGAAATCGGGCATGCGTGGAGCCCAGTGAACGAACTAAGGAAAAAAACTCAAGGAAGGAAGCCATTCATGGTGGCAATCCCAGGACTCAGGAGGTAGAGGAGGGTGAAGATTCAAGGTCACCCTCGGCTACTTAGTAAGTTCAAGACCAACCTGGGCTACATGAGACTCTGTCTCAACAACAAACATCTGAGAAAGTAAGTGTGGACTACTAAGAGCCATAAAAGAACCCTTGAGGAACTGGATCTCTAGGCAAGAAGCTGGGGCACCTGCAGCCAATCATGCCCAGTCTTGGGAGCCAAGACCAGCTGCAGAATAGCTGTAGCCCAGCACCCTTGAGCTACATGCTAGCACACTTGGAGGCTACAACCTACGGGTATTGTGCACTCTGTTTTTCTTTTATCCTTTTTATTTAAAGGATAAAAAAATTATTTTAAAAATTATTCTTAAAATTCTTTTAAAAATTATTTTTATTTTAGTGTTGGAGTGTTTTGCCCATGTGCCTGCTACTGGATGTCAGAAGAGGATGTCAGATTCTCTGCAAGTGGAGTTAGATGGGTGTGAGCCACCGTGTGGATGCTGGGAACTGATCCCGTGTCTTCTGCAAGAACAGCACGTGCTCCTAACTGCTCAGCCATCTCTCCAGCCCTGTCTTTTATTCTTTTCGTGCTAGAGATCTATGGCCCAGGATTATAGAGGAAGGGAGGAAGGGAGATTCAACCCTGGATACCTCAGATGAGTACGACAAGAGTTAGCTCCCACTGCTTCCAACCTGGCACCATAAAGCCAGCTATCCCACCACCAACCCTAGTAAGAATTTATTACTCTTGTTTGAACCACCAACCCTAGTAAGAATTTATTACTCTTGTTTGACCTTATAAGGTCCCCCTTCTACTCGAGTATGCAGATGAAGCATCTTCCAACACTCCTGCCCTGGCCAACGATACACAGCCACACAAACCTTGCCCCAGTGACCCTGGCACTTCCCCAGGGGCATAAATACCCCTCTCCCCCCACCAATAAACTGAACCAATTCTCCAAAGCTGTTCCTGTGTTATATGTGTGTCCCTTGTCCTTGAACTCACGGCTGACCAAGATCCTGTCTGCACTCACCCTCGCCAGATAATCTCTCCCTCCAGTTCAGGCAGGTGAGCAAGGGGCCTGACTTTCCCAGAGTGGGAGAAGCAGACACTGGACAGCAGAGGTCCAACTAGCACCTTACGTGGGCCACATGCAAGCTGTACCATTGAGCGACACATCTGGCCACCTTACACGTCCCTTCTCTCCCTTCTTCTGCATCTTCTATTTATTATTTGACAATTGCATCTGTGTATACAACATATTTTGATCTTAACCACTTCGACTCTTCCCTCATACTTCTGACACCCCTCAACATCCCCACCTCCCACTCTCATGCCCTCTTCCTCGGCAGCCCACCGTTCTTACCTAGTACTGCCGGCTGGAACATTAGCTGGCCTTCTTGGCTGCTGACAGCCGTCCTACTTAGGGCTTGTCCCTCAACAGTCACCTGTTCTCAGCGCTTTGACAGCTGTGAGCATGCATTGCTGCCCACAGCACAAAGGGTCTGGCTAAGGTTGAAAGCAGAGGTTTATAAGGTTTCTGCTTATCCATCCCTGCGATGTAAGCATAAAGTTGAAGTCCATTTAGTGGAACAGTTGTAGTCTCTTCCCGAGGCCTATGGCTTCCTAAGCCTCAGGATTTTAACAGGTTTACAGTACCAGGGATGACTTTTCTTCTGTGGAGCACACCTCAGATGCAATCAGAGAATGATTGGTTGCCCCTGGAACCTTCACGAGAAACTGTTGCTCCAGAGGGCACTTGGTGCCTGAAGTTGGTATTGGAGCGCACAAGGGTCCAGTCACCATGCTGGCTTACTGTGCTGGGAAAACCACCAGTGGTTTGTGGAGGCTAGAAGACATCAGATCCCCTAGAACTGAAGTTACAGACACTTGTGAGGCACTAAGTGGATGCTGGGAATTGAACCCAAGTCCTCTGAAAGAACAACCAGTGAGCTATCACTTTAGTCCCCAATAATTTGTTTTTCTGAAACAGGGTCTCTAGTCTCATGTAGCTCAAGTTGGCCTTGAATCCACCATGTAGCCCAAGATGACCATGCATTTCTGATTCTCCTGTCTCCACTCCCGAGTGCTGGGATTACAGGCATGTCCAGACAGCCATTTGGCAAGGTGCTGTTTACTGCTCTAGTTGACTGTGGGACCTGGGAGAGTGGAGCCTAAAAATGAGGATTGAAGTCTCATGCAATAGTCAACCTTACTCAGAGCATCTGGCAGCTTATACTGAGTGTTAAGAGTGGTCACCTGAGTGTTCTCAGGAGTTCAAGTTGTATATAATCACAAGGACAAGCCCCACATGGCCAAAAGGTTTTCCATGGAGACTTATAAATAACAATGACCAGCTGTAGTGAATAATCTGAAGTAAACTCACCTGGGAGGGGCAGCCAGGGAATCCCAAGACCTGGACAATGTGGTTTTCAAGCTGAGATCACAAGACTTGTTTTCTAACAAGCACTCAGAATCCCCATCACGAGACTCTATTCTTTTTTTTTTTTTTGGTTTTTGAGACAGGGTTTCTCTGTGTAGCCCTGGCTGTCCTGGAACTCATTCTTAACCAGTGTTCTGAGAGTGCTGGGGACACATTACAGGGCTTTGTGCACACTAGGTTAGCACTCTGCCAAGTTACAACCCCAACCCTTCTAGTTCTTTGGATTTGGGGCAGTCGCTTTATTCTAGTCCACTTTACTTTGAGTCAGGTTCTCACTGTAGATCCTAGACAGGCCTCAGTCTACAGAGGGTTTAAGTAGAACAGCAAAACCCAAATACTCTGTGCATCCCTTAGTTTTGTCTGGATGCTTCTCCTGTGTGCTCAGCATGTTTAATTACTATCAACTAGAATTACCAGGGGTGTCTAGTTCCAGGACAGTTAGGCTTTCTTGAATTTTCCATGCTGCCCACACAGGACGTTTATATATATATTTTTTCTAAGATCAAGCAGGCAATGGGGTAAGAGGATAACATCTGAAATGTAAATAAATAAAATATCCAATTTAAAAAAAGATGAAATAACTGGGCAGTAGTGGCACACGCCTTTAATCCCAGCACTTGGGAGGCAGAGGCAGGTGGATTTCTGAGTTTGAGGCCAGCCTGGTCTACAGAGTGAGTTCCAGGACAGCCAGGACTACACAGAGAAACCCTGTCTTGAAAAACAAACAAACAAAAAAAGATGAAATAAACCCTTTCATCGATCAATTTAAAAAAAAAAAAAAAAAAAAAGATCAAGCAGGCAAAGTCTCCAGTTCAAGCCAGTTCTCACTCAGGAGAATTGTAACTTCTCAGCTATGCCAAACTTCTGTCCAAGGTGAAGGGTCAGAGAGTATGGTCAGTCCTAGATTGTTTTGTTTGTTGGTTTCTTTTGTATTTGAGACAGGGTCTCACATGTAGTCCTGCCTGTAACTCAGGTGGTAGGCCACCCAGAAACTCATTATGTAGACCAGGGTGGTCTTGAACTCAGAGATCTGCCTGACCCTGGTTCCTGAATGCTAGGATTAATGGCACACCCCCTCTAAACCCAGCCATCAGACTTCAGTTGAAAAGCCACTTCCTGGGGCTGGTTGAGATGGCTCAACAGGTAAAGGCAACAAAACAACTAAACAAAAAACAGAAAATAGGGGCTGGAGAGACGGCTTGGTGATTAAGAACACTGGCTGCTCTTGCAGAGGACCCGCGTTCATTCTCGGCACCCACATGGTGGCTCACAACCATCCGAAACTCCAGTTCCAGGAGGTTCAGTGTCCTCTTCTGACCAACTTGGGTACTTGCAAATGTGTGGCACGCACGTGCATGCATACGCATACATACACATACACACACACACACACACAGGAAATTTTTAAAAAATAAAAATGTACACCTGCTGTGCTCTCTCTTGGTCTACAGGGGCCTTGGGTGGCTGGTTCATTTACTGACCCTCATGAAGGGGAAGGAGATGGAGACAACAGAAGTCCCAGGAATCTGTAGCTGTTGTATAAAAGTCCTCTAAGATTGAAACATCTGACCTGCAAGGAAGCTCTTTATACAGGAGGTTATCAACTTAAAATAGCTTCAGGTGGTTCCTGAAACTGACCAGATCCACTAGGCCCCGCCCACCAGAGTAAGCACTAAAAGCTACAGAGAGGCCTGAGACCAGGCAGGCTACCTGAAGGCCAGCTGAGGCACCTGGGCAGGACACTCCAACAGGCTGAGCTGCCTGCAGGCTGTGCACTATGTTGCAGGTTTCCAGCTTTTGTGAGCTGTCTGTCACCCATGCTGGGGTGGGCTTTGGTGATACAGCTGTCTTGTCATTTCTGCTCCTGTTAAGTGACCTCTCACCCATACTCCTATAAGTAACCCCAGTTAAAACTCACCCCAATAAAGGCTCACCAAGTTGGGCTTTGATGGTATCTGTACTTTGATCTGTTATGGGCTCCCTGTCTGAGGTGAGCAGACTTGTGTGTTTATGTGTTGTCTCCACATGAGGTTTTGTCATAGGAGTAGCTGCTAAAAGACTACATTTGGGTTTAAAGCAGAGGAAGTATGGAATGATATTCAGGTAGTCAATGTGATCAGGGTTCATTTCAACCATTCAACCCTTCAACAAGTAGCTAACACCAACTCTTGTTAGTGTTTTGTTTTTTGTTTTTTTTTTTGAGACAGGGTTTCTCTGTGTAGCCCTGGCTGTCTCAGAGCTCACTCTACACCAGACTGGCCTTGATCTCAGAGACCCATCCACTTCTAGCTCCAGAGTGTGACACCATGCCCAGCTGGGGTTGTTTTTAATCTGGAATCTACAGAAAGTGCTTGGGGCCAGAGAGATGGCTCAGTGGTTAAGAGCACTGACTGCTCTTCCCAAGGTCCTGAGTTCAATTCCCAGTAACCACATGGCACCTTACAACCATCTGTAATGGATGCTCTCTTCGGTTGTGTCTGAAGACAGTAAAAGTATACTCATTAAATAAGATAAATCTTAAAGAAAAAAAAGCACATGGTACTCTTGCAGAGATTTTGGCTTTGCTTCCCAGCACCAACATCGGGCAACCCCCAGGTAACTGTAACTCCTGCTTCTGCCTTCCCAGTGTGTTTCACACTCAAACCCTCACAAGACACACATATTCACCATTTAAAACAAAAACTTAAAAAAAAAAAAGTGCTTTGACACTGCCAGTCCTAGAATTGCCATTGGTCATGTGCCAAAGCTTTGCTTTCCTGGGAAGGTGAGGGCACGCTGCAGGCCAACACTTGGCACAGTCTGCTCAGTTCCTTGGCCCTGCAGTAACTTACTAATCTTTGTTTGGATTTTGGTGGTGCTATTAATATACAGTGACTCACCAGTGCAGCTTTCTGGAATGTTCTTCCCAGGGAGGTGATGTTCCTTCCCATGAAAGACAACTCTGCAAGTCATTCTTTAAAGGTCTGAACACACCCACAACACAATGGGGTGGAGTGGAGGACAGGACGGGACAGGACACCCAACAAAGCTTCCTAAATGATACAAATGTAAATGAATTGCCCTCCTAGGTAAAGTTGTACTTACCAGTTATTCACTCCACAAATACCAATCAGGCACGTGCCTTGGGCACCAAGCCAGGAGTTAACAGTGCCTATCCACACCCTTCTTTGCAGCTGCCAGCAGAGGCAGGCTGATTGCGACCAGTCTTTGTTCCATTACTTAGTGCACAATGCTACTATGGGAGGTTCAGGGCAGGCTAGGGGCATAGCTCAGTAGAGGAACCTCACCTTCGGTGTAAGAGGTACTGGCTTACACCTCCAGCACCAAAGGGAGGGAAGTAGAGAATGCAAGGAGAGTATTAGGGGCAATTGTCAAAGATTTTCTGAAGAGTGGCATCTAAACGGAGGCAGATGATGAAATGTATTCATCTGCTGCACAAAGGCAGAGAGATCGTGCCAGCCACATCATTGCTCTCAATCAGGGCTGCCATTTGGGGATAATGAAATGTTTTGAAACCAGTTGCATGAATTGGGCATTGTGGCTTATACCTGTAACTGCAGTATTGTGGCAAAGATCTAAGTGGGGAAGATTAGGTACAAAATAGCAAGTTCCTAGAGAGCCTGGGCTACAAGAGTCTCACAAGAAAAAGTAAGATTGAGATTTGGGGAAGACTAGGTAGGTACAAAATAGCAAGTTCCTAGACAGCCTGGGCTACAAGAGTCTCACAAGAAAAAGTAAGATTGAGATGTCAGCTCAGTGATCGAGCACCTGCCTAACATCCACGAGGCTCTACATTCAATCACCAGGCCTGAACACACAGCAAGAGTGGGACATGATGGTGTACACCTTTAATGCTACTCAGGACAAGAGCTTGAGGACATTTTTAGCTGAGAAGTTAGCTAACTTTATGACTGTAAGACCCTGTGTCAAACTGAGAAGAGTCCCCAGGCTTACAGTTGTGTCACCTTGACACAAGCTAGTCATGAGAGGAGGCAATCTCAATTAAGAAAATGGCTCAAGAATCCGGGTAGTGGTGGCTCACGCCTTTTAATCCCAGCACCTGGGAGGCAGAGGCAGGATTTCTGAGTTCTAGAGTTGCAGGACAGCCAGGCTACACAGAGAAATCCTGTCTCAACCCTGACCCACCAAAGTAAGAATTCAGATTGTAGGCTGGAGAGATGGTTCAGGTTAAGAGGTTCTGATTCAATGCCCAGCAAGTGCATATAATGGTTTCTGATGCCCTCTTATGTGTCTGCAGACAGCCAACAGTATACACACACAAATCTTAAAAAAAAAAAAAAATTGTAGGCAGTCCTGTAAGTCGCAGCACCTTCCATGGCCTCTGCCTCCATTCCTAACCTGTTTGGGGTTCCTGTCCTGACCCTCTAGGGCCTGTGGAGATGTCCAGCAAATAAACTCCTCCCCACCAACCCCAAAGTTGCTTTGGTCATACTGATTCATTGTGGAAACAAAAACCCTAAGACAATTCCTTAACTACCTTGCTAGCTCTCTTAACCAGCTCCCCTTGTTTTCTTATGCTCACTATTTTCTCTTACAGCCTCTAAGTACCCAAATATTAAGACAGGATTCCATGGATCCCAGACTCAAACTATACAGCCAAGTATGACCCTTAATCCTGAATCCTCTTGCTTCCACATGAGAATGGCTCAAACCTACCTATGAGGTGTCAGGAACTCCACATACTTTTATTTTAGTCTCAGTCTAGCAAGAAGCAGGTTCTGAGTGTACTGGGGAAGAGGACAGCCAATATTAAAATCACTGGACTCACGCATACTTATGAACCAAATGACCAGCTGTAAAATCCCTAAATCCTCATCCTTTTAAAAAACGGGGGGAAAAAAGACACATTGCACACTTTTCTTTTTATCTCATCTGTATTTACCTTTAAAGCAGAATGTGATTGGGCACTGTTATTTCCATTCACAAGCCTTGCTGGGAGTTACAAGACCTAGGGAAACTTAAGGGGTTTGTTCTTGGTACTTTGGAAAACAAGCCACTTGGGGGAATTCCTCTGTCAAGTTGTTTTAACTTGTGTTTACTTCTAAGACTAGTACATGCAGAATTAACTATAGGGAATGAAAATTTTAAGATGTAACTTAAGCCATCTTAATTTGGTCTACTAAGAAATCCAGCTCAACAGCTAAACGCTTCAGACCACACAGTTAACATTAACAGCAGGTTACGTCTTACAACAAACGTTCTATCAACCCCTTGAGTCAAGCCTATAGTATCACAGTATCACATGTAGACACTTTATCTTCCCCTTAGTTTTCATGCCACACAGATGTTTTAAATGTTAACAAAAATAAACAAAAATCATGGAAAATATATTATCAGAAGGAATGAAGGTAAGCATCAAACACATAGTTCTGGTGAAGCTTAGTCTACTTCTTCCATGCGTGATGTGTCGTCATCTCCTTCCAGGGGTGGCATTTCTTCGGTCACAGCAGCACTGGTCTCATCCACAGTAGGGTCATCTTCATCAATACCTTGTATTTTGGAAATAAGTGTTACAGTTAATGCCAGCTAAGGGAGGCAGAGACTTGCTTTAGACTGAGGCATTGACACACACACACCCCCAATCCCCCAAAGGAAACTTCATTCGTACGGGGCAAGTATATGCTTATAAATCCCATCACTGGGAAGTAGAGGCAGAATCAGTCCAATGCCATCTTCAGCTATATAGCTAATTTGAGGCTAGTCCAAGCTAAATCTCAAAGGACACTGTTCATATACTCTTTACACACTCATACCCGAGTCGAGGTTCCCACAACAGCAATAATACAATTGTTTTAATAGCTAAAAAAAAAAAAAAAAAGTTTACGTTCTTTCTACATTTTTTTAAAGCCAGGGTTTGTATAGCCTTGGCTTTCCTGGAACTCATTCTGTAGACCAGGCTTAGCATCAAACTCAAAAGACAGGTCTGTCTGTCCCTCTGTCCCCCTATACCCCACTAGGATTAAAGGTGTGAGTCACCATGGTGTTGCAACATACTTCTTTTAACATGTAGTCTGCAATTAGCTTACCTAGACCAAGCTTGATCATCCTGTAGATCCTGTTAGCATGGGTCTGAGGATCTTCCAGACTGAAGCCAGAAGACAGGAGTGCAGTTTCATACAGCAAGATGACCAGATCTTTCACAGACTTGTCATTCTTGTCAGCCTCTGCCTTTTGCCGTAAGGTTTCAATAATGGAGTGATCAGGGTTTATCTCCAGGTGTTTCTTTGCTGCCATATAACCCATTGTTGAGTTGTCTCTGAGAGCTTGAGCTTTCATGATTCTCTCCATGTTTGCTGTCCACCCATACGTGCTTGTGACAATACAGCATGGGGATGTCACCAATCGGTTTGACACAACCACCTAAAATTAAAAAAAGCAAAAACACAAAAACAAAAACTAAGTGATGTCTTAGGCCATAGAACTTACCAGAAATGATTATTTGAAACTGTAGGCGTTAGCAGTGACTTAACCAAAATTAAGTATATATACATTTTACTTTTAAGATTAATTAAAGGACCAAACTGTAGATTACCAGTGATGTAAACATTCACACACCTTTTCAACCTTTTTCTCCAAAATATCTTTCATAATTTTGCAGAGGTTCTCAAATTTTGTCTTTTTCTCTTCCTGTTTCTTCTTTTCCTCTTCATCTTCTGGAAGTTCCAGTCCCTCTTTGGTAACAGACACCAAGGTCTTGCCCTCAAATTCCTTCAGCTGTTGCACACAATACTCATCAATGGGCTCAATCATATAGATTACTTCTAAGCCATGCTTTCGGAGACGTTCCACAAAGGCCGAGTTAGCAACCTGGTCCTTGGTCTCACCTGAGATACATATCATAAGGTTACTTTCAGAAATGGTTTCATGTAATATACTTTTCCTCAGGTACAGGCTTAAGTATAACCAAACTGGACATTCGCTGTCACACAGATTTTATTTGACCATTACCTGTGATAAAATAGATGTGCTTCTGGTTTTCCTTCATTCTGGTGCAGTAGTCCTTTAGAGACACCATCTCATCCCCAGAAGCTGACGTGTAGTATCGCAACAGCTCGGAAAGCTTCTTCCGATTTTGAGAGTCTTCATGAATTCCAAGCTGAAACACAAGCACAGGTAAGTGTCTCCCATTTATATAAATGATTGGCCTTTAATCCCAACACTAGGAAGAAAGCAGAAGCACATGGGCCTAAGTGTGAGGTCTGCCTCATATATCCAGCCAAATTACAGGGCAGCCAGACATCCACAATCGAGAACTTTTCTCAACACCCCTGCTGCCCCCCCCAAACAAGCTATTTTGAAAACTGCCAAGAAAATGTGTCAACACCAACCTTTATGTTTTTTGAGAACTGCTCATAAAACTTTTTGTAGTTCTCTTTATCTTCTGCCAGTTCAGTAAATAGTTCTAAGCATTTCTTGACCAAATTCTTTCTGATAACTTTCAGAATTTTGCTTTGTTGTAGCATCTCACGGGAAATATTTAGAGGGAGATCCTCAGAATCCACCACCCCTCTAATGAAATCTGGGGAAGAACAAAGACACCTATTTAATCATTCTCAAAACTAAGAAATCGTGTTTTGGCTTTTTTTTCGAGGGGACTGAGCCCAGGGTCTCAAATAAGTTAGGCAAAACCCCTCCCACTAGGTTACCCCAAACTAATACAGACCCAAGAGAGGTAATGGGATTTTCTTGTCTGCCAACAGTGCTTATTCTACCTATTCATACTCACTCAGATACTCGGGGATTAACTCTTCACAGTTATCCATGATAAAAACTCTGCGAACGTACAACTTAATGTTGTTCTTTTTCTTTCTGTTTTCAAACAGATCAAAAGGAGCGCGTCTTGGGACAAAAAGAAGGGCCCGGAATTCTAATTGTCCTTCAACCGAAAAATGCTGCAAATAAAATGGAACATCTTTAACTGCCATGGACAAAATGAACTGAGTTTTCCACTGATAGGTTGCACTTAAAAGCATTTTTATAGGGGAGTGGGTATAAAAGTTACCAAAAGTCAACCTGAAAACCTGCTTTCAGTCACTCACCTTTACTGCCAAATGCTCTTCCCAGTCGTTAGTTAAGCTCTTGTAGAACTCTCCATATTCTTCATTAGTAATGTCATCAGGGTTCCGGGTCCAAATCGGCTTTGTTTTGTTGAGTTCCTCTTGATCTATGTACTTTTCCTTAATCTTCTTCTTTTTCTTCTTGTCACCATCCTTCTTCTCTTCTTCTTCTTCATCAGAACCAACATCTTCTATTTCAGGCTTGTCATCAGACTCCTTTTCTTCTTTTTCTTTCTCTTCCTCTTTCTCTTCCTTTTCTTCGGCTTCATCATCACTGACTTCCTTATCACGTTCCTTCTCCACCTTAAAAAAAAAGACAAGTCACTTCATTATCTGAATTATACACAACCAAAAAGCTTCTCTAGTATTTTCTATAATTTCTCAAAAGTCCTCTTCAGAGTATAGAGGCCAATTTCTTCCAAACAGGCTTATTAGTCTAGTCTAGTAAACACCAGGTTTACAGAATTCTAAGACCACCCTCGGTTATCAATTAGCATAGAAATTTACCCTGTAGTTTACTTACAAACAGAGTAATGGGATAGCCAATGAACTGAGAATGCTTCTTCACAATCTCCTTTATTCTCCTTTCCTCCAAATACTCAGTTTGGTCTTCTTTCAGATGCAAGATAACCTTTGTTCCACGACCCATTGGTTCACCTGAGGAAAAAAAAAAAAGTGAATGTTAGCCATACATTTTTCACATTTCCTAGTAACTCAGTTCCTGAAGCTCACTTTAGATTAACAATTTTGTTGAAGGGCTCAGGACTTAGCATTAAGGCTCTTTGAACCCTTCAATTCTCCCAGTTAACCCTCTCGAGCATTGACTACGACCACACTCTAACACAGTTTTTGGCCTCTGCCTACCTGTGTCAGTCCTCACTGTGAAGGACCCCCCAGCTGAGGATTCCCAGGCATACTGTTCATCATCATTATGCTTCGTGATGACAGTCACTTTCTCAGCAACCAAATACGCAGAGTAAAAACCAACACCAAACTGGCCAATCATAGAGATATCTGCACCAGCCTGCAAAGCCTCCATGAAGGCTTTGGTGCCTGACTTGGCAATAGTGCCAAGGTTATTGATCAAGTCAGCCTTGGTCATTCCAATCCCAGTATCCACAATAGTGAGGGTTCGATCCTGTTTGTTGGGAATGAGATTAATGTGCAGCTCCTTCCCCGAGTCGAGTTTACTAGGATCCGTCAAGCTCTCGTATCTGATTTTATCCAGAGCCTATTAAGATTTAAAAAAAAAAAGAAAAAAGAAAAGAAAAGGTCAAGCACACATGCAAATCCCAAGGTGAATTTTTACAGAAACCAACATCCAATTCTCCAAGTGATACACTCACATCTGACGAATTGGAAATGAGTTCCCTCAGAAAGATCTCTTTGTTCGAGTAAAAAGTATTGATGATCAGGGACATCAACTGGGCAATTTCTGCCTGAAAGGCAAAGGTCTCGACCTCCTCCTCCTCCATTGGTTGGTCTTGGGTCTGGGTTTCCTCAGGCATCTGGGAACAGAGGAACACTTTAAAGCCTCACAGAATGTCTGCAACCGTGCTAATGACTACCCCTTTTCTGTAAATATTTTTTTTACGAACTCTTCTTTTGGTCTAAGAAAGCGACGAAATAGGAAAGGACGACAAGCGGGGGAGGGGGGGTGGATGACAAAGGGATGACCTCATTTCAGAATGCGGTAATTACGAGGCGCATGTGCGCGCCTCGGGGAGGACGTTCGGACCCAAGCGGCTCCACGCACGCCGTTCCTAACGGCTACCTTCCCCCCACCCCCACCAACCCGCCGCCGCCGCCATGGCGCCTCCCTCCTCCGCCCGCGCCTCAGGGGCACCGGCGAGACCCCGGGCGGCCTACGCCAAGGCGAAAGCTCGCCTGGCGCCCGGCTCTCTGCCGCAGCTCCCCCTCAGCGGCCATCACTGCATCCTGGGCCTGGGGCGTAGAGGCCGCCTGAGGCCTAGGGTCTGAAGCCATGGCCGCCCACCTCCGCGAGCTGAGGGAGGCTCGCATGGCGGCCCCGACATCGCCGCCGCGCCTGCATCCCACAGCCCTGCATCCCACAGCCCCGCTCCCCAAGCCCCGCTCCCCAGACCCCGCTAAGGCCCTCGGCTAGAACACTCACCTTGGCTGAACGAGCACGCACGAAACGTGACTACCCGCACCAGGACACTGAAGCAACTGGCGCGCCGCCCCCCCGCGCCCGCCTTATATAGACGCGGGCCCGCCCAGCGCGCGGCGCTTTTTCCAGAAGCCTCCCGAACCTTCCGGAAGAACCCTCCCCAACCGTCGCCTCGGCCGCGCGCCTGCGCCTGCGCACTGGACGGGCCCCGCCCCTCCACCTGGAGCGCGCAGAGCCCGCGCGGAGAACGAACGCAAGCCCCTCCTCCACAGCCAGGTGCTCTGGACATGCGCAGTCCGGAATTCTTAGCTGGCCAGGCGCCTTCCCGGGCCGCGCGCCGCAGCTCGTGGAGCGCGGACAAGCCGTGTAGCGCATGCGCTTGAGACCTCCATGTGCGCATTCTGGTCTAGGGCTCCTTTTCCCCACGGGGTCTGCAAAAGGACGTTCCCACGTGAGCGCGCGTGTGCTGTCTGAACCTCAGGGCCCTCTGCGGCGCGTTAGGTGGAAAGGTCCCCTGTTTTCGGACTCCCCTTAGGGACGCAGACCCCTGGCGGAAGGCGAGCCCGACCCCTGGTTTCCATCAGATGGGTGGGGCTCCTCCGGGTCTGAGGTTCAGTTTGTTGCAGGGTCCGGCCCTGGGCGTTGTGGATTTTGTGTCAATTTTGAGCTACCTTAATTTATTGTAATTTGGGGGCCGGAAAGATGGCTCGTCCGGTAAAGGTGCTTGGGTTTGATACCTGCAACCCAGATAGCGGAAAAAGAGCTAACCGTCAGCGCAGTGACACCCACGTGCCCATCCACACGCACTCGCACAGTGTGAAAATAAGTGTAAGGAGCTAGAGAGACGGCTAGGAGCAGTTAGTGGTAGCAAACACACACGTTAAGGCAGCTCGCAACCACCAGTAACTACAATGCTAGGAAATACAATATCCTCTCTGGCCTCTGCGGGCACCAGGAACACACATGGTGCACAGACACACGCAGTCAAAAAACGCTCGTACGAAACACTCTATCCTGATTTTTGAAGCACCTTCGTATGGTACATATGAAGTTACCTGGGGCGATTAACGTGACCCAAAGGATTTCCAAAACCAAAAGATTTCCTTGTTTATCTTTAATAGGCTTCGGTTAGGCTTTCTGTGTACCTTTCCCTTGGGTTACTCACACACCCTATTTCTGCACCTTTTCCTGCTGGCAAAACTATTACTCATTAAGATTAGAAAGAAAAGGGCTGGAGAGACAGCTTAGTGGTTAAGAGCATTGACTTCCAGAGGACTCACATTCAATTCCCAGCACCCACATGACAGCTCTCATCTGTGCGTAACTCCAAGATCTGACCCCCTCACACTGACATACATGCAGGCAAAATACCAGTGCACATAAAATAATAAATAATTAAAAGAAGAAGAATGTCCTCTAAGAAGAAAAAATGTCCTCTAAGGACAAAAACACAGCAGGCAACCTCCCTGGGAGAGGAAGAAAATTACCCTCCTACCCATCCCCCATGGAATGAGGCCCTTTTATAGCAGTTGAGGAAATTTCTCTGACCTTGCTCTCTGGACCATTTGAGTGGGGGTGTTAAGTAGAAACACTTTTCTGTTTTGAGGTAGTAAATTTTTCTTTTTTCTTTTTTTTTTTTTTTTAACAGGATCTCACTTTGCAGCCCTTCCTATGTAGACCAGGCTGGCCCTGCTTCTGTTGAGGTGTGTGACATTGTCCCAGGCCAAGACATGGCTTAAGGTCTCTTGTTATCAAGTAGAAAAGCAAGCAGCCAACCAACTAAAATCTAACAAGGGTAAAAGATGCGTTTAAAGGGTTCTGGAGGGCAGGGCGTGGTCAGCACGAGGCAGCATAAAACAGAGGCAAGTAAAGGGACAGTAAGAGAAAGAAAGCTGTCACTCTGGAGTCTAACCGAAGTTTCTCACCAACTGGGAGTCACAAACTTCAGAGTAATTAATAGCATTTGCTTGTGAAGGTTGCCTGCAAAGACTATATTCCTTGTGTTAGCATTTTGTCTAAGCTCCGCCCCACAGTTACCTGGCAACGGCCAGGTATGCCTGACTCACTCACTGTAAAAAGGGTTGCTTGCCCCCTCCGGGCTCTCTTGCTCCAGCCCTGGCCTCTTTCTCTCCCCTCCCCCCTCTCTCCATTCCTCTCCCCCTCTCTCTCCACGTGCTCATGGCCTGCCTCTATTCCTCTACTCCTACTTCCTTGTTCTCTCTCTCTCTCCCTCTCTCCCTCTGCCTTTCTCTTCCCTCAGGGGGAAGGGATGCCTCAGCATGGGCCCGCCGAGGCACCCCCTTTCCCCACACCTGACTACACCTTCACCAAACATATCCCCTCTCTCATCTTTTTATAAGACGCAGCACCTTGTGTGTAGAGATATTAAAAATAAGAATGCTAAAAACAAAAGGCTGAAGAGATGGCTCAGCAGTTAAGAACACTGGCTGCTCTTCCAGACGACCAGGGTTCAACTCCCAGCACCCACGTTACAGCTCATTATCTGGAAGTCCCAGCGGATCTGACTCCAACCACACTGCATGTGCACGGTGCACAGTGCACGGGACAGATATTTATTCAGGCAAACAACTCATAGACACACACACACACACACCAAAAAAAAAAATCTGAAAAAAAAAAAGCTAAAATAAACCATGCTTAAGACCTAAGCATCACACTGGAGAGTTCAATTCTCGGCTCCCATGTGACAGCTCGCAGCTATCTGTAATTTCCGTTTTAGGGGATCTTACGTCCTCACACACGCATTCACACACGCATGCATGCAGACAAAACACCAATTGCACATTACAACAAGGGCAGAAACCTGAAATGCCTAAGCCTCTGTGCCCTCACACCCTTTCTAGATGTGAATTCAAACTGTTCTGGGAGTCTCACAGACTAGCCTAAAGCTCTGACTTACGATTAAAAACGTTTTAACCCTGCTCGTCACCTTGGTGGACTATGGCTCTTAGTTTATCAGTTGTCATCTTATCCAAGGCACCCCAGGACCCACCCTAGGATCTCACGCAAGTTCTTCAGTGTCCCTTTGAAACATAACTCTAGAAGCCACTGAAGTCCTATATATAGCTACTGAACAGACACGAGTGTAATTCTCCTGAGTTCACACCCACACTTGCGTCTTGCTTTTACTGAGTACCTATTGATCCTCCTGCTTAAATGTGTGTTCAAGTTTTCTCTTAAACTCTAGCTCTGCTTGACACTAGCTTGTCTTAAACATCTTTTCCTCAGTAAAGTTAAGAATCCTGTTTTTGCCAGGTGGTGGTGGCGGAATGCCTTTAATCTCAACATTTGGGAGGCAGAGATTTCTGAGTTCGAGGCCAGCCTGGAATTCTACAGAGCCATTTCCAGGACAGCCAGGGCTACACAGAGAAACCCTGTCTCCAAAACCAAACTAGTCTATCGAACAACAACAACAAAGAAGCAGCCTGGTTTCACCTAGTGTGAAGGGAGTTGTTTAGGCACTGTTTCTGGTTCCCATCCCAGTGTGGCTAACAAGTATTGGGACGCAGATGGCTGGTGCAGGCACAGTTCAGTGGAACTGAAGACCCTGGAAAAGAAAGATGAGAGAGACTGGGGTGTATGTGAGTGGGGTCCAAAACTGGGTGTGGGTGTAAGAGAGAAGGGGTAGGATCTTCCATCGCCTGTTAGCATTTTGTCTAGACCCTGCCCCACAGTTACCTGGCAACAGCCAGGTGTGTCGACTCACTATAAAAGGGGCTGCTTGCCCCTTCAGCTCTCTCTTGCCTTCTTGCTCTCTCTCTGTATTTTCCCTTCTGCTCCTTCTCTTTCCCCATTCTTCTCCCCCTCTCTCTCCACGTGCTCATGGCCAGCCTCTCCTCCTCCTCCTCTTCCTCTTCTTCTTCTTCCTTCTCCTCCTTCTTCTCTGTCTCTCTCTCTCTGTCTCTGTCTCTCTTTGTCTCTCTCTTCTCTGCCTTTTTCTGTCTCTACTACCCTCTCAACTCCCCTCCCCATGCTCTGAATAAACTCTATTCTATACTATACAGTCCTGTGGCTGGTCCCTCAGGGGGAAGGGATGACTCAGCATGGGCCTGCAGAGGCATCCCTTCCCCCACACACATGACTACACATCCACCAAACATATTTCTTTCCTCTCTTTTTATAAAACACAAAACCAACCTGTCTCCTTCACACCCACAAGCCATCCCGTTGCAGAAGTTTAGTTTGTAATCCACTAGTGCTAATCTGGAATTGGGGATGGACAGGGATCAGGGGTGTCTGAGCCCCACACTAGCAAATGGTCCAGCCTGGAGTAGCAAGTTCTTTTAGAGGCTTTGAGAGCATGGGACAAACCAGAAAGAGGTGAACCACCAGTGTGACGAGTTTGTCAGGGTCTCAGGTCTGTCAGACCAAAGGTCTTGGGTGACCTAGAGCTTCCTTCCTGGAGCACTGTGGTTTTCTTCAAACCTGCTGAGTCATCTGACTCCACGGCCTCTGTCTACCACATCCGAGGGCTGCCAAGTCCGGCCGACTTTCTTTTGACTGCTCCTTCTCTCATGCTCAGGACCTACTCTGGTAGAATTCAAGCTTTCAGGTGCCCACACCAGGCACCTTTTGCTGGACTAATTCGTGCCTTTCTCGGCTGCCATTTTCAGGAACAGAAAGCCCTCAGGGCATGCAGGACACTCAGCCCTGACTTTCTTTCTAAGCTGTCAGCCCCAGGGCCTCACTAGCCAGCTCCTCTTTGCTGTTCCCTGTCTGAGACCCAGTTCACACAGTCAGTGGCTGGGGAGAACTCCCTCCTATGTCCATCCCTGTGGCAGTCTGTCTATCTGCAGGCCTGTCACCAGGCCATGACAGCACTGTCCATAGATGAGTGCCCAGCTCAGGACAGCTGGGTCAGCTCTCCCAGTCATAAGCAGATCATCCAGCAACCTCACAAAGAATAGAAAGCCTGGCTTTGCTCAGTGGTAAGAGAAAAGACATGTTTAATGTGTGCAAGGCACTAGGCTCCAGCCGCAGCACACACTGACATACAAATGCACATAGAACAAAGAAACAGATTCAGGGAGAGAAAGGATAGTCTATAAGGGTGATGGCTGTTGCTTGGCTTTCTGGTTTGTTCCAGCCTCATTCTTCCTCCTGAGTTTCATTTTCTCACCCTTACGCAGCCTCTACGGTAGGACAGACCTTGTAATGTTTACCGTTCTTGAGGAGGAGGTGGGACCTCAAGAATGGAACCTAAAAATGAGGCGGTCTAAAGTCTCATGCAGTAGCCAGCTTTAGTCTGAGCATCAGGCAGTTTATACTCGGAAGGCTAAGAGAATCACCCGAGTAAGGTGTTCAATCATGAGGACAAACTACGGGTGGCAAAACCATGTTTTTCCTTAGAGTCATATAAACAAAAAGCAATAGCCAGTTGTAAATAATCGGAGGCAACCTCACTCCTATCCATCACAACTACGAGGGGCACAAAAGCACATTCCGAGAACAATTCCATGGTTTTGAAAAAACCAAGGTCACAAAACTCTTGCTTTCTTGGAATTTTCTTCACCAGTCCTCAGGATTCTCCTCCTATGACTCTGGTCTTGGACCTCGTTCTGACCTTGTACAATGCATAAGGACCCATCAGGTCTATTCAACTCTTTCCCACCCCTTCCTTTATGCAAATTACAGTAGTAGCTCAAGGGACCTGACCTCTCTCTATCCTGAATGGTTCCTCCTGAGCCTGGAACCTTTTTTTAGACACTTTATTGAGCTCAGCTTACTCTCTGTGTCTCCTCCACAGCTCTAAGCTCATCCAGATAAACTGAACTTACAGGTTGGTATCTCTTTATCCTCTAGGCTATCTCTAGACTCAGCACGGGGTAGACAGCTAGGTAATCATGAAGAATTAGTCTGAGAGTGGTCAGAGCCCGTCATTCCTAAGGGGAGGCATGGGTGTTTAGCGCCACCTACCGGTCAGCTGTTTGAGGCCTTCCAATAGGAACCATTAGAGGTTAACTGAGCTCCCATGGAGACGACCATCACTGTGGTCTTCACTCAGAGAATTTGAGACAAAGCTTCAGTTATTACACTGAGCAAGGATAAGGTGGTGTGCGTGTGTGTAAGACAGCCTGGAATCATCAATAACCTTCCTGCCTCAGCTAGGACTACAGATAACCTGCTGCAAAGTTCTGAGAGCGGAAGGCCTGGATGCATTCCATAGTGCAGGCCTATAATGTCAGCTATGCAGGAAGCTGACTCAGACAGAATGACAAGTTCAAGACCTGCCAGGACGACAAAGTGAGTTCAGGACAGTGTGTGACTTTCTGACCCCCTTCATGTTAAGAAGTAATCTGCTCTTCAGCTGTCGTCTTGTAGTGCCAGGGAAATGTTAGTGATCCCCCAAAACACAGACAGGAGCCAATCTGATGCAATTCACAGCAGGGTCTTTATTCTAGTCAAGCTAGCTCATCCCCCCTGCCCCTTGCACCACCATCATGCAGGAAGGTTTTAGTGGGGGACCCCCAAATGTCTATTGGGGCAAGGCTTTATAGTAAGCAGCAAGCAGGGAGTATGTGTGCAAGCATCTAATTGGAAAGCTACTGTAGCCTTTAACATAATTGGCTGCTGCTGGGAGTCATATCATATTTAATTTCTATTCCCCTCTGCATTGGTGGTCGTTAGGGGTGGGCTTGTAACCTGGGGATACCGATTTGTTGGTGGAATAACCTGGAGACGCTGGTCTCGTTGAAGGTGTAACCTGGAAACGTTGGTCTTGTTGGGGATTAGCCTAGAGACTGGAGCTAAGCTCGGGTCCTGTTTGGGGGCAACTTGGAAACTAATGCTAGGACCAGCCTGTTAGTTTACCTGAGTTCAAACTTAGGTCAAGTTCTCCAAAATGGAGTCTGAATTTCAAAGATTTGGCCTCTCAGTCTTTTGTCCTATTTTTATGTCTAGTATTTGTTGTTTATGAGGTGCTGGGACAGATGGACCTGAGGATACCAGTTAAGTCGTCCACCACTGAACTACATTCCTGGACCCCATTCTTTTAACTCTTGAGCCAGGCTTTCACTTAGATGCCTGGCTTGTCTGGAACTTTCCAAAACCAGGGCAAGTCATGAAATTTTAATTTTCCTGCCCCAAAAGCCAGAGTAGTCATGCTATTATTTGGGAGAATTAAGTTGTATTAAGAAAAAAAAAAACCAGGCCTTTTCCTTTTCTGAGAATCATAAGGGCTTGGCACACAATGACCTCCTTTTCTGCCTGCCCACCAGGGGCAGTTCTGCGCTAAGTAGCTGTGAATGCATGTGTAGACACCAGCAAACTGAACAGATTAGTGACAGAAGTGCCAGACACCTGCACTCCGTAGTCTAAAGACCTGGACTGGCATTCCAACTGCCACACCTTGTTTCCCAAGTTCCTCCGTGTTTGTCTGATAGCAAGGCTATCTGCTTCCTGCCATATCTCCAGGAGTCCATTTCAGGATTCGGAATGAGTGTGGTCTTTGAACTAGGCCATTGTAACAAGATGGGAATTTCTCAGAAGGAACAAAGCTCCCTGGGTCAGCCTGTGGAAGGAAAGGAATTCCAACAAGGCACTCATGGGCAGTGGCTGACTATTGACACAGCAAGCAGCTGGGGAAAGAGATGGCAAGGACAGAGGCTAAGAGCTCTTTGTTGGGGCTGCAGAGACTGAGGGATGAGTGACCAGCTGTGGAACACAGTGTGAGGGAAGGGAACCCTCCCTGTTCTGAGGAGTTTCTTGATCCTGGAACTGAGGGCAGGCCCCACTCATCAGAAGGTCTATTGTTGCAGGCCACATGTTGCCTTGCTTCTGTTATAGGGGTCCCCAATTTCACAATATGTTGGGGTTTGGTGCCAGTAATGAGGTAGTGGAGGAAACAGGCAGCCTGGAGAATGGGGTCCCTCTCCCCCAGGTTGGTGGATGGCTGTTGAGATGCCCACCTTTCCTATGCTGGCAATATTTTTGTTCCTTTGGGTATACCAAAACCCCACTATGTTAACTCAGGTGGGGTAAACTATCTCATCTCAGACTCCACCCTCTGCCCTTATGCTCCCCTCCCCAACACCCCCGTAACAGACTCCCGATCTTAGCACAACTGACTCCATGATGGAAGTATTGTTCAGGCTGTAAAATTCAGCATATAGACAGCTCCATCTGCCAAAATGAAGACAAAGACCTAATCCATCAAAGTTCTGGGCAAATCTCTGAATGCACAACCTTCCTTGCCTTTTGCCTTCTGTAGTTCTGCTTCTGGCTAACTGTTCTTGTTGACTGAGTATGTTAACCCAGGATACGGGGTTTGTGCTTAAAAGCTCACCCTGAGTAAGGCTCAGTGCAACACAGAATCCCAGTGTAGTAGCTGGCCGGCTAATAAAGACTTTCTGTTTTGGTTTACAGCCCAACTCAGAGTAAGCACCCGTCCTAACACTTCAACTACCCCCTGACAAGAACAGCACCAGATGGGAAGAGGACCAGTCAGGCAGGGTTACTCTCCTTTTCAAAAAAAAAAATTTTTTTTTTTAGAATTTTAAAAACGTTTATTTTCATTTTATGTGTATTGGTATTTGCCTAAATGTATGTTTGTACATCATTTACACTCAGTACGTGAAGAAGGCAGAAGAGGGACAGTTCTCCTGGGACTGGAGTCACAGCCAGATGCAAGCTGCCATGTGTATGTCAGGAATTAAATTCAAATCCTTTGTAAAAGCAGCTAACACTGTTAACCGATGAACTATCATCTCTCTAGGCCCTTGCTTCCCCTTTGGATTCAGGGTTATGAGGATGGAAGTCTGGAGCTGTGCAGGCTCTAAGTCTGGCGTTGTGGGGGAGGAAACCACCAGGGAATGAGAATGGGGACAAGAGACAAGACAAGCAATGGCGATCTGGAGGTTGAGCCTCTCCCACCACTGCCTGTAGTTTGGTTTTAGGCTGATAATTGCTTTCCCATTGAGGCTAATGAGAGTCAGGTTTCTGCTGCTTGTAACCATAGGAGCTCTGAATGTAAACACCCTCCATCATTCCTGGGACTTGGTTGGGCACGGCAATAGCAAAAGAATAATTAATTTTCTTTCATAAGTAGAGCTCTGTGTCTCACACTTAGGAGAGGGAGCCTTATCTGCTAGCGAGGCAGGACTCTTGGGTCATAAAAAACAGAACCTAGTTAATGAGCCTTAAGTGCTGTTTCTGCTCAGTGGCAGGCACTCTGCTTGTCTAGTCAGTGCTTCCTAACAATGTCTCCCGACAGACAGTTCAGCTGCAAGGCTGAACACCAAGACGTGCTCTCCAAGGGGTTACAGGAGCTAGAGGCGTCATGTGACCCTGTCCCAGGCAACAGGCCGGAAAGGGAACTAGATACTTGTTATCTGGGAGGGGAGAGAAAGGACATGTTTGGATGAATGTTTAAGTTACCTGGATTTCTTTCTACGTTTGTTTGTGTGTTGGTGGTGTGTGCTCGTTCATACGATAGCATGAGTATCAAGGTCAGAGGACAACCTAAAGTAGTCAGTCTCTTGCCCTGTGGGTCTTGGGAGATGAAACTCAAGGAAGCCAGGATCCCGGGCAAGGGCATTCACCTGCTGAGCCATCTTGCCAATCCACCTCACACAACTTTTGGAAGATAGCAGAGATATAAAGATACATGGAAAAAGAAAGCTGGGTATGATAAAGCACACTTGTGATCCTGGTGCTTGGGAGGTAGGGGTAGGAGGGTAGGGAGTTCCAGGTCATCCTTGGCTACTTAGCAAGGGGAGAAAAAGAAAAAAATAATACGTTTTTAATTTAATTTATTTTTGAGGCAAAGACTTACTATATACTTTAAGTCAGTCTTGAATACTGGATCCTCCTGTCCCAGCCTTTCAAGGGTTGGGATTACAGATCTTGCCATTGTGTTTGAGGCCCTCATTGTTTTTATTGCTGTCTCACTCTTTAGCCCAGGCTAGCCTGGAACTTCTGGCCTTCTGAGTGCTGAGGATTATAGACAAAACCCACTGAGTCCAGGCTGACCTAGTTTTCCACATGCCTGGGACTCTTGAGTGTGGGGAGTCAGAGAGCCACAGGGCCAGTTCCTGTTGCAATTCAGCTGCTCACTGTGGGAAAGGAGACCCAGGAATAGGTCATGTAAGTCCTGACGTAAGTGCAGTGCTAAAACTGGCTTAAGGTGTTATGGGGCACAGTGAGGACCCAGGAAGGTTTCCTGAGGGCAAATAACACCTGAGCCAGGCTGCATTTGGTGGCATCAGAAGGGTACCTGATGGAGGGAGAGACACAGGTAAAGGTGGGAAGCTGTGTGAGGGGTTCCATTGTGGCTACCTCACAGGGAGCCCAGGGGAGGTGGTATGCAGTGTGTGAGCATGGCATCTGTCTGGTAGGAGATAGTGGGAAAGCCATCCCAGTTTGGTTTCAAACTCACTAGAGGACCTTGAACTGGGAATCCTCCTACCTCTACTTCCTGAGAGCTGACACTGTAGGCATGTGCCACCATCTTGTTATTTTAGGTAGATTTTGCTGGCAGGTGTATTTTGTATTTAAGGGACACAAGTCTACTCGTAAGGAGACAGCGAGCTGTTGCAGCCGTCCAAGCAGCACTTGGGAGAGTTCTGTGAATGTAGGTGCTAGCAGGTTCTTTGCCTCTGCCCTGCTGCGTTGGTATCAGTAGAACCTGGCGTCTCCGGGTCTTTGTTTAAAAACAGTTCTCCAAACTTACACATACTGACTTCTATTTAAAAAAAAAAAAAAGATTTATTATGTTTATATGAGTACACTGTAGCTGTTTTTAAACACACCAGAAGAGGGCATCAATCCGATTACAGATGGTTGTGAGCCATGTGGTTGCTGGGAATTGAACTCAGGACCTCTGGAAGAGCAGTCAGTGCTCTTAACTGAGCCATCTCTCCAACCACATACTGGTTTCTAAAGCATCCATCCGTGATTATGGGCTTGCTCCTGGGAGAACTTTGTTTTGTTTTGTTTTTTTCTGGTGGTGCGATGGGTTGAACCCAGGCCCTCAAGCCTACTAGGCGAGTAGTACTTACTGTCATGGAGCGTCCTCAACCCCAATACACTTTTTAGAAAAAACTCTGTTTGTGACCAAAATACTGGCTTTGACATTAGTTCTCAGCAAAGAACTATAAAGATCCTTTTGTTCTGTTAGTTAATTTGAGGTGGGTTTGTAATGACTGTGTGTGTGTGTGTGTGTGTCCAGAAGAGAGGTTGGAGCCTATGGAGTTGTAATTACAGGCAGTTCTGAGCCACCTGATGTAGGAGCTCATACTTGAACTTGGGTCCTCTGGAAGAGCAACAAGTACTCCTACCTGGTGAGTCATCTCTCTAGCCCAAGGTGATGGGGCAGGGAGGTTAAGAAAGTAAATTCTGGTTATACGATGATATATTACCATCGGAAAAGAGAAGTCTTAGTGGAAGCTAAGTGCCAGCCCCAGCTCCCCATTGAGTTATTTTATTGAGAGAACAGACAAAAATAAACAGAAAAAAAAAACTGAATCAGAAATGGATTTGGAGAAATAGTGAACACTACTCTCAAAATGGATTGTCAGGTCACCTGTGGTGGCTCGGCAGGTAAAGGTGCTTGCTACAAGTCTGATGACCTGAGTTGATGCCTGGGACCCACACTGGGAAGGGGAGAACTGACTCCCACAGGTTACTCTGATTTCACACTGGTGCTGTGGCATGCATGCACACTCACACCTGCATATGTGTGTGTGTGTACATACAAGTGAATGTTCGAGAAGAATTTAAAGTTATTCTGAGGGCATGAAGAAACAGGATAGATTTAGTGCGCAGGGTACCATATACAGCAATGCCGAGAGAAGGCAGAACATTCTAGAAGCACATGACCAGTGGCTGATACACTGCAGCCTCTTAGGGCCTGGGAGGGAGAGTCTTCATGCATGGAGTTCATGCAGGCCTGCCAACATTTTGGGGGCTCTGCTCACCACTTTCCCTCAGATTAATCCCTGGTTGTTGGTTTTTATAATTTATGATTTTTTTTTTGTAGTGCTGGGAATTGAACCCAGACCTTGCACATGCTAAGTGCTCTACTACTAAGCTGCCTCCCAGCCCTGTTTCATTTTGAAGGAGGCATCATGTAGACTGGGTTAGCCTTGAACTCACTGTGTAGCCTAGGATGACCTTAAACTGCTGATCCTCCTGTCTCTGCTTCCTAAATGCTGGAAATACAGGCATTTGCCACAGGCACCCATCCTGCTTCCATCCGCAGGAAGAGCTAAGCATTTCCTGTATGACTCCCAGGGGACAGGACACCTGATTTGGCCCTGGCTTCCTACAGCATCACCTCATTGCCTCTTCTCTCCGCTGGCCGGGCTGCTGGGCTGTCTCAGCTGGCCAATAACTGTGCTGAGGCCTATATGTCATAGCAGTTGACAGAGTCTGGAGAGAGGTGGTCTTAGGCTTTTTGACACCGTGATGCTTAGTACAGATGCTGAGAAACAGAACAGCTGGCCAGCTACAGCAAGAGGCAGATGCAGACATCTTCTTTCCAAGGAAAGGTGTCAAGATAAGTGGGGGGCTGGCAGGATGTAATTACAAACAGCAAGGACTGCGCATGCTGGACCAAGGAGGGCACACCTTTTAGACTTTCATTACCCATTGCCAGACTGTTCTCTACTGAGCTTGTGCCCAGTTATGCCTCCAGCAGCGAGCGGAGGACATCCATTCATTACCTTGTAACTTACAAATAGTCCCCAGACTTTCTGACTGTGAAAAGATCTTATATATTCTGTTAATCTGTATCGTTAAACTTGAGATGACTGCATTTATGATTGAGACAGGAGTGCTTCTATCCTTCCTTCTCCCACTTGTGTTTGTTCACATCCTTTGTCAATTAGATCTGTGGTGTGTGTGTGTGTGTGTGTGTGTGTGTGTGTGTGTGTGTACTTGTGTATGTGAGGACAGCGCCCTCTCAGGCCACAGGGGTAGACCTCTGGAACTAGGATTGTAGGCAGGTGTGACCCTTACTACGTGGGTGCTAGGAGTAGAACTGGAGCCCTCTGCAAGAGCAGCACAAGTTCTTAACTGCTAAGCCATCTCTGCAGCCCCAGAGAAACCCGAAACTCAATCCCACCATCACATAGCACAGCCTAGCCTTAAACTTGTTTATATAGCTGAAGATAGTAAGGTTTTTTTTTCTTTTTTAATTTAAATTTTGTGGTTTTTTTTTTTAAAAGACAGTGTCTCAACTGTGTATGTAGCCTTAGCTGGCCTGAAAAAAATCACAGGGTGGCCTCAAAATCACAGATATCTGTTTGCCTTTCCCTCTAGGGTTAAAGGTATGTGTCTGCTCAACAAGTGTCTTTAATTACTGAGCCATGGCTCAGCCTCCCATACTCTACTAAAAGTCTAATTCTCTCACCATGATACTCCATTCACCTGCTTTCACTAAGCAGTGCTTAAAATACATAGTAATGCATGGGATCCAAGACCCTGCCCTTATCATTGTCTGTCTGTCTGTTTTGAGCTCAGGCTAACATCTGCTTTCCTAAGTAGATAAGGATGGCCAGGTCCAGGTCTTCTCGTCTCTTCCAAGCACTGAGGTTTCGCCACACCAGCACTCCTTAGAGTGTTTGAGTTTTCGGTGTGGTTTTGTTGTCTCGAACAAGGGCTTGTTTGCTTATTTTGTTTGTTTGTTTGTTTGTTTGTTTGGTTTTGGAGGTAGGGTCACTATGTAGGCCAGCATTTTCAGTAATTCTCCTGCCTCAGTCTCCTGAGAACTGGTAACCTATGATGGGTATATGTTACCATGCCCAGCTTTCAGTGATTTTTTTTTTTTTGTTTGTTTGTTTTTTGGTTTTTTGAGACAGGGTTTCTCTGTGTAGCCCTGGCTGTCCTGGAACTCACTCGGTAGACCAGGCTGGCCTTGAACTCAGAAATCCGTCTGCCCAGTGATTCTTAAATAACTATTCTCCCATATGAAATTTAAGACAATTTAAACAAGTTTGGAAGAAAAATCAGTTGATTTAGATTTGGATTATATTTAATTTATTTATTTCTAAAGATTTTGTTTTTTATTCATGTGGATGGCTGTGTGTGTGTGTGTGTGTGTGTATCTATGTCTTGTGTGGGGACGTATCACATCTGCTGGAGCAGCAGTGACAGGCAGTTTGGAGCTGCCAGGTGGCTTGTTGGTTTTCCCCGCCTCTGCCTTTTGGGTACCAGGATTTAAGGTGTGGCCACTGTACCCAGCTGGCTCTACTAATTTGTCATTATTCAAGTCTTTCCAGCAAATTCACTACCCTATCCTACTTAATGGAAGAAATTCAACCCTAAACAGAGGTCTTTCCTCCAAGACAGTGTTTATTTTTAACTTTTACAAAAGATTTTATCGCCTTCTGTGCACCACATTCGTGTCTGGGGCCCTGGAAGGTCAGACAGGGCTTCAGATCCCTTGGGACTGGAGCTACAGACGTCTGCAAGCCACCGTGTGGATGTTAGGAACTGAATTCAGGTCCTCTTCAAGAGCAAAAAGTGCTCTTAACCACTGAGCCTGCTCTCCAGCCCCAGACAGTGTCCTGCTTTATTATTTTTTTGAGAAGAGGGAGGTGGGATGAGCCGGGACCACTGTGGAAGAAGGAGAACAGTGGACATGCTAAACAGACAGGTCCCTGAAATCAGCTTTCTTACAATCCACAGGGGATCAAAATTCCCTTCCCCAAACCAGAGCAGAACTGTCTGAACACAGGTTATAACCCTTAGGCAGAGTGTAGTCTCGGGAGGAAGGGCTGAGAGAAGAAAGCAAGAATGAACAAGTTCACAGATATGTGACCTGCACTCATGCGTAGCCAGCGTTCTGAGTGAGGTTCGACAGGAATAACCAGCTGTTAGCTGGAATAACGCTAAATGTTAGCGGAAGGTACCGAGTGTCAGTGACTGTTTCCCATAGGAGGTAAGGTTTGGCAAACACACACACACAACCTCTGCATGTCAGGCTCCAGTCTACACACAAGAGCCCAGATAAGAACAATGGGATTCCTGGGTTCTGTGTTTTGTTTTTGAGACAGCATCTCTCTGTAGCCCTGACTGTCCTAGAACTCACTCTGTAGACCAGATTGGCCTCGAACTCAGAGATCCACCTGCCTCTGCCTCCTCAGTGCTGGCATTAAAAGTGTGCGCCACCACTGCCCTGCTCAGATTCCTGTTCCTCAAAAGCTTACAGCTGACTGGGGGAAGTGGATGTCGTTTTTAGTAGATACACATATAAAGTATCTCCTCGTAGAAATCATGGTAAGTTGGTGTGGATCTGCGGTTAAGAGAAATTACTGTTCTTCCAAAGGACCCAGGTTCCATTCCCAGCACCCACGTCAGGCGGCCTACAACTGCTTATAACAGCACCAGGGGATCCAATGCCTTCCTCTGGTCTACATAGGCACCTGTGTGCTCGTGCGCTCCTGTACACGCGAGCACACACACACACACACACACACAAATCCCCCAAACTGAGCAAATGAATGACAGAGTGAAGAACACAGCAGCTGAGCTGGGCTTTGGAGTTCTGTCTTCAAGGCTGAGCGGCGTGCTATTGCCTCTGGTGAACAGAAGGGAAGGGAATCTGATTTGTGCAGAGGCTGAAGGCACAGGCATGACAGGTATGAGGAACTGCGGCTGCCGATGGTGGGTAAGAGAGCACATGGAGATGAAACACCGTGAGAGTCGGCCAAAAATCAGAGCCAGCGGGAGCCAAGTAGGAGTTTCTCATCAGTATACGTTGTGTATTTACTGCGTGCTTACAGTAAATTAGAGTGGTGAGTGTGTGTGTGTGTGTGTGTGTGTGTGTGTGTGTGTGTTTCTCTCTCTTCCTTTTCAATTATCCTGTGACAGTGTCTTAAATCAAAGCCCAGGCTGACTGGAATTCACTACGTAGCTCAATGACTGGCCTCAGTCTCACAGTGACCCTCTTAACCCCTGTCTGCCAAGTGCTGGTATTACAGGCGCTTACTCTCACACCTGCCTTGATTTCTTTTCTTTCTTTTAAAGACATTAATTTAATGTAAACAGAGACAAAGAAAACTTATTCGTTGGGAACAGAAACAAAGAAAAAGGTCCAGTGACCTTCAAGTCTACTCTTGGGGTGGGTGCTAGCATTGGCATGTAAGTTATTTTAATTTAGAAAATTTGTTTAATTAGCACACAAAGTAATAGGCTTCATTGAGGAATTTTCAGATATATTTTTTGGAAGTTGTATTTCCTTACTCCTTTCTTCCATCCCCCTTGCCCACCCTCCCTCCTGTGTACCCTCCACCCGGAGTTCTCCCTCCAGTCACATGTGACCTGTATTCTGTTATACCCTCCTATTCCCATAACACCTTTTCTGCCCTCTCTAACCTCATGACCAATACTCACGTTCATTGGTGCACATAAATACATGTACATAAAAATTTAAAACCGGCTGGGTGGTGGTGGTGCACACCTTTAGTCCCAGCATGAGGGAGGCAGAGGCAGGCGGATCTCTGGGAGATGCTCAGAGAGGTGAAGCATTGCTGTGCGACTTCAGTGACCTGCTTCTGATTCCTAGATTTGGTGTTCATCTGTAACCACAGAATTGCCTGGAAGCCCAGAGGCCAGCTAGCCTAAAGTACACAGCGCAGCAGTAGAACCCGTGAGAGACTGCCTCAGCAAGGTGGAAGGTGACACTTGTTTCTCAGTAACTGTCCTTGACTTCTATGAGTGTGCCACAGCATGCATACACACTCAGATGTGTAGGCCTACTTGTGCAAGCATGGGTGTCTGTACACACACACACACACTAAATAATTTTTAAAAACCAAGATCCACATGGAGAAGAACGTGAGCTGTTTGTCTTTCCAAGTCTGGGTCAAACATGGTCATTCTGGATCTATTAATTTATCTGCAAATTTCATTTTTCTTACAGCTAAATAAAATACAGCTGTGTATGTGTATTGAGCTTCCTATGCTTTCCTCATCTCATGTATCTACTGATGGACACATATGCTGATTCCATTTCATGACTATTGTGAATAAAGCAGTATGAACACAGATATACAAAGAGCTCTGTGGTCCGATACGGAGTCCTTTGGGTGTACCCAGTAGTCTAGCTGGGTCATCTGAGAGTTCTGTTTTTAGGGTTGTTTTTTAGAAGCCTCTATACTGCCGTTCATAATACACCAGTTTATGCTACCAACAGCAGTGTCTAAGATTCATCTTCTCCCACACTCCAGCATTTCATTTGCTCTCTTTCTTCATCTGTATGTACATGCATGTGTACATGTGTGTGCTGGTGGACATGTGCATGCATGTGGACATGTGTATGCATGTATACATGTATATGATGGTGTGCCTGTGTATGATGGTGTACATGTGAAAGCCAGAAGAAGGTGTCAGACTCCACTTGAAACTGGACACCTTGTTACATGGGTGCTGGGATCTGAACTCCAGTCCTCATGATTACAAAATCTTTTTTTTTTTTTTTTTTTTTTTTTTTCAATTTTTTTTTTTTTTTTTTTTTTTTTTTTTTTAAGATTTTCTTTTTGTTGTTATTATTAATCATTCTATTTGTTTACATCTCAAATGATATTCCACTTCCTGGTTACCCCCTCCACCAACCCCCCCAATCCCATGATGGTTGTGAAATCTTATTTGAGGCCAGGCAGTGGTGGTGCACGCCTTTAATCCCAGCACTTGGGAGGCAGAGGCAGGCGGATTTCTGAGTTCGAGGCCAGCCTGGTCTACAGAGTGAGTTCCAGGACAGCCAGGGCTATACAGAGAAACCCTGTCTCAAAGAAAAAAAAAAAAAAGAAACTTATTTGAGGTTAAAAGAGAGCATCGGTTCCTAGAGCAGAAGTTACCTGTGCCTGTGAGACCCCATGTGGCTGTTGGGAACCCATCTCCAGTGTCTGTGAGACCCCATGTTGTAGAGAGCCATGCCACGCCCTAAGTAGGCCTTGGAGATAAACAATTCCGTATTTGGCATGAACTGGGCACGTCCACTTGTGGCATGATCTGACGCGTGAGCTTCTTCGCCTATGGCAATGCAGAACGTAGCATGGCACCATGGTGCGTCATTTAGAGCATATAAGTCTGCTCTGTGGGATGGTCAGGGGCACACCCTTGATCCCGATGTAGAAGAAAGATCCTGAGTAAATTGCTGCTGGAAGGAACTGGTGTGCGAGTCTTTCTTTCCTGCTGGTCAGGGCGATCGGCGAGGCACACCATGTGGCTGTTGGGAACCCATCTCCAGTGCCTGTGAGACGCCATGTGGCTGTTGGGAACCCATCTCCGCTCCTCTTGCAAGGGCAACAAGTACTCTCAACTACCGGGCCATCTCTTTAGCCTCTTTCTTTCTTTCATTTAAAAAAAAAAACTGGAAAGAAAAGAAAAAGAGGGCTGGAGAGATGGCTCAATGGTTAAGAGCACTGACTGCTCTTCCAAAGGTCCTGTGTTCAATTCCCAGCAACCACATGGTGGCTCACAACCATCTGTAATGGGGTCTGATGCCCTCTTCTGGTGTGTCAACAGAGAGCGATGGTGAACTTACATGCATAAAATAAAACATATACATAAAATAAATAAACCATTAAAAAGGAAAAAAATAGCTATCATCAATCAATCTATTGGTTTTTTTTCTTAGTTTTTTTTTTTTTTTAAGTTTTTATGTGTTTTGCCTACTTTTAAGTCTGTGCACCTCATGCATTCCCGGTGCTCTCAGAGGCCAGAAGAAGTCAGAAGAGGTCATATCACTAGGAGCTGGGGTTACAGTTGTAAGCTGTCATATGGGTTATAGGACTCTAATCTGGATCCTCTAGAAAATAGCCAGTGCTCCTAACCACTGAGCCATCTCTCCACCTTATAACTTTATTATTAATTATCATTATTATTATTATTATTATTAAATATTTCATTTTAAAGCCAGGTATAGTGGAGGTCTACATAGTGAGTTCCAGGATATCCAGGGCTGCAGAGAGATCTTTTTTTCAAAAAAAAAAAAAAAAAACAACTGTATATGTGTGTGTGTGTGTGTGTGTGTGTGTGTGTGTGTGTGTGACCATCATGTGCATGAGCCTGCAGAGGTCTGAAAAGGAATCAGAATCCCTGGAACCAGAGTTATAGATAGTTGTGAGTCACTGTGTGAATGCTGGGAATTGAACCCCGGGTCCTCTGCAGGAGCAATAAGCACTCTTACTTACTGAGTGTCTCTCCAGCACTGTTTTATCCGACAGTCATTTTGACTGCAATGAGCTGGAATCCCAAAGTAGTCTTCATTTGCATTTTCCTCAAGGCAAAAGATGTTGAAGGCTTTTATAAATATTTATTGGTACAGGCATGGTGACAGTTGCTTGTAGTTCCAGCTACAGGGGAGGTTGAGGCAGGGGGATCACATTGAGTCCAGGTGTTCTGGGCTGTAGTGTGCCATGTTGATTGGGTACCCACACTAAGTTCAGCATCAATATGGTGACAACCTGGGGGACCATGAAGTTGCCTAAAAAGGGGTGAACTGGCCCAGGTCGGAAACAGAGCAGGTCAGTAAAAATATTCATTGGCCTTTGTATTTCTTCCAGAAGTATTTGTTAGCCCACGTATCCATTGGGAACTTTGTGTTTAAATTTTTACAGTTCTTTGTAGATGTTTTTTGTTCCTAGCTAGATATTTCTTTTTTTTTCCTGTGAATAAAACTTTAATAATGTACAGCAAAAACTGGACAGGCTCATTCTTATAAAAACAAAAATTTCCTGTATTACAATATATTTACATTTGCATACTGGAGAGGTAAAGTGTCTAAGTGGTTATTTTACAGTCCTTTCTAATAAATTGTACAAAAAACCAAACAGAAGTACCGAGAATACCGTTCAGGGGCCTTGACGGCGACTTAAGAATGGGCTTAGACTTGGTCTGTGAATCTAGAATCCAGAGGTGCAGGCAGCCCTGTGGATGGGGGTCTCAGGTGCAGGCAGCCCCGTGGATCAGGGTGGCCTCAGGGAGCCAAACAGCAGCTTCTGTTTCCCCCAATTCTCAGCTTAATGTAAGGGGTGGGAGTGGAGTTTCCCCCAAACCTGCTCAAGTCTTTCTGAGAGGCGGAGGAGCTGAGGGGCACGAAGGCAGAAGGGTCTCCTGGGATCGCTGTGGGGCTGTTGCTGGCAGGTAACAGAGGCAGAGAGGACTCTGCAGTTCAGTCACCTGTAGTCACGGAGACTCACCTCAACCTTCCGTGCATTGTCCATCTCTTTGCACCCTTTCCAGACATTTGCTCAGCAAATTTGGGGTGCGTGTCTGCTGAGCGCTGGTCCTGGGAGGATCTCCCGAGAGTGGAACAGGCTCGGGTGCTGCTCCTCGAGCATTGGAGGGAGAACTGAATCATGAGAGGCTGGTGTTCACCCTATTGAGACGAGAACTGCTCGTGGCTGGTCCTCAGAGCCTCTATGGGCTAGAGTCGCTGTTCTTAAAAACCACTGAGGAACGGGAAGGGGAAGGGGATCCTGTATCCCCGTGGGAAGAGAAGCCCCATTCTCTTTGGATATACCAGAAGAGGGCATCACATCTCATTACAGACGGTTGTGAACCACCTGTAGTTGCTGGGAATTGAACTCAGGACTTCTGGAAGAGTAGTTGGTGCCCTTAACCACTGAGCCATCTCTCCACCCACTTCGTTGTTTCTGTCACTTTGGCTCTACGTAGAATTTGAAGTCCAGTGTTGGATGCCTCTAGCAGTGTCCTTTGTAGTCCTTTGTGTCTCTGATAAGATTATTTTTTTCTAAGTCTGTGAAGAATGTCACTGGGCTTGCAGAACAAGTCCTTTTAACCATCACCTCCCAGCCCTAATTTCTTCCAGTCTTAAAAGTTTAGAGTTTCTGACACGTGGGGGTGGGGGTGCTCACCTTTAATCTTAACACTCAGTCAGGCTGGTCTACAAAGTGAGTTCCAGGATAACCAGGGCTACACAGAGAAATGCTGTCTCAGAAAACCAAAACCAACACATTTTTCTGTTGTTGTTTGTTTTTTGTTTTTTGAGACAGGGTTTCTCTGTGTAGTCCTAGGTGTCCTGGAACATACTCTGTAAACCAGGCTGGCTTCGAACTCAGAAATCCACCTGCCTCTGCCTCCCAAGTGCTGGGATTAAAGGCTTACGTCACCACTGCCCGGCAACACATTTTTTAAAAAAGAATTTTCACTTTTAATTTGATGTGGGTGCTGGGAAGCAAAGCCAAGTCCTCTGCAAGAGCAGTGTGTGTTCTTTACTTTTGAGCCATCTCTCTAGCTCCTGTGACTTAAAAAATTATGTTTATTTAGTGTGTGTGTGGCATGTGTGCCTGGCATGTTTGTGGAGATCAGAGAACAGCTTACGGGAGTCTTTGTTCTCCTCCCCCATGTACATTCTGGAGATTGAGTCTGTACTCTCCCCCCACCCCCCATGTATGTTCTGGAGATTGAACCTAGGCTTTTCAGCCTTGGCAGCAAGGGCTCTGTCCCAGGGAGCCCTCTCACCTGCCTTTCTTTCAGGCCTCTCACCTGCCTTTCTTCAGGCCTGCCAAATGCCCTTTTTGCATCTATTCAAATGACCATGTCCCAGCAAATATTTATATGAGTTACATATACTGTTTTGCATTTTGAACCAATCTGTTTTTTGTTTGTTTGTTTGTTTGTTTGTTTGTTTTTTGAGACAGGGTTTCTCTGTGTAGCCCTGGCTGTCCTGGAACTCACTCGGTAAACCAGGCTGGCTGAGAACTCAGAAATCCGCCTGCCTCTGCCTCCCAAGTGCTGGGATTAAAGGCGTGCGCCACCACTGCCTGGCCATTTTGAACCAATCTTACATCTCTGGGATGGATACCACTTAGTCATGATGACCTCTTAAAATTTTTAAAAAGACTTATGTGTAGGTTTTACCTGTGTGCCGCATGTGTGCAGTGCCTGCAGTGACCAGAAGAGGGCATCAGTCCACGGAGACTGGTGTTTTACTCGAACTGCCATTTGAGTTCTGGTAACTGAATGCAGATCCTCTGGAGGAACAACCAGTGTTTTTAACCAATGAACAATCTCTACAGCCCTAGTTTTGAGGTTTTTGTCTGACTGAAATGGCTGGGTTGTTTTGAACTCTTATTTATTAGTGTGTGTGCAAGCGCAGGTACATATGCCCGTGGGGCACATGAGAAGGTCAGAGAACGACTTGTGGAAGTCAGTTCTGGACTACATGGGCTTGAACTCATGTCATTGGGCTTGTAGAACAAGTACTTCTAACCACCAAGTCATCCTCTCCAGTTCTTTTAAAATTTCCATTTATTTATTTCTGTGCTTGTGTGTACATGTGTGTTCTTATCGCCCATCTCCCAACTTCAGGACAACTTCTTCATTTTCTCAGTGTCTTCAATCTATGATAAGTGTTTATGGGGGTGAAACACAGGAAAACATGGCCTACTGTCTAGAAATCTCTATTTCGCATTAAGCTGCATGCTCTAGCTTTGAGAGTACCCTGCACACTGGCCACAGGGCCTCTCGTCCTCAGTGGTAGACGTATCCATACCTGTGGAAATCTAGTGTGCTGTCATCTACCTTTCTGTATTATTCTTTTGTTTGTTTGTTTGTTTTGTTTTTCGAGACAAGGTTTCTCTGTGTAGCCCTGGCTGTCCTGGAACTCACTCGGTAGACCAGGCTGGCCTCGAACTTTCTGTATTATTCTTAAAACAACAATTATAGCTGAGAAAAAACAAACAAACAAACACCAAAAACCAGCCTGACAGTGTTGGTGTACACCTTTAATCCCAGCTTGCGGAGGCAGAGGCAGGTGGATCTCTGTGAGTTTGAGGTCAGCCTGGTTTACAGAATGAGTTCCAGGACAGCTAGGGACAGCTCTATAGTCTTGAAAAAACAAACAAAATGCCTGCTGTGTGTCGAAATAAACAACAACAATAAAAATCCCAAACCAAGCCAACCAAACAAAAAACTTGCTCTGTGGCCCAGGCTTTAAGCTCACAGTGATCCTTGTGCTTCAGTTTATGAGTGCTGAGATTCCAGGTATGAACTATCATACCCAGGTTTGTTTGCTGTTTTCCCCATATTTTAATTTCTAAGGTTTTTATGTGAAGTAAATTGTTATTTTAACTTTACATGGTACTGTGTTATGTGAGTAAACTTTTATACAACCATTTATTCTATCTTTCTATTTTTCCTGAAACATACACCTGCTTACGTAGGCCTGAGTGGCCTGGAACTTGTTATGTCATTCTTGCCTATGGATTACAGGATAGGCTCCTATGCTCAAGTGTGCCCTTCTGTGAGAATAAGAATAAGAATTACTACTACTACTATAAGAATTAGAAGAATGACAAGAAGAATTAGAAAAAGAAGAAAAGAAATTGGTTGGGGCTGGAGAGATGGCTCAGCGGTTAAAAGCACTGACTGCTCTTCTAGAGGTCCTGAGTTCAAATTCCAGCAACCACATGGTGGCTCACAACCATGTGTAATGGAATCTGATGCCCTCTTCTGGTGTGTGTGAAGACATAGATGGTGTATTCATATACATAAAATAAATAAATATTTTTTTAAAAAAGAAATTGGTTAACTTTCTGACTCTTCTTCTCCCTCAGATCCCTCTTTCCCTCCCTCTCTCCTTTCCTCCTCCCCACATCATGTTCCTGGCTGGCTTCCGGCTAGCTTCTCTCTCTCTCTCTCTCTCCCCTCTCCCTCTCCCTCTCCCTCTCCCTCTCCCTCTCC
>JANHMN010000022.1:19059068-19075916 GCA_030674055.1 Rhabdomys pumilio | reverse complement strand
ACAGCTCATATACACTAAAGGGAGAGGTGGTGGTATGTGTGTGGCACCTGTAATCTCAGGACCTACTGTGAGAAGAAGGCTCAGACAGAAAAATAAGCCAGAAGCTCATGGGTCAGGCTGTCCAGGCCAGCTGGACAATCAAGTGGGACCCTTGGACTCTGTGGAGAGGACTGAGATTCGCGAGAAAATAAGGAGGCACAGCAAGTCAAGAAGTCTGATAAAGCTGGCAAAGATTTTATTGTTCACACAGGTTATATACTCTGAAAACAGGATATGGGGAGGGGTAGGAAAGGAAAGAGGGCTTTGAAGGTGGAGGAAGCTAGCTGCAGCTGTGGGGTCTAACTAAGTTATTCTTACAAAGCCTTGCTGTTACCAGGGGTTCTAAAAACATCTATCTAGCAGGATGTTGGCTAAATCTAGAGATCAGGAGGAAGGGTTACTAAGGTGGGTTGCAATGAGGACTTGTTTGAAGTTCTGAGAACTGACAAGTGAATCATGGAAGGTAAGCAGAAAGAAGAATAGTAGATAGGAGAGCCCAGGGTGAGTGTTTGCCAAGAGTAAGGCCTTGCCATGGCTTCCCACATCAGGCAGCCTGGACAAACCAAGAGACCCCCAGCCTCATCGGGTGGACAGCTCCAAGTTATCCTTTGACCTCCACATGAGTGCTGTGACTGTACGTGCTGGCACTCACACATCTCTTCACACACCTGAGGGGATGAGGAGATGGCTCAGTGATAACATGACCACAGTGTAAATAAGTAGATCAGAGTTTAATTGCTAGGACCACAGAAAAGTCAGGCAGAGTTGATATTAATCTCATTGCTAAGGAAGCAGAGACAGAAAGCTCTCTGGGGCTTGCCCACCAACCAATCTAGATGAGTTCCTGAGCTCCAGGTTCTATGAGAGATCTGGCTTTAAAAAAGTAAGGTGAAGGGGCTGGGGAGATGGCTCAGCAGTTAAGAGTGCCACTGCTCTTGCAGAGGACACTGGGAGGATCATTGGTCTGCAACTCCAAGGGCATCCAACATCTCTGGTCTCTGAGGGCACTTACAACTTGTACACACATACCCACATTGACATATGCCTAATTTATGTGTGGTTTTATGAGACAGGGTTTCTCTGTGTAGCCCTCACTGTCCTGAAACTCGATATGTAGACCAGGTTGGCCTTGAACTCAGAGATCCAGCTGCCTCTGTCTCCTGAGTGCTGGGATTAATGGTGTGCCTGGCTCGCATATACATAATTTAAAATAAAATAATCTTTTGGCTAGGTATCGTGATTCACAACTTTAATCCTAGCACTTGGGAGGCAGAGGCAAATTATAAATACAGTTTGTGGACATACTCCCACGTAGACACACATGTAATTAAGAATAATACAAAAAAAAATAAGGTGAAGCAATTAGGAAGACATCTAATGTCTACCTCTGGCCTCCATATGCACATATGTGTGCACATAAAGAAACATACAACACACACAAACACACACACACACACAAATAAATTAAAAAATTATTTGAATCAGCTAATTTGGTCCAGGCTGACCTTAAACTCAAAATGCTTCTGTCTTGGTCTCCCAAATGCTGGGATTACAGCCTGTTGGGAACCGCACTACCGCATGTTTGGGGGCCAAAATGTCGAGGACCACTCTGTCAATGTTGGAACCTGCACTGCCAAAAGCCTTGGGGGCTAAACTGTTAGAGCCCACACTGCCCCAAGCTGCTCCAGTCCGTGGGTTGGGGTTCAGCAAGAGAGAGAGTGAGGACAGATGTGAAGAATGGAGACCAGATAGAGTGTGATTCAATCCTGTTTATTCTTCAGTCTCTCTTCTTCTCTCCAAGTCCCTAGTTCCTAGTACCATGTCTCAGGTCCTAATCCCAGTTATAAGTTGCTAGTCTCTTTCCAAGTTCCAAGTTGCTAGTCTCTTTCCCAGTCAGTAGTCTTTTTCCAAGTTACAAGTTACCTGCTCCAAGTCTCAAGTATTCTCTTCTGTCTGCCTCTTGCCTTTTATATGTCTCACTTCTGAGTCACGCCTTTAAGTCTTGTCTCTAAATCACACCTTTAAGTCATGCCTTTAAGTCTCACACCTTTAAGTCTCACACACCCAAGGGAAGATCCTGGGTATCTAAAACAAGATGTTATCAGAGTATGCTCAGCTGTTGTAGGCTGTTGTAAACAAGTCTCTTGTCAGGGTATATGGCTCAAGATGGATGCAAGGATGATAGCCGCCTTCTGTCGGCTCCCCACAACAGCCATATGTCACTGCAATCGTTACTTGTTTGTTTCTCTGTATAGCCCTGGCTGTCCTGGAACTCACTCTGTAGACCAGGCTGGCCTCAAACTCAGAAATCCTCCTGCCTCTACCTTCCAAGTGCTGGGACTAAAGGTGTGTGCCACCACTGCCCGGAGGTTATGGTTACTTTTAATTTTCATTTTGACTGGATTAAGAGAAGCTTAGAGAATTGGTGAAGCGGACTTTCTGGTTTGTCTGCCAGAACATGAAGTGGAAACTTCCAGTTTCTTTGGAATGTTAGTCATGTCAAATGATGTTTTGCTGAGGCACACAGGTGAAAGAATGTTTTTCTTTAGCTGAGACAGGAAAGAATGTTTTCCTGAAGCAGACACAGGTGAAAGGACATTTTTACATAGCAGACACGTGAAAGGACCCTCCATAAAGGAAGTATAAACATGACCCCACAGACAGTGGTTGTTCTGCCTTGCTGTTCTTCACTAAGGACACTCACGTATTGGTTCACCTATACATAGCATTGTTGAGCTCAACTTGTGATAACACCATCATGAGACAGACTTGCCCAAGAATTGTTCTTGAGGTTCCTGTGACAGTTTGCAACTTCAGTGGCCTTGCCTCAGGTTGACTGGTGGTTGGCGAGCTTTGCAGTTTCTTCAAGATTAAACTACAGCTGTTGGTTCATGTGTGGTGTCTGCCTGCCTAAAGGACTGGTCTGCAGCTGCTGAGTCATATTTGGTGTTTGCTGTGGGACTGAACTGCAGCCAAAGAAGATCGAACTCGCCTCCAAAGAACTATTGCAGAACATGTCCTCTTCCCCCACAACCTAATAACTTTTCTCTTCCACTACCTCTCCTGGGTAGTGGGCTAGAAGAGAGGTCGAACCCTTATTAAAAGTAGGCTGCAAAAAAAAAAAGTGCCTACGAACATTTCCAAAGAAGATGGGTAAGCAACCCCTTGAATACAGGAAGCTTTAGCAGTAGGCTAGGGGTTCAGATGGGATAGAAGAGGAAGAAGAGAAGACTGGGCTGTAGCTCAGTGTTAGAGCCCTTGCCTAGCATGCAGACGACTTTAGGTTTGGTCCCTATCATCACACACACACACACACACACACACACACACACACACACACACACATTTTCCAGCATGGTAGTCCACAGCTGTAATCCCTGCACACACAGAGTGGCAACAGGAGAATCGAGTTCAGGGTTCAAGTTCAAAGGCATCATTGGCCACATAGTAAGTTAGAGGCTAGTCTGAGCTGCATCAGATCCTGTTGGAAAAAGAAAAAGGAACAGGAAGAAGACAAGAAGGCCAAGCAGCATGCGAAAGCCTCACTCTGAACAAGCGCCTCTGTCGCAGCTGCTGTCCTCATCAACATCAGTCCAGCCTCTTCAGCCTTGGAAAGGACTCACATCTGACTCTCACAGCATCCCGGCCTCAGCTAGTCCAGGACCTGGTTCATTGTTTCCTCTTGTTTTGAGGATTTCAGTTTCTTGTATTGAACAGCAGCTATCAGGTTCTTTGGGTGATGGTTACTGTTGGACTATCCAACTTTCAACCATATAAGCCAACCCAATCTCTGGTAATCGTGGTGTGTGTGTGTGTACACATGCACATGCATGCACACATTTTGAGGAAGGGACTCATTATGGCTGGCCTAGAACTACCTATGTAGACCAGACTAGACTAGGTTAGATCAGGCTAGGCCAGGCTAGTGTTGAACTTGTAGGGTTTTGCCTGCCTCTACTTCCCAAGCACTTGGATTAAAGGTCTGCCCCAGCACACCCGGCTTTATGAGGATGTATTTTACTAGTTTAGTTCTGTGGCTATAGAAACCCTAATGTGGATTTTGGCACTTGGAGTAAGTCTAGAGAAACAGAAGAGTAAGGATGAATCTCCTTAATTGGATCTGTGGTTTCTGGAGCCAATGCTTTACTATGATCACACCTGAAGTGGGTAGGCTTCCTCCTGATAGCAGGGAGAGTGCTGATAATCCCTGGCTTGAACTGTTTAAAGAAACATGGAGAGCAAGTGTATTTTATATTCATAATTCACCATGCAGGAAAGCCAAGGAATTTGGCGACTGTACATGACACTCTCAAGTATTTCTGGAAAACTAAGTACCACAGTATTGTTAACTGGTTGCTCTGGCATCTCTGAATAAAGTGACAAGACTGCGATAGGCATTCACTATCCCAGTTCCTGGTGTGCAGAAACAACCTGACTATTCTAAGCACATCCAGAAGGAGAAGCTTTGACCTGTAGTCATAGATAAGAAGTCATCAAAAAACAAAGATGGCACAAAGCTGTATACAATGGCTCGTGCTTCTATTTCTAGCAGTTTGGAGGCTGAGGCATCTGAATTGCCATGAGTTGGAAGCCAGTTGGGCTACAGTGATAGCCTGTCTCAAAACAAAACAAATCAAACCAAACCAAAACCTAGGCACAAGCCTTCGTGTGACTGGCTGGGCTACGATGCAGGCTTAACTCTTGGCCTCTAAGAGTATCTGTAGTTAAAGCTGTGGCTTCCACTGTGATCCAGGAGTGTTCATTACCCGCCCGTTCCTAAAGAACTTCTTCAATTTCTAATTCACACATGTAGGGGTCTAGAGAACATGTATTCGGATGAAACATATTTTAGGATGTATGATAGTGACAGTGGTATAAGAGACATAAAATCAGACAGGAATGGATCCATCCACTGAACAGATTCTGGTTGCAATTCCCAAAGTTAAGAAGGGTAACATCTTGGCAGTGGTTGGTGCCAAGGCAGAGTGAGTTCCAGGATAGCCAGGGCTACAAAGAAAAACCCTGTCCTGAAAAACCACCACCACCACCAAGAACAACAACAAAAAAGAAAGAAAGAAAAAGAAAGGAAGAAAGAAAAAAGAAGGAAAGGAAGGAAGGAAGGAAGGAAGGAAGGAAGGAAGGAAGGAAGGAAAGAAGGAAGGGAAAAGTGCTAATGGCTTTTCTGGTTGTCTAAAGTATATATCTGGTGGTCAAAAGATGGGCCACTGTGAATGACCTAAACATGCGGGATATTGCTTGTTTTATCACTGATGGAGGGATTCCAAGGATCCCCAAACTGGAATGCTGGGGTGGACATGCTGTATAAAATCTCCACAGGGGAGGGTCCAGATGTACGTTTCCCCAATGGTCTAACAAACAGACCTGTGAGGGAGCACCAGGAACTCTGAATAACCGTCACTGTTCTCATTTTGGCAGATCTCACAGAGGGAGCTTCGTACAATTTTGAATGCAATGGGTTTGCTGAAACTGGAGTGGTAGGACCCAGTGGCAGTATTCAGTCACCAAGGACAAGGGGGTGTGTTCACTGTAATGGACAGCAAAGGTCAGACAGTGATCAAATGATTTGACCTACGCAAGTGGTGTTGGTTAATTAGTCTAAGTGTTTTCACAAGTAAAACAGATGGGAGCCCCCACTGAACTATCTGATCTGTGCACACAGAAATTCTAGCGTGGAGAATTGTGGATCAGGAATCTCGGTCACCTTCCTCTCCCACAAATTATCATGCTGGTCCATTACACTGATGACATCATGCTAATTGGACCACATGAGCCAGTCAGCAACCACTCCAGACGTTTTGGTAAAGTACTTTGTGTGTAGGAAGATTGGTGTGGAGAGCTTTTGGGGCCACCTGGCAGGAATCTGACATTGGCCAAGAAAAAGGAAATGGGCTTCAGGCAGGAATCTGACATTGGGCCATGACAAGAAAGTAATTTCAGGCAGGCATCTAAATCTTAGGCTGAAACAAAGAAGTAGGCTTTAGGCATGAATATGACTTTGGGCTAGGACAGGGAAGTAGGCTCAGATATTTTGGTCAATCTAATAAGCCCTTAGAAACAGTGATCACAGGCGTGGTCACGGGGACTTTGTTTATTGCCTTGCTTGTTCTTTGACTATTTGTGTTTATTGTCTTGCTTGTTCCTTGACTATTTGCATCTATTGTATTGCTAGTTCCTCAACCTGGAACTGACCTTAATACCTGCATGTAATTAAAATGGTATAAAAGCAAATTGGGAAAAAATAAACCCGCCTCAGCCTCAGAACTGGCTGGGGTCATGCTACAATGTTGTCTAATTGTCTTTTTTTTTTTTTTAAATCCTTGCTCATGCACTGGAGAACCTGTTGACTGAGCTGGCTTGGTCAGATGGAAAAGAAATTCGACTATGTTTCAAGGGTCCCCTCTCATTGAAATTCCTCGGAGTCCAGTGTGTACTGTCTGCTGATAAGTTGTTGCATCCGGCCCTTACTTCAAGCAAGAAAGAAGCGCAACAGCTAGTTGGTCTATTGGAATTCCAGAGGCAGCAGATTCCTCACTAGGGTATGTCACTTCTGCCCACATACCAGGTAACTTTTAAGAATGCTGCTAGTTTTGAAATCTCCTCATTATTTTATTGCGTGTGAGTCCAGGTGCTCTTGTGCCGTGAAGTGTGCATGGAGGTCAAAGGACAACTCTGGAGAGCAGATTCTCCTCCAGCTTGTGGAATTTGGGGGGTCAAAGTCAGGACATCAAGTCTGCCCCTTGCACGTATACCCGCTGGTACTCTTTTCACTGGTTCCCCCTTGCAATTTTTGAGTAAAGCTCTCCTATTTCCTGAAGATAACCACTCTCCCTTTAGAAGGGAGTTCTTGGCTGGCTAATGGGCCCTTTGTACAAACTGAATGCTTAACCATGGGCCACTAACATATATGTGACCAAAGCTGCCCATAATGAGTTGGCTCTTATCTGATTCACAAAACCATAATGTTAGACACGTACAGGAGCAAGCCATCATCAAAAGTAAGTGTGTGTGTGTGTGTGTGTGTGTGTGTGTGTGTGTGTGTGTGTAAATTGAGCCCAAGAAAGGCCCGAGGCCCAAGTAAGTTTCTTAAAGTGGCTCAAATGCTCACAGTTCTTACTCCTGCAGCGATGCCTTAAGGAGTGTGCCCTGATCAGCTGACGAGGGAGAAGGCTAGTGCTCGATTTGTAGGTTGTTTGCATGTTTTGTGAGTGCTGCTGGGAAGTAAGCAATCCCAGTATTGTATCTGTCTCTAGAGCATTCCTAAAGGGCAGCAGTGAGGAAAAGCCTCACAGTGGCCAGAACTTTGGGCAGTAAATTTGGTTGTACATTTTACTTAGAAGGAAAAATGGCCAGGTATTTAACTATATGAATCTGTATTCATCACACGTAGCCAAGGACTTGGGTGGATGGTAAGGGATTTAGGGAAAACTGGTGACAGAGCACAGGGATAATAAGCCTCTCCAAGAGGGAAAAAGACATGAAGGTACTTGTAACTTTAATTTTTTCAAAACCTATTTTAATGATGGTTCTTAAACACTTTAACCTCCCTTCTAGCCCACCACCCACCAGAGGTAATGGGAAAGAAAGGATACAGAAAAGAGGACCTGTTTAGAAAGGTTCTTTGGAGCAACTCCCATCTGTCTTTTCTAGAAATCAGCAGTTCAGGTCATAGGTCAGCAGCGGCAGCTCCATCCACTCATAAACACCTCACAGATATACCAGCAGTCCAGTTCAGTAGAGTCAGGTTAACAACAGCAGTGATAGGACCTAGTAGAGACAGCCAGGCCTCAGCTTCAACTTGAGTCAGCAGGAGGGACCAGGAGGAAACCCAGGAGAAGTTCTCAGCTTCTCTCAGGGAAGCAAACATCAGCGAAGATGCCAGACCCACTGTCAAGTTCTATTTATACCCTCCAAACATCTTGCCTCAGCTCGTGAGTCTATCTCAGCTGACACCACTCTGCCAATCAGCCCAAATCCACAGAAATGGCAAGAAATTTCAGCATACCACCAGAAGTTTTTGGTGTGTTTCTCTCTATGGAGTCCTGACAAATGCAGATGAACTATGCCATGTAAGTTGGATCAATACATGCGTGTTGTTAGCAAAGAATCCTTCATCACATGTCCTCTCACGTGCTTGCTTTAGCAGAACATCCTCTCTCCTGTGTCTACTTCATCTAAACATCCCTTCAAGAGTCTGACTTATCTTTCACCTGTGTTCACTTCAGCTAAACGTTCCAATGTAAACCAGGTTGGCCTCTAACTCAATAGAGATTTGCCTGTCTCTGCCTCCCCAGTGCTGGGATTGAAGGTAAGCATCCACCCTGGTTGATATTTCTCTAAGACCAAAAACTCAAATTTTTCTACTAGTATCTAACTCTAGGGTAATAACATTAACAAGACATTTCAGCAGTATGATTGTCTTTTTATTTGTAGGAGGAGAAAATGTTACATTATGAAGTCTTTTTGTTATGATTTGTATTATTCATATGTACAAAATAGCCGTCTTCAGACTCCCCACAAGAGGGCAGCAGATCTCATTACAGATGGTTGTGCGCCACCATGTGGATGCTGGGAATTGAGCTCAGGACCTCTGGAAGAACAGTCAGTGCTCTTAATCGCTGAGCCATCTTTCCAGCTCCTATTAAGTCTTTTATGATGTTTAAGAGCACACTGGCTTGAGGTTCCCAGCAACCAAATGGCAGCTCACAACTATCTGTAACTCTGGAGGTTCTAACACCCTCTTCTGCCCTGCTTGGAAACTTCAGGTTTGTAGTGCCCATTCATACATGCAGGCTAAAGACTTGTGTACATTTTTAAAAGGCAAGTGTATATATAAGTACTTAGCATAGTGCCTGCATCATATGTGTTAATATTAACTGGCAGCATAAAACACTAACCCCAGTTATTTGGGAGGCTGAGGCAGGATTGGGAAACTGAGATTGTCTCAGAATAAAATAAGAGGAGAGTGGGAAATACAGCCCAGTGGAGGTGCTTGTCTGGGACGCACAAAGCCCTGGATTCAATCCCTGGCACCATGTAAACTGGAAAAGTGAGGACTGGTAGGATGACTCAGTGGTTAAGGTTCTCGCTGCACAAACTTGACAAACTGAGCTCAAATTTTGGAAGCCATGTACAGGTGGAAGGAGAGAACTGATTTCTCAAAGTTGTCCTCTGGCTTTCCTGCATGGCACATGTGCTCGTGCTCCCTCATTATGGACATGGACACACGCACACCCACACCCCACACACAAGCACATGCTTCTTCCTGCTGAGTACTAGGATTAAAAGCAAGCATTATTACAACCAAATTAAAAATAAAATCTTTGAGGCTGGCGAGATGACTCAGTGGTTAAGAACACTGACTGCTCTTCCAGAGGTCCTGAGTTCAATTCCCAGCAACCACATGGTGGCTCACGACCATCTACAATGGGATATGACGCCCTCTTCTGGTGTGTCTGAAGAGAGCTACAATGTACTCACATACATAAATGAACATTTAAAATAAAATGAAATCTTCAAATAGAAAAAAAAAGCCAGCTATGAGCTGGGTGGTGGTGGTGGTGGTATACACTTTTAATCCCAGCACTTGGGAGGCAGAGGCAGGTAGATCTCTGAGTTTGATGCCAGCCTGGTTTAGGGAGAGAGTTCCAGGACAGCCAGGATTACAAAGAGAAACCCTGTCTCAAAACCCTCCACCCCTTAAGTATGGTGACTCACACCTGTAATCTCAGCACTCAGGTGTCTGAGGCAGGAGGATTGCCACGAGGTTCAGGTTAGCCTAGGCTATGAAGTGAGACTTTTTCTAAGAAAAAAATTAAAAACAAAACCAAAAACAAAACAGAAAAATAGACTTGCATTTTGATGTGTAAGAATGATAATGGGTTGTATAAGTTTAATTTCAGCATTCAAAAAGCAAAGGCAAAGGGACCCCTGTGAGTTGGAGGCCAGCCTGGTCTACACAGTGGACCAACAGTTAAAGCAGATGGAATGTCCTGAGGAATGATGCCTGATATTGTTGCCCTCTAGTCTTCTTCCACTCAAATATAAGTGCAGACCTGGCTGGGTGGTGGTGGCTCACACCTTTAGTCCCAGACTTGGGAGGCAAGGCAGAGGCAGGCAGATCTCTGTGAGTTTGAGGCCAGCTTGGTGTAGAGCAAGTTCTAGAACTGCCAAAGCTACACAAAGAAGCCCTGTCTCAAAAAAAACCTAAAGAAAAAGAGGAGGAGAAGGAAAAAAGAGAAGGAGGAGAAGAAAAGGAAGGAGGAGAAGGAGAAGGAGGAGGAGAAGAAGAAGACCACGACGATGATGACAGAGCTCTGCTCCATCTTTTTTCCTGCACATCCTGTAGGCAGGAAAAATTTTGGGTCAAAGATTTTGTGGGTAGGTTGATGTTCCCCACTGTCTACTGGAAGTCCCAGTAGTCTGGTTGGGAGGCCAGAGGTTGCCTGGCTGATCGTCTGTTTTTTGACTCTCATCTGTTCCTTCTTTAGCTGGCCCCATCACTCTCTACCTGGCTCTGCTGGTCCTGTGACACCATCCTGGGTAATCTTCTGATAATAACTCTTCTCTGGGGTTTGATCTATCAGACCATACAGCTCATTCCTACGCCACAGCCTTTGCATCCAGCCCTCCCTGAAGCCTCTGCAGATGTTCACTAGTGTAACAGCCTCCTCTGTTCCGCAGGTCAGGGTCTAGCAAGAGAGAGAGTGGGGGAAGAAGAAGAGACGCGAAGAATAGAGACAAACCAGAGGGTCTGTAAGTCTCGTTTACTGTCTCCCATAGACTATATTCACCTCCTATTCTCCTACTGACACCTATCACACCTGTTGACTCCTATTTGACACTATTACAAGGAAATCCTGGTATTTATAAGCACAAGCAGGAGAACACAGGTGAAGACATTTTGCCACGTGCACCATGCAGCTGGGGTCACTAAACAGCAAAACAAGCTATGTAGGATAAACAAGATGTTTGTCAGAGTGTGCTCAGCTGTTGTAGGCTGCTGAAAAACAAATCGCTCATCAGGGTATATGGCTCCAGATGGCTGCAAAGATGATGGCTGCTTTCTAGCTGCCTTCTAACTGCTTTCTGCTAAAAGTTGGCTCCCAACAAGTTCCCCTTTTTAAATTGTTTTTCAAAAGGGAAGGCTGGGAAAACGTAGGGAAACCGTGCCTGTCTTAGGTTGGAACAAAGGACCCCAGCCTCCCTTTCCCGTCCTTGGATACTCAACAGCCATTTGTTGAGCTCCTGTCTTAGGACGGTGAGACCTCCCTTTTTAGGGGCAAGGGTTTTGGTATGTTCTCTTACCCGTCATTAACTATCTGGCTAAGCGAGTAAGTTAGGGGTTAATCCTCGTCAGCCTTGATGACAGAGGTTTCCTACTTCCAGCCTGTAATAGTGGACCTATATGGGTTTCATTTGCTATCTGTTGCCGTACAAAAGCCATCAGTCTGTTGAACAGCATGAACCCGAGAGACAAGAGACTTAGCAATGCCTCGTCAGTATAAAAGCAACACTCTTTTTAAGGGCAACACACAAAAATACAGAACTGATCATAGCTTTGATCTTAACAAGTAAAGAAATTCCCATCCCTGTTCAGTCAATATCAAACCCCCAAAACAACTATAATAACTGTGGTAGTGGGTTTAAACAATGTACCCCACTAAATTATAAGTCAGGGAATCAAGAGTCCAATAGAGCCACCCTGGAGATGCGGGTGGTGATGTCTCCTTCAGCATTGAGAACTTCCCAAATCAGGTTTGCTCGTTGATCTGTTCCAGTTTGAAGGCAATTGTGAAGCATCTTCAGGTTTCCTTCATATTTCCTACAAAGAAAAAATATGCTTCTCAGGGGGTTTCTCTGCCCTGGATTTGTTATTGTTGTCTATTTGTTTAATCAGTCTCTCTGGCAGCCAGCGTGCAGCATCTGCAGTTTGGGAATATATGCAGACAGAACCTCTTCTTCAGATAAGCACTGGATCTGGCCCATTCCAGGTTAATGGTTCTTTCCAGAGGACTGTTGCAAAATTCTTTTTGGTATTAGGATGCCAGAATCTATCTGCAGCAGATTTTCCCTCAGAATCCATAGTTAGAAAATTTAAAATAAAGAGTGCATGATGAAGGATATTTCTGGGGGATCCCTTGGTAGGATACCATTCCTCTTTTTTAATTTTTTCAAATTGACATTTAATAGTTTGATGTGCCCTTTCTACCATACCTTGGCCCTGTGGATTATATGGAATACCTGTTTTATATAGCATTCCCAATTTTTCACAGAATTGGTGGAAACCTGAGCTTATATAACCTGGGCCATTGTCAGTTTTTATCTGTTTTGTCATACCCAATACAGCGATTGCAGCAAGCATATGAGTGATCACATGCTTGCTTGCTTCTCCAGTTTGTAATGTCGCATAAATGAAACCATTGTATGTATCTACACATACATGTATATATTTTTGCTTGCCAAATTCATTATAATGAGTAACATCCATTTGCCAGAGACTGTTTGGTATCAATCCCTTTGGATTTACACCCAAATGAGGAACTGGTAAAAGTTTAACACATGATTGACATTGTTTGACAATTTGTCTAGCTTGTTCTCTGGTAATTTTAAACATAACTTTTAAAGTTTTAGAATTAAGGTGATGTAACTCATGAGCCTTTATGGACTGATCCAAATTAGATGGCTGATCTGATAAAGTCACTTCAGTGGGTAAGGCCTGATGTCCCATTTCTGGGGTTAATACTGTGTGGGTGGCAGAACTGAGGTCCAGTCCTGCGCTTTCTGGTGTTGCTTGACTGAGTTCAGAAAGGGATTGGTGTTTGCTGGTATGACACTGACTGTTCCATAAGCCTGTTTTGGCTTGCGTCGGTTCAGGGCCTGGAGCTGGAGCTGGGCCCTGTTCCTGTTTCCCTGATTATGGGAAAGGGAGTTACTTTGTGTGTATCTTTTAGACCTACAATCACTAGCCCAATGCCTTCCACGTTTGCAAAGTGGGCAGAGCCCAGGCTGTTTTCTGGACTGTCTCTGGCTTAACTCATTTTCTACCTTGCAATCTCTTGCCAAGTGTCCAGGCTTGCCACATTTTTTTTTTTTTTTTGGTTTTTCCGAGACAGGGTTTCTCTGTGTAGCCCTGGCTGTCCTGGAACTCACTCTGTAGACCAGGCTGGCCTCGAACTCAGAAATCTGCCTGCCTCTGCCTCCCAAGTGCTGGGGATTAAAGGCTCTGTCGCTGCCGCCGCCGCGGCCGCCGCTGCCCGGCGTAGGCTTGCCACATTTAAAACATGCCTTTCTGTCTCTATTTGCCAAAAAATTTCTTACTGATTGTCCTTGCATAGCAGCCGCCATAGCTAAGCCCTGTTGGTAGGAGGGTCCTATGTCAGAACAGAGTCTGATATACCCTGTAAGGTCTGTCTTTTTCCTATAAGGTCTAATGGCTGTTTGGCAGGCAGGATTGGCATTTTCATATGCCAATTTGGCAAGTTGTTTCACATAATCTATACCTGCCTCTGCATTACCAAAAATCCTCCCTGCTGTTGTCATTAATCTATGAACAAAGTCAGAAAATCGTTCATCAGGCCCTTGCCTGACTGTTGTTAAAGATGCACCAGGTTCTCCCTTTACCGGGAGTTTACGCCAAGCCTTTATGACTGCATTTTGAATTTGAGCAAATAAACCTGGGTCATATTGCATCTGGTTATCATTAGAAGCAAATTGCCCTTCTCCTACTAAGGCATCAAAGGACCAACCATTGCCTGCCTGGATGTTTCTCTTAGCTGTCTCTTTACAATTTTCATGATACTCTGATTTCCAAATAAGACAGTCACCACCACTAAGAACTGCTCTCACTAAAGTATTCTAATCACTAGGAGTCAGCCACTCCTCTGCAACAGACTCTAAAATTGCAAGAGTAAAGGGAGCAGTGGCACCGTATTGTGATACTGCATTTTTAAATTCTTTAATAATTTGAAAATTAAACCCTGTGTGATGTCTCCAAGCAACCCCTTGAGTGTCTCTGGTCTCTGATACAGGAAAAGCCTCAGCTTCTCCTCCTTCTGGCTGATCTGTAGCTGAACTAAAGCTAGAGGGCAGGGGTTGCCTTTGGACTCCGGGTTGAGGAACGCAAGGAGTTGGGGGATTTTAGCAGTTGGCCTCTCGAGACCTCTTCCCTGTCCTTAATTTTTGTAACTGATTACTTAAGTCCTGATACTCTTTTTCTAACTCTATTAGTTGTTTAAGAATAGAAATTTTGTCCTGTAACTCCTTTCTGGGATCTACAACCACTGTCTCCACAACAGGAGCCTCTGGAAGCGGAGGTGCACTGGGAGAGGAACTTTCAGGGTCATAATATTTAACTGCCTCTTCCTCTAGGTCGGCACAATCTGGCTCTGACAAATCCTTATCAACCTTTGGTTGTATTTTGGATTCTAATTTACGTCTCTTTTTATTTTGAACATGAAAGACAGCATTCAATGAAACAAAAGCAGAAAATTAACACACGTGAGCAGCAAACAACAAAACCAAAACAGAGGGTTGAGTTCAGGCTGACTTATTTCTTGCCCCGTTTTCCTTATCATGACTTACCTTTCTCGACGAGGCAGATTCGTGATCACCTGCTGAATTTTCAGTCGACCCTTCTTCCAGTAATGTCCCTCACTGAATCTCTCGTTCTTGCTTGCCCCACATCGGGTGCCAAACTGTAACAGGCTGCTCTGTTCCGCAGGTCAGGGTCTAGCAAGAGAGAGAGTGAGGAGAAGAAGGGGAAGAGACGCGAAGAATAGAGACAAACCAGAGGGTCTGTAAGTCTCGTTTACTGTCTCCCATAGACTATATTCACCTCCTATTCTCCTACTGACACCTGTTGACTCCTATTGTCTCTATTACAAGGAAATCCTGGGTATTTATAAGCACAAGCAGGAGAACACAGGTGAAGACATTTTACCACATGCACCATGCAGCTGGGGTCACTAAACAGCAAAACAAGCTATGTAGGATAAACAAGATGTTTGTCAGAGTGTGCTCAGCTGTTGTAGGCTGCTGAAAAACAAATCTCTTATCAGGGTATAGGGCTCCAGATGGCTGCAAAGATGATGGCTGCTTTCTAGCCGCTTTCTGCTAAAAGTCGGCTCCCAACACACTAGTCTGTCACCAGCTCACTCTCTGACTCTCTGGGCTGCCAACTCTGGTGTCCATCCGCCGGGTCTGGCCTCCCCCAGCTCCATCCATTCCTAGCTTGATTTGCTGTGTGACATGTCTCTTATGTCAGAAACTGAGGTCTTTGCTTAAGAGTTTGCTTATGAGTTCCATCACTACCTTGGAGTCCATGAAAGAAGTAGACAGTTCCAGCTCCTTGTTCAACATGGGGTTGTCAGCTTACTCACACACAATGGAGCTGGTGACAGGTAGATGCTCAGATGGCTTTAGGACAGCTCCTCAACACTGTCCTCAGGTCAAAGTGGGACAATGGCTCTCTCTTTTCAGTCCCTGGGAGGTATCCCAAGGCTGTGTGTAACTCGGTGGTACTCTTTCCTTGGTGTAGGGTTACCAGGGAACCAGAGAGGAAAACACAGGCATGCGAGGAGCTGGCATTTGTTTTGAGACGTGTGTGATGCTGCTCACTATGAAGAAGATTTGTGGGGCATAGCTGGCAGTGGGAGTCACCACAGGGCTGGCTGAGGTTCTCTGGAATTTCCTGATTTGCGATGACCTTTAGGGAAAAGGCCACTGTGTTCAGGCTGAGAGTCCAGCATGGAGGTTGAGGATGATCAATGTGTGCTTCCTATGAGGTGTGCTCCATGGTCGGCTCCCTGTGGGGCTGGGGCAGGGCGCTTCTTTTTGTGCTACTTTACTGGGTTCGTTTTCCTACCACCCCTCTCCACCCATATTCCACACTGATCTCATCTAACCCCTAACACTAGGTAGGAGAGAAGGAAGGTTAGATGGGAAAGGGGCAGAGGTCTCTTTAGACTACTTCCTGCTGACTATGGAGTTGAGTTCCTTGGGGCAAGTCCAATCTTTGTAGTCAGGATATTTTCAATCAGCAATCCAGCAATCCTGCAAACAGAAATCCAGCAATGCAGCAATGCAGCAATGCAGCAACCCAGCAATAGCAAAAGCACCCAATGCAACAGCAGGAACCAGCAGCAGCCATCACAGAGCCTCCTGGAACTCCCACATTTATACCCTCTCAGGAGTCCCTAGAATTCCAAACATAATAGTCTGAAGCTGGTAAAAATCACACTCCCTCCTAAAGCATAAGACATATATCATAGTTAGCCGTTGTGGACAATCTGAAGCAGGCCCACATCCCACACCTGGGATTAAAATGAAAACATAACCACATAAGATAAGTGGGTTTTTAAAGAAACCAAAATTCTCACTACAGGCTGGGGCTGGTCCAAGGTTGCCAGCTTGGGATGGGGGAATAGAAAGTTCCTAAGGTCCCTCAGAAAGTGGCCTGTAGGGGGTGAGTTTTGAGGAGGATGTTGTTTTGCGGTGCAGATGATAGAAGCTCTGTCTCCCTCTGAATGATGGCAAAGGAACCCCTGTGAGTTGGAGGCCAGCCTGGTCTACACAGTGGACCAACAGTTAAAGCAGATGGAATGTCTTGAGGAATGATGCCTGATATTGTTGCCCTCTAGTCTTCTTACACTCAAATATAAGTGCAGACCTGACTGGGTGGTGGTGGCTCACACCTTTAGTCCCAGACTTGGGAGGCATGGCAGAGACAGGAAGATCTCTGTGAGTTTGAGGCCAGCTTGGTGCACAGCAAGTTCTAGAACTGCCAAAGCT
>JANHMN010000022.1:19020365-19059058 GCA_030674055.1 Rhabdomys pumilio | reverse complement strand
GAAGAAGAAGAAGAAGAAGAAGAAGAAGAAGAAGAAGAAGAAGAAGAAGACAGAGTTCTGCTCCATCTTTTTTCCTGCACATCCTGTAGGGAGGACAAATTTTGGGTCAAAGGTTTTGTGGGTGGGTTGATGTTCCCCTCTACTGGAAGTCCCAACTGGCTACAAGAGGTGGCCACCTCAGTCTCCACATCCCCAGCTGCTTAGAACCTCAGTCAAGGCCACCCCCAGAGACTCCCAGGAGCCTCCCCATCCCAGGTTTCCAGCTAGTCCCAAAGGTGCCCCCATGGATTTCCAATTTCTGTTCTCTCCCAGCCCTCTCCCCCACATCTGATCCTCATCCCCAATTCCCTCTCCACTGCCCCCTTACCCAGTTCCCCACCTCCGTCTCCTCTGATGTCCATTCTGCCTCCCCTTCTGAGTGAGATTCACGCATCCTCCCTTGGGCTCTCCTGATCACCCAGTTTCTTTGGGTCTGTGGAGTCTAGCATGGCTATCCTGTACTTTAAGGCTAATGTCCTCTTATAAGTGAGTACATACATATCTTGCATGTCTTTCTGGGCCTGGGTTACTCTCACTCAGGATGATATTAACTAGTTTCATCCATTTGCCTGCAAATTTCGTGATGCCTTTTGTTTTTAATAGCTGACTAGTATTCCATTGTATAAATGAACCACATTTTCTTTATACATTCTTCAGTTGGGGGACATCTAGGTGTTTCCAGTTTCTGCCCATTATGAGTAAAGCTGCTATGGACATAGTTAGGCAAGTGTCTTTGTGGTATTGTGGGGAATCTTTTGGGTATATGTCCAGGAGTGTTATAGCTGGGAATTGGGGTAGGACTATTCCCAATTTTGTGAGAAACTGCCAAATTGGTTTCCAGTGTGGTTGTACAAGTTTCACTCCCACCAGCAATGGAGGAGTTCCCCTTGCTCCACATTCTCATCAGCATGAGACCCCATCATATCATGGGAAGAGTCAACTCCTGACACTATTAATGATAATTTACTATGCTTGCAGGCAAGAGCCTAGCATAACTGTGTCCTGAGAGGCTTCATCTAGCAGATGATGGAGGCAGATGCAGAGAGCAGAGACCCATAGCCAAACATCAGGTGGAGCTCACGGAGTCTTGTGCAAGAGTGGGGATAGGACTGAGGGAGCTGGAGGGGTCAAGAAGTCCTACAGAATCAACTAACCTGGGCCCTTGGGGGTCACAGAGACTGAACCACCAACCAAGAAGCATGCACTGCTTGGTTTTTATGTAGGTCCATGACAATTGGGGCAGAGGCTGTATCAAACTGTCGCCTGCCATTGGATCCCCTTCCCTAGCTGGACTGCTTGGTTGGGGCTCAGCAGGAGAGCAGTCACTTGGTTCTGCTGGGACTTGGTGTCCTGGGGCAGGGTGGTACCCATAGGGAGCATCCCCATCTCTGGGGAGAGGATAATGGGGAGGGATTTGCGGGGGTAGGACTGGGAGGAAAGAAGGGATAGAAAGTGAATAAATGAATTAATGGGAAAAATGAACAAGTGTACCCTTGACCACATGTACATACAAACACACAAATATACACCATATGAAAGTTAACAGAAGCATGGGTCTTCAGTGGGCCTCATAAGTAGCTTCCCCATCCCATTTCTCCTTTCCTTAATCTATTCTCAAATCATCAAATGGATTCTTTTACACGTTTTGTGTGTGTGTGATGTATGTATGAGACACATTTGTGTCACTGAGCTTCTGTAGTCAGAGGACAACCTTGGGTGTCAGTCATAACTTCCACCTTGTTTTTGAGGTAGGGTCTCTCATGTTTTGTTCCCGTGTTACATGATCCAGACTAGCTGGCTCATAAGCTTCCAGAGGATTCTCCCATCTCGGCCTCCCACCTTACCACAGGAATGCTGGTATTACAGAGATACACGGCACGCTCTGTTTTTCCCATGGGTTCTAGGGAGTCTGAACTCAGGTAGGTCATAAAACTTGTATGCTGCTTTTATGGGCTGAGCTATATCCCTAGCCACTAAATGGATTCTTAAATGTCTTCTCTGCTAACTCTGACCACACCATTTTTTCTACTGATGCCTGATCATCTTAGGCATAGTACTGACTTAGAGACCTGTGCAGTTCAGTTTGTTTTTATTAAGTATTATTGGTGATTTTTTATTAATCACTGAACAGGTTAAGAAGAACCATTGTATATTTAGTGCAATCTAGGTACATGACAGACTGAAAATGAGCAGGCACACAAACGATAGTTCATTCTAAATATCATCTAAGGACTCCTAACATATAATTTTAGAACCTGCTTTTAATAGGACCATTATAAGTAAAGGAACATCAGAGAACTTTATTAAAGGTGGATTGGCCATAAATCTTTAACATGTTTTTACCCTTTGGTGGTTTTTTTTTTTTTAACTGTTTGTATACTTAATTGATCCAACACCCTTTCCTGGTTTCCATGGGCATTTCTATACAAGTCATATATACTCTCTCACACTGGCACACAAATATATACATAAAAATAAAAACAAATCTTAAAAACTTTATGTCAGGTGTGGTGGTACAAGTCTGTAAACCTAGCTTTCTCCATGTTGAGACAGGAACGCTGCTGGAAGAGGAGAACGCTGCTGGCCAGAGGGGACTTTTAAATAGTGAGGGCTACGTAGTAGACTCTCAAAAACCTAAACAGATTTCTAAAAAAAATAACTCAAAAAGTTATAGTTCTAGCTGGGGCTGGAGAGATGTCTTAGGGTTAAGAGAACTGGCTGATCTTCCAAAGGACCTGGGTTCAATTCCCAGCCCCCACATGGTGGTTCCCAAACATCTTTAACAACCTGTGGGTCATGACCCTTTCACAGGGAACAACTAAAACCAACTGCATATTAGATAATTACAGTTATACTGTAGCAATGAAAAGACCTTTATGGTTGGGGGTCACCACAACATAGAATTGTATTAAAGGGTCACAACATCAGGAAAGTTGAAAACCACAGGTGTGTAACGCCAATTCCAGAGGATCTGGGTCCATACTTGCAGAAGACAACATAACACACACACACACACACACACACACACACACACACACACACACACTCACAGATGCAGCAAAACCAAATCTTTAAAAATGAGTTCTAGTTCTGGCTGGGTGATGGCACATACTTGTAATCCTAGCAGGAATGGTGGCAGACAGAGGAGGACTGTCAGACATTCAGGGCTGGTCAGGCCTACATAACGAGTTCTCAGAGCCAGTAACACAGTGTGAGACTGTATCCCCAAAATATAGAACATACGGAAAAGCTTTAATATTAGCACATTTTCAAAACATTTTAATTATTATTTTTACGTGTAATAGTGTTCTGACTGCATATATGTCTGTGCAACACACCAGTCCAATGCTCACAGAGGCCAGAAGAGGGCATCAATCCCCTGGAACTGGAGTTGTAAGCTGGCTGTGAGTTACCATATGGGCTGGAAACTGAACCCAGGTCCTCTGAAGAGCAGCCAGTACTCATAACTGCGGATGCCTTTCTCTAGCGGCTCAATACCATTTTTAACTGACTTATGTAAATTATATATATGTATCATGGACAGCATATTGTTTACTGTACATATATACTGTGGGATTGGCTTAATTAACACTCATTTTCTCAGGTATCACTCTTTCTTTTTTGGAAAGTCTTAACTTGTAGTCTTTCTGTAGAAAGATTAGCATGCGCAGTCTCACTAGGTAGACAGCCTCGAGTAATCCACTCAGGGTTGCCTAGTCTCACTCAATGACGCCTACATCCCTCACCGATGATACACACTCAGTTTGTCCTTCAGGATCACACCGTGGGTTAGACCACAGGCAGCAAGAGGCAGAACCCTGCTAACTTCAGTGGGTAACCCCAGTGAGAGCTGCTCGTGACTCATCTTGCCTTCAGATGGCCCAGGAGAAAAAAAGCAGGTATTTCTTCTTTAACCTTGAACTTGATCCTCCTACCTCTACCTCTGTTGTTGAGATTACAGATGTGGGCAACCATGCAAGATTAAATATTGACTTTCTGTGGTGAAACACTTAAAATCTTTCTTATCAACTTCCAGAATGTGCTATCTTGTTATAGTTATGACATCAAAACACGGCTGCTCAAAAGAGTTCTGGGACATACTTGTACTCACTGAGTTTTGAATCTTTTGACCAGCATCTGTCAGTTTCTGCCCTCTTACCCTCTGGTAACTACACCACAGTTCTATTGGACTAAATGTAACTTTTTAACTTTTTTTTTTTTTTACAACATTTTATCATTTTCTGAAAATTAATCACTCTGGCTGTCCTGGTTCTATAGACCAGGCTGGTCTTGAACTCACAGAGATCCATGTGCCTCTGCCTCCTAAGTGCTGAAATTAAAGGAGTGTGCCACTATGCCCAGATGATTCTCATTTTATATGTGTATGGGTATTTTGCCAGCATGTGTGTCTGTGTATTTTATGCATGCAGTGCCTGTGGAGGCCAAAAGAGGACATAAGATTCCTTGGAACTGGAGTTACAAAAGGTTGCTGGATGCCATGTGGCCATTTCCCCACGGAGCCATCTTCCCAGCCCTGCTTGTCGTTTTAAGATAGTGTCCTGCTATGTAGTACAGGTTGGTATTGAATTCCTTATTATTTTGAGAGGGTCTAAAGTAGCCCAGGCTGGTTTCTCAAGTGACCACATGTTTTAGTTAGGGTTTTACTGCTGTGAACAGATACCATGACCAAGGCAACTCTTACAAGGACAACATTTAATTGGGGCTGGCTTACAGGTACAGAGGGTTGTTGGGAGCCGACTTTTAGCAGAAAGCGGCTAGATCAACTTTGCAGCATCTCGAGCCATATACCCTGATGAGATACTTGTTTTTCAACAGCCTACAACAGCTGAGCACACTCTGATAAACATTTTGTTTATCCCACATAGCTTGTTTTGCTGTTTAGTGAACCCAGCTGCATGGTGCACATGGTAAAATGTCTTCACCTGTGTTCTCCTGCATGTGTTTATAAATACCCAGGATTTCCTTGTAATAGTATCAATAGGATACAATAGGAGTCAGTAGGAGTCAATAGGTAGGTGTGAATATAGTCTATGGGAGACAGTAAACGAGACTTACAGACCCTCTGGCTTGTCTCTATTCTTCAAGTCTCTTCCTCTTCTTCCCCCCACTCTCTCTCTTGCTAGACCCTGACCTGCGGAACAGAGCGGGTCGTTACAGAGGGTCAGTCCATTATCATCAAGGTGGGAACATGGCAGCATCCAGGCAGGCATGGTGCAGTAGGAGCTGAGAGTTCTACATCTAAAGGCTGCTAGGAGAAGACTGACTTCCAGGCAGCTAGGATGAGGGTCTCGAAGCCCACACCCACAGTGACACACCTACTCCAACAGGGTCACACCTTCTAATAGTGCCACTCCCTGGGTCAAGCATATACAAGCCATCACACTACAAGAGTGAGGATGTTTCTGAGCTCCCAACTCCACCCTCCTGTTCCCACTTCCTAAGCAATGCTATCCCAGGTGTGCACCACCACACCACCATGCTTGGCTGGTTTTGAGGTTTTTGTCCTCCTTTCTCAGTCTGTGGGAATGACAGCATCACAGGAGTATGTTACCATGGCAAAGCAAAATGTTCAACTTGTACAGGATAAAACCCTAATATAAATCTTAGGGCAGAGTGGCTTTTTTTTTTTTTTTGAGACAGGGTTTCTCTGTGTAGCCCTGGCTATCCTGGAACTCACTCTGTAGACCAGGTTGACCTCGAACTCAGAAATCCGCCTGCCTCTGCCTCCCAAGTGCTGGGATTAAAGGCATGTGCCACCATCTTTTTTTTTTTTTTTTTTTTTTTTAAAGACAGTTTCACTATGTGGCCCGGTGTGGCCTGGAACTCTGTGTAGACCAGGATGGTTTTAACGTATGTCTCTCCCTCCTAAATGCTGAGATTAAAACATATGCCATCACGCCCAGTGGTATATTGGTCTTATGGGAAATTGAATATTATGGTTGAAGGTCAACACCTTTTTTTTGTTTCAGTGTTTGCTGAGGTTTCCCTTCCCAAAGCATATTTTCCCCTATTAACTAGAAATCCAAACTAAATTCTTTTTAGATAATTCAGGCTGTTACTTATCCCTCAAGATGACCAGTATAAACATGTTTTTGGTACAAAACAGCATAATTATGGGAGATTGGTATTATCCACTGAACATACCATAATATTTTTAAGGGTTCTGATCCATACTTGCATTTTAGGAAAAGACAAATAACAAAATGAAATTTAAAGTGCATTCTTGGGCTGTATTAAGACTTTTAAAGCCAAGTTGATGGTGGCTCACACCTTTTATGCCAGAACTCAAAAACAAAACAAAACAAAACAAAACAAAACAAAACAAAAAACCACCAAAAAAAAAAAAAAACCCTCCCCCCCCCCCAAAAAAAATGGATTTTAAGCTGGATGTGGTTCATGCCTTTATCCACAGCACTTGCAAGTTAGATACAGGTGAATTTCTGAGGTGGAGCCTGGTTTCCTATTGAGTTCCTTCCTATTGGAAGCCAGGGCTATTTAGTGAAATACAGTCTCAAAATTTTTTTTACTGTAGTGCTTTTTTTTTTTTTAAAGCATGTATGTGTCAAGTGCATTATTACATCATGGGCAGTTTCTACTGTTTATGTACTTGCTTCCCACTACATAAAATGGTTATGATTTACATACACCTCTTTAGAACACTCCCCCCTTGTGTGCAATTAATTTTTGTGAGGTTGGAGTCTTGCTCTGTGGGCTTGGGTAGCAGCCTCCCATCACTGGACTCAGGCATTCTGTTTGTCTGGAAGCACAGATGCACACCACTGTCCAGGGCTCGCTCCTGCTCTACAGACATGTCTTCTCAGCGTTAGTTTATTCTTCGCGTAACATTTCCCCCATTCTAGAACTCTATTATAACGTTTGTTACTTTAGACGTCTACGAAGGCTTCCACGAATACCCTCCTACGAAGGAATTCCAGCGCATATACCCAGAAATCGACGCATCAAATGGTGACTGTTAAGTCCCACTTTAATGTGTATGCTTGTCCTTACTTAATATTTTGACTTTGTACAGAATAGTCATTACAACTAACTCTATGGTTCTCCTAGCAAACGGCTTCAGGTTTCGTTTGAGGCTTTAAAAAAAAATCAACTAGCTTTACCTTTATTAAGCGGCACAGGAGACATAAGTTCCAACACAACCTACTTGCAATGCTCACCAGTAAGGTTTCAAATGAGACTTCAAAACACAAGTCCTGCACATTTATGCGGTTCTTCCCACCCCACCTTCAAAACCAAACCAAACCAAACCAAGCCCAATCCTTCGACATCTTCTGTGAGACTGCTTCTGGGAGGCATAGAGGGGCTTGGCACCCGGCACCCAACCGGACCATCTGAGTCCTCCCCAACCTCCGAAGGAGGATCGCGTACGGCTGGGCGCACACGTGCAAACATCGGATTCCACTGCTCGCCTCAGGCTCCGCCAGGACCATCAGCCGGTAGAGGCATCCTCCCTTAGGGATAGGGTCCCTCTGCGAAGCTCCAGAGCGAGGGTCACAGTGTAGACGGGAAACCAGCACCTATGCTCCGTGCGCTCCTCATCCGACACCGAGAGGGCGGCACCCAGGGGAGGAGTTTGCGCACGCCCCTCCGGGTGGAGCGCGCCAGGTGAGCGCGCGTGCGCAGTTGCACCATAAACTAAGCCCGCCCCCTTTGCTTCGGCCCGCCTTCCTGAGGGTTGGCTCGCCAATGGGCGGGGCCGCGGAGAAGGGGGTGGGGAGTGGAGAGCAAGCGGCCGAGGACGGCGCCTGCGCGGTGGGCGTGATCCGGGCACTTAGGGCAGGATGAACGCTGCTTTCCAAGATGGCGACGGAGGGAGGAGGGAAGGAGATGAACGAGATTAAGACCCAATTCACCACCCGGGAAGGTCTGTACAAGCTGCTGCCGCACTCGGAGTACAGCCGGCCCAACCGGGTGCCCTTCAACTCGCAGGGATCCAACCCTGTCCGCGTCTCCTTCGTAAACCTCAACGACCAGTCTGGCAACGGCGACCGCCTCTGCTTCAATGTGGGCCGGGAGCTCTACTTCTATATCTACAAGGGGGTCCGCAAGGTACCGACCCGGGCGTCACCGGGGGCACGCCGGCGGCGCCGGCCGAGGCCGGGAGCTGGGCGGTGACAGCGAGGCCGGGGTGACCGGTGGGGGCAGCCGGCACTTGTACTTTTGAGTGGGCCGGTAACTCCGCTGAGGTACTCCGGAGGAGAGGGGGTTCAGGAGTGAGGCGCTGGCGGTAGCGCTGCCTCGTAGGGGAGGGGGCTCTGGAACCAGGTAAACCAGGTAGCGGAGATGCCCCGGGAGTAGCCGGTTGCCTCCCACGGTGGGGTCCGTCAGGTTCCGACACTGCCGGGGAGCGGGCCTGCGAGTCCCCGGAAGAGGTGCGGCGGCCGTCTTAGGTGGCCTCGCTTCCCGGGAGGCTCGAGAGTCCTGCCCTGGGTGAGAGAACCGGGACGCGAGGCGGCTTGGAAAGGTCCGTAAGGCGGAACCGGGACAGGGAGGCGGAGGACTTGGAGACTAGGTCAGAAAGGACCTGCTCGGCACGCAGGGCTACTCCACCTGCTGCCGCACTGACACTTCTCCTGGTGTCTGCACTGTTTCCAAAAACCTTCCCGGGAGGACGGCTGTCATTGTCTCCGCGGAGGGAACCTTCTCCCGAAAGATTTTTGAAGAGGGTCATTCTGTCCCTTGCAGTATAAGAGGGCTGAGTACTCAGAGTAGGGAGGTTGGGATGATGTTTTCAATAAGCTAAGTTGCTTCAGAGGTGTTCTGTGTGAGCGTGCCTAGATTTATCTTGTCTAACGAGTCAGGCTGTGTCCCAAACAGGGAGGGATAGGCCTTAAATGCTACTTTAAAGTAAGCAGCCAAGAACTTAACAGTAATTCTGTGACGCATGCCATCGTGTTTTAAAATGTCTCGTTAAAAGCAGCAATTTATTGGCGCTTACTTTTTTTTTTCCACTGGCAAAGTAACTGTGTTCCAAGAATTGCTTATTTTAACTTTTGACCATTGAGAGAGTGAGGAAATGAACGCACTCCATAGCACCTCCGATGGAATGTGGCAAGGTGATGGAGGATTCACTTGGAAATGTTCAGTTAGTGGGAAAGTGAGTTGTTCATGTTGAAGAGGACATGTTACCAGGGATGAATATATCCAAAGACGGCTGCTGTTTGATGTTGCCCTGTATGGCTAGGAGAACAGGGAAAGGGACACTGGTATGCAAATTTAGCTTGTTTCTTTGGCCCAAGGTGAATCGTCTGACTTGTCTTTATACTTCTCAACGTACTACCGAAGTGTTTGAAAACAGCTGGTTAACTCTCCCTCTCTTGGGATTGGGAAAGTATGCCGTGGTTTGAAGTGCAGGATTTGAAGTTTTAGTGCTGCTCCCAGCCCTTGTTGACATTGGTGACCTTGGATACGTGGGAAACTTTTCTTTACGCTTCTTTAAAAAGGGAGGGCTGCGAGGGCTGCAGCGCACTTTACAATTCATAATAGCTGTAATGGCCATTAGAGTCCTGACACACTCAGGAGAGGTAAATTATAGTTAAAGCAAGCATTAAGAGTAACTGCCATCTCAACATTCCTGCTCTCACTGAAATACCAGATTTTTCTCTGGAAATAAATTCAAGCTTATGTTCTCAATACCTACATTTGGGGACTTGAACAAAGGCTCAGTGGTTAAGAACTTGTACTGTTCTTACAAAGGACTCCAGTTCAGTTCCTAAAACCCATGTAACCCTGGAGTTACATGTAGTTGTAAGTAGTCTTTGTAAGTAGTCTTACAACTACATGTAACTCCAGCTCCAGGGAATTGCATGTCCTTTTCTGGGTTCTGGGTATCTACTTACAGTTCACACAAATAAGTTTAAAAAAATGAAACAAATCTTAAGAAAAATTACAGTTAGACCCTACCATGGTTGTGCATACCTGCAATCCTAGCACTCAAATTGTGATTTTTGTGACCAGCCAGGACTATAGTTGGGTGGACTATATATAGTCCAAGTTTAGGGCCAACCTGTGCTACAATTAGCACATTTGAGGCAAGCATGGGCTATATGCTGGGGCCCTCTCTCAAGAAAAAAAACAAAACAAAACCAGATGGGTGTGATAGCATACTCATTGACAGGTGGATCTCTGTGAGTTCAAGACCAGCCTGCCCTACATAGTTTCAGGCCAGCTGGGACTACATAGTAAGAACCTATCTCAGAAAACAACTCCCTCAATCTGAAGCCAATCAAACAAAAATGATGATGATGTAAAAATACAGCGTGCTTAGAAGTTAAATTTGTGGGGTCTGGAAGATGGCTCAGTAGTTAGAGTACCTGGTGTTCTGAGCCTAGATCACAGCTCTCTCTTCAGGCAGCTCAGAAACACCTGTGGTTACAGCAGTAGCACCTTCAAAGCCCTCTTCAAACCTCTTTGAGTACTTGCACATATGTGGCATTCACACGTGTATAAATAAATAATAAAAAAATGTTTAAAAAGTTAAATTTACTGCTAGTGATTACTAGTTGAGGCATCCTCTCCTTTCCTTCATTTTTGTATCTTGCCACCCCAACTTCCCACCCCCTTGGGTGTGTACAGAACACCAGGGCCTTGGCTCCCTCACTGTGCTACACGTCCAGCCATTTTGGCTCATTCTCATGACACACTTCATCTGGATCTAGTAGCTCTGGTTTGCATAGAAAAAAGTATTTGCTTAGAAATATCTTTATAATGATGTTCTAAAAGCTTTAAAAACTACACCAAGCCGGGCAGTGGTGGCGCACGCCTTTAATCCCAGCACTTGGGAGGCAGAGGCAGGCGGATTTCTGAGTTCGAGGCCAGCCTGGTTTACAGAGCGAGTTCCAGGACAGCCAGGGCTACACACAGAAGCCCTGTCTCGAAAAACCACAAACAAACAAACAAACAAAAACTACACCAAACATTCTTTAAAACAAGTCTGATATACTGCCAGGTGGTGGCGGCATGCTTAATTCTAGCATTTGGGCTCAGAGGCAGGTGGATCTAGAGGCCAGCCTTGTCTACAGAGTTCCAGGGTAGCCAGGACTATACAGAGAAAGCTTATCTCCAAAACAAAACAAAAAGCCAAAAAGCCCACCTCCCAAAAAACCAAGTCAGAAATGCATGTACATTGCCTTTTTCTGGTGATTTGAGTGCTGTGAACTTTGGGAGAGGTGTGTGAAATCTTATGTATCTTGTAGGATACATTTGTACTGTGGCAGACATTTAAACTCTTCTAGCTGGTGATTTAAAGGTTTTCCTTCTATAAGTGAGTTTGTATTTGTTGTCATTCTGAATATGTGACTTTTTGTTTATTTGATAAGGGCTCATATAGACCAGGCTAGCCTTAAACTGGCAAAGGAGAGGATGATTTTAAACTCCTGATTTTCCTCTCCTGACCCTTTCAATTTCTAGGAGTATAAGTGTGTGTCACCAGGATGGCCTAATAATAGTAACTTTTTGTGTTTCTGATTTTAAAATAGAGCTAATAACTTGCCCTGTATGCTGGCTTGGGAGGATACAAATTTTGAGAATTTGTGTCAACAAAGCAAACAAACAAAATAGGCATCGTTAGTCATTATTCTAGGAAACCAGAATTTACTTTTTGGGGTAAGTAGCAAGTAGGTCTTTTACATTTTTCATAGTTGGCAATTTTGATATATTTTTGTGTTCTACTTTTTTCTTCAAGGAATATGGTGTGCATGTGTGCATGCATGTGCAGGGGATAAAACCCAAGGGCCTCATAATACATGTTAAGCAAGCACTTTTCCACTGAGTCGTATCCCCCAGTCCAAGGCATATAAAGTTTTCAATTATTGGGATCACCTAGAAGCCCGAATGTGGGTGAGATTTAAAACCAGATTAAACACTTGTGTAAAGTGAGTAGTATTGTTTGTGTTTGTTTGATACTGCTAAGAATTGAACCCAGGGCCTTAAAATGTACTGAGCACACTCTGCCACTGAGCTAGTTATCTTCTGCCTTTGCCCCCCCAAGTTATTATTTGAGACAAGGTTTTACCATTATAGCCCAGGCTGACCTTGAGTTTGTGTTTTGCCTCTATAAATTCTGGGCTTATAGGGAGTCGTGAACTTTGTGTATATGTACTCTTTCCTCAGAGAAAGCAGCGTGGGGTTCTGAGGGAGTGGAGCGTTGGGGTGGTAGTCTAATGTTGAGGAGTATAATACTGACTTTCAAATGCAGAGTGGTCGGAGCATTTGATGGGACTGAGAGTATATGTAATTGCATCTCAGAAAACCAAGGCTAGAGAAAAGCTGCAAACGTTTATTAGTATTCCTCATTATAAGGAAAATGAAGCACATCTCAGCATAAATATTTGTTTTAGACAATCAGGCTTTTCAGTCTACGGACACCAGTGTACATACTCGAGGCACTGAGAACTTCCCCCAGTGTTGGGTTACTCATCGTCTCACTCTGTAGCTCTGACTGGCCTGGAACACACAGCAATCCTCTTGCCTCTGCCTCCCCACACGAAAGTATTGGGTTTAAAATGTGAACCACCATGCCCGGCTTCACTGAGTCTATGTCGATCGTATGAGGGAGATTTCTTATGTAGTTTGTGAATGTTTTGCTTAACTAAAGACAGTATGAACTCAGTATTATATTGCACTAATCATTTCAACAGAGATTTGCGTGACTACCATGATACTAGTATTGAGCAGGATGCTGTGAGAGATTAGAAAGGCACCCAAAACTTTGAATTTCTAGCTTTAAAACATTTTATGCCATATTTTGTTATAATTTAAAAAAAAAAAAGATTGTTTTAGGAAAACAATGCCAAAGGTGGCTGTTTCTGCTTGGACCTGCTCTTTTATGCAGATCATTTTACATAAATGTGATTGGTCTCCATTCAGATCTCAGTTTAGCCATCATTTCCTCCGAAAATCCTTCTGTGAATTCACTGGTTAGATAAGTTCCCCCAGCTCCCCTCCACGTGTTCTCAGGGCACCCTGTTCTTTGCCTTCCTGACATTTTCTCAGTTTTTAATTGCCTATGATAATGTCTCTATAGAGAGAGCTTCCTTACAACAGAGATGCGACTTTTCCTGCTGCCTTCTCATTTACCGGGCAGTTAGTTCATCACTAAGGATCTTGCTGTCTTTTCTGTTGAGGTGAATGAATCAAGAAGCCTTGTCTGTCTAACAGGCTGCACCTCTATAAAGATTCCCAAGAAGCTAAGAAATGTCCAAGTTTGAGTCTAAAAGTAACATGGGTCATTTTTAGTAGTTCATATCTTCACATTTTGTTTTGTTGTTTTTTGAGACATGGTTTCTCTGTGTAGTCCTGGCTATCCTGGAACTTGCTTTGTAGACCAGGCTGGCCTCAGAGATCTCCTTGCCTTTGCCTCCCAAGCGCTGAGATCAAAGGTGTGCACCACCATGCCCAGATTCTTTACAAAAAGTATTTTAGTATTACTAATTGGTAATAAAGTATTAACTTTCTTTTTTTTAAAGATTTATTTATTTTATGTATGTGAGTATACTGTTGATCTCTTTCTTCAGACACACCAAAACAGGGCATCAGATCTCATCATTACAGATGGTTGTGAGCCACCATGTGGCTGCCGGGAACTGAACTCAAGACCTCTGGAAGAGCACTCAGTGCTCTTAACCACTGAGCCAGCTCTCCAGATTTGAAGTTTTAACCTTCCTAAAATTGCAAGTAAGAGACAGTGAGTATTAGAGAGTAAACCATTGCTACATTGCTGTTTTTGAGACAGTCTTACTTTGTAGCTCAGGCAGGCCTCCAGGTTTATTCAGTAGACCAAGGATGGCCTGGAACTCAGAGATATGCCTGCCTCTGCCTCCCCAGTGCTGAGCTGAAAGATGCATGCCACCACACCTGGCTTGCAGACTGCTTTTGATCTATTGCTATCAAACCACATCACCTATAAGACTCATGAATTAGGAACAGTTGTGTTAAAATTGTGGCCAGTGGAGCATGGTCTTGCAGTCTTGAAATAGCAGCACTTGGAAGGGGAGGCAAGAGGATCAGAATTTCAAAGCCAGCCTTGGATACATAAAACTGTCATAAAAAGCCAAACCAAATCAGCTGTAGTCAGAATTACTGAGCATGCAGACTAAACATCTTTGCTCCTTTCTCCACCATCTCAGACTCCACACTGCTTAGGGATATTACTGATGTGATTCCTATTGGGGGCGGGGTGTTATATATTAGATGGCTCTAAGGCTTGTTAGCTCTTAAGGTTGTATGATTCTGTACTCAATCTTTTATCCATCCATCCTTCCATCTATTCCAGCCCTCCCTCTTCTAGTCCCACCCTCATACTTCCCTCAACCCCAACCCTTTTTTTTTTTTTCAGAAGGGGAGGCCCCCATGGGTACCATTCCCCCATGGGTACTACCCCCCCAGCACATCAAGTTGCAGCAGGACTAAATGCATCCTTTACCACTGGGGCCAGACAAGGCAGCCCAGCTAGGGAAAAGGGGTCCAAAGGTAGGCAACAGAGTCAGAGACAGTTCCCACTCCAGTTGTTAGGGGACCTACATGAAGCCCCAGCTACACATCTACAAATGTGTAGGGGACCTAGGTCCAGCCCATGCATGGTCTTTATTTGGTGGTTCAGTGTCTGTGAGACTCCTTGGGCCCAGGTTAGTTAATTCTGTAAGTCTTCTTGTGGTGTCCTTGAACTCTCCAACTCCCTCTTTCCTTCCCCTGACTCTTCCACAAGACTCTCTGAACTCTAACCTCAAACTCCACCTCTTGTTTGGCTGTGGGTCTCTGCATCTGTTTCTATCAAGCTGCTGGATGACACCTCTCAGGAGACAGTTATGCTAGGTTCCTGTCTGCAAGCATAGCAGAGTATCATTAATAGTGTCAGGGGTTGGCTCTCTCCCATGGGATGGGTCTCAAGTTGAGCCAGTGATTGATTGCCTATTCCCTCAATCTCTGCATTCTCAAATAAGTAAATAAATACTTATTTTTATGTGTGTCCATATTTTGCATACATGTATGTCTGTGGAAGATTGCTGGATGTTCTGGAACTGGATTAGGAGTTACAGATAACTGTGAGCTGCCATGTGGGTGCTGGGAATTGAACCCAAGTCTTCTGGAAGAGCAACCAGTGCCTCAGCTATGGAGCCATTACTCTAGCCCTCCATACTCAATTTTAAAAGTGAAAATAAATAAATTCTTCTTCTTTTTCCAAGAGTTTCTCTGTGTAGCCCTGGCTCTCCTGGAACTTGCTCTATAGACTAGGCTGGTCTTGAATTTAGAGATCTTCCTGCCTTTGCCTCTTGAGCAGAGGATTAAAGGTGTGTGTGACTACTGCCCAGTTTCTTAAATTTAAATTTGGTGGGGTATTTGCAAGCTGAAAATACTATGATTTGTAGGTTTTTATGCTGGTTAAGGTTTATACTTAACATGCTTCATAGAAGTTGGTGCCAAATGAGCCAGTTATGACCACTTAATTTTATCAGAGGAAGATGGGGGGAGGATAGGCCGATTGGAAGAAGATGAACATTTTGTCGTATTGTGTCAAAAGCTGCAGGACTGCCTGTGCCTGCTGGTGACATTGGGAGAGAACATGATCTGTGTTGGTAAGCTAGATGTCAGACAGCATGCTCAAACCCTTTCTCCCTCCCTCCTTTCCCTGCCTTCTCTCCCCTCAATGGTTTTCTTTTTCTATAGGGAATTGAACCTAAGGCCTCAAGCATGCTGGGCAAGCATTCTACCACTGAGCTGTATTCCTGCCCTTTTAAAGTTCAGGGTTCAAAAACTGCTTTTTAGGTTTATTCAAGTGTACTGAGAATTTTGCCAGCATATGTGTATGTGTACCATGTGTGTGCCTGGTACCTGTGGAGGCTGTCAGATCCTCTGGAACTGGAGTTACAGATGGTTGTGAACAACCATGTAGGTGCTGAGAATTGAAACTTGGTCCTCTGCTAGGGCAACAAATAGTTTTTGAGTCAAGGTCTAGGTTGTTTGTTTCAGGGTTGTGTGTGTATGTGTCTGTCTGTCTGTCTGTCTGTGTGTCTCTCTGTGTGTCTGTCTGTGTGTGTGTGTATATCCCTGACTGTCCTGGAACTTGCTCTGTAGACCAGGCTGGCCTTGAACTCAGAGACCCAATGCTTCTGCCTCCCAAGTGCTGGGATTGAGTATTTAAAAAATTAATTTTATAGTTGTTGTTTAAGGCAGTAAAGGGGGAAGATGAGAGAGGCACAGGAAGTGTGCTGTGTAGCCCAAGCTGCCTAGAGCTCCTGGCAATCCTTCCACCTTAGCTTTCTGGTGCTGGGATTACAGGTATGTGCCATCACGCCTGGCTTATTTTCAGAGATTTTGTACATAATCTAGTAGGGCATGAATTGGCATAGCTGAATGCCAGAGAACCTTTGTTTCTATTAAGAACTACTTACTGAATTCTGAACTAGTGATTAGGTTGTTTTTTCTTTAGAATCTTGCATCCTGAGTGGAAAGCACCTTAGTTTTTATTTAGAGTAGAGAGTACCTAATCTCCCTAGTAGATTGAACTCTTAAATCTCTTGAACTCAAATAGGAGACTAGCAATTAATGATCTATGGGGAGATTTGAGCAGCAATAAAAAGCATACAGTGGGCTGGAGAGATGGCTTTATGGTTCAATACATTTTTATAATTTTGTGTTAACATATGTGTGTATTTATGTGTTCATCTGAGTGTGCTTCTGTTTGAACCAGAGGTCAGCATTGGGTGTCTACTTCATTATTTTATTTTTATTTACTTATTTTGATTTTTTTCAAGACAGGGTTTCCCTCTGTAACAGCCCTGTTCTGGAACTCTGTAGTTTAGGCTGGCCTTGAGTTCAAAGATCTGCCTGCCCCTGCCTCTCAAGTACTGGAAAGAAAGGCATGTGTCACCATGTCCAGCTTTTATCTTATTTTTTGAGATGTTTCTTTCACTGAACCTGGAGTTTGCTGGTTGTGCTAGATGGTTGGCAACACCGGGGATCCTCCTGTCTCTACCTTCCTGGTGCTGGATAACAGGTGCAGCTGCTGCACCCAGCCTTTTACTTAAGTGCTGCTTGTCTAAACTCAGACTGCTTGCATAGTGAGCAGCTGTGCTTACTAAGTTCCGTAAATTACTAACTGGGCCTTGCTTGCTTGCTTTTTTGAGTCAGGGTTTCTCTGTAGCCCTGGCTGTCCTGGAACTTCTCTGTAGAGTAGGTTGTAACTGAGCCATTTTTACAGTCCCTGTTTTTTTAGAGTTTTAAGCCACAGTTAACCAGTTTAACTAGTTGCAGTTTTCCAAGGTTTATATAAGAGGGTAATCACTTATATTTTAATAGTGATGAAATTTAATGGACTCTCTTGGAAATAAAAGATGAAAATTGAAGTGTGCTACAAAAAAAGAGTTGCTGGGTTGATTCGTTGGTGCTTTATGAGTTAGATACCTGAGTGTTTTGTAATACGTGACAGGAAACTCACTTAAAGGGATGGGTTGGAGTCTATTGAGAAAATTGACTAGGAACTAGCTCTATTTGCTAATATTCACTTGGTTCTGCTTTCCACGGCCAATCTGCTGTAGCCACATGGTGAGGTTCTCTGGATCTCATGGCTTAGAGTGAGATCAGTATTCAGTCTCTCAGAAGAAGGAGATTATTTCTTAGAAGCCTTTGATTTACTGTCCCAACTTGGATTACTAACCCATTTCTGATGACTTTGGAAATGCACATCATTCCAGTCTTGGCTAAGCCACTCCTTTAAATTATATATTTCCCTGATTGCTCTGGAGATCACTCTGGAACTGGGAAATGCCATACCAGGTAGGAAAATGGTCTGCAGACAGATACTGATGAGGTAACCAGGGCACACTGAGGGTCTTGTGGTGAACCCAGCGCCCTGGGTCTGGCACACTTGGTCCTGTCTGCTCTGCAGGTCCACCCTGCACTCCTCTTCCTCTTCAGCTGCTGCGACTCTTCTGCCTCTTCACATAGCCTGCAGGGTTTCGTTTTTGCCTTGTCCCCTTCAGCCTGACCTCAAGGGCAGAAACCATATTTTATGTGTCCATATCCATTACACTGCTAGTACATAGTAAACACATTGTTTTTATTTTTATTGTTCAATTTTTATTTACTTACCCATCTATGTCCTTTGAGACAGGATCTCAGTATGTACCCTAGGCTGACTCAGATTTGAGACAATTCTGGAGGCTCGCACCTTTAATTCTATCACTCAGGAGGTAGAGGCAGGGTGATCTCTGTGAATTTGAGGCTAGACAGGGACACAGAGAATTGATTTAAGTTGTAGTCCTCTGAGGACCCTCTTGAATGAATCAGGTAATCTTTCTACTCTTTTCATCTGCTGTATGTGCTGTGTTACCTGTCCTCCTTAGCTGTTGAGTAGTCTTACCTGTGTGTTTATGGATTACTTTTAAGCTAGGCACTTGCTATATATCCCTCAGACTAGCCTTGAACCTTGTATGTATTCCAAGCTGTTCCTGAAATCTCTGTCCTCTTGCCTGCTTCAGCTGCCTGTGGGATAATAGGTGTATTTCACTTTGGTTTGTCTTAACACTTTAAATTCTGACTTTGTTTCTATTGTTGGCTGTGTTTGGGGGCGGGGGGAGAACTGACTTTTGACCTTTCTGGTCCACATGTCTCTCTGGCTTCTTGTCTTGGTTCATTTTCTATTGCCTAGGTTTTAGCTCTTGTTTCCTCAGTGCCTTAACCTTCTTAATTTCTTTCTCAATTCCATTTCTCAGCTGCATGTGAAATCATATTTCCTTTTTGTTCCTAAAATAGTTTGTTTTATGCCTTTTTCCCCAGGAAGATGTATCTATTACAGTATAAATGAACCTAGTGGGTATTTCTGTGACAGCACAAATCAGTTAGGGCAATTAAAACTTAAACTGACATATGCTCCGGCCAAGACTGGCCTCACTCACCTTCAGCTGTAGATCTTCTTTCTTGATAGGGAGCAGCTTTGGCAGTTCCTTCTCCAGGTCCTGATGCCATCTGCTTCCCGGGCCAGAGTAATGCTAGTCCTAAACGGAGCCATCTCTATGTAAACCTGGCTTCCCTCCTGGCTGGCAGCATTCCATGCGACCTGCTCCACATCTCTCCTTTGCCTCAGGTGGCTGCTAGGCCCTGTCACTGGCTTGAACTTTACCTTCCTCATTGAGATTTTTTTTCCCTCCCAAATAGATTTACAAGACTTGCCCATTAAATGTTCTTTTCAGTGGTGGTTGGTAGTGCTTAGGAAGCAGAGGCAGAGAGGCAGGTGGATATCTGTGAGTTCGAATTTAAGGCCAGCCTGGTCTGTAAAGTGAGTTTCAGAACAGCCAAGGCTACACAGAGAAATCGGGAAAACTGTTCTCCACCACGCTGAGGAGTTCAGTGTGGTGACTAATGCTTACAATCTCAATACCTAGGAGGCTGAGGCAGGAGGATTGTTGCATGTTAAATTCCAGATTGGGCCACATAGGACGATCCTGTCTCTCCCCTCCCTACCTCTTACTCCCAGTGCTCAGGTCTGTTTTCTGTTTTTTAGTTTGTTCTCTTTATTCCTTTGGTTTTCTTTTTCTTTTGTGTGCATTTCCTGTGTGGATGTCTGTGTGAGGGTTACAGACAGATGTGAGCTGCCACGTGGGTGCTGGGAATTGAGCCTCTGGAAGAGCAGCCAGTGCTCTTAACTGCTGAGCCATCTCTCCAACCTTCCTTTAGTTTTCTGTAGGTTTACTCTGGGTTCTTTTTCTACCTTACTGAATAAAAACATGTCTAATCTTTTCTTTTTTAAAAAACAAAAAAGGGTTTTATTTTTTCCTGAGAAGTCTATATATGAACACAGCATCTATACAACTCTACCAGAAATTTAAATTTTTAAAATGTTTTATTTAATCTTTTTTTCTTTACACTTTAGATTTTATTCCCCTCCCAGTCCGCCCTCTGACTGTCCCATATCCCATACCACCTCCCTGCCACTGTCTCCACGAGGATGTCCCCACCCCACCAGACCTCTTAAAATCCCTGGGGCCTCCAGTTTCTTGAGGGTTAGGTGCATCTTCTCTGACTGAACCCATACCCGGCAGTCCTCTGCTGTATATGTGTTGAGGGCCTCATATCAGCTGGTGTATGCTGCCTGGTTGGTGGTCTAGTGTCTGAGAGATATTGGGGTGCAGGTTAATTAAGACTGCTGGTCCTCCTACAGGGTCACCCTCCTCCTCAGCTTCTAGCTTTAACCTTATTTAACCACAGGGGTAATCTTTTCTTGTTTTTAAATGATACACTGAAAGCTCCTGATAGATACTAAGTGTGGCAAGTATGTGGGACCTGAGTAGTTTGTTATTTCAGTTTTTATCCCTCTTTAACTCTTGATTCTAAGCAAGCAGCTTTAGTTCCTTTTAAAATTATTGGGTGAGCATGTGTGCATGCTAGGGTGTGTACTGAGGTCAGAGGACAGCTCTGTGGGGTTGATTCCCTTCTACTGTGGATTCTAGAACTTGGACTCAGGTCACCAGAGTTGTAGAACAGGCAAGCAGTTCTACTCACAGAGCCATCTTCCAGTCCAGACTTTTTTTTTTTATTATTATTAAAGTTTTCAAAAATTACATTTATTTATTTGGTAAGGGGTGAGAAAGGACACACACATGGCACAGTAGTGGAGGTCTGAGGACAACTTTTGGGAGTTGGCTTTCTCTTTCCATCATATGGGCTCAAGAAAAGGACTTCAGGGTTAGTGGCAAGCCCCATTAGCTGCTGAGCCATCTCACTGACCCTCATCTGTGTCCTTTACTGAATCCTTCTGGTTCCACGGTCATTGTGCTTCTCTCCCTTTCTCCTAGGTTCACTCAGTCTCGTGGCTTCTTTTTTTAAAGCATGTCTTGACCATTGACTCGTGTGTGCACTGCTCTTGCTTGTCACCCCTGGACAGCTATAGCCTCTGCCTCGTGTCTCTCCTGCTCCCTCCTATCCTGACTCTTCCCACTTTTTAGAACGAGTGATCTTTAAAAATGTGAATGTGATGTCATTCCCAGGCTTAAAGTATTTCAGTGATATTTATTTACTTGCTTGTTTGTTTGTTTTATTGAAGCAAGGTCTCATGTGGCCCAGGCTGGCTTCACACTGGCTATGTAGCCAAACATGACTTTGAACTTATGATCCTTTTCCTTTTATTTGCCAACTACTGAGATTATATACAAAGTCTACCATGCTTAGAGTATTGATTCTTGTTGATTATACCAGGCAAACCCCCAAAGTACTTTGCTGGGAATGTAGGCTCCATGCCTAGCATGCCTGGCATGTGTGGTTTCATTCGCACCATTGCAAACGAACAGACAACCCCAAACCATGACTCACTCCACTACCCAGGTGAGCCCTTGCCTTCCTGTTTGCAGTTCTTCTGTTGTTTTCTAATTCACTGGTTTCTGCTTCATCCCCCTGATAAGCATTAATCTTCTTGACACTTTGTCTTATGTGCTGGTTTCTTACCCTTTGGTCCCTTTGGTCCTGTTCTCTAAAGAGGTACTTATCCACTCTTTATTATCAGAGCAGTGCCATGGTTTGTGTTCCCCTTGACTAGAATGTTTGCCTGTGTAGCTCCCAGGCTCGATCCCTGACCTCTTGTGATTTCTCACTGTGGTGGTTGGAATGAGAACGGCCTCCACACGCTCAGATGTTTGAGTATATGTTCCCAGTTGATGGAACTGTTCTGGAAGGATTGGCAGATGTGATGGAGGAGGAGGTGTGTCCTTGGGGTTGTGTTTTGAAGTTTCAACACTTACACCATTTCCAGCCTCTGCCTTCAGCTTGTGGATCAAGATGTGAGCTCTAAGTTGTTCCTAGCACAGTGCCTTTGCTCTGCCATTATGGGCTTTAACTCTCTGGAACCATAAGCCAGAAATGAATGATTTCTGTTAAAATGACTTTGGTCAGTTGTTTTATCACAGTAATAGAAAAGTAACTAAGGTGGCGTAGATAGGTGATTCTGCTACTCCTTTCCACACAGGGACTGCCATCTTACCTCAGTCCCTTTTTGGGGTGTGGGGTGGGAATAGCTTTTCCCTTCAAGGGGGTTTCATTCTGTACAAAGTCATGGTGGTCCTAGAACTCATTCTATAGCTCAAGATGGTGTTGAACTCCTGGTAATTCTTCTCTATCAGCTGAGATTATGGACATGAGCACCATACATAGTTTAGTTGATTTCTTCCTAGTCCTTATTACTATCTGAATCTCATCCAACTTGTTTGTGCCTCCTGATCATACACAAAGAGGTGTTATCATCTTTACTCTTGAGACCTTAGCATCTAAAGCAGTACCTGGCACTTCGAGTAGAATTTAGAGAATACTGGCGGAGTGAACGGTGACAGAGCTTATCTAAGGTGACTTAGTAAGAAATTCTTTAGTGATTGCTTCTTAGGCCTGTTTCGTTGTTTAAAAAATCAGTACATTTACATGGTGAAGGGTTCTCAATTGCTTTGACCTTCCTCCCCCCTCCAGCCCGCTGTCCAAAGGTAGGGAGAAGAGATGGTAAATAGGACAAGGGGACGTGGACCTGTGTAGAAGTAGTTCTTTGAGGCAGGTCAGAAGTGTCACCCAGCACAAATCATCAATGGTAGGATCCAGCAGAACCTCCAGGCCTCTGCTTAATTGGCACAGTTCGGCAGGAGTGGTCAGGACCAGCCAGGATGCCAGGAGTTCTCTGCTGTGCCTCTCAACGAAGTGAAGATGAGCGAAGACGAGAGACCAACAAAGAGTTGCACAGCTAACTATGCAGGGGCCCAGTCACTGTTGAATCGCACTTATGCTTTCTCCAACATTACCTGTTCTTCCATGGGTCTGGCCTCATCAAAGCACCATGTGAGTCTGTATCACATGACACAACCAGAAACTTTGACTTCCAGCTGCTTCAAAATTTAAAGGATATACAACAAAAAGTCTCCCACATCCTGGCACCAGGCACCATGTTCTCCTCACAAATAACCAGTATTGGAGGTGAGCATATGGCTATGTGGCTCAGTGGGTAGAACAATTAATTGCTTATCAAATACAAGGTCCCAGGTTCTGGCCAAAAGAAAATCAGAAATAATCAACATTAAGTTCATACAATACATAGTTCCCCACCCACCCCCCGCCCCCTCCAACAGCCTATATTATAAGACACAAAATTCTAGGTATATTCAGGTGCCACCAAAATGCAAATTTTACTATCTGTATGTTTATGGTTAAACATTGTGTGAAAACAAATTTTGTGGATTTTTAGTTTGTAAATGAAGATGCAAAGATCAGAAGTAAGTGTAGTAATGGCTGAATAGCTTTGTGCAGCACATTTAGGGCTCATATATAAAAATCGAAGAAATAAGCCATTTTTTTCTTCTTTCTGCATTGAGATCTATCATTGGAGATCTCTTTGCTAATGCCTGGTTACATAGGTTAGCTGGTGTAGTTAGGAAGATGACTCTCACAAAGATTGGACTAGTTGTGCTAAAATCACTGCCGCTTTTGTATACTTGTCTCAGTTTTCTCTGAGGTGTCTCACCAAAGATTGTTGCCTGCCTGTAATACTGTCTAAATAGTTACTTCTCACACATACAGAAACTTCCAGTGTAGAGAGATGGCTCAGTCGTTAAGAGTACTTTCTGCTCCTGCAGAAGATCCAAGTTTGGTTCCCAGTACCTGCCACACTCCAGTTCTAGGGGATACAGTGCCCTCCTTCTGCCCTCTGGGGGCCCCAGGCATGCATGTGATGCACACACATATATGCAGGCAAACCTCATACACACATTTTGTTTGTTTTGAGACAGTGTCTCGTGATGTAGCTCTTGTTATCCTAGAACTATGTAGACCAGGCTGGTCTCAAAATCACAGAGATCCACCTGCCTCTGCCTCTTCAGTGCTCAGATTAAAGGTGTGCCATCATGCCTGGCTTTATATACATTTGCTTAAAAAACTGCCAGACTACAAAAACTTAGAAGTACATCAGTAGCTTTGCACCCTGGCACCCAGTTTTTAATAAGATTTTGTAGCCTGCTTTGGAAGCACACACCTGTAACCAGCACTGGGAGGCTGAAGTAGAAGGATCAAGAATTCAGAGTCACCAGAGGCTGTATACATTCTAAGAGAGCTTGGGCTGCATTGTAAGACCCTGCCTCACAAAATCAAAACAGAGCAACATTAGCTATGGTGGCATGTGCCTTTAATCTCTGTAATTGGGAGGCACAGGTGGGCAGCTATCTGTGAGTTCAAGGTCAGCCAGGACTACACAGTAAAGCCTTATCTCAAAGAAAGGAAATGGAAAAAAAAAATTGTGCTTTTTTAAGTTTGACAGTCTTTGGACCTAAAATTGTTTTGTTTTTTTTTTTACCTTAATTTGTTTGATTGTATGTCTGACAGCTCTTCCATGAAGTCCTATGTTGTAGAAATGGTTGTATTTAGGGTAGTCTTTCCCTTAGTGTAGTTCCTGACTGTCAGTGTCAGCATCTTGTTAGAACTTGTGAAGTAGAGAGTCTGGGTCCTCATTTTCTGAAGGGATAGTCTAGTCTGAGAGCCACTGTCTCACAAGATTGAGTCCAGGGCGCCCCACACCGTCTCAGTAAAAGCTGACCATCTGTGTATCTTTTTTAAAGAGAAGGGCTCACACTGTGGCCCAGCTTGGCTTGGAACTATGTAGTCCAGGCTGGCCTGTACTAACGGCAGTCCTTGGGATGCCGATAGTACAGGAATGGTCCACCGTGACTGGCTCCTCGATGGCTATTTAAATTTGTAGGTGCTAATATCTACTGTTTAATTTGTATGTTTTTCTAGGTCCCATTATTTAATGCCTACTTTGGCTAGTCACTGCACTAAATGGTTTCATGTCTTGTCTCATAGCACCTCACAGCACTTTACAGGATTCATTACTTACTTCATTATATGGAGAGGAGAAGGGGAGTCTGAGAGAATGTGTGATATTTTGACAGTACTACATATTTGGTAAGTGCCAGTGTAAAATTTTGCCGAGGTCTGTTTCTTCAGAGCTTGAGTTGGTTCTAGTATACTGTGCTGCTTTTCACATTAACCTTTGCTTCCAGAGTATGTGGCTGTCATATGCTCATGTGACAAATTATTGTAATACCCATGTTCTAGATTTTCCCATAACTACAGCTTTTAGCTTCTTCACACACAATTAGCTTCCTCCTACCATAGCCCGCCCCCTCTCTGTCCGTGTGTGTGTGTGTGTGTGTGTGTGTGTGTGTGTGTGTGTGTGTGTGTTCTATGTACTGGAGATTGAACCCAAGGCCCTCATGTATGCCGGGCAAACCCCTAACCCTTTCACTTTTTCGTTTGAGATAGGGTCTTACTAAGTTGCTAACTAGCAGCCCTCCCACTGGAGCCTCCTGGGTATCTGGGATTCCAGGTCTATGCACCAGACTTGCTTGTAGCTTTTCTTAAAGATCAGAAACAGACAATCCTTTTCTTACTAGTCACTCACTTAGATTGTGTCAGAGTTGGGAGGTGAGACAGACCTTTGAAGTCATAGTGCCAGCTGCATTTTCACATTTATGACATCACATAGTACAGGCTGCTGTATGGGAGAACAAAGTATATTTCCTGTCCTCAAACCACAGTAGTCAACACAGGAGACTTCTGTAACTGCGGAAAGTATATTTCTCTATCAACAAACAGTTCTGAGGAGTGGATGCTCAGCTGCCGGGTGTCCTTTAATCTAGTCGTTTTCCTATTGTCTGAGTGGTACTAGCGTCAGCTCCCAGGGTGTGAAGGCTCAGTCAGCCCTTTGAAGACTTGTCTTACTTCAGACCCAGTTGAAGGCAGCCAGAACTTCTGATGGGTTGGCTACAAGTTGAGATTTCCATAACTCTCTCCCAGGTTGGTTTTTCTTAAGTGGCTCACGGAACTTATGAAAACACTGTTCTCAATATGTGCCGATTTTCAGGGATCAAATGTTTATTCACATTTATTTGTTTTGTTGGTATGTGCATGCCATTGACAAGCATGTGGAGGTCAGACAACGTGTGGAGTCGGTGGATGGGGGTTGAACTCAGGTTGTCAGGCTTGGCTGCAAGCGCCCTTACCTGCTGAGCCACCCACCTCCCTGGCTCTGTAAGCAGTACGTACTGTAAGGAACACGGGTCAGCAGGGAGATGAGGAAGTACATAGGGCAGAGTCTGGAAGGGGCTCGGCCACACTTTCTGTGGCAGTGGAGTTGGGGCAGCACTTTCCCTGCCCGTGGGCCAGTTCTTGTTCACCTGTAAGCTTCTGTGCCTTCAGTTGTCCAAATGCCCTCTGAACCCTGTTCGTGGGTTTTTGTTTTGTTTTGTCTTTAGTACTTGTTATTGTTACTGCTTATTGATTTTGTTGCCATTGCTGTTGCTGCTCCTGCTGCTGTTTTTGAGCTTGTGTCTCACTGGATTGGGAATTTAATATGTACCTCAGGCTGGCCTTCAGCCCTCAGTTACCCTCCCACCGTAGCCTCTTGAAGGCTGGGATCACAGGTGTGCACCACTGTGTTAAATACTTATATTTTTTGAGACAAGGTCTTACTGTGTAGCCCAGGTTACCCGGTCCTTCTAGTTCTTCTGTTTCAGTCTCCCTAGTGGTGGGCTAGGACATGGCCTGCCATACCTGGATTTTATTTTCATTGTTTTCCAGATTGGCCTTGACCTTATGAATTCACGGTCCTATCGATTCACCCTCCCAAGCAGCTGGGCCTATAAATGTATATCTCTATATCTGGCTCCTTTGGGATTTCTATGGAGATTATATATTGTATTAGGCATGGAAGCTTTTAGTAGACTAGGTAAGAAAACCCACTGAGGCCTGTCTGATAATATTCTTCACCAGTCTTTCCTCCAGAATACGGGTGGCACATCATAATCCCAACACTTGGGAGTTGGAGGCAGGAAGATCAGAAGTTCAGGGTCATCCTCAGCCACATAGTAACACTAGCCTGACTATGAGACCCTGTCTCAAACACAGAGACAAAACAGAAATGAGGGTCTTATCATCTGCTGTCAGGCAAGGTGGGTCATGGAATTAAGGTTATGACCTCCCTGGAGGGTGGGAGTGGGGTGGAGAGAGACACATATGGTAATATAAGTACTCAGTATTTTCATCTTATAAATTAACTTGCACTTTCACTGATGGTTAAGTTGCTGTATTATACAGCTCTGACTTCTGAGTTTATTTTATATCTTTAAAAAATTATACCGGGCTGGAGAGATGGATCAATGGTTAAGAGCACTGACTGCTCTTCTAGAGGTCCTAAGTTCAATTCCCAGGACCACATGGTGGCTCACAACCATCTGTAATGGGATCCAGTGCCCTTTTCTGGTGTGTCTGAAGACAGCTACACTGTACTCATCATATACATTAAATAAATAAGTAAATAAATCTTTTAAAAAATTATACCATATAAAATTCAGTAAATTATAACTGACTAGAAAATGCAATTTTGCTTACTACTTAGTTTCAAATCTTACTTTTTTTTTTTTAATCACATACACATTTTCAACAGGCAACTAAATAGGAAATATTTTCAAAATATAAGAGATTAAATATTTGTTTCTGTGCTGACTATGATGTAGTTCTTGGTTGAGTGCATTTAAGAAATGCAGATTTGTGTTATTTACTTAAAGTGGTGTATAAGTTTGGGGCTTCTGGGTATGGTCTGCCATACCTGGATTTTACTGAAATTGAATGTCCTCCAAAACACTGATGTGAGAGTTGTCAAGTTTTGGAGTATTTCAGATTTTGGATTTTTGGGTTAGGGATGTTTGACTATTAAACATTATGCCAATATCCTCAACTGTGAAAAAACTCAAATTTAGATGATGCTGTACCTGGAGCATTTGAGATAAGAGATTGTCATATGGACTAGTTAGCTAATAACCTCTGATTCCTGCAGACTCCCCAGGCTGCAGCTGTGAGGACCTGTGTTATCTCCACTTTTCTATTTTGTGCAGTAGTGATTTGGAAGGTAGGTAGTTGTCTGAGCTCACAGGGCTGACCTGAGTCAAATCTGTGTGTCCTGCTGCCACCTCTGTTAATCACTCTTTAGTGTACTGTTGGGTTTCAGTCAGGGTCTTTTCTTCAGATGTTGCTGTAATAGAGACTCTGACATACAATGTTGTTCATTTTTGGAGTTTTCTCATGTTAGGGTCTGTGTGGAGAATGCATCTGAATTCACGAAGAGGAATGGATCAGTTCCTTTTAAAGTGTTACTATCATGTTGTTTGCCAGGGATTCAGGCACAGCAGTGTACTTGGTCACAGTGAAGGCAGGTGGTTTCTGGAATGGGACAGTTCCTGAGTGTGAGGGGCAGTCTCCTAGTGCCCTTCTCTGTCTGATGTGCACTGAGAAGGGCCTGGCTGACTGGAGCTTTTGTCCTTGTTTGCTTTCATCGTTATTCACATAGTGTGAGGTCTTAGAACGTTGTGAAAACAGCACTTGCACTTGGACTTGCTGTTGACAAGAAAACCGGAGGGCATTGTGCTAGGAGCCTTCACATTGAAGGCAGAATCTGTTGCAGCATCCTGTGGAGGGACAGATTAGATCTTCCCAGAGCATTGAAGGCAGAAAGCGGTTGCCTATGGCTGCATTAGCCTTTGCTGTAAGCAGGCATGTGTACCACCACCAAGCTGAGCTGCTAAGCTTTTCATAATTGTGCAGCCTTACCTACTAGCAGGTTGTGCTCTCATGCACCTTTGAGCCCAGCACTAAGGAGACAAAGGCAGGTAGATCACTGTGGCTTTGAGGCCACCTGGTCTACATAGTAAGTTCCATAATAGCCAGAGTTACATGGTAAGAAAAGAAAAACAAAGGATAAAAAGATACCTATTTCTGTCATCCTTCATATATTTGCATACAGAATTTAGAATTTTGCATATATTCCTGTTGGCCAGAATCTGATTAGTGAACTTCTGCCTGAGTTGTTGAGGTGGGAAGTGCAGAAGGCGTTCTGGAGCTTTGGAAAGAGCTGTAGGAGGAGGCTTTGGCCACACTGGATCAGGACACAGCCACCGTGAGAACTGTCGGACTTACTTCTGCCTACTTAGTTGCTGTCTCCTCTGGTCATAGCACCCCTGTGAGCCTTGCGCTACAATAATGAGGATGGTTGCATAACCTAGACTTCATGAGGTTTGCAGAGCATCTGGATTGCTTTACTTTGTGTTATAAACCGTGCACTTGCTGGTTCTGACAACCCAGTGTTGCTCTCTGATGTAGTAACAAGAAAATCACAATAAAAGGCAAAGACATTGAGAAGTGAAGGCTTTTGTTTTGCTTGTTTCCTGAGATGGGTCTCAATGTCACCTAGGCTTGTTTCTCCTGCTGTAATCTGCTGGGCATGGGAGGGGTGGGGATGGGGAGTTGGGGATGGGGGCATAGGGGAGTGCGGATAGAGGGAGGGAGAATGAGAGAGAGAATGTGTTAGGTTTCTGGGTGTAGTACATTTACAGTGAACAAAATCAGAGTTCTGTTATACTCAGTGTGAAATGGTTGTTTGGTTGCAGTTTATTTCTTTGGTTGAAGTTGTTGTATCTGTTTTTATTGGTTATTTTACTTATCTACATCTCAGATGTTAAACATATGTTTATGTTCTCAGTTTCCCTTCCACAACCTCCCATCCCCTCCCCCATCCCCCTGCCTCTGTGAGGGTGCTCCCCCCCCCCACTCCTGCCTCAGCTCCCTGGTATTTCTCTACCCTAGGTCATCAAGTTTCTGCAAGACCAAAGGCCTCCCCTCTCTTTGATGCCAGATAAGGCCAGCCTCTGTTACATATGCAGCTGGAGCCATGGGTCTCCCTCCATGTGTACTCTTTGGTTGGTGTATTAGTCCCTGGGAGCTTTGGGAGTCTGGTTGGTTGATATTGTTGTTCTTCCTATGGGGTTGCAATCCCCTTCAGCTCATTCAGTCCTTCCCCTAATCCTCCATTGGGGTCCCCGAGCTCAGTCTGATGTTTGGCTAAGTGTATCCACATCTGTATATGTCAGGCTCTGGTAGAGCCTCTCAGGGGACAGCTATATCAGGCTCCTGTCAGTAGCCCTTCTTGGCATCCACAACAGTGTCTGGGTTTGGTGTCTGCAGATGGGATGGATCCCCATGTGGGGCAGTCTCTGGATGGCCTTCCCTTTGGTCTCTGCTCCACTCTTTGTCTCCCTGCATTTCCTTTTGACAGGAGGAATTCTGGATGATTATTTTTGAGGTGAGTAGGTGGCCCCATCCCCCAACCAAAGGCCGTGCCTATCCACTGGATGTGGTCTCTACGAAGTTATCTTGAGAGCAAAAGCGAAGTTTATTTGAAAGGCCTCGCTTCCTGAGTGCCTTTTTCTAATTTTTTGATGTCAGGCTTACATGCATTAGTCACACTGTTCAGTGACTTCTCCTCCCACCCCAGCATGGAGCCTAGGTTGGCCCTGAAGTCATACACCTAGGCAAGGATAACTCTGAACTCTGATTCTCCTGCTTCTGTGTCATGAGTGCTGGGATTACAGGTGTGGGCCCTCATACCTGGTTCATATAGGCAGGTATTCTGCCAATTGGGCCACACCTCCAGCTCCTGAGTGCTGTTATGAATAGCTGTATAGACATGCAGTTGCTGGCATGTCTTCATGCTTGGATTTTGGTTGATTTGTGCCTTCAGTGTGGAGTTTGTGCTCCCCTCCCCCCAAAGAAAGCTCTCCCTGCTTTCTAGGAAGTACTTGAACTTGTGACCCCTGTCTTGGTCTTAATGACAATTGGGATTTCAGGTGTGCTCAATCGCATCCAGCCTGTAGTTTCCAAGTGGCTTGGCCTGTTACTCTTCGTTGAGTGCAGCCCTGTCTTTGTGGTCCACCACTAAACATGCCATTCTCTCTGCTCAGTCTACTCCTTCTCTTCCAGGTGTCTTAACTTTTCAGGGTTAACGTGTTTAAATGCTGAGCGTTTAAAAACAGTTGTATGTAGGATGAACTATAGGCTATTTCTTCCAAATGAAGGATGACTTAAAAGTCTGGCTCCTCTTTCTCTTCTTCCTCTTCCTCTCTTTTTTTTTTTTTTTGGTTATTTTTTTTCGAGACAGGGTTTCTCTGTGTAGTCCTGGCTGTCCTGGAACTCACTCTGTAGACCAGGCTGGCCTCAAACTCACAGAGATCCACCTACTTCTGCCTCCTGAATGCTGAGACTAAAGGCCTGGGCTCTACTTCCCAGCTGCTTTGGCTTTTCTAGACCCTCCAGAAGAGCATGTAGCTGTAATGTAGGGCCACAGCTCAGTGGCGGCCTGTGGAGTCCCTGGGTTCAGCTTCAGATACCACCAAATACAACAAGAAAAAAAATATGTTTGTTTCTAGTACATCCTGACTGAAGTTTCCCCTCCCTCCATTTTTCTCATTTCTTCCCACCCTCCCCCTCTCTCCCAAATCTACTCCTCCTTCATTTCCCTTCAGAACAGAGAAGGCTTCCTAGGAATATCCACCAAAAAAATTTTTAATGTTCAATGTTCAGCCCTTTTGAGAAAGATTTGGGTTCATAGTTTATATCAACATTAGAGGAAAGAAATCAAGAAACAAACTTGGAACACTGGGCGCCAGAAGAGTTCTTCGGGAACAGCTACCTCAGTCTGCTGTAGCCAGAAAAGAGTACACTGAACCAGCCATACTCTCATGAGAGACTGGCCTCTGCCTCTTTCTTTGTTGCTTTGGTGACTTCAGGCATTTATAATGTTCATCCACGTGTCGTGCATATAGGGAAGCAACAGCCCTCAGCTGTTGGTCATAGCCATCACCACACATGCATTTGGCTGAACTGACAGGCAGCTCTGCTCTGAGTTCAGTTGTACTATTTTTCAAAGCACATATTTTCTGTGACCCTATGCTAGGACATAATATACCTTTAAAACAAGTTTATTTTATGTCATGTGTAAGTGTGTATATGTGTGTTTGTGAGCTACCACCATGTGGGTGTTGGAAACCGAGCGTAGGTCCTCTGCAAGAACTCCAGGTGCTTTTAACTGCTGAGCTGTCTCTCCAGCCCCACAGCTGCTTTTAAGCTCTGCATTACTTAATGGCAAGGATTGGTTTTGAAGAATGAGTCCGTGGGAATTTAGTTGCTGTGTAAATATTGGTAGAATTTAGTTTACATAAACTAAGACAGCCATAAGGTCAGTCAGGACCAGTTGTAGATGCCAGTGTAGGATGAAAGGGAGTATGTGTGATGCTACTAGAGGCCTTTTGACATGTAGTGTCTGTCTGTCTGTCTGTCTGTCTGTCTGTCTGTCTGTCTCTCCCCTTCCTTCCTCCCTTCCTTCCTTCCTTCCTTCCTTCCTTCCTTCCTTCCTTCCTTCCTTCCTTCCTTCCTTCCTTCCTTGTCAATGTATTTATTTGGGGATGGTTATGTGTGGAGGTCAGGGGGCAACTTGTTTGAGTTGTGGGTTACTGAACTCAAACTGGTCGTCAGGCATGGTGGCAAGTGCTCCTGCCCTACCCATTGCTCCTCTTCAGACCTTTTCTTTCTCTCCCTCTCTTTCTCTTTCCCTTCTTTCATCCTTCCCTTTTTCTTTTCTCTTTTCTCTTCCTCCTCTTCTTCCTCCCCCTCTTCCTCCTCCCCTTCTTCCTCCTCTTCCTCCTCCTCCTCTTCTTTTTTCTTCTTTCTTTGTAGGTTGCCCTGGCCTAGAACTCACTATGCCGCTCATCTTGGCCTCGAATGCATGACAGTGTTCTTCCTCTAGCTTCCTAGGGCCACTCTGCCCAGCCTGAAAAATGTTTTCTAAGAATAAATTTATAGGAGTTGGATTTGTATGGAAGGAAAGATGACTCTATGCTGACAAGCTGCTCTTTGTGTCATCTGCCGGTTAAACATTCTCAGGAGCCAGCTGAGGCCACCATGGGTGCTTCTTCTAGGCTGCAGTCTGCATTGCCCACCGTTGGGTTACTAGGACTGTATATAAAGACCTACTAATTTTATGTACTTGTCTTTATTTTTTAATGTGGTAGGAAAAGAGAAGTGTGTGAGTAACTCCTGCTGACATGGCTTATGAAAGAAGTCATGTCTCCCTCCAGGTGAGAGTAGCCGGAGAGAGAAGCTGTGAGGTGTGGACAGAGATGACGGACCACACTGGTGCCAAGGGAGTTGTCTGTGGCTTGAGATGGCAGAGAGCACAGCTCTCCTGCTTAGACTGCAGCCACCTAGTGTCTTTGGCCGGTTGTTTCCATAGCTGGTCTCCATTAATATATACAGTGTATTCAGTGACTTTTCCTACTAATCTCTTGCTGCTTCTTCGACAACACAGCAATATAGTAAGTCCAAAAATGCCATTATTTAATATAAAATTATTCATGCAAATTTATTTATGAATGAGATGGCATCTCACTATGTAACTTTGACTATACTAGAACCTGCCTCTTCTCCCCTCCTTTCTGAGGACTGGATTAAATAAAACCTCATAGCACCACCATGCCTGGTTTCTGTATTTTTTTGAAGTCCATATTAATTTACTCTGCAGTTTCTTGTTCTGTCTGTATTTGGGTCCTTGAACACAAGACAGACAGGATTCCTCTATTTCTTAATGCAGTGCTCCTTGCAGCATATTCAAACCTGATTTTTTTTTTTTTTTTTTTTTTTTTTTGAGAAAAGCATGAGTTACCTAGGTCCTGCATGTTCTCCTCTGGGCTCTAGCCTGCCAAGTGTACTCCTCAACCTGCAGCAAAGAAATCAATTTGTCTTTGCAACAAACAGAAATATGCAGCCAATGAAAATGTAGAGTTGTGGAACCCAGTCCCAGCAGACACATTGACAACACAGCTCCTGGATCTAAGGCTCACAAGTCACTGCAGAAGAGTGGGTGGACAGAGTGTGAGAGCCAGAGGAACAGGGGTTTGCTGTGAGGGTGTGTCTCCTGGGAATGTCAGAAGTTCCATTCATAAAGCCTCACCAACACAGTGCCTGAACAGGAGCCATAAAGGAGGTCATCAGTAGACATTGCCAATATGGAAAGGGAGAACTCTGAGGCCTCACTCAGCTCTTCCAAGAACTACAGGCAGCTGAGGACTGCTGAGAGCAGGAGAAATAGTCTTCCTTGGGAAAAAAAGCACACCAACTGCTTATCCAGTATGCATATATTATATACATGCTTCAGAGTTAAGTCTAGAATTGCTCGTGGTAGAAAGTCTAGCTGAGCTAGTGGTGGTGGCGGCGGCGGCGGCATACTCTTTTAATCCCAGATTCCGAAGGAGAGGCAGCCGATCTCTGTGAGTTTGAGGCCAGCCTGGTGGTCTACGGAGCTAGTTAGTTCTAGGACAGCCAGGGCTACACAAAGAAACTCTGTCTTGAAAAAAACAGCGACAACAACAAAAAACAGGGACCAGTTTTCAGGAGTCTGAGGCATGAGGATTCCTGTGAGTGTAAGGCCTCAAGTCTGGCCTATGTAGCAAGACACTGTCTCAGAAAATTGAAAGAGAAGGCCAACTATTATGGCGTGTGCTTTCATTTCTGCACTCGCACTGCAGAGACAGGTAGATATCTGTGAGTTGAAGGGCAGCCAGCCAGGGCTATACAGAGAGAGCTTCACCTAGACAGACCCTGTCTCAAAAAAATAAGATAAAATCCTGAAGAAAGACAAAAAGAAAACAGATGAAGTTAGCCCGTAGGTAAAGATTTAAAATGTGCTTCTGGGAGATGGCACAATAGGTAAAGCTCTGGCCTGTCACCAAGCCTTTTAGGTCCTCCATGGTGGAAAGAGAAACCAACCTCCCCAGATCCCCCTGACTTCACAGGTGCACCATCGCACAACTCACGTCCTGTAGCAGAGTAGGACTGTGAGCACCGTGAAGCAGGCTGGGCCCCCTTTCCTTAGGGTAAGAGTTGGAAGGAAACCGAAAGGCTGCTGCATAACGGGATTTGAAAATTGCTTTGCGTTACTCAGCAACTTGAATTGGAAAATGTAGGAAAATCATCTGTGTGCTTTACTATGTGTGATAACCCTGAGGCCTGTCTAAGGTCAGGAAAACAGTAACGTGGGGCTTAGCAGCCTGAAGGAAATGTTACCTGGTGATTGACTGTTTGTGTGTTTGATATAGAATCTCTCTCTGTAGACCAGGCTAGCCTAGAACTCACAGATTTATGTGCCTCTACCTCCCCAGCGCTGAGATTAAAGGCATGTGCCTCCATGCCTGACCACTCCCTGACTATTGGTGTCTTTAGTTGACCAGTGCAATCTTAGCAGTTTTACAAAGGCGCAGGCTTTCTTCTTCATGCCTCTTTCAAGGAGAACTTTATTATTGATGTATTGTGCGCTGCTGTTGTGGTGTGACTTGTTTGAGACAGAGTTTCACTGTGAAGTCCTGGCTGGCCTGGACTTGCTACAGCACACCTGACCTGTCTTTGCTTCCTGGGTGCTGCGGTTGCACCTGGGATTGGTTATAGGTGTGTGCTAGCATGCCCAGCTTCTTCAGGGTGCTTAAAAATGCTTCCCCACTCCCCAGTACAGTCTTAGAGCTAAGGATGACCTTGAACTTGATTCTCTTGCCTTCCAAGTGCTAGGATTTTAAGTGTATTATCAATTCCTCTGTATGCTGGAGTCAAAGCTGAGTTTTGTGCTTGCTGGACAAACATTCTATTGACTGTGCTCTATCTCCACCTTGTTTGGTTGATTGGTTGGCTGGTTGGTTGGTATAAAACAGTCTCATACTGTAGCCCAGGCTAGCCTGGAACTCTCTATGTAGTTCAGGGTGGTCTTGAATTTGTGGCAGTCTTTGTGCTTCAACCTTTATCATATCCTACAAAATAGTTATTTTTTTAGAGTTTAAAATGGATATCTTTTGCAAAAATAAAAGCATTTTCTTTCCTTCCATTTGAGATATTGCCAGTCCTGTTTGGAATAGAACTACATACCTCTATGCATATTTAACAGAAGGGTCTATTAAAAATAGGTCATTTGAATATGACAGCATTTTAATGTGATGAGATCTGGTGTTAGAATGTGTGCAAATTGACTTTATCTAATGTTTATTCATAGTTTTTCTTTAATGAAGAAATTAGTATTTCATTAGCCTAAGTGAGACAAGACACCAGGACAGCAATTTATAGTGAGTGACTCTTTTTGTGATGAGCAGGAATCTGTACACAAAGTGCCACAGTCTGAGGTAGAGATGCAGTTTCCCAGCTTACTACAGTCATAAAAAAAAAAAACCTACTCTGTACCTGGGCAAGGTGGTACATGCCTAGAATATTCCAGCATCTGAGAGGCAGAGGCAGAACACTCTTGAGTTTCAAATTGGCTTAGGCTATATAAAGAGATTTGTCAAACAAAAATAAGGAAGGTTGGGGGTGTGGACAAAAGAACTTAGAAGAAAAACTATTCTGAGAAAAAAGGGAGTAGATTTTATATTGTTAACAGTTTGGGTTTTTTAGTGTAAAGCTGCCCTGGGAAAAATGGCATATGATAACAACAGAAGCTTGTCATCTTAGCAGACAGTTGCTAACAGTGCAAGGCCTGGGAGAGGATGCTCTCCTGGCTCTGAGCCTCTTCTCCTGCTGTCACCTGTCCTCCCTAAGGAGCCATTCTGGAGACTGTTGCTTCAAACTGTTGTGTCTTTCGTGAGCACTCGCCTCTGCCCATTAGAGGCTGACAGAAAGGTGATGTGCTTGTTCACATCTGACATTGCAGTGATTGCCTGTGTTCTTAGTAGCTTGCTCTTTAGCTCATTGGTTTGCTTCTGTTTCCACCTGGTTCCCTGCCCTACCTCCCATGGCCTTGCTGCTGCTGAACATTTGAAACCTCTCTGGCATTGGTGGTAGGCACTCATCAGAGCATGCTAGCAGGCACCTTGCCAAAAGTTTGTTTTGGGGAAAGTGAATGGATCTGGAATGCCAGGCAATGTGGGCTGTGTGCTAGTGTGTACAAGAGCAAAGGAACAACTAAAACTAAGGAGGGGAGGCACTGTTATGTTCTGGGAAGTCATACTGGAAAAGAAGCATGCCAGAAATGTGGGTCAGTAAGAATTAGCCTGGTTTTCTCCATTCATATTTTGTCCACAAGCCAGTAAGACGGTTAGTCTTTGTGTGTTCACAAGGGGAATTAACATTACTCGCATACCTTTTAAGTGCCAGGAATGACGTTGGGAACCACACCATTATCACCCCTCTCTAGTGAGATGAGTGCATTTGAAGGTAGGTCTGGCATATGGGCTAAACTGAGCAAGAATGGAACAGCTGATTACCGCAAGACACAGCCACACAGAGATGGAAGCTTAGAAGTAAACACCACCTTCAGGGGGACAGTTTAGCCTGCCATGTCTCTCACTTGGTTCCTCTATACCTAATGGTGTTTCCCTGGTTATGGCATAGGAACTGCAGTAGTAGCTGTTACACAGGCTTAGTGTACTGGGTTAAGAACTGATGTGTATACTGTTGAGAACCACAGTACCCCACGTTTGGGGTCCAAAATGTCAAGGACCGCTCTATCAATGTTGGAACCCGCACTGCCAAAAGACTTGGGGGCTTAATTGTTAGAGCCCACACTGCCCCAAGCTGCTCCAGTCCACAGGTTGGGGTTCAGCAAGAGAGAGAGTGATGACGGACGCGAAGAATGGAGACCAGACAGTGTGATTCAATCCCACTTATTCTTCAGTCTCTCTTCTTCTCTCCCAAGTTTCTAGTTCCAAGTCCTTAGTTCCTAGCACCAAGTCTAAAGTCCTAATCCCTGTTCTAAGTTGCTAGTCTCTTTCCCACTTCCAAATTCCTTTTCCAAGTTTCTCTCTCAAGTCTCAAGTACTAAACCTAGTTTGAGCTGTAATAAGTCTCAAGTCCTAATCCTAGTTCCAAGTTGCTAGTCTCTTTCCCAGTTCCAACTTCTCAGTTCAAAAGTTCCAAGTTCTTCTTCCGAGTTCTGAGTTACCTGTCTCAAGTCTTAAGTCCCAAGTACTTTCTTCTATCTGCCTCTCACCTATTATATGTCTCACTTCTAAGCCATGCCTTTAAATCACACCTTTAAATCATGCCTTTAAGTCTTGTCTCTAAATCACACCTTTAAGTCAAGCCTTTAACTCACACACCTTTAAGTCTCACACACCCAAGGAAAGATCCTGGGTATCTAAAACAAGATGTTATCAGAGTGTGTTCAGCTGTTGTAGGCTGTTGTAAACAAGTCTCTTGTCAGGGTATATGGTTCAAGATGGCTGCAAGGATGATAGCCGCCTTCTGTCAGCTCCCCACAGTATACAGTACTGCAGACTATAAAGGCCCTATCAGTATTTTATGGTGGAGTTTGTGTGGGGTTTGAAGGTTTGTTTGATTTGGTTTAGGATTTGTTAGGTTGGTTTTCTGTTTTTATATAGTTGGATAGATGGTTTTCCGTTTTTTATAGAAGGTAGTTAGTTGTAGCATTTTAGTCAGCCAAAAGGATTGTGTTTGTATCTATGAGTCTCTTCTGGATCTCTTGGCTCTTTTTCCTTTATTCTTTTCTGTTACACACATTCAGTAACACTTTCTGTGTGCCAGGCCCACTATTAGGAGATAGAGTGGTCAGTGATGTAGACCAGATGCTGACCCTTGAAACACAGACCATATAGATTATTATTCCTGCTGAGGTGAGTCCAAACCTACTGACTTCTTAGTTTGTTGATATATATGTAGATACACACATCCATGGATGCCGTGTGTGTGTGTGTGTGTGTGTGTGTGTGTGTGTGTGTGTGTGTGTG
>JANHMN010000022.1:18977667-19014495 GCA_030674055.1 Rhabdomys pumilio | reverse complement strand
TGTGCACACTCCCTTGCTGTCTCCTGTGCACACTCCCTTGCTGTCTCCTGTGCACACTCCCTTGCTGTCTCCTGTGCACACTCCCTTGTTCTGTGTTTCACTCTGAATCCGCAGTTGGTGGGATAGATAGAAAGTCTCACTGGTTTTGGTTGGTTTGTGTTTTGAGGCAAGATCTCACTGTGTGGCCCTGAATTCTGAAATCTTGCTGACCTTTGTCTCTCAAATGCTGGGAATAAAGGTTGTACCTTACCTGTGCTTTAATAGAGGTAGCTGGGAAGATAGCCTGCCTCCTTTGTGCTGGGCTTCAAGGACCACATGTCCCTAACTACGGAGTCCTCAGTTTAGAGCTTACTCATAGTTACAATTCTGAAGTCCTCCTTTCTACTAAGTATTGGACTTGGGAGTCAAACACAAAGTCATCTAGTGTCACAGACCCCTTTGGAGGAAGAGGTTACCAGGGTCTGTGGGTTTGCAATGGTGCCTAGGGTAAGGAGGAAGTGAGAGTAGACGGACATGCTGGAGAGACTGCTCCATTTGTGCTTTTGCCTTTTCCTTTCTAGTTAGTTACTTTAGTGTCTGTGTAGGTCTGCAAAGGCTCATTAGGCTTGCCAGCAAGCACCTATACCTACCGAGCCATCTCGCTGGCCCTCCACCTGTCATTTTCAAGCATAGGATGGGGTATGGCTATCTGATTCAACAAAAACAACCCAGCATATTGTGCTTCCATGGGACACTTCTTGAAGAAGATACGCTTTTTGCAAAAGAAAGGAAACCTGTCAATCTGTATTCAGTCCCTGTGACCCAGGTAGTAGAAGCAGAAGCAGAGCCCTGACTTGTATAACTTGTCTGCCAGCCTCCAGGGCTCCACATGTCTCCTGGGGTTGCACACACAATAAATGAGAAAAAAAAAAGGCACACACTTCATTCCAGCACTCAGGAGGCAGAGACAGGTGGTCTTCTGTGAGTCCTAGACCAGCCTGGTCTACAGACTGAGTTCCGGGACAGCCAGGGCTACACAGAAAACCTGTTGCAAAAAGGAAAAAAAGAAAAATTTAATGGGGTAATTGGGGACCCATTGGAAAGTCACTTTTAACTCGAGCCGGAAACTGTTTGCTTTTTGACCTTGGAATGTAGATGATGTGTTTCCTCCACATCTGCTTATGGTCAGCAGAGCAGGTCTGGTTTCCAAATCCAGCTCTGACGTTTGCCAGGTAGGATGGTGACCTAAAGGTGGCAGCAGAGAAGGAAGCCTTCCGTGACTGGCTCCAGCAGTGCTTCTCAGATCCTGAGGCATCAGCTCACTTGTCAAACTACAGCTCGGGGGCTACTCCCGTCATTTCTAGGGCAGGATCTGCAGGAGGCGTGGGAGTCTGCACTGTGAGTTACCTGGCAGTCTGGCCCACACTTGAGTGGGCTCTAGGTAACGGAGGAGTGGATGCTCTGGCAGTAGACATTCCTAAGCTCACTGTGGACAGACTTACTGGGCTAGAACTCCTGGAATGCATTTGGAAATGTGGACTTTAGGATCAAATCAGTTTTCCTTCTGAAATTTAGAACTCATTGCTACATGTATTTGAAGGAGGAAAAATTGTGGAAGTGACAGTTACGAATGAAAAATATATATATATATATATTTAGTCTAAATATCTAATTGGCTACTTATGTGAAATTGTTTTTGTAAAATATGCAGTGAATGTTAAGTCACAATTTTAAATAACTTAAAAAATTGTAGTTCATAATGGGATATAAAGTAGTTTAACTTAGCTTTCTCACCTTAGTGTGCTGTTTATTGTATTATTTTTCTCTTCCCCTCCAGGCTGCTGACTTGAGTAAGCCAATAGACAAAAGGATATACAAAGGAACGCAGCCCACTTGCCATGACTTCAACCACCCAACAGCCACAGCAGAGAGCGTCTCTCTCCTAGTGGGCTTTTCCGCAGGCCAAGTCCAGCTTATAGACCCAATCAAGAAAGAAACCAGCAAGCTATTTAATGAGGAAGTAAGTAGCGCTTCCCCTCAGCTGTTGAGAACCCCTGGAAGAGTGTCTCTGTTCTCACTCAGAGGGAGCAGGCCTTTGCACAGTTTGAGCTAAGCCCATTGTCCATTGGCTCTGCCGTCTTTACCTAGTATTACGTAAGTTCAAATGTGGTAGATGAATGTGCTAACCGTGGTTTTCCTTGACGTGACTGTTATGTGCATTTGTACAGAGAATGATCCGCTGTCTACAGCAGGTACTTCAAAACCCTCTGCATGGGCTGGGGAAGGTGGCTCCGTGGATAAAGTCTTATTTCAGATCTCCAGCACCCACGTAGAAAGTCAGGCATGGCCACATGTATGTTTCATTCCATCCCTGGGAAGTGGAGGCTGAAGGATCCCTGGGAGTCGATACTCAGCTAGTCTAGATGAGTCAAGGGAGCTCCAAGCTTCAGAGAGAGACCCTGGTTTTCTTTTTTTTTCTTTTTTAAGAAGACATATAATAGTAGAGGAAGCTATAGCATGTTGACCTCTGGTCTCCACAGGCATATGCATCTGTGCATATATGCATAACGCATCACTTAGACAATGGGGACACGCATATTGATAACTTAAGATATGATTTTTGGGTTTTTGTTGTTGTTTTGTTTTGAGACTGGGCCTTGCTGTGTAGCCCTGACTGGCCTGGAAAGTCACAGAGATCCTTCTGCTATTGCCTCCCAAGTTCTGGGATTAAAGGCATGCACCACCACTGCCAGCTCTTGATATGTATATTTTAAACAAGAAAATGCAGAATTCCAGACACCGTTCACATCGTTAGGCAGTTTCATACAGATGGAATGACGTGGTGGTGACGTGGTGGTCCTCAGGCTGCTCAAACTACAGCTTAGCTTCTGAGTGTGTGTCTGACAGGTGTTTGGCTAAGGGGCGGCTTTCATGCTCTTGAAAATATTTCTTATACAACTCCCTTGGACATGGTCAGGCCTGAAAGTGAGTCAGGAGACACAGATTTTGCAGTGTTGTGCACTGGGATCTCAGGCACATGTTCGTTTCTGTTCAGATGGGGACTTGAGCTGTGTCACCTACCCATTAGGAATACATCAGGACTGTTGCATAGCACACAGAAGGTGGCAGTTAGATTGTGTTTATTCAGGCTGGTAGAGTGGATGTTCAGTTCCAAGTCTGACTGCGTATTTGGTACTTTTCCTCTTGTGTCTCAGTGTGCCTTTCTAGGAGATAGCAGCGATGCAGTGCCCTTGCTGAGCTGGACACTGGGTTCCAGTCTCCACCTTGTTACTCAGCCTTTTATGAAAGGTTGTAGTACGTGGGCTTCGTGTCAGACGGATGTGTGCTTTGCCCTGCTGCTTAGTTTCAATATCATGTTCATGGAGCAGGAATGTGCTTGAAATTCTACTTTGTGAGAAGTAATTTTTGGAAGGGGAAGAATAGCCTCAAACTTGATACACGGCAGTCATAGTTCTGACTCTTTGTAGTCCTTATGGCATATGCTGTCTGCATGTCCAGTATCATCCTAGGGCCTCTGGGCTGACTGGGAATAAACTTGCCCTTTGAATTGATAGCTGAAGAGAAAAACTGTTTAACTCCATTTTCCTTTTAAAAAAAGAAAAAACTTAATCAGAAAAGAATCTGTTTACTCAGGTATTCTTACTGATCATTGATTTGTAAGTAGCTGAGTGATTTGGTTTTTTATTTTTTTTTATTTTTATGGGGACTTGAGGAAGACAGCGAGGTAGGAGACACAGAGTTGTTCTTCTCTGCACTGTTAACAGAAGCTGGAGTTGGAGCCATTGTGGGACTTTGTGTTTGGGTAGAAGAGCGTGTGATGGACTGGGACTGGGTTGAACCCCGTGCCAAGCTGTCGGTAAACAAGGCCAGAGGCAGTTCTGACCGAGGATGGCACAGAATGCCACTTAGCGAACAAGAAAGGGCTGTGTGTTGTGCTGGGGGAGGGTTGGGATCTGGAGCCCACATCAGTGATGAAGCTACAGGACAGAAGGTGGCTCCTCCCTCTTCATGATGGAAGCACAAGTTCTTGTCTACTCTTTGGTGGCAGTTGAAAGCAGCTATTCAGAATGCCAGGACTACTGTTTATGCTTTAATGCCAGGTTGGCATTTGGAGCTCAAAATTGAAAGTGAATTGTCTTCACAAGTCTTAGCGATATGAGTCCATTTCTCAGGCATGAGGGCAGCCCGAGTTTCTCAGAGTGGCAGGAATGCTGGGAAAAGGTGTCCCTTATATGCTCAGCTTTTCTCAGCATCAGTGTGAGATGGGGGGTTCTGGGATTGGTCCATAGGAGAGGAAAGGTTGGACTTCACTTTACAGATGAAGCAGTCTTCAAAGAGGTGCTGAGTGCCTTGTCCACATCAGGTAGCAAATTCATAGAGCTATCATGATAGAGCTGGAGCCAGAAATTAATTCCAGAAACTCTCTCCCTGGTTGTAGACTCAGCCTGGTCTTAGCAGCTCAGTTCGTAAGGATGGTCAGGGAGACTGTAGGCGTGTTATCACCGCCACAGCAGCGAGGTGCTGGTGCATAAGTAAGTGTTGCATGTGTTTGTTCTTCTGGTTTCCTCATGGAGATCAGACTGGCCTAGAACTCACTTTGTAGACCAGGCTAGCCTTGAACTTACAGAGATCCATCTGCCTCTGCTTTCCAAGTGCTGGGATCAAAGCTGTGCTCCACCATGCTCAACACATGTATTCTTTAATATGTGTCAAATAAAGACTGTTTTTAAACTTACTTATTTTATGTACAGAAGTGTTTTGCCTACATTTATGTCTGTATACCACATTCATGTCTGGTGCTGAGGAGGTCAGAAGAGGGTGTCAGATCCCCTGGAACTGAAGTTACAGTCATTTATTAGCCACCATATGGTTGGTGGGAATTGAACTGGTCCTTGGCAAGCTTTTAGCCACTGAGGCATTTTTCTAGGTGCCCCATCCCCCCGCAACCCCTGGAATTGGCTGGTGGCATGGGGTAGCTTGTTGTGAGGCTGAGGGTCACTAATTTGAAGCCAGTCTTGGCTGCACATAGATCCTGTCTCTAGAGAACAATAGGGATGGAGGAAAAAATACAGTTAGATTGTGTGAAGGGGTCTGAGAAGTTCTTCCAGAAGATAATACTGGGCCTTGGGGCACTTGTGAGGGCAGGAGGAAGGCAAAGGTACCCTGCAAACTGAAGAAATGGAGCCAGGCATGGCGTTGTGTGCCTGCAATCCCAGCCTGGTCTTCAGAATGAGGCCCTGTCAAAAAACAAGCAAATCAGAACAAAAACAGTTGTCACTGTCATTTACTAGAACATGAAATGACAGCAGAGTGAAGCCACTTGGTGGTGTAGCAGCCTCATCAGAAAGAGGAGTTACTGCCAAATTACTCATGTCCTGCTGGGAGATTTGGACTTAACATACATGGACTAGAGGGGTACTTTTTTTTGTTTTTTTTGTTTGTTTGTTTTTTGTTTGTTTGTTTTTGAGACAAGGTTTCTCTGTGTAGCCCTGGCTGTCCTGGAACTCACTCTGTAGACCAGGCTGGCCTCGAACTCAGAAATCCACCTGCCTCTGCCTCCCAGAGGGGTAGCTTTTCATCAAGGATCAAATGTAGTTTTTTAGATCTCTTGTCACTTCTAGAAGGTAGATCGGAATGAAGGTCAAGACCAGTGAGAAGGTTCTAGTGAGTGTCCAGGGGAGAGCAGGGGCCTTGAACTAGCCTTCTGACTCTTCTCTTACTCGTTCAGCAGACCCTGACCACCTGCAGCACTGGGCCTGCCGCAGCAGGTCAAACCTGCCCTCTGCTGTCCCTCTTGGAGCAGAGGTATAAACAGCGGTAGCACCACACATACTGCTGGCTGCAGACAGTAACCCATTGTGGTATAGAAGGAAATGCAGACTGCTTTAAGCTGTCAGGTGAGAAATTCTGTCAGAGGAAGTGGTGTGCTTCAAGGTGAGCCTCTCAGGAGGAGGAGGAGGAGGAGGAGGATGAAGAGGAGGAGAAGGCCACAAACATAAGGAGCTAGAGACAGGCCATTTCTTTAGCAGAGGTGGCAGGTAAACCATTTGGGATAGAAAAGAGTACAGCTTTTAGGCAAAGCAGTGTAAGGCAAGGAATGAGCATGCAGGGCCTGGTCCAGATAGAGTTGCTTAAAGAAGCCTGGATCAAAGAGGATGGAAAGACAATCAGGTTGTCATGGGTTATTTTTAAAGATCCTCCCCTTTGTCTCTGTGTAGTCAGTGCCCAAGGAGGCCAGAAGAGGGCATCAAGTTCCCTGAAGGTGGAGTCACAGGAAGTTGGGAGCTGCCTGATGGGGGCGCTGGGAAGCCACTGAGCTTATCCTCCAGTCCAGATGGTTAGGAAACTTACTCTGCTTCCTTCTTAGAACGGGAGCTGGAGAGGTATTGATAAGTTTAAGGTTCTGGCTGTCACTGCACTGAGACTGTGAAAGAACCGGAGTCAGTAATGGAGGGAGGATGAGGTTGCATTGTGTGCCTGATTTTAAGAAACCTGCAGGTTCTTCAAGTGTGGATCTGAAAGGTTGGGTGGGTGGTTGGTTGGTTTGCTAAGTAGGGAAATAGATAGGCAAGATGACTCAGAGTACAGATAACAACTGGCCACACTGCATGACCTTCGTTCCATCCCTGAACACATTGGAAAGGGAGGACCAGCTCACATTCTGACACACATGCACACACGCACACAACAAACAGATACATAGATGTAATGAGATTTAAGGAGGGATAAAAATTTGAGAGTTGCCAGCATGTGATCACAGCTGTGAGATTCCATTCAAGAGTCTGTGGGGAGCCGGGCGGTGATGGCGCACTCCTTTAATCCCAGCACTTGGGAGGCAGAGGCAGGCAGATTTCTGAGTTCAAGGCCAGCCTGGTCTACCGAGTGAGTTCCAGGACAGCCAGGGCTACACAGAGAAACCCTGTCTCGAAAAGCCAAAAAAAAAAAAAAAAGTCTGTGGGGAGAGTAGGCTAGAACAAAGAAGGTGCCTGGGACGGAGCTGACTGTACTCCAGAAGTGTAGCCCTCACATGCCATTCCTCAGAACACCAGACACCAGTTAATGCCCCCACACCGACAGAATTCATAGTACCTAAGAACACAGATCCTTACCTGCAGATGGGTTCAGAACAGCGCTGTCTGCATGTTTGTGTCTGTACCTCACTCACCTCTCTTGAGCTGGTGGATGGGAAGGACAGTACTGGAGTAGGTGCTGTGGAGTGAATTTGAAGGATAAACTTTTCTTTTTAAATTTTGTAGGGCAGAGACTCACCACTGGTAAGGCAGAGTGGGCCTGCATGTCAAAGCCATGGGTCTCTTTGTCTTCCTCACTAAGTCCCTCCCCTTGCTGCCTGCTTCGTGCATGAGCACGTAGTTGCATGCCCCCAGTTCTGATGTCTGGTGCTGGTACATCAGCTTTCAGATGTGTGAAGAAAATGGAATTGTAAGTTCTTCATATGTACTGGAGATAAAATAGATAACATTTTTATATCTAAAAACAAGTGTATTTTCAAAGGTAATTTTTTTGCCTGCAAATTAAAACTATAGGAATTTTAAGTGCTTGTTTATAGAAAAACTGGAAAACAAAAAGCCAGGAAAACATCATCTATAAATCCTAGTGCTTACTGTTAACCATCACAATCTCCCTCCCTCTCCCCTCTTCCCTCCCTCCCTCCCTCTCCCCCTCCCTCCCTCTTTCTCTCTTCTCTCTCTCTCTTCCTTTTTCTTTTTTTCTTTTTTTTTTTTTTGGGTGGGGGAGGGAGTGGTTTTGTTTGTTTGTTTTTCGAGACAGGGTTTCTCTGTGTAACAGCCTTGGCTGTCCAGGAACTTACTTTGTAGACCGGGCTGGCCTCAAACGTGTAGAGATCCACCTGCCTCTTCCTCTCAAGTACTGGGATCAAAGGTGTGAGGTACCATGCCTGGCTTCTTCCTTTCTTTCTTAATGGGGTAATAACTGGAGGATTCACACTTTTCAGTAGAAATGTGTGCTGACCTTGAGTTTGCCCCTGGTCACTCCAGGACTAAACAGAGGGGAGCCCTGGCACTGTCTTGTTTCTAGTGTTGGGCCTATCCCCAGACACTGTAGAGACTCATGCAGTTCTCTTGTTTCTGACCAGAAGGAAGGGGAAATGCCCAGTCCTTCTAGACTCTTCTGGGAAGTGAAGTCCTCAGCTCCTTCCTGCCTCTCCTTTTTCTAGTTTCTTAAGGTAGTTCTGAGGTTTCTGTTTATTGTTTTCTGTATATATTTTGCCACACAGTTCAACAAGATGGTGGTGTCTACCCAGGCATTGTGATGAATGTTTCTGACTTGCTGGAATACCAAAGAGTTTGTTTTGTAACGGCTGGTTATATGCTGGGGAAGAAGTGTTACAAAGGAACGCTTGTTATATTATAATAATCAAAAGTTGTCTTTGTGAAAGTTCTGATTGGGGTATAGCCACAGGATGGTGACTTAAAGGAATATTGAAAGTATGTTTGCTTGCTTGTTTTGTTGGTTTTGGGTTTTTGAGACAGGGTTTATCTGTGTAGCTCTGGCTGTTCTGTAATTCACTGTAGATCAGGCTGGCCTGTGCCTTCCCCAGTGCTGGGGTTAAAGGCATGTACCACCACTGCCCAACTTGAAAGTATTTTTTTTAATTATCATATATTGGGGCTGGAGAGATGGCTCAGTGGTTAAGAGCACTGACTGCTTTTCCAGAGGTCCTGAGTTCAATTCCTGTCAACCACATGGTAGCTTACAACCATCTGTAATGGAATCTGATGCCCTTTTCTGGTGTGTCTTAATACAGTGTACTCCTATACATAAAATAAATCTTTTAAAAAATTATCATATTAATAATGAAATTTTCTTTTTTAAAGATTTACTTATATGTGTCTGTGCATGTATGTACATGTTCTTACCTCCTCTTAGAGGTCAGAACCCAGTGACAGAGTCCCTTGGAGCTGATGGTACAGGTGGCTGTGAGCCTCTGGGTGTGGATACTGTGAGAGGCTCTCGGAAGGAAGCTTGCTCCTGCCTGTCCTCACTCTGGCTCCATCGTGGCCTTTTCTTATGTGTTCATTGTTGAAGTGATGTTTGGGTGCACAGTGTGAAGTTGTGTCTCTGTCCTTTCCTACCTAAGGCACCTTCTGATTGGTTTAAGTGAAAGCCTGTGGCCTATAACAAAAGGCAGGGTAGTATGGTGGGATACCTGGCAGAGAGGAACTCTGAGAAGGAGTCGGGTGCAGGAGATCCGACACCGAGATGTAGAGGAAGTTGGATGTATAAAAAAAATGAGAGGTAAGGAGGCATGAGACAGAATTTAAGATTAGTATAAATGGGATAATTGAATTATGAGCTAGTTGGGAACAAGCCTAGCTTAAGGTCTAAGCGTTCATTAATAACATAAGCCTCTGTGTTATTATCTGGGGACCTGGATAATAACAGAAGGCGTTAGATCTTCTGGAACTGTGAGCCACCGTGTGTGTGCTGGGAATGGAATCCCTGTCCACTGGAAGAGTAGGCAGTGCGCTTAACTGCTCCGCTGCCTCTCGATCCCTCTACCTGCTTCTTGTCCTGTGTTCCTGAACCTTGGGACCAGTGACAGAGATGTCCTACTTGTGACTACATTCAGCATCAGTTGTTCTCTGTGTTTGACAGTTACAAGGGGATTCTAAGTTATGTTTTCACTGTGGTAAGCTATAAACTGTAAAAGGAGCTTGTTCTCCTGGCTGCTCTCCTTACTGATTTGTGTTAGGACCCTCTGGGCTAAACTTTGAGGCCAAAGCAGGCACACGTGTCCTGTGTTTAGATCAAGTCTAGCTTGATTAACGTGAGTGTGTGTGTGTGTGTGTGTGTGTGTGTGTGTGTGTGTGTGTGTTGGGGAGGAGATGGGTTATGGATGGGGTGATGTCTCCCAGTTCGGTCAGGCTCCTCCTGTATGGGGGCTCCAGGATGGGAGAAGGGAGCAGGACCTGCTTTGCAGGGTTCTAGCTAGCTCTGGCTTTTAAGAATGGGGTGTGCATTATGTCAGTTGGGGGTTTGTTGCTTTTTTAACTGAAGTAAGGAAATGAGCACACAATGATCTGCTTCTTAAAGTTTTAACATTGGTAAAAATGACACCTGATCCTTTCTTGGTGGCTTTAAAAATACCCTTTTCTAATATAATCCTCCCCTTGGAGAGCTTCAGCCCTCTCCACTTACACCTACGGTGTGTGTGTGTGTGTGTGTGTGTGTGTGTGTGTGTGTGTGTGTGTGTGTGTTTATATTATAGCTTTTCTAATAGCTGTTTTTAATTGTTTTAATATTTTTATTATAAGTTAATGTCTGTGTTGTAGAATGTATACCCACCCCCAAATATTTTTTCTGCTTGTCTTGTTGGTAGAAGTAAGAAAAAATAAAAGTGAGATGCTTCAGAAAGTTTCAGTTCACAGTAATTTGTCATTGACACTTGATGTGGTTGCAGATTTGTTTTCTTGTTCCCTTCTAACGAATATGGTGACCCAGGGACTCTCCTGCTAATGCAGTGGACAGATGCCTTTTTCTTATTTGATGTGATTTTTTTCCTTGAGTCACTTGAGCAAGTCCAAAGTGGGCTTGAGGAGATGAGGAAGAGGGTGAGCTCTGGCTGAGTGTCGAGGACCCACGCAGAACGGAGAGCCTGTAGCTCCGCCCCTGAGCCCTGAGCCCTGAGCCCTGAGCCCTGCGCCCTGCGCCCTGCGCCCTGCACCCTGCACCCTGCACACAGACGTCAGGGCTCTGTTGTGTGGGCATGAGTCTTGTTGTTTCACAAAGGTGGTTTTAGAGCAGGCTGTTAGTCTTTTGGAAGCTGCCTGTTTGAGGAGAGCTCTGTGGTCACTCAGTGTGCTCCCTCCGGGTAGAGATTTCCAGAAGTGAACAGTCCACTGTGCTTCATCGGAGATCCTAGGATGTCACAGGCTTGCACTGCTTCCATGCTGCTGTGTTGACTTTCCTGCTCGTTCTCAGTAGCTACAGGCTGAACTTGTCAGCATCTCCTGGGTGGAACGTGGCGTCTTTATACACTTTACCCCTCACCATCCCCTATTACCTCTGTTCATGGCCTCCTGACCAGTTCGTCCTCACTTGCCCATCCATTTTGTCCCTTCTGCTGGGGGAGTCCTCCTTGTTCTGTCCCATACCCTTTCAGAGCCTTTGATGCTCCTGTCTGCAGTGACATGGGTTGTCAAGAGATAGAGAGAGCTGGAGGTGTGCACTCACAGTTTTAAAGGGTGAAAACTTAGGTAAAATTAATTTTAAGAATATATTGTGTTTTATCTTATACACCCAAATATTTCACTTACAATATAAAAATAAGGACTAAGATCATTGACATTCCTTTCCCATCATCCTTGTGCAGAATCCAGTGTGTGTTTTATCTTTACAACACATCTCCCTTGAGGCCAGCAACATGGAAGGGGCAGTGTAGGGCCTCAGGGCCACAGTGTGGCTTCATACTGCCACCTCACAGCCTTGTTTCCCACATCATAATTATTCTAGGTGCTCCAGTCGTTTCCCAGCTGCTGTGTGAGAGCCTAGGCCCTTTTGCTCCTACCTCCCCTCCCACCTCTGTGCAGTGCTAATTGCATACAGGAATAGGGTTTTACTGGGATATCTTTCCAAAATACTTATCTAGATGAGGGTTTGCTCCCATGAGAGCTCAGAACCAACGACAAGATCCTGACACCTAACCCTGGTGTCTAACAGGAGTCCATCATTTTTTTCAGCAGATGGTTTCTGAAATGAAAACATGACCTTTTTGGTGTAGAGACCGGGCTGTGTAAATTTTTATTTTGTTTTGTTTTTGAGACAGTCTTGCCAAGTCCTCTTAGCTGGCTTGACACTCCCTATGGAGCCTAACCACCATGCCCGCATTCTGTCTGTGTAAATTTTATTCTTAGGTTTATTGAATAAACTATTCCAGGTGTTTTGCTTACTTATTGAAAGCTGGCATAGGGTACTTCTTGTTCTCTTTGTTACACTCCGCGCACTAATAACCTAGAACAATTGGAGTTAGTGACTCTGGTGAAGGGGTGCATTTCCCATTCTGCTGCGCTGTCAGCTAGGCCAACACTCTGTTGCAGGGAACCTTTGCTGATGACCACGGCAGGCTGGCTTAAGGCCAGTTGACATTTGACAGTGGGACAGAAGACAGCTAACCATGTTGGACCACTCTCAGAAACACACCGCTATTGTTCTGGCCTCTTGAGCCCCTGTATCTGTTCCCTCACAGCTATCCCAGGTCTTGTCAGCATGCCTTGCGCCAGCCTCTGTTCTGTCCACTGACTCCCGCCAGATTAAGAGGCTTCTCTTAGCTGTCCTCTGCACGGGATTTACATCATTACTCCACATCTGCTGTGTGAAAAGGGAGGGCCGTTTTAATTGATGGTGTATGAATGTCTGACATATGAGATAGAGTGCTGAGTGAGAATGTGAATGGATGTGACTTCAGACAAGTTTGCTGACCTCTGACCTTCTGTTTCTCCATGGGCCTTCCCTTTTGATAGGAAAAGTGGGCTCTGGTGGGAGCATAATTTGTTACAGTCTCCGTGGGAGGCAATTAGGCTGCCCCTCTAAAGTTTACAACCTGGTATGTGTACTCCTTATACTTGCGCAAACTGTCCTGGGCTCAAGGCCAGCACTGAACAGCAGGGGCTTCCAGCAGCAGCTGCCTGTCCATGGGAATTTCTGAAATTACAGGTTGCATCACTGAAGGGAAAGCAGAGGTGAGAGTTGTGCTGGATCGGCCAGTTATGAGGGCATGCACTCTGGATAGATGAGCTAATCCCAGTGCAGGGGCGGAGTCCAAGAGAGGCTTTCTGCTGTAGTTGTGCACATGAATTCTAAGTGCCTCTACTGTGTGGGGTTGCTCGGAGCATTGCAGTGTGACTGTAAAGCCTCTTGTCATGCCATGCCCCTTTGGGGTTTGATCTGTCACTGCTCACATTGATGTGCCCAGTTCCCAGGGCCAGAAGGTATCAGTGAGGGCTTCATACCGCAGCACGTGGTAGTACAGTTTTCTCTGTCAGTTACACGCACAGATTGGCTTAGGGTGACCGTAGTGCACACTTTTGACTCGTGAGTGAAATTGCTTTGTAAGGTGTCTGTTGACCACAGTCGCGCCCACTGAAGGCACTGTCACTGCTGTTTGTGCCCCACCATCACACTTCTGGCTACACTTTCTTAGAACAATTACATTTTTGAGTTACAGTGGAATTTTTCCGTTGTACTTTAAGGCCGTAGTTAAAAATTTACTCCTAATCATACTGTTAGAAGCTTTTGTGACCTTAGAATTTTCCACATGTAATGGAATAATAGTGACTGGGGAAAGTGGGGTAGGATTAGGCCAGCAGTGTGGCTTTAACCCTGAGCTCCCTGGCAGAGCCCTTCACGGGGACTCATGGACACCCTTAGAACATGCCCATCTGGTATAGTCCTGTCCCTGGGCTCAGAGTGATGCGTGCTGGGGCAACCTGACCTAGTGGACACAAGAGTCTCAGCAGTGAGCGTTCAGGCTCCGGAGAGCTGGAGGTCTCTTCATTTCTGCATCCCCCTAACACACTCTTTCCCTAAAGGCTGTGGTCTAGCCATGAAAGTTACCTGACCCCTTGCTGAGAAATGAGGATGGTCTGGGATCCGGCGGAGCAGTGCAGCTGTTCAGGCAGGTGCCTTTGATAGGCATGTCACCAAGCATGAAACAGGAGTCGGGGAACAAAAATGCTGACAGTATCCCCAAAGGCAGTACTCACTGGTCTAAGATGCCAGTCATGCTGTATGCCAGTTAGCAATGGTAGCTGATAATCTCTGCCTAAACCTAAAGATTTGAAGCTCCAGCCTCCATGCCATGGATGGACATTTCTCTGTCAGTGATTTGTTAGCAGTCCATTTCTTGTGAGGTCTTCCCTTTTTGTGTGAGCTTGCATTTCTTTCTGTCCTGTCCTTTATCATTGTTCTTGCTGATGTTGTATCTAGTGCTGTGTACAAGACCCAGATCCTCATGCATGCGGCTCCCCAGCCTCTGTTCTTTGTTGTAAAAATCACAGCATTTCACTTCTATCATTTGTAAAAGCAACACGCTTCGCAGAAACATGGCCTTCAGACCAATTGGGCATCAAGTCCATACCAGTGTGCCCTGACTGCTCTCTGAGAGTCATGTTGGGGAACCCCAGCCAGTTAGGTAAAATGGAAGTGCTTAAGCCCTTGTGGCTGACTCAGTAAAGAGTGTAGGCTTAACAGAGACTTTTTGAAAGTTCCATGGCAGGACTGGGAACTTCTGTGATTTCTGGTAATGTAATTTTGAGACTATAGCCTGTGGAGGGTTTGTGTTCTAGTGAGCCCTAGAGCAGGGTTTGCACAGAGAAGGCTACCCCTTTCGTATATCTTGAGTGGCATTTATGTCTTGCTTTCATTAGTTTGGTTTTAAAGACAAGACACTGATACAAGCAGCCAAAGAGGCAGCTAGGGCAGTGAGCAGAGGTGAGCATGGAGCACTGTGGTATTGGTAGAGCAGACTCCCGAGCTAGCCTCCACCCTGTTCCGGAGAGAATGAGGAGGTGTGGGTAAGATACTCACAGGCCGTCATCTGGGTTGAGGAAAGCCACAGTGAGTCCAGAGCTGCATCCTGCCCACCCAGGAAGTATGCTTTCAAATCCTGTGTTCTGCTGGTCACAGGCTACCGATGATTCCCTGTCCTTGAGCGGCCACAAAAAGGGACATTGTAGTCAGCGCTTGGCCTACAGTGACAAAGGCAAAGAAAGAGAGCTGTGAGGACTGAAACTTGTCCCGTGAGTCCTCATCGAGCGGAAGCTGCTGTAGCTGGAGCAAAACATTCAGCCGCTCCTGCCATCAGGGGCCAAGCACTGTCTCACCCTGCTGTGCCTGGGACCTGACACCTGCACAGAGTAGGCTCTCAGCAGGCAGGTATCAAATGACTGACACCCAACCTGCGCTTGCCTCACGGGCCTGGCTGACGGAGGATAAGTGTGGAGTGCTTGAATGTTCCATTACCTTCTTACCAAGAAGCAGGTTTTTTCTGGGAAAGTAGACCTTAACTTCTCCATTGTGATAATGTGTTCTCTTTGTCTTCACAGAGACTAATAGACAAGTCACGCGTAACCTGTGTCAAATGGGTTCCTGGTTCGGAAAGCCTTTTCCTAGTAGCCCACTCGAGTGGGAGCATGTACTTGTATAACGTGGAGCACACTTGTGGCACCACAGCCCCCCACTACCAGCTCCTGAAGCAGGGGGAGAGCTTTGCTGTGCACACTTGCAAGAGCAAATCCACGAGGAACCCTCTCCTTAAGTGGACGGTGGGCGAGGGGGCCCTCAACGAGTTTGCTTTCTCCCCAGATGGCAAGTTCTTAGCATGTGTGAGCCAGGACGGGTTTCTGCGTGTGTTCAACTTTGACTCAGTGGAGCTGCACGGTACAATGAAAAGCTACTTTGGGGGCTTGCTTTGTGTGTGCTGGAGCCCAGATGGCAAGTACATTGTGACAGGTGGAGAGGACGACTTGGTGACAGTCTGGTCCTTTCTAGACTGCCGAGTAATAGCTAGAGGCCATGGGCACAAATCCTGGGTCAGTGTTGTAGCATTTGATCCCTATACTACTAGCGTAGAAGAAAGCGACCCTATGGAGTTTAGTGGCAGTGACGAGGACTTCCAGGACCTTCTTCATTTTGGCAGAGATCGTGCGAACAGTACACAGTCTAGGCTATCCAAACGGAACTCTACAGACAGCCGCCCTGTAAGTGTTACGTATCGGTTTGGTTCAGTGGGCCAGGATACACAGCTGTGTTTATGGGACCTCACAGAAGACATCCTTTTCCCTCACCAGCCCCTCTCAAGAGCAAGGACACATACAAATGTTATGAATGCCACAAGTCCACCTGCCGGAAGCAATGGGAACAGTGTCTCTACACCTGGAAACTCTGTGCCCCCACCATTGCCACGGTCCAATAGCCTTCCACACTCAGCAGTCTCCAATGCTGGTAGCAAAAGCAGCGTCATGGACGGGGCCATTGCCTCTGGGGTCAGCAAGTTTGCAACTCTGTCGCTACATGACCGGAAGGAGAGACACCACGAGAAAGACCATAAACGAAATCATAGTATGGGACACATTTCCAGCAAGAGCAGTGACAAACTGAACCTAGTTACTAAAGCCAAAACGGACCCAGCTAAAACTCTGGGGACATCCCTGTGTCCTCGGATGGAAGATGTTCCCTTGTTAGAGCCACTGATCTGTAAAAAGATAGCTCATGAAAGACTGACGGTATTGGTTTTTCTTGAAGACTGTATAGTCACTGCTTGTCAGGAGGGATTTATTTGCACATGGGCAAGGCCTGGTAAAGTGGTAAGTTTTAATCCTTAATGCTGCACCAGATCCAGAACTTGACTAGGTAGTGATTTTATTTCTTGTGGGAGGGGTGGGATGTACAATGAATGTGAATGACACATCTTAATGTAAACCTAAATGCATCAGAGCCATAATTTTGGATACTGCATGCCATGTAATTCTGAATCATTTGATAATTCACCTTAGAGCATTTAAAAAAATATATAATCAGACTAATTGCCAGCCAAGCCAGTCGTCCCTCTGGATAGATAGAGCCCCAAAGTTAGCATTCCTGTATCAGGCTATCTCAGTTTTAGGGAAATCATGACAGTGTGGAGAAGTAATGACATTAAAATGCTAAAGTCGAAATTTATGCTTTAACTGGGATATTTTTTGCGTAACCACTCAACTAGATTGTTGTATACCTGGTCAGTGTCTGTCAGTACAGATGGGTATTAATTATCATTTATAGTCCAACTTTTTATCTTAAATTATAAACTATTTAGGAATTTATGAAATTTAACTTAGGAACAAAGCGTTCATCAGGGTTGATTGATATTATTTTTACATTGTCTGGCAATCCACAGAAAGAGAAGAGCCTTAATTTTTAAAACCCATTTTAGTCATTTTATGACAATTAAAATTGTTTAATAAACATCTTTTTTCAAAGAAGCAGTTTGTAGAACTCTGATTGAAATTGTGCACTAAAATCCCCACGTGTTCCCGAGCCTGGGCAGTTAAGATGTTCACTGTCCTTGAGGGGCAACAGCCACAGCTTTCAGACGGCCTCCTGCCACGTCAGCCAAGACTCACACGTTAGATGCATGTAGCTTAGGTTCTCCCCAGCAGCAGAAGGGAGGTTCTGTCTGTTCTGTTGTATGGAGGGGGAGGGTCAGGAAGTTGGCCGGAAGTCAAGGACAGGCTCCTGGGTTCTGCCTTGTGTGGACTGTTAGGTGTCCAGGCCTGGTGCACCTCTTGACATGGCATTTGGTGAAAGCACAGAAGCACACACACCTTTCATGTTCTTGTGTAGCAGCTGTGAGTCCAGGACTCTTGGAGATAGATAGATGCTGCTGTAGGACTCAGGTCCTCTCAGGAGCAGCTGCCCCTGTGCAGGAGAAGTGGCAGTTTGCTCTCAGCTACTTAGGTCCTGCTCAGATATTGAAGGAATTTCTTTTCAAATACTAGTTTTCCCAGTGGAAGATAGTTCATTGAGCTGGGTATTTTGTGTCAAAATGATAGTTATTTTATTTCTTAATTTATTTAGAACATTTAGGATTATTTTTCTGTGTTGTACATTTTTGTAATTAAACATAGCAGTAATGATCATTTGTATTGACTCTAATAGTGAACATGGCTCAGTAGTGAAGACTTGGCAAGGCTCTTATGTCTCCCAGGTATCAAGACTCTGGTAGACAGTGGTCAGCTACTGGCCTCCCTCTCCAGAAAGCCAGGCCATGTCCCAGGCCCCTTGGCTTGCTCTTACATGTTCATGGTGGATCCGGGCCCCATCCCTAACCTCCTCTCCTCAGAGTGGCTGCTGTCTAATGTGACAGCCATGGGAACGTGCTGCCTGTGAGACCATGGCAGTCTCCAGCGTATCTCACTGTGTGCCAAGGCATTCCATATCCCTGAGCAACTAACTCTTCACAAGGGTGCCCATGCCCCGTCTGCCCTGAAAATTGACTCCTTTGTGTATAGGTTTCTGATCTGAGGTAGCAAAGAATGGTGCCATATAGACTTTCAGGATGGCAGAGGTCAGCTTGAGCTGCTGGGAGGGCAGGCTAGAAATGAAACACTCCATGTGCAGTTTCTGCAATTCACTTTCAAATGCTTCTGAGTCATTGAGTATGCAGTTTCCAAATTCAAGACTTTGTGTTTGGCCTAAATAGAGAGTGGCCAGTCATAGGTAAGTAACGTTTATGGTGAAGCTTATGGTGATCTCTCAGTTTGAGGGTTTCTTTGCTGGCAAGGAGCCATTGCATGTGTATCTGTGGACCCAACACAGATAATGGGCACTTACAGATTCCCTGCCCGGTAGCATTCCCAGTCCCATGAGCTGGTATCAAGGGGAAATTGTTAGGGTGCTGACAGAGTGACTTCGAGTCACTTGCTGGTGGGAAGCCGTGGTGGGGCGGGGTGGGGGGGGGGGAAGAACAGGGTGGATACTATTTCCTTTAAAGGAAAAAAAAAAAAACAGCAGGCCCCGCCGATGTTTTCGGCTGGAGACCTATGAATTCTCCTCTGCATCTCCAGAAAAATGTCACAGTTTGTGATTTGGGGTTTAGTCACAATCTCTTCCAACTTCTGCTAAGTGTTGTATCCTTAGAGATTAACATGGGACTCCTGTTTGGGTCCTTTGCTGTGTGTGTGTCTTACCCTCCTGGGCTCCCTGCTAGGTTCAGGGTTTGGTAAGAGCCCAGGCCAGCTCTAAAGGGCTGACTTAGCTGCATGACCTGGCCCAGGCTGGCCCCTGCATGGAGGGCTTGGTGCTGCTCCAGGCCCACTCTGCCCCCCTGACTGACTCCTGCCCCCTTTCTTTGACAGCCAGCAGAGCAGTTCTGCAGGCAGGAGGACAGAGTGCAAGGTGTTCTCCAAGACCAGAACTAAAGGTGCGGCAGCTCCAGAAGAGGGTGCTGGTGCTGGAGGGGGCGGGGCGCCCTTCCTCTTAATGCCTTCAGACAGAGGTGTGGGATGTCATGGGGACACAACAATTGTCATGGTGGTTCCTGATCTCCAAAGAATGAGGACTAGGGCCACTGTGCTTCCACAGTAGCCTTAGAGAAATCTGGGGAGATGTTTTTAGTTTTCTTAAACTCTGAGCTTCCTCATCAAAACTTCCCTGAGCATTTTCATGAGTGAGAGTGTCTTCGGTAACTAGCTCCTGGAATAAAACAGCTTTTGGCAAGAGGTTCTTACAGGCAGAAGTCCAGTCTACATGGCCCAGAATCCTGGTGGGACTCAGTGAGGGCACCTCTGTACAGGTGGAGTCTCCTGCCTGTCCTGCTTGCCCACCTCAGGCAACCTTTCTGCTGACTCCAGAAACCAGCTGCACTGTAGCTGTGGTGAATCAGCTTCCCCAGTTTTCCGGATTATGCCAAAGGACTCAACACCCGCCAAACAGGCGCTGCACTTCTGAGCCACGTCCCAGCCCTCTGGAGAGGCTTAGAAGTTGTACCTTTTAAAAGCAAATGCTCCAGAGAGACTAGGTGATACCTGCAACTAGTAGCTTCCGCCTCCAAATTAGCCTCCACATTGTCCTGGTGGTTGAGTTTAGAAGTGCTCTGGGAGACCCTGAGATCAGGATGCAGGGTGAGTGCCATTAGAGAAGTCAGAGGTGGAAAGGAGCAGCCACAGTGTCTCAAAGGCACTCTTGAATTAGGTGGGACAAGGGCTGCAGAGCTGCAGTTTCTGGGGATAGATACACACAACTCACCCCAGGTGGCAGCCAATAGTCACCTCTAGTGTTTGTCTGAAACACCCAGGGCACAGTCACTCCTCCCCATCCTGTGACGAGGTCTGAATTGTTAATCAGTTGTAAACAGAACTGAGTCTGTGCTGACATAAGTGAGCCTACCTTAGCACATGTACATACCTGTGTGCAAGGTCCTTTCACCTCTTGCTGGAGGGAGGTGTTTTCTTTGTTGAGCAAGCTCAGAAGTGAGGAGTAACAAGACACAAGACAGAGGGCTAGAAAGGATCCTGTGAAAACCCAATGCCACCTGAGGGAAAACTAGGGGCAGAGTTTAGTGGTGCCTTTTCCAGTGGCTGATCTTGGAGTGCAGGCTATGGCTGCGGGCAGTCAGGCTGAAGGGCTCTGTGGTCTCATGGATCTTGGCTCAGGGCCAGTTGTACCACTGAGGCATGTGTGTCCACTGTTGAGGTCCCCTTCCCCTTGTCCATGGAGCCTCCCCGCACTTCTCTGAGTAGGCCTGCTACTGACTTGAAGACATGGCCTTGGCTGGAGTTTGGTTTCTATCCTGGGAATGCATGGGAGAAGCCACCGCACCCACCATGCCCTGTTTATGTCAGAGCATGCTGCTTGCCTTGGGCTGACTGGACCACCACAAGCTGGCTTAGGTTAACAAGGTGCTCACCCAAGTGCTATGTGGTGTCTGTCCCAGGGAGAGATGTCAGTGTGGCCCTGGTAAAGCCTGTGGCTCACTGTGGAAAAGCACTTGTAATCAGCTGTTACCTTGACACTCAGATCCCAAATTTAGTTGTAAGATACTCCCCTCACGCAGCAAGTGGCCCATGAGGTGGAGGTTTTCACTCCTGCTGCAGCTATTACATTATCTTTGTGTCATGGTTCAATTCCTGACTCTTGAGTTAAAAGTATAAAAATCCTGCATTTTAACTTCTGTGTACTTGGGTTTAAAGATTGTTATTAGGTGACATTGTGTAAAGTTGTATGGGTATATTTATCTTCAGTGAAAGTCAAGGTAAAACATGTATTCCTTTCTTACGTTTTCATCTGATCTCTACACAACTTGAATAAATTTCATGAAGAGCCCTCGTGCTGTGAACTCCCAGGAAACCGAGCTCCTAACGCTGCAATAACTAACGAAGCTTGAATATCAGTATTGTTACTCATTTCCTGAGAACCATGTTTCTGTTTCATTGCTTTGTCTTTTAGCTGTTCCCTGTCCCTGTCACAGCAAAAGACTCAGCACATACTTGACTTCTGAAGTACTGGAGGCTGTCCTCTGTGTATTGACATTGAATAAACGTGTGACTGCATTGTAAATGTAGAGACAGTTTAAGTCATTTTCACATCTAAGCTTTACAAAAAGGAATCTCAGTGAGCCAAAAAAGAAAAGCTGTTTAATGCTGTAAAATTAAGAGCCTTGTTAATGTTTATAAAACAACCATGGAAGATACTTCCTGAGGCCCTGTGACTCAGTCAGCTTACTAGATGAAGTGCAGACTCTGAGCATCAAAGACTCTGCTCTGTGAGCTGCTCCGAAGGAGGCACTGGGATTCTCTCTGAGTGTGAAAAGGTTTCAATGTCCTGTTAATGTTCACTCCGAAGGCGGCTGTCCACCAGCTGGCTCTACAGCCGCCTAGCCAGCCTAGTGAGCCAAGGGCACAGTGGTCCTCTGCAGGAGCTCTTCCCTCCCTCAGCCAGCTTCCCACCTCACCCCTGCTGGGTTACTGGGGTGGGGGTGCAGGGGTGTGGGGGGGTGGCAGCTGTGATCACCTAGAGCCCAGTGCAGCAGGAGCCGTGGGTGAGTCCACTGGCTGGGAGCATCGGCCCTTCATTTTGTCCTGCTCTAAGCAGTGTCCTCAGTAAACTGCTTTATTACTTACCTCTGTCTCCAAGTACTTCCATGCAAGACTTGCAGATGGACAGTGTAAACCCACAGGTCCCTGTGACACCCAGGTGACAGGATGACAGTGAGCTGGCCCAGACACTTCCTCCTCAGGCCCATGCTGCCTCACTCACCATTGCTTCCTGAGACACTGGGCTTTTGCTTAGCTGCCTCTCCTCCAGGCTGGTGCCTGGCAAACCCTATGCTCTGCGTCTCAGCCCTCACAGATAGCTCCAGGGTGTCCCCTTACGACCTGATTCAGTGGGTGCAGGTTGGGTTGGCTGCAAGTACTGCAAAGCAGGAGAGATGTTCAAACCTTTAGTTCAAAGTGACCTCCCAATTCCCACCACGGAAGCAGCACAGGGCTTTTTCTCCACACTAAATAGCTTTAAGGTCCTAAAAGAGATAAGTTAATGGCATTTTCAATTTTGTTTAAAGGAAATCATAACATTTGATTTTTTAAACGCACGCACGCACGCACACACACACACATCTAGTGTGTGTGTGGAGAAAAAGTTAGGTCATCCTTGTCCCTCCTGTGGACGTTTGTGCTATGTTTCAGTTAGTCTGGAGCACCACGTCTGTCTTGGGGCTGCGCCTCTAAAACCAGCCTCCTCTTTAGGGTGGGCTCTGAGCAGCTCCCTTGGAAGGATGAGCTTCTGAGGATTTTGGACCACTTTTCCTCCATGACAGACTTCAGGGCCCAGCAGGGCCCATGGTGAGGGCCTTAGCTGGCAAACGTTTTCTAAGTGCACACCCTCTGAGGAGCCTTCAGCTGCTTGAACTGTTTATTTTCTGTTTTTCCCTAGATGTCTGTAAAGAGCGACTATTAACCCTTTTCTCATCAGAGACCAGGTTGTATAGCCCCTACGTGCCACTTTCAGTGTGGCCTGTCAGTGGTCGGTCAAGGGACAAGGCCCGGAAGCCAGCAGAGCCGGAGTCCCAGGCCACTGGGCTGTGAGGCAGGGATGGACACAGCACAGCCAGAGTCCCAGGCCACTGGGCTGTGAGGCAGGGATGGACACAGACACTGGGCTGTGAGGCAGGGATGGACACAAACACTGGGCTTCCTAAACAGTCTCACCGAGTCTGGGCATGCCACCCTCTTCCATGGGCCTTACACAGAACCGTGGCTTTCTGTCCAAGTTCTCTCTGGTGTTTTGGAGTATATATAATAAACTAATGGATTCTTAAGCTCAGACAGATAAGGAGAACCCAGTAAGGGCTAAGAGCATGTGCAGGTGTCATCACTTGGGATGGTACTCATTGTTTGTGCCCCATCTGAGTCATTACTTTGGTCCTGGCCCCCACCTGAGAGCAGTTACTGGCATGGAGGGCCTCAAGGCCAGCTGTTCCTCCAAGCTGAGACACTATAGAATATGCTGGTCCCTTTCCCTAAGCTGTCAGGGGCAGTCTGCCTGGCTGGTCTGTGTGTTGTGTTGTTTGGAGCTGGGGGATAAATAAATGGCCTTGAACAACTAGTTAGGTGAGAGTCTGGGCACTCAGCCCCAACCACACCTTATCCTACACTGTTTCCTTGAGGTACCATCAGATGTTTACGGCCAATTGCTGAGGTCAGATAGGGAAAGGGCAGCTTTCCTACAACCAGAGCTGGAGGCCAATGTGGGCCCAACAGAACTTCAGCACCTGTTTAAGCTGTAGCCTGCACGGTATAGTATAGCGTCTAGTCAGTTATCCATCTCAGCAGTGTCCACCAAGAAAGGAAAATGGACATAATCTTTGGTGGTTTATAAGTCTTTGTTTCCTAGTGGAATAGGCTTCATTCCATTGGCTTTGTATTTATCGTAAATTAGAATCCAACCCAGATCAAGACCTAGAGAAGTTTGTTGTGTAATTTTGAACTGAACTATCCAGCAGTGTTGGCAGCTTTGGTGAGACCAGAGAGCTTGGTAACCACTGGGTTTAGGGTCTGTCCTTGTTAGAGGCCTTGTAGGTACTGGACTGGCTCTGGTGCACACACCTGGCAAGCACACAGGTGAGCTTCCTGTGTGATGGTCTCTGAGCCCAGGTCCTAATCTTGACTCATCTGTCCCCAACCGAAGGAATCAGGATGATGAAGTAAAACAACACTTCCCGAGGGTGGGTGGAGGAGGGCTCCACGCCGCCATGCTTCAGGAGAGTGGTTCTACCCGCTCCACCTCCCAGACAGTCTTATACTAAAGCTGAAGATAACCTTGGACTCCCTTTTTTTTTTTTTTAAATAAATGTGAGCTCACTGTCACTCTCTTCAGATACACCAGAAGAAGTCATAGGATCCCATGACAGATGGTTTGTGAGCCACCATGTGGTTGCTGGGAATTGAACTCATGACCTCTGGAAGAGCAGTCAGTGTTCTTAACCACTGAGCCATCTCTGCAGCTCTGCCTTGGGACTCCTGATCCTCCCTCTCCACCTCCCCAGTGCTGGGATTATAGGCCTGTACCACTACATCCAGTCTCACAGTTTCTTTTGAATGTCACCCCCATGTCCCAGTGCCTCCAGTTCATCCTGCAAAGCTGCATCTCTAAGAAGTAAGCAAGTGCTGTGGTCACTATTCTAATGTTTAATAACAAAGCTGGGCAGTTTCCACCTGGCTACTGCCAGACAGGCTCTGACCCGACCCAGGCTGACCCTACCTTTCCCTGGTCCACACATTTTTCAGTTTCTGGCCTATGCTAGCTTCACACCCTCTGCTGGGTGTACGAAGCACCTGAACATGCTGTGTCCCTGCCGGCCTGGGGCCCCAGCAGGCCGGTGTACTCGGGAGCCTGTGACCACTGGGCCAGGAACTGGAGGCCAGGTCTGTTTCTTGTTTCACCTTCTCAGTAACCAAGACTTTGTTTGTCTCTATGGTGGAGGGTCCCAGGTCCTAGACCCCTGCTCTATGGCCAGGGTTGACATTGCAGAAGTGAACCCCCACCAACCAGAACCCAAATTCCTGACATTTGAGTAGGAATTGTAGCAGATGAAAGGAAGGTAGGAGACTTACGTTCACCTTGCCTTAGTGGCCAGGACAGCACATGTGGTGGAGAATAAGGACTGGTTCTCCTTGGCTCCTGACCATCACCACAGACAGTTAGGGCCTTGAGCATGTGTTGACTCTGGCTGGGAATTGTGTTCTACAGCCCACAGATGGGTGACTTAACGAGACAGATAACAAGACAGATTAAGTGAGAGCAGGATGTACCACTGTCATTGGGACCCAGAGACCTGGAGTCCTGCTTGCCTATCTTTGGAAACCCCTTGTCCTCAGAACTGTAATGAAAAGGGTTACAGAGACCACCAGGATGGGCACACTCAACAGGGAAGAGGCAGGCGACTGTCAGATTCTTGATTCCCATGGCAATGAGGAGTCACTTGGCCATTGAATACCAAAGATGGGGCCTATCCAAGTTGCAATGTACAACTTCCAAGCAGTGTACTTCCAAGGCTTTTATACACTTGCCTTTAAAAAATTTTTTTAGCCGGGCGGTGGTGGCCACTGCCCACCTTTAATCCCAGCACTTGGGAGGCAGAGGCAGGCGGATTTCTGAGTTTGAGGCCAGCCTGGTCTACAGAGTGAGTTCCAGGACAGCCAGGGCTATACAGAGAAACCCTGTCTCGAAAAACCAAAAAGAAAAAAAAGAAAAAAAATTTTAATTTTGATTATATACTATAAGAAGTTAGGATATATTCAGTTAAAATTTATTTCACCTGGTTTTTGAGTAATTATCGTTTAAAAATTGTGCATATCTCATTTGGCTGGTACTACTCCCATTGGCTGGCCATGGTGAGAGGCAGTCCCCACAGGGACAGGGCAGGCCGTCTCTGTTGGTAGTGCTGCCTAAGTGCAGAAAATTGGTTACATACTCAGGTAGCTGCTGCATGTGCTGTCCTCACCTGGGGCTGGGTGAGCCAGAGCTGTCGTATCCTACACTGTGAAGCAGCCCTCCCTCACTGGCTTGGTGGGTTTGCAGGGGACATGAGGGGTGTGGCTCTTTGATGCACTATCTGGACAGGGGTCTGAGGAGAAGAGCTCCCACAGATGCAGAGCAGGGGCCGTTGCTGCACTCCATCCGTTCTTGCCTTTTAGTTTTGTCTAGACCAAGAAATAGATTCCAGCCTGAGGTAAGAAGCCACAGGCCAAATGGCTTGCAGTGGGCCAGCTTTTCCCTAGCCCCTCCCAACACAGCTTGGGGTGAAGCTGATGACCCAGTCACAGCTGTCAGCCCTCATTTCTGCACTAAAAGTCTATGAAAATGTAGCAGTGTTTACTTAGCATTAAATGTTGCCATTTGTAAATACTACTCAACAAGCAAAGGATTCTTCTGGGACAGCCAGAAGATGTTTAGTTCCATGGACTTTAGTTCCATGGTTTTTAATTCTAATGCTGCGCTACTGTACCCTTCACATTCCTAAGAAAAGCCCCACACTCTGATGGAACTGCACATAGCCAGGAGGGAGTGCCCTTGGCTCTGAGCTCGGTTAGGCTCCTGTGGTAGCCAGTGTGGGTAGCTCCTTCTCCCTTTACCCATGGCAGCTGCAGGAATCCCCACCATGGACCCATGGACCCACCATGGACTCCTCTCTCTTTCTGCACCTGCAGCGCCTATCTACTGGCCAAACTAAAGCACCCTCAACGAGAGCACGTGCACCCCAGGAGGAGATGCCTTTTAAAAAGTGCCACTAGGCTGTCCTTGCCCTGAACCTGGCAAACTTGAGGTGGAGCTGGTGACCATCCTCAGCTACATTGTCTAAGCCACACCCTCTCCTAAAGGCTCTGATGTCCTCTGTAAACCTCCACCTTCCTTCTAGCTGTTGCTGAGGCAGAATCTCAATCCAGGCACAGTGCAATGCTCAGACAGGAATTAGGTGGAACTGGGAGTGTGTTAAAGCCTGCCTTCCAGCCCTGGGAAAGGCACGAGGGAATGCTGGCGAGGGTGAGCTCCAGGCTCGCTACACTGCCCTGTGTCTTGCTGGAATAATGGAAACTGCTTTGTTCACAGGGCTTGTTGTCATCCCCAAACCAAGCCAGTTCTCCAGGTGGGACTGTAGTGTAGCAGTTGACTGCTGCTCGCAGGCTCCCCGGACACGAGTGGACTGAGGGAGTGACAGACGACAACGGAGCCAAGAGCTGCGCTGGAGCCACAGGCAGGCGGCAGGTGCAGCGGCCTGCAGGGCTGTGCGGAGCTGCTAAACCCAAAGAGTTGTTCCATTTCTAAGTTGGTCTGTTGGGGCTGCAGGAAAAGCTGAGAAATGGAGGTTTCTTGCTTTTTACTCAAAACTCAATGTAACTAAATCCATATATATAATATATATATACATACATATATACATAGTGTAAAGTAAAATGTTTCTTGAACAGGGAACCTTAAATCGAGCTGTTCTAAATAGCACTTGGCTCTGGTTTTTGCACTGACGTGTTTTATACTTCAGGTGGTCACTGGACAGCCTGGGATGCACTCATGGAGACAGTTGTCACCTTCTGACTTAAGCACGTGCTGCAGACAGACAGATGCTGCAATCATAGACCTAAAAAATTGTTTGCACTTAAAATAGTTTAATGCTAATAGAAAATGACGTTGAATATGGGGAAGTGGACTCCCAGCCTCCACAATATGGAGTGGAGACTTCCTTTTTATCTGTTAACATTTATTTTAGTACTGTTGTTTCCAATGCAATCAAGTCTGTATTATATGTGTAAATAATGTAATTCTGAAATGGGGGGAAATAGTCACTCCCACTAGTAATTTTCATCATTTAAGAATGATAATTTCTAATTCACAAAAACATTAATATTAAAATTATCTTGAATATACTATTTGTTTATCCTTTTTTAACTTAAATTGTATAATTCTTGTTTCTTTGTTTTGGCCTCATTCCTTGGTTGGTATTGAAGGACTTCATTCTCTGTGTAGCACATTCCTTGATCCCTCCTGTCAGGCTATTAAAAACATGCCTTGGTGGAGAATTCTTGGCTCTGGGCCAAGTCCACACACCCTGGGGCTGCCCAGGAATGGGGGCTCTGGTGTAGGCACATGGCCTTTTCCTTATGGCTGAGAGTCCACCTGCTGTCCTTGAAAGCTGAGCGAGCCCACATACTTACTGTACGTTTCCACAGCTTCAGCAGCAACACTGAGACTGAGTTAGCTCAGATATCAATCACGTGGGGCTTCCAGAGGGTTGGCATCAGCAGGCGTGTATGTGTCTCCTGCTCAGGTTGAATTCCTTGCTCACCTGTAGCTGCCAGATTTCCAAGTAAGAGAACCACCTTCCTCAGCTTCAAAGAATCATGCACAGCTGGGCCCTTGAAGGCTTTATGTGGGAGAGACTAAGCTTACACAAGGTATCTGAAACATTTCTCCAAATGCACTCATTAAACAGAGGCGTGTGGAAAGAGTGTGGGGCTCTTGCTAGCCTGGCTGAATTTTTAGCCGCTGTGGCTGCCACAAGATGATGCTACTGTGCAGTTCACCAATGCAAAGCCCAAGGTTGTCTTCATTCACTGTCGGCTCCTGGTTCCCAGGCTGGGGAGGCCACCTACTTCTGCTGATGCCTGCGAGGCCTCTAGCCTTGGAAAGATGCAACACAGGATGCTAAGACTCACACTTTCTTCTTTCCCGTTTGTTCTGTTGTGTTGTTTTGACAGGCCTTGGCTAGCCTGGAACTCACAGTGTAGCTTAGATTACTTCAAAGTGGACGCAGTCATTCTCCCTCAGCCTACCAAGTCTCAGTGCATGGACTGCAGGCATATACCATTGTGCCTCATTGAAGACTCTCAAGGGAGCCGTTTCTTTCCTTCTACCATGTGGGTTCTGGTAACCAAGTTAGGTCATGAGGGTTGGTGGCATTGAGTCAGCTCATGGTGTAAGTAAAACAATTTATAAATCACATGCTCAGATCAGATTAGAGGAAAGTATTGGTACATTTTGCAGTTTGGTGTTCCTGTCATCTTGAAGCATTAATCACACAGAAAAACTCAGTGCTTTGCATCCAAACACCCACAAGAAAGTGATTAGGGATTGCCCTCGAAAGCCAGGCCTGTGGCACAGAGCCTAGTGACCTTCCGGCTCTGTCCTAGATGCTCCCATGTGTAGGAAGTGACAGGTGGACACCAGGGCAGCAAGTACTTGTGTGAAACCTGGGCACCATTTGAGAGATGCTCCAGTTGAACCCCACAGTTCTTGCTGACCACCACTCAGGGGCCTTGGTCCCTGCCTCAGCCTGTCTGTGTCGCCCAGTGTCTTCATTTGACCTGCTGTGTCCCAGTTTACCTTAGAGGACTTTGCCTGTAACAGTTTTCTGGCTCTGTTTCTAAGATTAGCCCTAGCCACGTGGTCTGAGATGCCCCAACACCCGGCATGCCACAGGTCCTGGAGCCATAGGAAGTGACAGTCAGCTCACTTACCTGGTACTGTAGGACTTGACAGGTGCCACTCGGAGGGTCTGAGGTAGAGGAAACACGGCATCCTAGTGTCTACAGACACGTTAGATACGAGTTCAGGGAATGGTGAGCCTCGGCCTTTCCATTCAGAATGCTGTGGTAGCAGTTCAGACAGGGAGAAGTTGGTGTACTGGGCAGGTTTGCCAGGCCCACAGGAAGACGAGAAAGCCAAGAGGTTTCTTCTCGGGTCCTTGATGCAACCTTTCCAAGGGCTGCTACCCATGCTCAGCCCATCTTGCCAGTTGCAGGTCCTCCTTTGGGCCATCCTGTCCAGCCCACTCTGCTGGCTTTCATCTCTAGGCCCTTTCTGTGCTGGCCTGGCTGCAAGCCTACTGACCTAAGACTCCTAAACCAACAGCAAAGGTAGGACAGGCCTCCCGGTAGACTCTCTCCACCATGCCAGGGCACACAAGACTGTCACATGAATGCAGAAGACACCCACTGGACCCTGGCTCTGCCCATTCTAAGCCTCTTCTCCAGTCTCTAACCTGACTATGCTGGACACCATACCCACAGTGATCCATGACCACACTGCCCTCTGCTGTCTCATGCCGTCCTATGGCATCACTGCCCCAACCTACCCACCCGTCTGGCCTGAAACTTGGGTCAGTAGAGTCCTTAAGGAAGGGTCAGAGATTTGCGACTCAACACTTACGTCCCTGTTAAGTTTTACTTTTTAACCGTTGTAATTTAAAAAGATAAAGAAAGCAGGCATACTCAATTTCTTTGTTCCCCAGAGCTGAACAGAGGCAAGGCTACTGCCAAAAGTGCTTACCCATAGTGCATGGGGCCCCAGATTCCACCGTCAGCGCAGCAAAAACAAACCCTGAGGAGCTTAGGAGGATTTTGTCCTGAAGTCCAGCTACCCTGAGTCCACTCAGTGCTGTTCTTTTATAGTGTTTCCATCCCTTCCCTGTAGTGTATGTGAGAGAGAGAACAGCACTGTGTGCTGGTGTGTGCATCCGTGTGCATGTGCAGAAGAGGACACCTAGTGTGCCACTTACTGTTTTCTGCACCATTGAGTCCCATGGGATAGAGTCTCTGGCTGAACATGGAGCTTGCTGGGTTTTGGTACACTGGGGGCCTGAAAGCCCCAGAGACCTGTCTTTTCCCCATCCTGTGCTGTTCCCTTCTCCAGTGGTGGGGTTATGGGGATCTAACAGTACCCAGCTTGTACATGGACTCCATGGGTCCTGATTCCCGTCCTCTTCTGGTGCAGCAAGCATCTTCCCTGCGCCCTAGCTCCCTAGCCCAGTCTCTCGTTTCCCGGCACAAGGTGCCCAACTTTCCTACTTGCTCCAAGCAACACTGGCAATCAGACAACTGGCTGATCTCTAAGGGAGCCTAGGCACTGGCAGCCAAGACAGCGTGGCCACCACTTGAAGCTGGCACTCGGAGATCAGCCCCCTCCCCCATCTGTTCAGGAAAGTGAACACAAAGGAGTGGCTCCAAACACATCTAAATGGAGAATGTTCTGAGGAGATTCTGTGACAGTGGAATTCAGTCTCCATCAGCATTCCTATGAGGTACCACAGCCGCAACACCTCAACACCTGCCGGTCCTGTCAGGAAAGCCATCACATGCAGCATGCACAACCGCCTCTCAACCAAGCCTACGATACTCAGCACAGATTCTGGTCTGTCTATCTTTTATTTTTTTGAGGCAAGGATACTCACTATGTAGCCCAGGCTGGGCTCTTCCTCCTCTGCCTCTCCAGTGCTAGAATGACAGGCCTGAGCTACCACGCCCCGTCTTATCTTTCATTCATATAAAGTCACCTCAGATCCTTACATTAAGAAAATGAAAAAGCCCTTGACTGAGGTGGTTTTACAAATATATTAAATTGAAACATCCAGTACAGCTGCTTTGGAGTTGCAAACACATGAGGCTCCAGGCTGTGGACAGAGACGGGCTGCAAGGCAGCATGTCCTGAGCCGTCAAGTACTGTGAGGAGCACCAGCACATGGGGCCTCCTTCGGCCCATCCACTCTCAGCTGCAGAGGCCTAAGCCTGCCATGGTGCCAGGCAGCCCTTGCTCTCCAAGAGGATGACCTGGTGGCATGCTGTTCAGTATTCGCTCCCTTTCCTGTTGATCGTAGGCAGGTGATAGTGTTTCAGGTGAGGTTTGATGTCCTTCTGCGTGTCTGTCTGGTGAAGAAGAACCACAGACACTGAGTGGAGGCCAAGGCCAGGCCCGAGAGCAGCCCCCGAGAAGCTAGAGACGTACTACCTTCTTGTTCACCACAGCACATTTGAGGGGCCTTAGCACAGGGACTCTTCCGTTCGCTCCTGTGCCCAACACTGACCGCAGTGCAGGGCTGGAACACGATGACAGTTTGGTCATTCCCGACAGCCTAAGTTTGGGAAGCTCCATCAAGCTGGTTGGCCCTTGTTGTCTGGCATGGCCTTCCTCTTGCTTCAGGGACTGCTTCTTGAAACAGAACACTGATCAGTTACCCTTCAGGAATTAGGTCAAGCAAAGGAAGGAAGCTCTCTTGCCTGATCACACTTGGGTGACACTACGGTGCACAGTCACCCAAGTGTGGTGGCAGCCTCCCCACAACTTACAAATGAAAGCAGGCCTCCCATGAAACCTCTTGTATTGTACATACCCTACCAAGTGCTGGCCTCAATGCGGCTTTACAGCCGAGCTCCTGCCAACTCACAGTGCGGTGGTTGGTGGTCGGGAAGAGCCAGCTTAAGGTGTGCACCAGGGCTTTCGCCACCACAGCTCTAACTGGGCTTCCAGCCCAGTGACCCCAGCAGGCTTTTTGTTCAGCTTCAGGGTAAAAATGTTTCTGCATTTGTTTGTGTTTGAGATAAGGTCTCACTATGTAGCCCTGGCTGGCTTGAAACTCGCCATGTAGACCAAGATCTCCCTGCTTCTGCCTCCCAAGTGCTGGGGATTAAAGGTGTGTCCCATCATGCCCAATTGTTTCTGCATTTTTTAAGTATTGAAAAAAAAAAAAAAACCACTCCTCCACATTCCTAGCATGTGAAGAGAATGTGGAACACACCGTTGGTATGCAACTCTGTGGAACAAGGCTCTGCGACCTTAGGTACCTTCATCGGAGGTGTGGCACATACCACAGCTAGGAGACAGGCCCGCCTTGGATGTGACTGCACTTTGGGGGCAGGGCACCATGGAGGGGACCAGCAGACAAGTTTGAGGGCACAGGGTAGTGTGGCTGAGAGGGCAGTCTGGAGGCATCTCTGGTAATGGGAGCTGAGGGAGCTCCTCCCCTGGAGGAGAGAGGGAGACGCACTACACAAGTGCACCCGCTGCAGTGCATCCGTGGATCTGCCACTGCATCCCACTACAGAGACTGGTGAAGGTGGGAGAGCAACTGACTGGTAGCTAGCTAAAAAAAATGAACCATGTACAGGCAGAGTTTGGATGCTAGCCCAAAGCTGTACACGGACAGACTAAGCTAATGGGTACCACATGTCAGGTTGCAAGAGGATAGGCGAAGAGATGGAGACAGTGCACAGCGAAGCTGTCATGTCTAACCAGGAAGCATGCACAGTCCTGTTAGCCATGCTGCTTGCTGTCCCTCCTTGGCTTACCATGCTCACCAACTATGGCTAGCAGCTACTGTGGCTTCTCAGTACCTCCGGAGAGGCTCATTCTCAGGATACAGGCAGCTATTACTACAAAAGGTTTTGGCCCAGAACAGGTACCTGAACAGGGTTATCAGGTCAGATATCATGAAGAGGTCCCCTCTCTGGGCTCCTTACATGTAATGTCAGCCATGGGTCTATAGCTAGTAAGGCAGAAAAGGGCCTGGGCAGTTAGATCCAAGTCCCACAGGGCAATCAGAACGTTCCTAAGCTAAGACCATAGTAGCATGGTGGTGTTCAGGCCTCAGCTGACACGATGCCCTCTGGGACAAGTGTGACACCACTCTCCACAACCTTGTGGGTGGCCTTCTCAGACACCAGTACCTGAAGGCCTCCAATCTCCACCCAGCTCACTCATTTCTGCTCATACCTGCTTTCTGCCCTCCTTTGAGAATGACCAGTTGTGACTGGATGATTCTGGCACCATGGAGTACTTGGGGCAGAAAGTTCTTTTGTGCTTGGCCAGGATCTGTGTCTCAGCTGCCCTGCAGGAGAGGAAAGGAATGTGACCACCTCCACCAGAGCGAAGCTGCTTCTTCCTTCATCTGCAATCTGCAGTTAGAGTAGCCATTCATGCGTCTTCCCACATGAGCTAGACGCAGCCTTCTTCCTTCCCTTTCTGTAACCATCCACCACTGTCTAGGCTGGGAGCAATGGGAATCTTAACATGCAGTATTTTAAGTGCCTTCCTAGGACCAACAAACAGTCCAAGTCGGGAGTGTGTGCTGTTGGATGCCCTTGGCAAGCACCTCCCACGGAGCACTTGAGACACTTCTAGAGCTAGGTGATATACATGCCGCTTGAACACCAGTATTCTCACGCTGTCCATCCGGACCTGTGACAGGCTCTTCCAGGGAGCTTCCCTACTGGAGACCCACCACTGAGCAGCAGCCACACGTAGCAGCCCTTTCTCCCTGGGCTAGGCAGCGGCTAACTGCCTCATTTGGGAAGGTCGTTAGTGGAAGTGGCCACATCATAGAGGAGGTCCCAAAAGGCAATGATCACTGTCAGGCCAGGCTGTTCCTTGTCCCATGGGTCTCATAAACCAAGACTTCCCACTCATTCTAGGCAATCTACTAGAAATCCTACCTCTGCACCTGGAAATAGGGGTGCTGAAGGGCTTGGTGAGCCGCGATCCGTTCATCAGGGTCATAAGCCACCATTGCATGCAGGAGGGAGAGGCATTGCGGGGACAAGTTGGTTGTCAGTAGAGGAATTCCTGACCCCTTTTTAAAAGGAAAATCAAAACTCATAGCTCTCGACCTGTATTGAAAGCCCAATGATAATAAATCATCATGCCATTAAGAGTACCGGTGGTCATCCCCCTGACTCTAAGGGACCCACAGTGAAGGTGAGAGTTCACAGCCTGAAGAGGGAGCAAGTCAGGCTGGCTGCGATGGTGCAAGCCTATCATCACTTGTGATAGAGAGGTAAGAATCAGGGATGCAAGGCCAGCCTAGGCTACACAGAGTCGGCGGCGGCAACCTAGACTTTAAAAGGGGGGTGGGGTAAGGGATAAGAGAGCATGCAATCCCTGAACTCTAGAGAGGATCCTACAATGCCAGTGGCTCTGGGAGACCCCAGTCATCAGCACAGGTCCAAGTGCTAGCTCAAACACATGGCTCTGAGCCAGTAGGGAAGCTGAGCAAGGGGTGAGTCTCTGCAGTTCCTGTTCAATTTGCTGTAAACTAAAACTACTCAAAAAAAACCTCCAGTAAGCAGGGATGTGTATGTTATCAGTATACAAAGACTCCTTGCCTGTGAGAGCAGAAACCTTGCCTTCCTGTGCGACTAGAACTAAAGGTGGAGAGGAGAAAACAAGTCGGGGCTCCTCTGCTGACCTTCCTGAGACCGGGGGCTTCTGGGGGATCTCGCCCAGCATGTCCCCCATTCCCTGCAGGCCTCAGCTTCATCTATCATCAAAACAAAACTGCAATAGGGCTACAAGGCCTGACATCACTGTCACCCTCTGATTTCTGATTGGCAGCCCAGGAAGTCATCATGGACAGCCTGTCTGACCCGTCACAGTTCTGACCCAAGCAGACTAAAGTCCCATATAAATGCTCTGAGGTAAAAACCCAACACCAGGCTTTCCAAGAGACTATGAGAACTTTTTGTGATTCAAGGATGAGGGCACCTCTCTAAGCTCTCCCCCAAAGTGATGGCTGGCCCCCCCTTTCACAGAATCCCAAGTGGGTGAGTGGCCCAGAAAAATGCCATGGGGGCCATGGGGGTCACGGAAACAGTTTCTCTGACCTAGCCTGTCTGCCCTGCTGTAGAAAGGCTGGGCCCAAGACCGTGAGTCTACCCCAGCCTCTCAGGACACATTACACTTACTGTTTGAACTTAGTGAGGGTCTTCTGACAAGGTGTGCCGATGACATCATGGATTTTTGAGATCTGGTCCAGTTCATTCACACCAGGAAACAGAGGCTGCAGGCTGCAAGGGCACAGGGGTGCTGCAGTGAGGCCAGGCCATAGAAATGAGCCTGAAGCACAGCAGCCTCTGGCTTGGAGACGGTGAATCTTTATTTGGCCTGGGTGTTCCCTATGGCCCGAGTATTCCTTTTCTTTTTTTTTTTTTTAAGATGTGTTCAAACTTCAGTGTTTTATTGTTTTTTAAATTATGTATGGGTATATTGCCTGCGTGTACACCTGTGCACCACGTGCCTTCCAGATGCTCAGGAAGCCCTGAAGAGACCATCAAACCCCTTGGAACTAGAATCATGGATGGTTTGTGAGCCATCATGTGCGTGCTAGAAACTGAACACAGGTCCCTTGGGAGGGTAGCCAGTGTTCTTAACCTCTGAGCCATCTCTCTAGCCTCCTAAGTATTTCTTAGGAGACAGTCAACAGACTGTTCCAGAACAGTCAGAGCTACACAGAGAGAGCCCTGTCATGGAAGAAAATTAGACCTATATGAATATAACCCAATCTATGTTCGAGACCACAACAAAAACTTTATATACAACTCTGGCTGTCGGCCTGACTCCTTAGCTTCATGACCAAAGGGGATGCTGAGAGAGAGAGCAGGAGTAGCCCTGCAGAGGAGGACAGTGTGCAAAGCCCAGCCGGTTTACCAGAGGCTCACCTGAAGCTGGCTGGTACTGCGCTCAGACATTATTGGCTGCTGTCTGTCACCTGTACGTCCTTTAATATGCTTCCAAACTAACTCATGAATCTCAGCATGGGACAGAATTTTCCGTTGTCACAGCCTCAGTAAAGTCACCATTGGGCTTTCCAAACGACATCACTAGTACCCAAGCTAGTGGCAAAGATGGCCTGAAGTACATGGCCACACCATGGTTCCACAGCAGTCATTAGGGCAGGTGGGAATGGGTGACCCCTAGGTCCCCACCTGTGCTATTACTTCCATTGAAGCTTCACTGTGAGCAATGGCTGTCATCCTCTCCCTCCCTTGGCCTGTTTAAGGGGACAGCACTCACCTCTGAATGCAACAAACCCTCAGGCTGCTCTCAGCCACTGTTATTCCCAGGAATGGTATCAAAAGGTCAGAGGAAGAATGGGCTGGGGCTTTCTAGAAAAGTCCAGTTATGGCAGAAGGTGCCTCATGCTGGCACTGTGGCAGACCACTTGCTCTCACTTCCCCATGGTAGGATCAAAGGTGGTGGTGCCTGGCCTCTCTGATCTTGAGCTCTTGTCTGTAGTCACTGCATGATCAAGCCCCACCCCTAGCCCCACCCTGCCATGGGACCTGCTGCTGCTGCTGCTACCCAGCTAATGCAAGCAAGGGCAAGCACTTGGAAAGATGGGAGATGAAATCCTAATCAACTGCCTGCTGAAGGAAAGCCAGGAACCAGAAACCAAGCAGAAACCAGAATGACCATAGCCTTCGAGCTTAAAGGAAGGAGCTGCCGAGTGCCTCACCCAGCCTCACTGTGTGACCTGCCCACATCACCCTTCGAGGTACATCAGGCTCCGGAGCTGGCCCAGCTGTACCTGGCAATCTCGTAGAACACACAGCCAGCGCTCCACAGGTCCATCTTGTATGTGTAGAACCCGTCAGTGAGGAGACACTCGGGGGCCCGGTACCACCGGGTAGAGATGTACTCTGTGTAGGGCTGCTTAGAATAGACGCTCCGGCACGACCCGAAGTCCCCTAGTTTCAGGACATCCTGCTGCAAAGG
>JANHMN010000022.1:18960167-18972667 GCA_030674055.1 Rhabdomys pumilio | reverse complement strand
GTGTGTGTGTGTGTGTGTGTGTGTTTGCTTTGGGGTATTTTTTGAGACAGGGTCCTTCTATGTACTACCCCTGGCTGGCTTAGAACTCAATATGTAGGCCAGGTCTCTACCTCCCGTGTGCTTGGATTAAAGGCTTACGCTACCACATTTTTTAGAATACCAATTCTTTTTTTTTTTAATTCACATTTATTTGTTAGTGTGTGTGTGTGTGTGTGTGTGTGTGTGTGTGTGTGTGTACACATATGCCACAAGTGTCTGTGGAGGTCAGAGGACAACTTGAAAAACTCCCACCAGGTAGGTCCACAGGTTTGACAACAAGCACCTTTACACGTTTAGCCATCGCACCAGCCTCACCTCCAGATCTTGGCATTATCACCTCAACTTGCCCTCAGGAATGATCTGTTAGGAAGGTCTCTGCTCTGCACCATAACCTCTGGGGATCTGTTAGGAATTCCCACACTCAGGTCTAGTAAGTCCCAAGCATGGGCACAGGGTCCAGGAATCTGATTTCTTAGCTGTCCTGGGCCCCAGCATGAGTTCTGATCAGCTAGCTACCCACCCCTCCTCTCCCTTGGTCTCCTTCACCCAAGCCCAGGTGACTGTGGTCAGCTCTCTTCTCTGTCTATCCCTAAGAGGGTGTCCTCATGAGAGTTAGGCGCCAGAAGAACAGTACAAAACTAGTGATCTAGACAGTGAGAATCGACACCCTGGGAAAGGAATGGGCTTACTACCCAAGTCATCCCCAACAGATCCCAGTCCTCCAGGCCCCGTGTATGTCTGGTTCTACCAGTTTCTTCTTTTCAAACAGTCTAGAACAAACAAAAAGAAAAGAAGGGCGATTAGTAACCACTGGAGAGCCTCCTGTCTGCTGGGTGAGCGACAGAGCCAAAGCTACTTCCCTCATCGTATAACTGGAGTCTTCTACAAGTAAGTTTTCATGAGCACAGTCACTGGGAAAGCTCAACAGAATGTCACATAGAACCTCACTAATGTAAAACACTGTAAACAAGCAGTGATAGACTTACACTGTGAGTCAGGGGCCTGCACTATGACAGGACATCCAGCACACTCCCATAAAGGCCCTGTCGTCCAGCAAAATTGGCTTTCTGGTCAGGCTTGGAGGTCGAATGCTGATCTTAGCATAGCACAGCCAATGGCCCTCCACACTGGAGGACCTCCGCAAAGGTCATGCCCACTGCATGTGTGTATGTACGCATACCCCTGTGTGAGCCAAAGAACACATTGTATCTCACAAAAGCCTCTAAAAGAAAAGCCAGAGAGCCTTGAGACCAGAGCCAGTGACCAGTGGGGAGGAGAACCTGAACCCCAACATGCTATAACAGGGAAGTGACCACACGGGGTCCCACCCTTCCCTCGGCAGCTACAGACAGTTACCGGAGACATTTTCCTCCGTGGCGGATCTTCGGGTAAGGGCCCAGGCTTTTGTAGATAACCCTACTCATGCTCCTATAAGCAACCCGAAGCTCACAGAGTCTCACACACGGAAAGAGTAAGCATGATATACATACTTGCATGCAAGCAAACACACATACACATAAGGCGAAGCCAAATATTTTCTTAAAAGACGTGAAAGAGGAAGAGGGCTAGTTGGGAACAGGAATGGGCTTAGCAGGAGTGGGAGAGGAACAAAGATGGCAAAGAGGGCAAATATGATCAAAACACATTCTAAACATGGGTAAAAATGTCAGATGAAACCCATCGTTCTGTATAATACAGGTCCATAAAAAAACAACCACAACACCCCTAGTAGGACAGTGTCATCATTTCAGAAAGAAATATTCCAGTGACAAGTGTCGCCTCATACACATTCTGAATGGCAGACCTCAACAGTCAGGGAAACAAAGATGTAAGTCATTCTGAGTCAGACATTCAAAAAGTACTAGGAATGCTGTAACAAGGACAGCCAGTGGGGCTGGGGAAATGGCGCAGTGGTTAAGCTAGATACCACTCTTGCAAACACCAGAGTTCAGTTCCCAGCACCCAGCACCCAGGTCACATGCTCACAACAGTCTGAAACTTCAGCTCCACTCCAGAGGATCAGATGTACACACACACACACACACACACACACACACACACACACACACACACAGAGAGAGAGAGAGAGAGAGAGAGAGAGAATTTGAAATGTAAAATGGTTGTGTGTGTGTGGTGGGGGGGGGAGGTGATACAAGGTTTCCCTATGTAGCCTTGGCTGTCCTAGCTCTGTAGAGCAGGCTGGCCTCAAACTCACAGAGTTCTGCCTGCCTCTGCCTCCCCAGTGCTGGGATCAAAGGCGTGAGCCATCACTACCTAGCACATAAAAAATGATAAACACAGCTAACATGTTTTCCTTCTTACGTACGTACAGATGTGATACAGGAAAACTGAAAGGTCCTCTTTTTATTTTTTTGGTTCTTTTGAGACAGGGTTTCTCTGTGTAGCTCTGGCTGTCCTGGAACTCACTCTGTAGACCAGGCTGGCCTCAAACTTAGAAATCCGCCTGCCTCTGCCTCCCAAGAGCTGGGATTAAAGGCGTGCGCCACCGCTGCCCGGCCTGAAAGGTCCTCTTAATAAAGACAGAATTAAAAGTACTAAATGCTGGATCTGAACTGGTGACATCTCCCTCCTTGTTGATTCTCAGGGATTACCTGATGAAATGCGCACTACAGCCCGCTCCACGCTGGTGTGTGCACACTACAGCCATGCTCCACACTGGTGAGCCACGACTCACCAGCTATTCATGAGAATGGTGCAGTATGACCTCTGCTAAGCCAACTGTTTGGTTTCTCTTACCTTGTTTCATTCTCCCAATGTCATGGACTCCTTGCTTTCAGGACGCCTGATCCACCCACACAGCCCCTGAAAGCTACAACCCTAAAGTGACACAGCTCTGCCACTAACCAAGGGCAGCTGGTCTTCTAAGTGGTGTTCTGAGCCAGCCTCTTCTTCTTAAATAAGGTAGACACAGGCTGTTGCCACTGGAAGGTCTCATGGTTTAGGAGACCAAGCACTCATAAGGAGGGAGGGGACAGGCTAGGAGCAAAGACTGTGCAGCTAGGGGTGCAACCTCAGCAACCAGCGCCCTTGGTTCTGCTCCCAGAGACCCGACTGGACTTCCTCCCAGAGGCTGCCAATCATCATCAGGATGCAATCCCACTCAGGGCGATCCTGTGTTTTCTGTGTTAGCACCTCTACAACAGCCGTGGTAGGACTTAGGATGCCTTTATCTGACTCTGTCACAGGTCCAGGGAAGCCTGGAGTCTCCAGCTCTCACCAGCCCTGCCTCCCCTGACACCTGCTGGACAAAGGAAAAACAGCCACAGGATACTTCTAGCTATTTCTGTAAGAGACTACATGCATCTTGAATGTCAAAAACCATACCTACAATGCTGAGTCTCCACCTTCTCAGATTCTTGCCCATCCCAGACCTCACACAAGGTACATGTGAGTAACTAAAGCCCTTAACTCCGTGTTTGTTCTTTAGTGGATGACAGGGCTACTGCATGCTCTAATGGCCAGAGGAAGCAGTTATTGAAGTCATGTGACCTGCTATTAGAAGCAAAAGCTTTAGCTACTGAGAACTCTTAGTAAGTCTGCAGCGTCACTCAAGAACAAACAGTCTGGAGAGAGGCACTTACTGAAAGCCCCAGCCACGCCAGGGTGTGGAGGATTTACAGACTTGAGATCGTGAAGCTCTGTCCTACCTGAAGAGCTTTGCCCTGCATCACTACCTATCCTCCAGTCCTCGGCTAGCTCAGCTGTGGAGAAGACAAACAGGGCCAGTGGCAGTTTGTTCCTCAGCAGCATGATGCGTGCCTGAGAACTCTCTGGAGCCGGGTTGAGTTCCAATGAGTTCTACCACTTTGGGTGGATAGCCTTGGGCAAGTTGCTTCTTTCTTTGGCTTCTGAGTTCCCCCTGGGTGTGGGGGACATTGGGTAGATTAATGCATTTCTACAAATATTAAGAACAGCACCTGAGGGCTAAAGAGATGGCACAGAAGTTGGGATCACTGGCTGCTCTTCCAGAGGTCCTGAGTTCAATTCCTAGCACCCACATGGTGGCTCACAGCCATCTGTAATGGGGACTGATGCCCTCTTCTGGCACACAAGTATACGTGTAGCTATAGTAGTCATATACATAAAATAAATAAATCTTTAAAAAAAAAAAAAAAAGGAGCAGCACCTGAGCAGTGTGAACAGCCACGGGTGACTGACTGGTCAGCTGCAGTAGCAGCCTGCAGTTCATCAATCCTAAGACATCTGCCTACAAGTGTTACTAACTCTGGGATCATGGAATGTACTTCAATAAGTGCCTTGTATATGCTGGCAGATGTTTTATCCTGAATTTAACATCTGGAGTGCCTGCTGTGGCTGGCAACACTTGGATTCACTTATACAAAAGAGCCCTAGCCTGTGAGAAATCCTCATCACTCACGTTAAAGCCGTACAGTCTTCTGTTGGGCAGCTACAGACAAGGGCTTGTCATTGCACATCTGTATCCCCCAACGTTCAGAAGCAACCGGCAAGGACACAGTGTGCTGCCACAGGCCTTTAATCCCAGCAATCAGCCTTTGGGAGGCAGAAGCAGTTAAATCTCTGTGAGTTCAAGACAAGTCTAGTCTACAGAGTGAGTTCTAGGACAGCTAGGGCTATACAGAGAAACCCTGTCTTAAAAAGAAATGAGAGAGGGGGAGAGGGAGAGAGAGGAGGGAGAGGGAGACTAGAACTACCAGCAGCATCCAGAACCCCAACTCTAGGCACGACCAGCCTGTGAACACCACTGGGCTCTTTCTCGCACACTTAATAACACCCTTGCCTGCCCTCCCTCCCTTCTGAACCTCAGCTACCTCTTGATTACCCGCTTTTGGTTGGCTTCAAAAATTACCCACTTTGGAGGTCCTGCAGACAAATAAAATACTATTTTCCCTTATGATTTTGCTGTACATAACTCCTTTGACAAGTGGATCATGGTAATAACAGTTGCCTACTTTACTTTTTTGGAGACCTGAAGGCCACTTTGTTAAAATCCCTGCCTCTTCACTTGGGCTTGACACAGTGTCTGGGGGTGAAAACTTCACCTTCAGGTCATATGTTGACCTCATTTCTGAACCTGGGTCCCAGAAAAAGCCACGATGTTTAATTACCTGTGCACAGACCTCTGACTGCTCTACCCCAACACTTCATTCCACCCACCTCTGTCCCCAAAACAGCCCTAGGTCCTATCAACAGGTCTGAGGACTTGGGTGTCCGTCATCCTTGGCAACCTTGAGAGTAAACTGCCTTCTACACCATGCAGAACAGACAGATAAGATGTGCCTGGGGAGCTGTCAACAATGACTGCTGAGCTAACACTGTGTCTTTTACAGTCTCTGTACGGAGAGACAGAAAGAAATGCTTCAGTTCCTTCAGTTATACACTCCCGGGCTATTGGAAAGTAAAGATACTATTTTCTAAGCCAAGCTTTCTCAAATGTCTAAATACACAGCAACACAGACATTTCTCCTTCTCTTGAGTATAAAGCATAAATATTTATCACACCCTGGGAAGCAAAATAAGATTTCTAACATTAAGTATGCACCCCTCAGATACAGAGAGAATTCCTGCTAAACAACCAAAGGAAGTGACTGTGCAGGCTCCTTTTGGTTGTGTTTGCTTTTGAGATAGAGTCTCATTACGTAACTAAGGGCTTGCTCTGTAGTCTATGCTGTAGCTAAGGGCTTGCTCTGTAGTTTATGCTGTAGCTAAGGGCTTGCTCTGTAGTTTATGCTGTAGCTAAGGGCTTGCTCTGTAGTTTATGCTGTAGCTAAGGGCTTGCTCTGTAGTCTATGCCGACCTCTAGATTCCAGCCCTGCCTCAGCCCCCTGTATTCTGGGACTGCAGATGTGAGCTGCCACATCTGGCCTAAAGATTCATTGAAATGAAAACTGCTGAGGGTGGGTGTTGCAAGGCAACCGCCTCAGCTGTGTGACGTGATGATTTAGATACCTGATGGTTTCACCAGTGCCACCACAAGTAAGATGGTGTCCTCATGACTACAGCAATTGTTTCTTCCTTTTCCACTCCTCTTATTTAAATTTTTCAGTACTGGGGATTGATCACAGGTTTTCACATGCCAGGCCAGCATTCTACCACTGAGCTAACATCTTCAGGCCTTTTGTCTTTAGCACTTTGAGACCGAGTCTTGCAACTTAGCCCTGGTCTTAGGTCTTGGCAATCTTTGTCAGTCTCTCAAGAAGCCGGGATTACAGGTGAGTCACCAGGCCTCGCTGCTGCTCTGCTTGGTTGTTTTTCATGTGTCTTCTGGTATCATGTGATCTGAGATAGACTATCCCCTCTATTGCTTTCTTAGTTGCATTCCATCAATTACATCTAACAGAACCTTGAAGTCAGACTCTCGGGGACATCTGCTCAATAAAGACCCAAAGCTCCACCTCCTGACACCCTCGGGCCCCTCTACAAGCATCTAAGGCCATGACAGGTCACCTCAGGCAAGCAAGCTTTCCTAAGCAATGCTTCATGTTCAGAGGAAACGAATAGAAAAACATCCTGAAATATGAGGTAGCTCAGGCTCCAAATGGGAAGAGGGAGGATCCTCCCCATGCGAGCGAGTCCAGGGGAGAGCTTAGGCTTCTTGGATGCACAGAGGAAGATGCTGAGGAAGGCGGGGAGCTGTGGAACGAAGCACTCTCAGTGCAGCAGCCTTGTGAGGAGGGCTTGCCTTTAGCACTAGCCTCATCTAAACCACGGGATCTCCTAAAAGGCTGTGGCTCCAGTCATCCCTAAGATGTTGTGAGAATAATGCCGTCTGGGCCCAAGTGGGGCAGCTTGTACTGCACATTCCCTGTCCCGAGAGGTCTAGAGTCACTCCGCACTGCAGTGACTACAAGACACATGCAACCACAAACATTTGTTACAGACCATCTCAGGTTACCTTTCAAAGCACTCACCTACCTCGTATTAGCTCATAAATATTCATGTCCATAAGTTCACATATTAATGCAAGAGAACCAGATTTTCTGTCACTGCAGAAGAAAGCAGGTTTTAAATACTTTTTCTTGTCTTAATCAGAAAACATAATCAAAGCTCTTAATATGCATTTGTACATAATTCTGGTAAATAAGGCATTCCTACAAGAGACCATTTTGGCCATGAAATTATTAAAACAGCATATAGGTTTTGACTTCAATATTTAGGCTAAAATTAATCCAAAATACTATTAAAATTCTAAAGAAGAGCTCTAAAAACGCCTTGAAAAGGGTATCTCATGAAAACAGAACATTAATTCCCAGCGGAAACAAGGAGAGCTCGGGAGCTGGCTAAGCAAGACTACAGGGAAACAAGCTGAGGTCACGCGTTGTGGCCGCACACTCACTTCCTCTGTCAGTTTTGCTTTTTGGGACAGGGTCTCTCCGCTATGTAGCTCTGGCTAGCCTGGAACTCACAAAGCCTTGAACTCACGGAGAGCTACCTTCCTCTGCCTCCCAAGTGCTGGGATCAAGGGCACGTGCCCTCACACCCAATGACATGTTCAGTTCTGAAGGACTTCTGTTACTTCAGTGTCATTGCGATAACTTACAATAGGGGGACAAACCCCCTCCCCCCAAAAAAAAACAGAGGAGAAAAGAGAGACAAGTGTCTTCATTCACATGATGTCCAGGTCTGACAGTCAGAGGCCCTGGACTACCACAAGCTTCTCCTGATCTTACCTGGACCCTAGGCACAGGAATTACATTGCTCCGTGCTGTTATGTGCACCTCCAGTCTGTCTTGCTGGCTCCCCTGCCAAGGCAGCCTGTCCTAGGCTCAGAGACCTCGGTGCTGTGCATATCACGAATGAATGCTAAGGTGACTTCCAAGAACACTGCAGGCCAAGAGGCCACACAGCTATGACCAGACCTGTCACTTTGATTTTCAGCTCTGCTCTCCCATGATTGACATCTACCTCACTTTGGTTGGCAGATGAGTTCCTCCCAGAATTTGATAGGCCAGGCTCCCTGAGAGCTGTGGCATGACCTCTACACCTAGGGACACTTTCTCAGAGTAGCAAAGCTGCAGAATGGCCGGCTCTGCAGCCTCACTTCCCAGCCCAGAGAGGCTAGAAGCACAGTGTAAATAAGTGGGGTTGTTTGTTTATTTATTTTTTTTTTTTAAAGCAGCAGGGTTGGGCCCAGGGCTGTGCCACACTCTCCCTGCCTTCTTGACTGATAGGTAAACTTTATACAAACTATTCTATGAACATGAATGAAAAATGCCATGAAACTACATCAATTATGATCAGAAGGGGCTGTGCTTTCATGAGAAAGTCATTCACAGCAAGGCACGGAGACCTGACTGAACTGTAGGAGCCAAGCCTGGGAAGACACAGGCTTCCCAAACGCAGGCACAACCGAAATGAAAGCATTTTCATCTTAGGAATGAAACACAATTTGCCCAAATAAAAATCTACATGGGATGAAGTGTAACGGTCACTCTCTCAGCTACAAAGCAAACAGCCATGATAAAAAGAAAGGTGATCTTTAGTACCAGTTGTCAACTCAGATAGCGTCCCAAGCTCAGATATACTTACAAAAGCACTTCGTGCAGCGTAAGAATGTTGGGGTGTGGATTCAGGCGCCTCAGAGCTTGTATCTCGCGGAGGTTGTTCACTTGCTCAATACTACGGTGTAGGCAAAAATGCACAACTAATTTACAATTAGGTCAACTGTAAAATCAGAGTTATGAAATCATATTTATTTCCCATCATCAACACGTAAAACCTCGTTCGCTTATATTTCAGGCAGTTAATCAAGTTTTACTTTTCCCCTCAGAAACTGAAATTAAGTATAAACTTGACATATACCTTCATTACCTTACAAAAATTCAAGGTTTGGTTTTTTGTTTTTTTGGTTTTTTTTTTTTTGTTTTTTCTGGTACTGGGAATGAAACATGCGCCAGTCATGAGACACAGGTGACAGACATCCCAGACCTCACACCAAGGTGTTTATCCCTCAGGAATACATGAATCCAGTTCTGTGCCCCTGAGCATAATGAACCCCTGCCTGGCCTCCTGAACAAAATTTTGAAAAAACACAGATACGTTAGAAAACTGTTCAGAACATGCATAACAGTGGTTAGAATTAGATGAAACTTGGAGAGATTGTGAAAAACAGTCATCTGCTGTTCCTGGGTACCCGGAACTCAGCAGTGTAAGGTTCGTGAGATTCCCACTATAGGAGCCTTGTTCAGCAGGATGAAAATGCCTGTCATCTAGCACCATAAAAGGATTTTTTGGTTGTTTCTTTTACATAGTAAAAACACAGAAACATTAATTAATTCTAATTAAATGTGTTGGAAAGATTATTAATGTTAACAAATAAAATTTGCTGATTCATTTATGAGAACTAAGCAACTAGACAAGGCGCACACTAGCTGAAAGTCAGCATCTCAAAGCTTTGGAACACACCACTCTCCTTCTGAGGGAGAAAGGCTGTGCTTTCTCAGTATCCCATTTAGCTGGTGGCAGGTGTTCTCTGGACAGGTGAGTCTACAGCAGGTTCTCCTTAATGAAGGCCACTGTGCTTGACACTGCTCATATCTCAAAGCCCAGCAAAACCAGTGCAAGGGCATGGGGCTGGTCACTGCTACCCTCTGCAGAAGAGTTCTTTCAAGAGACCACCCATAGTGAGCCATGGGTCACACCTAGTCAAAAGAGCCAATGTTCGAGAGACTTCCATTGCTGAGATGTCAAAAGAAACTATGGTATCTATCTTCCCGTCAGCTGGCCGAGTTCTGTTCTGCCAACTCTTCCCTTGTGGAAAATTCACCATGCTGCCTAGTTATCTGAGAAGTTATATCTAACAGCACATTAGTACAGGTCTGCATTTTCCTCTGAGATGAGTTTACTGAGCCATGAAAAATGCTACCCAGAAAAAGGCCCAGGACCCAGGACAAAGTCCCATAGCTAGCAGCATCTCAGAGCCAGGTATCAGCTAGAAGGCTGAGTGGTAAGTTGCTCTCCCATGGACCAGCAGTGGAATCCTGCTATAGTTATAGTCTAAGTGTAGTTTTGACTGCCTTTCCATGTTTCCTTCCTCAGTCCATCATAGTATTCAAAGTGTTAGCAACATGTTCCCCAACAACGACCAGAAAGAGCAGAGGCTACAATCTGGAGCCAGGCTACAATGGCATAGCCCTCAGAGAGGTCTGAATGTGCTGAGAGGGCTGTACACAGGAGTCCCAGGGCAGCAGCCATTCACAATCTGAATGGCAGCTTTCAGCATGGTCTGTTCAGGATTCTGTGTTCACAGCTGCTCGTGGGTCCCCAGCTGAGTACCTCCTGCCCTGTTAACAACCTCTGCCACAGCAAAAGGTCCACAATAAATGTTTTTAAAACACGCCTTCCACAATGTAGTCTATAGAGCATGGTTTATCAGAGAAGTGTCTTATTATTGTTATTTTATTCAGCGTGTGTGTGTGTGTGTGTGTGTGTGTGTGTGTACATGCACGCGCACGTGCATGTACATGTAAATACATGTACATGTACCTCTGTTATGTCACAGGTCAATTTGGAGGAATCAGGTCTGTCCTTCCACCATTTGATTTCCAGTGAGAACTCAGGTCATTGGGCTTGGCAGCAAGCACCTTTACATTCTGAGATATTTCACTGGCCCTGAGAAATGCTTTGTAAGGAAATTCCATGTCCAAAATTAAATTATGTCCTTTAGGAGGGATGACTGTGGGCCTCTTATTTAATGGTGATATTAAAAGCTGCCCAAACCTTACAGAATAAAGAAAACAGCTGGTGTGGTGATGTATACCTTAAATGTACTTGGAACGCAGGGGCAGAAGGATCAGGAGTTCATGGTGAGCCTCAGCAATATAGTGAGCTCTGTATGGGGTATGAGGCCTGTCAGATGAGGCAGGGAGGTAGAGGAGGAGGAGGAATGGGGGGAGGAGGAGGAAGAAGAGGAAGAGGAGGAGGAGGGAGAAGAGGAAGAAGATGGAGAGGAGGAAGAGGAGGAAGAGGAGGAAGAGGAAAGGAAATAGCTTACCTTCAACATGTTCCGAACAGTTTTAGTCTCATAAGCCTTATACACAGCCGGGCGGTGGTGGCGCACGCCTTTAATCCCAGCACTTGGGAGGCAGAGGCAGGCGGATTTCTGAGTTTGAGGCCAGCCTGGTCTACAGAGTGAGTTCCAGGACAGCCAGGGCTACACAGAGAAACCCTGTCTCGAAAAACCAAACCAAACCAAACCAAACCAAAACAAAAAAGCCTTATAGACAATCTAGATACTATCCTGTTGGGGCTCCAGCCAGGGATGATGGTACACACTTTGAAACCCAACACTCAGGAGGCAGAGGCAGGCAGATGTCTCGGTTCCAGGGCAGCCTGGTCTACACAGTGCATTCAAGGCCAACCAAGGTTACACAGTGAGACCCCCGTCTTAAAACCAAAACAAAACAAAAATAACAAAACAACTGGGCTTCCACAGAACACCCCTTCAGACCATCCTCCAAGGGACACATGGGATATATTTTTGGTGGGGAAGGGAAGGGAAATGAACTAAAGCGAAGGAACAAAAGGACTGTATGGAAGCTCTCTTGGTCACGTCCCCGCTCCTGATGGATGTGCACCTTCATCTTTCCCACGTCCCAGGGGAAGAAGCAACTAGGCTCTTCTAGTTATTACTCCCACCCACCCTGTGGAGCTCTGACCATTCTGGAACTTGTAGACCAGGCTGGCCTCGAACTCACAGAGATCCATGTGCCTCCGCCTCCTGAGTGCTAGGACTAGAGGTGTGCACCACCACACCCAGCTCATTATTTATTTATTTATTTATTTATTTATTTATGTATTTATTTATTTATTGCGGAACCTCCATACTGATTTCCATAGTGACCAGACAAATTTACATTCCCACCAGCAGTGTGTGAGCGCTCACTTCTGTCTGCATCCTCACCTCACATATGTCTCATTACTTCTTTCCTTCACTCATTCCTTCACTCATTCCTTCATCTGAGACAAGGTCAGGTCTTATATAGTAGCCCTGGATGGCCTGGAATTCAGTATGTAGACCAGGCTGGCCTAGAACTCACAGAGATCTTCCTTCCTCTGCCTCCAGAGTGCTGGGATTAAGGAAAGTGCTACCATGCCTAACTGAAGTGGACTTTTGGTTCTTTGTTTTTCTCTTGAATACACTATGTTCACAAATTCCTAAGACAGAATTCTTGGGTTTGGGAGATGCTGTTCAGTTGGTAGACTGCCTGCCTAGCAAGCATGAGACCCAGGCTCAGTACCCACCACTACCTGAACCCATTCAATTTACAGAATTATTATTTTCCTTTTCTTTTTCTGCTTATCCCAAGCATGTAAAGGTTGCCAATGCAAAAACATAGCTCTCCCCTCAAAGAGCATGAGATGTCAATTCTGGTATCATGTGTGAGTGAGCATAGCTCTCCCCTCAGAGAGAGCATGAGATGTCAATTCTGGTATCATGTGTGAGTGGGCATAGCTCTCCC
>JANHMN010000022.1:18931757-18960157 GCA_030674055.1 Rhabdomys pumilio | reverse complement strand
CAATTCTGGTATCATGTGTGAGTGGGCATAGCTCTCCCCTCAGAGAGTATGAGATGTCAATTCTGGTATTAAGTGTGAGTGAGCATGGCCCAAGAACATGGAGACAATTTGGCTCAAATACCATCTTCCAATGTAGTAATATTTTCCTGAAGTTCTTATAGCAACAGAACAAAAAAGATTTTAAATCAATTTAAAAATACATCAGTGAGCCGTGCAGTGGTGTCGCACGCCTTTAATCCCAGCACTTGGGAGGCAGAGGCAGGCGGATTTCTGAGTTCCAGGACAGCCTGGTCTACAGAGTGAGTTCCAGGACAGTCAGGACTACACAGAGAAACCCTGTCTCGAAAAACAAAAAACAAAAAACAAAAAACAAAAAAAATTAGTGGAGAGATGGCTCAACAGTTAAGAGCACTTGCTGTTCTTGCAGGGGACCTGGGTTCAGTTCCCAGCACCCAGTTCACAGCCAGCTGTGACTCCAGCTCCGGAGCATCTGACACCCTCTTCTGGCCTCCAAGAGCACCTCCACACGTGATACATACACATACTCAGGTCCACATAAATACACATAAGAAAAACACCCTCATGTGAGCATCAGGTGGGCAGCTAAGCAAAGCAGAGGCTCTCTGCAGTAGCCGCTCTCTGCGGACATACTTACTTGGGTTTGTGGAAGCTAGTGGCTTTTTAGTTTATTCCAAAACGGAATTTTCCTAATAGGAACAGGGATGCTTGTCAAGTAACGAGGTGGGCAATGATGGTTATTTAGGAGGTTAACAACGACCTGTAACTCCATTTCCAGGACACCTGATGCCCTCTTCTGGCCCCCATATGCATCAGGCACACATGAATGGAGACATACATGCAAGCAAAACACTCCCAAACATAAACAAAATAACAAAAACAACACAACAATAATAGTAGGGGCTGGAAAAATGGTTATGAGCACTTGCTACTCTTGCAGAGGACTGGGGTTCAGTTTCCAGCACCCTGTGGTGGTTCACAATTATCCATAACTCCAGTTCCAGGGGGTCTGATGGTCTCTTCTGACCTCTGCAGGTCCAGGTGTGCATGTGGTACATATACATGCACACAGGCAAACACTCAGAATAAATCTAAAAAGATAATAACAATAAAATAACCAAAAGAAGAAAAGACTCCGTTTCACTATGGGGGAGTTACCAAACTTTCTTTGTAATTTCTTTGGATGTTCAAAAATAGTCATTTCTTTGATATAAAAACAAACCCTCTCTTAATGCAAGATTTCTTGGTTACAATGAGGTCTGCAATTATTACACCACACAACAGTTTCAGCCTCCTTGGTGTGACACTCCCCGACAAGCTGACTAACTCCAAGACTATAAGAGACCGCTATGTAGACAAAGTCACAGCATAAGACCTTTCGCCCAGGACCTGGAGAGACGTCTTAGCAGCTAAGAGAACCAACTGTCCTTTTCAGAGAAGCCAGGTTCCCAGCACCCACACGGCAGCTAACAACTGTCTCTGGCTCCAGTTCCAAGGGGACCCGACGCCCTCTTCTGGCCTCTGTGGGCACTGCATGCAAATGGTACAGAGACATACATGCAGGCAACACACACAAAACAAAAATAAATAATATAAAAATTATAAAAAAATGAAGCATCACCCATAAGAAACTACTGTTTTAGAACATAACTCCATTGTCTACAAACAGCAGCTGGTCACTCCCGGAATACACTTCTCTATTCCTATCTAGAGATTATTTTTCCAATACAGTAATACATGAATTGATTCATGTAAATAAATTTCAAGGAACTCTAATGTTTCGTTGAGGTCTGACTTATAGAAACCCGCCACACACATACTGTGTGAAGTATAACACACTTTAACAAGGCACATGGTATGTGTGCATCACTGCTCTCACTGGGAACTTGGACAGGAGAAAATTCCAGTGCACTAAACACGGCAGCTCATGACCTTAGCTGTCCAGGGACACCTGGTTATACCTTGCACACTATTAAATAGCTACAGTCTTCTCACTGACATTAGGAGGCCTCACCGATTCCAGCCTGAGTCCGCTCGGTCCGGAAGGCGCCTGGTCACATACCTTTCGAAGTGCTGCTTCATTTGTTTACACGCATAGTAGCTTCCATCTCTCAGACTCTGCATCTTCACAACTTCAGAAAACGTCCCCTCTCCTATCTTGCCAATTGCTTTGTAGTCTACAGGTAAAAATAAAGTTTAATTTATGAATATCTCTCATATTTACTTCCCCATAACATAATTTCGTAACTGTGGCTCAGTTCTCCTTGCTCCTCTCAGTCCCACAGCTGGGCTGTGTGGCAGCAAGGCACCACATCCCGCTCCTGCAGTGCCTGCCTCCCTGGACAGGAGCAATGGCATCACCTCATCCCTATCAGAGTTGAGAGGCCTCTAGATGGCTCTAGATGGAGTAGGAGGGACAAGACTAGGGCTGTGGGCCTGGGCAGATGTCACCGTGTCTGAGCAGTCTTCTGAAATTCACTCTCCTCGCTCCTACAGAGCCTCCAGCCCATCTGCAGCAGTGTCCTAAGCTTTTCATTGGCCTAATTCTCTGAAAGCTGCCAGCAGCTGCCCCTGGTGTTGCGGCGACCACCACTGCTTTGGATGTAGCAAGCAGGCGGTGAAAGGTTGGCTGTAGTGACAGTGACCGCTGCCTGTCCTGGCCCAAGTGTCCACAGCCCACTGGCACAGGGATGGTGACAGGGAGAGTCAGGCTGGATATAACTGGGAAGGGCTCAGTGGAGAGTGCTGAGTGCCACGCGAGAGCAAGTATGGAAGGAGAAAAGTTACTGGCAGTGGCACAGCTTCAAGGAAGCGCCTGTGAATGAGAAACAGAGGAAGCCAGGAGGAGAGAACATGGACGGAGGCAGCAGCAACTGTGGAAAACAGCCACAGAGAAGTAAGCCTCCTTGACAATCAGACCAGGCTGCATCCACACAAAGCAGCCTTGGCCTAGGGGCAACCCTGAAGAAGACCTGCTTTTCACTCCTGCAGCATGCAAGCTTGCATCCTTGGTCAAACTTCTGTTTGTTTTCAAAGACAAGGTCTCTTTATGTAGCTCTGGCTGTCCTGGAACTCACTCTGTAGACCAGGCTGGCCTCAAACTCAGAGATTTGCCTGCTTCTGCCTCTCAAGTTCTGGGATTAAAGATGTGTGCCATCTGGGCTAGAGAGATGGCTCAGCAGTTTACAGCACTGCACTGGGTGCTCTTTCTGAGATCCTGAATTCAATTCCTGGCAACCACATGGTGGCTCACAACCATCTGTTATATAAAATAAATACTTATTATTTAAACATTTAAATAAATAAATAAGATGTGCACCATTAGGCCTAGCTTGAAATTCTGACTGTTGTTGCTTTTTGCTTTGTTTAAATAAAAGCAAAAAGGGAGGTGCAACCAGCTTTTGCATTCTGCTGACTCATTTCTGTGCGAACATTCCACAGTAAGCACCCAGTACTTACACAGGTAGGAGAAAGGTTCTGGAAAGAGTCTACACTCCGAAATTACTGGTTTCCACTCCCAGGAGACATCCCCACAGATGAACGTTTAGAGACAAATACATCTGTCACATGTCACAACAACTAGAAACTTATGTCAAAGCCATCTCCTAATATTAAGGAAATATTACAAAACATTTTATTTCACTAACTTTAGTTTCAACTAATAATTAGAAATATAGGAAAATGTACAGACATGATGCCAAGTGAAACAAAGGAACACAATGAACACACACACACACACACACACACACACACACACGTGTGCACAAGAGGAAAACACACACATGTGCACAAGAAGAACAACACACACATGTATGCACAGGAGGAAATAGGATGCAAAATGCTAATGTTTTACATTTCTATCTAGGTAGGAATAAAGACAATTTAATGCTGTTCCTTACCCTTTCCTTTTTTCTTTCTTTCTTTTTTTCTTTTGGTTTTCAAAGACATCCTTACCCTTTTCTATGTTGCTTAAAGTTCGCAATGAATGAATTTATCTCAAATATATGTAAAGATTGCATTTCAAGACCTTTAAGAAATCAAGGAACCTCCTAGCTAAGCACCAACAGAAAACAGACTCCAAGTGAGCATTCTTAAAGATGAGGTCAGTTAACAAAGGCTGTCTGGGGGCAGCTGTGGAGGAGCACTCAACTTTAAGAGGAGGACAGATCTGACACCATCAATCCCAAAGTGCATTTCGCCACAAGTAAAGTAAGCAGGCTTGCTTTGAACAGGAAACAAAAAAAGTCAACTGTGAACTTTAAGATGGTAAAGTACACAAACTCAGAGTGAGGCAGCGCCTAGCTGGCTCCAGACCACTGAACCAGCAACAAATTGAACTGAATCCCCTACTGATGGCTGAGGCAAATAAAGGGTCACTTGTTTCTCCCTGGCTCTGCTGGCAGCCATGAAGTCTGGGTATCAAACAAGAAGGAGAGGTACGAGGAGAAAAAGCAGAAGCAGCTCTATGGAAAAACACCCAGGAAAGCACCTTTCTCCTCAAGGCAACCTGCTGTTCCACAGACCTGCACAGTCACCCCAAAGCACAGCCTGCATGGAAGGCACAAGGCAGGGCTCGGAAGGAGGGAACAGAGCTGTGCTCCTTGTAATAAAACTCCCATCCCACACCAATGAGAATAATCAGTCACCTGGGGAAAAACACAAGAGTCAGAGAGAAGTAGACCACGGAAAATAGAGGAGTCTATTAGCACTAATTATAATTCTAATCATTCTTGTTAAATCAAATCCGGGTCTGTGGAATTTAAACCTATTAACACTTGAAAAGTAGAGGTCAGATTTGCTTTTGTGGAACCTGTGGTGTACAAGTATGAACACTGTCTTTCCCACGTGGTAGGGCAGGCCACACCACCAGTGCAGGCCAGCTCCACAGCAGGGTGAGAAGGACTGGAAGTACTGTGGGTACAGCTGGAATTTACAGGAAAGAGGAATTCCATCCACTTGAATCTCTTTGGGAGATTAAGTGTTTCAAACCATACTGCTAAAACCAGACCAGGACTTTCAACAAAGAGGGCTGTAGCATGTTAATTATTTCATGTAGCGAGCAACAGCGACCTAAATTACCAAACATGGTGAAAAAAAAAAAAAAAAGACACAAAACTATTCAAAAGCTGACAACCATTTACATTTAAACCACATCTACTAGAAATGGGTGGCACTGGCAAATCTGCAGCAGTCATGGAAATATATATTACAAATGTGTACACACACAGAAAACCCACACACTGTAAGAACGTTCAACAGGACCAGTTGTGTCAGGTATGGAGGATCCTAGAGCCAACTGAAAATGTACTGGTTGGATTCATTACAAAGCCAGTGTCGCTTTCATTGGTTTTTCTTTCACGTGTTGACATTGGTGGATCTGTTTATAAACACAGACGGTGACAGGTGACGTGCACACGAAGATAAGATGGAGCACTTGAGGTAGCCTACAGCCTGGACAGGAGCACTGGCATTTAGGCCAGATGGCCCTAGCCTCACTGCAGTACCAGTGAAGTCTGTACATCACCCTGAGTGGGCAGTTTTGCTCAGTACGGCTGCAGTACTGCTAGGCCAGCCACTCCTTTCAGAGGACACTGACTAAATGCGTTCTCTTCTTTAAAAAAAAAAATCTCTGATAGGATAGCAAAGCACCTTTTAGTGTGTATAATTTTGCTTTTGTTTTTGTAGGTACGACTAAATAATGCACTAAAAATTTCAGACAGTGGTGGCACACACCTTTACTCCAGCATTTGGGAGGCAGAGGCAGGTGAATCTCTTGTGAGTTCAAAGCCAGTCTGGTCTACAGAATGAGTTCCAGGGCAACTGGGGCTACACAGAGAAACCCTGTCTCAAAAAACCAAAAACCAAACCAAAACAAAAAAAAAACAGAGAGAAAAATGTGAGGACTCTGCTTAGACCCAACAAGGACAAAGGTCCTCAAGTAAGGGTTGGTCACGGTCACTCTGTCCTCTCTCACGTCGCTCTTCCATCCAGTGGGCCAGCAAGGCATCCACTCCCAGTCTGCACGGCAGACACAGCGGCATGACACAGAGGCCTGACATACACACCTCACCTGACCCCTCAACAATCCTGAGATAGTTGTTACCATCCCTGGAAGTTGTTACTACACCTGTTTGAAGATGAGAGCTGATGGGTGAGAGATGACAGCACCTGGTGTGAGTGGTGTGAGTCCTAGCACAATGGAGTCATTTATTCTGAGATGGAAACCAGAGCCATGATGTAAACCAGCGTGAGAAAGGCGAGTAAAGCTGTGTGTCCGCGTAGCTCCAGAGTGGATGCTCGTAACTGCGCCCTGGAACACCTTGCCTTGCTACTCACTATGCAAATGACGTACAAGGCAAAGAAGGAGGACAGGAAAACTGGCTAAACATGGTGTCACCAAAAATCTGGCCACAATTAAAAGTTTCTGGTGCTTATGGTGGTGGCATACGCCTTTAATTCTAGCACTTGAGAGGTAGCCTCAGCCTCATCTACAGAGTGGGTTTCAGGACAGCCAAGGCTACACAGAGAAAAAAAAAAAAAGTCATGAGGAGGAAAATAAGGTTTAAGGTTTCTGAACACACGACGAGCACAAAGAATTCAAAAATCTGAGGTACTTCTGGACTCCTGCCATGTTTCATCATATCACTTCACTATAGCCTTGTGTTGAACATACATGTACAAACACACAGCTTAGCCAATGCCAACATAACTCGCGCTGCCAGTGAATGCCACCGCAAACACCCTGTATGTTCAATCACCGTGTCCTTACTAAACAATCAAAGATTTCTGTTCATATAGGATAGGATGGGTTGGCTACCGGAAACAAAGACTTAATATTTTCCTACCAACATTTCTCTGCATATTTTTAGATTGAATTGTACCCTAAGAATTAGAAGGTCAAACTGCTGTTTGAGTAACTGACTTGAGTTTCACTTGAAAAAACTTGTTAGCCAGGCAGTGCACACCTCCAGCACTCAGGAGGCAGAAGCATGCAGACATCTGTGAGTGCTAGGCCAGCCTGGTCTACAGAGCTAGTTCCGGGGCAGCCAGGGCTACACAGAGAAACCCTGTCTTGAAAAACCAAAATGAAATAAACTAAGCAGAGCTGGAGGAATGGCTCAGTGCTTAAGAGTACTTGTTGTTCTTGCAGAGGACTAGGATTTGGTCCCAAGACCATGGTGGCCCCTGAATGACTGTAACTCCAGTTCTAAGGGATCCCTGTTCTGGCCCTCCAGGTACTGTACCCACATGCTACACAAACATACATGTAGGCAAGCACTCATATATATAATTTAAGAAAAATTTAAATTAATATTTGCATGTAATTTGCATCTTATGACGTGTCTGTTTTAAAACTTTTCTTAATTTTTGGTTTTTTTTTTTTTCTTTAAGTGTGTCTATGGGGTCTGTGGTGAGGGAGAGAATACTAAAGAGAAGCGGGCAGAGGAGAGAGAAGATGCCATAGCTGGGGTGAGAGGAATGTAGTGCTGATTCTCACCCTCTACCTTGTCTGTGGCAGGGTTGCTTGTGTTTAGCACTGCATATGTCTGACTTGCAGGCTTTTGGGTAATTTCTTATCTCAGCTCCCATACCACTGTAGGCATGCTGGGATTACAGGTGCACACTACCGCCTCAAAAAAGATTTTTTTGAGGCAGTTTCTGTCTAGTAGCCTTGGCTGTCCTGAAACTTTTCATCAGGCTGGCCTCAAACTCACAGAAATTCCAACTGGCTCTGCCTCTGAGTGCTGGCTATGAATGTACGTGTCACTCCTCTTAAGACCACACTAACCTTTCTTAAAGGGAGGGACACAGGGACACAAGACTAAAGGGTGAAAGAGATGACTTATTTTAAAAATGTTATGTAATTTATAGCACACAGAAATTACTGCACAGCAATTAAAATGTAGTAAATTTAATATTATAACTACAGAGAACACAATCTAATCTTCACGGCAAGAGACTGCACTTCTGGCTACAACTATAAAAGGCAATCATAACCGTGTAGGTAAGAAAATCAAACAGCTGTCCCAACAAAACCGACTTGTCTGGTAGTCGCACTTGGGTTCCAGGTTACCCACAAACCGGGCAGTAAGTCCAGTTTTTTCAGTCCTTCTATTTTCTAGAAAGCCTGCCTCATCTTCCAACTTCTAAGCAACCGTTTTCAATTCCGCTGAAAGGCTGCTTTCAGAAACACTACAGAAAGTAAGACAAACGGCCCAGCTTCCCAGCGTCTTGAGCCGCTGTCCCGAAGGGGCAGAGAGCCACAGTGTGAGCGCTCAGAGCCCAGAGCCAATGTGTGAGAATTTTAGGTGCGATCCAACAAACAAACGAACGAACGAACGAATGAGTGAGAGAATGAATGAAATGACACTCAGCTCCTCAAACTCCAGCGTAACCGGTTGCCTTGCCCCGGGGTATCCCGGGCGGCCTCAGGCGGTGCAGCCCCACAGGCCCCGGGGACCCTCAGCCCTTCCCCGGCCCCACTCACTCTTCATCCTGGACGCGGATGACGCCGTCAGCCCCTGGTCGGGCCCGGGCCGAAAAGAAAAGAGGAGACTGTGGTACCGGCCTTCTCCTTTCCAGAGGTGGCTTCCGGCTCGAGGACCTTCGCGGTGGTCCCTGACTGGGGAGCGTTAGGATCCGGCCGCCATATTGTGTTCCTGTCGCCCTAGCAACCGCCAGACCCTTCGGAGGGAGGGGTTTCCCAGAGACAGGCGTACACGCATGCGCAAAGTGGAGGGAGCGCTGCTCATTCACGCATGCGCAGTGCGGTCTGCCGCTTCGGTTCGGTCGCTAAGCAACGTCTCGCTGCTTTAAATTTAAGTATAATTTCTTACCTTAGTGAGTAGGCAACCTTGGCGGGACTGGCTCTTCCCAGTTCTCCTGAGAATGTAACGATGTTGAACCTGATTCGAGAACAATTTCCTTGAGCTTTAACTGACTGTAAAACTAGTTGGAGCCTGTTCTTGCCAACACCTACAGTTGAGCATCAACGCAGCCTGATAGCGACTGCTGTGTAATTTGTAAGTTTTACTTTTTAATTCAACAAACATTTAGTTTGCTACAAGCAGTGTTGCAGGCGTTGGAGATATCATGAAAAGCAGCCTAGACAAATTCTTGTTACCCTAAATTCTTGTTACTGTAAAGTGAAGTTGAAAAATCCTCACCTCAAAGGGGTCAGTCACAGTGAAGACTAAATAAGATGTCCCTGGTGCTCCACCCAATTCCTGGGGGCTTTTGCCTGAGGTCTGACAGGGTCTGTCACACTGCAAGTGCTTAATAAATGTTTGTCCAAAAGCCAGGGGATATCAGCACCTGTCACCTCTGTATCTATCATACCTGTCTAGGGGCAAGCCTGATTTTAAGTATTTCAGATTCAGGACAAACTTTACCCTTTGATCCAATTAAACAGGCAGATGGGAGAAATGTTTTTTGTTGACTTGGGCAGTAGAAGCCATATGTCCTGTTGTTGGAGTCCCAGGGTGGTAAAGGACTTTGTCAAAGTCACCTACTGGTGGGCCCCTGAACTCAGACACCAGTCCATAGCTTCCACCTCCCTGAGGTTCTGCTACACCCAGAAGAAACTGGGCACAAAGGGTTTCAACATGTACTTTTTTTTTGGAGGGGTGTATTTCAAATTGGCTTCAAATTTAGCAGATTAGAAGCAACATCTGAAAAGCCCTTCTGTTTGTCTGTTTTCCTTTTTTGTTGTCTAACAGTTTTGATATGCACATGTTGTGCAATGAAACATTTTAGTTCTGATGTCCCTGTTTGTTTCCCATTTTTCCATTTCTCCCCTAAGCCCAGAATCCATAAGCAGGGCTTCAGTTTCTATATGGAAAATGTTCTGCCCTCCTTGTGACTGTGTGTTCCAAGGTCTTAAGTCAAAATTTAAACATGTAAAAAGAAAGGTAAAAGACAAAGGCATGGAGCAGGCTAAAACTCAGTGATTGAACTCGGGCTTTGTGTGTGCAAAACCCTGAGTTCGATTACTAGCCACTACAGAGGGGGAAGAACCAGCTTAGGGGCCAGGAGCCTCAAAGAGAGAAGCCCAAGAGCATCAACTCAGGTTGTTGTCTGGCTACCCTGAGGACTAGAAAAAGCAAAAGATAGAGAGGAAAGGGTGTTGTCACACATCTGAGCTGTTAGTCCAAGGACTGGGGGTCTGGGGTAGGGGTGGAGGCAGGAAGATCACTGGGAGTTCAAGGCCAGTCGGGTCTACATAGTTCCAGCTACATAGACTTTGGAAAATGCTTTTATCTTTAGCCACTCTAGTTTTCCTGTCATGTGACTCTTTCTAGCAGACCTTCTGATACAGAAGCAGGAGACACCACTACTGTCTCTGCTGTAAACTTTCTTTCTTAAATCTGTAGACTGAACCTCTAGTTCCCAATGTTGAGATAGATCTTCAGAAGCACAGACCTGGGCAGTCATTAAATTGTGGCATTCAAGTCAGAGCTGCCAGCAGATTACTGCTTCTTCAATAAGCCAAATATTTTATCTCACCATATCATCTCTATCACCAACATCTTTTAAATGTTTGTTTTATTCTTGGCTATGTGTACGTCTTTGTCTGCAGACATGAGTGCAGGAGCCTATGGAGGCCAGAGCATCAGATCCCCTGGATCCAGCGCCGCAGGTGATTGCTTGGGATGGATCTCCTGTCCTTCGAAAGAGCAGTGTCTTAAATCGCCTGCCTTTGCCTCCCAAGTACTGGATTAAAGGCATGCACCACCACTACCGGCTGAGAGCAGTGTCTTAATCTCTGACTTCTCTCCAGCCTCTCACAGCCTACACTAGAATGTCCCCAGAATGTGCAGCATGTTCTCAGACCAGAATCTCAGGAGAGCTCAACAGGGGCTTTAGCATTCCAGATCCCCGATGAACATGCTACTAACTGCATGCACTTGGGCCCTCACACCAGAAGCCTCACAGCCACATGCAGAGCACCACAGAATGTAAGTAGGGATGGCGACAAGTGTTAAGGAGAAAAGCTGGTCATATCCCAAAGATCTGGTTCTGGCATGACATTGAATATTTCACTGGCCATAAAAACACAGGAGTGTGGCCTTCCAATGGCTTCTAATTCTCTTCTAGAATTCTCCAGTTATTGGTCTGGTGGGGGCAGAAGCAAAATGGGATCCCACACAGGCAAGGAGGACTCAACACTCTCCAGGAGTCACCAATGGATAAGGACGTCCAGAATCCAAATGAAAGGTAAGTGAGGGAGATGACCCCCTGGGGCTGGGAGGAAAGAGACCCAGCACAGACAAGGAGGAAAGAGATCCAGAACCGGATGGGGAAGGCTGGGAAGATGAGTCGGGCAGCAGGCATGGAGAAAAGCCAACCCAGACTGTAGCAAGAAGTCCTAGAAGGCATCTCAGGCTAAGAGCAGCAAACAAAAAACCAGTACAACTGCTCTCCCGCCTCCTGCATCTGACTGTTTAAAAAGGGAATTTAACAATCCAGTCAGATCAACGACTCTCCTACGGAAAGCTAAACAGCGAAACACGGGACAACACAAAAAGTTCTACTAGAAAGAAACAAGCGACTGGGCATGCGCTAATTTGGTAGTTTGTTTAGCTTGTATGAAGCCCAGGGTTCGATTCCCCAGCAGGACATAAAAATCAGCCTTGCCAGTGAGTACCTGTATTCCTAGCCACTGAGAGACAGAAACAAGAGGAGCAGTTCAAAGCCATTCTCAGCTATGAGGCTAGCCTGGGCTAAATGATAATGTAGCTCAAAAAAGCGAACAGATGAAAAATAGAAGTGGTCTATTTAAAATGCTGTATATAAAGACACACATCCACTCCCTCCCTTAAGAAAATTTATTTAAGAAGGAGAAGAAGAAGGAGGAGGAGGAGGAAAGATAGAGATAGGTAGGTAGATAGAGATAGAAAGGAAGAAAGAAAGAAAGAAGGAAGGAAGGAAGGAAGGAAGAAAATTTAGTCTCCTGGCTTCTGAGTTCCGTGGATCTCGGGTGCCTCCTAGCGTTCAGTCTTAGTCACTGCGCACTAAGCTGGTTCTGACCCATCCGCTGGGAAAGTGGCCCCGAACTCCCAGCGTCTGCTGAGGTCGGCTTGGCTGCGGCCTTCCGGAGTGCACGACGTGGTGGTGGGAGCTGTGTAAACAGATTGCAAATAGGGGTAGCCTCGAACTCGACTGCACCACCTTGAACTCTTGATCCCCCGTCTCCACTTCCCAAATGCTGGGGTTACAGGTGGGCAAGCGCCACCTCGCTCAGCTAAGTTATTTACTGGCTTAAAGAGTCGGGGTCTATCTGGAAATGCTTCCAGCCTCCTGCCTCTGCCCGACACCTTTCTGAGTGTGGTTTCGGAGGAATCTGCAAAGCAGTGATACTCTGGCCATGAGCTTGCCAGATACAAAGCAGTTCGTATTTAAGTCCGTGATGTTGTCCGAACTTACACTAAAATGCCCGGATGGTGGCTGTCTTTTGTTTGTTTTATTTTTGAGAAAAACTTAGGTCTCGTTCACCCCATGCATTATTGTACTTAGCAACGATTTATAATGACATTTTTGAGCCTGGCGTGGTGGCGCGTGCCTATAATCTCAGTATTCGGAAGGCTGAGGCGGGAGAGGTGCCTGAGTTGAAAGAAAACTGGAAGTGAATTCCAGGCCGTGTCAAGAAGAAGCTGAAAATCCCCTTCCCGGCCGCCGGCTGCCACCGAGGCGGACGATGAAGGCAAGCTTCGCACGGGCACTACGGAAACGCGGAGGAGGCTGCAGAATATGCTAAACTTCTGGCCAAGAAAACGAAGGAAGCCAAAGAAAACTCCAGGAACAGATCGCCACGTGATGCGGGGCTGTTTTCGCCGAGAGCTTCTACTCCTGAGTCCAGTCAAAAATAGTCTTTAAGAATAACAAATAATCAGACCGGGGGGTGGGGGGTTTAGCACAGGATTCATTCAAGTCCGCAGGAAGGAAACTAAGGTCCTAGCAGCTGCTGGTGACTTGATGCTGTGAAATTCGGGTTTTTTTTTTTCTTTTTGTCTGGATTTCCGCATTCTAAGTTTGATTAAGTCACGCCAACGGCGTTAGCTCACTAGTTTAGTTTTCTCGCTGCAAATATTCTCGGAGCTGGAATGTTTGAACGCTTCCTCACTGCGGAGTCCGGCCCTGGCCTGCGTTCCCTGTAGGACACCGCCCCCTTGGAGCCCGTGGGTCAGTTTTTCCCTCTGGTTAAGGAGGAGTACGCGGAGCAAGGGCTCGGGTGGGGCGGGGAGCGCGTGGGAGAGAGGCGGGTGCTTGGAACTCTGGGGAGAAGAGGAGGAGCCAGGCAGAGTGGCGCACAGGACGGCTAAGAAACCTTGTAGGCTGTCTGAGAACAACATTTTCTTGTCTGGCCGGTTAGCTCAGTTGGTTAGAGCGTGGTGCTAATAACGCCAAGGTCGCGGGTTCGATCCCCGTACGGGCCACGAATACTTATCTTTTTAGAATAAATTTCGAACAAGCGACTACCTTTCTAAAGTTCCTGCTGCTCCTTGTCGCCGGCCCCGCCAGCCACTTGAACAGGATATCTAAGATTATTCGTTCAAAAGCTTTGGATTTTAAATCCATCATTCGAGACATTTTCCAAGACTCCAGTTTCCTGGCGAGTCTGTAAAGACGAGTGGCCTCGTGTGGACCTCGGTGTTGGTTGAGTTATTAGTGCTGAAAATGCAGGTCAAGAGAGCGCGTTCCGCGGGGATTTACCGCAAGCCGATTGCACGCGCTGGGCGGTCCCCGCAGCAGCGCCTGCACGCCGCGTGTTTTCAGAGACTTGACAACCCGTCTAGAAGATTTCGCGTGTTTCTGCCTCTGCCTGCTGTCTATGACTTTCTACTCCGCACTTCGTCCTCTTAGTTCTGCGTTTGGAGGCAAAGGGCAGTGAACACTTTTCTCACGGAATTTTCTAGTCATGGAGGAAAGGGAGGGAGGGAGGGAGGGAGAGACAGACAGACAGACAGACAGAGACAGAGAGAGGCAACAAAAAAAACAAAACAAACAAACAAAAAAAAAAAAAAAAAAAACAGAAAAAAAAACCAACCCTCTTTTTCGTGGGTACAGGGCGCTGTGTTTTGTTTTTGGTAGACCAGGCTCACAGGATTCTCCTGCCTCCACCGCTGACAGCTGACAGCTGAGATTACAGAATGGACCTCCACACCTGGGGGCTCTATGATTTGCTCCGATGTGGTTGGACTCTGGATTGGATAACAGCAGCTCAAGTCTCTAGAGTTTAAGGTCTTGTTAAGTGCTTGCGATGTAGTGAGAGCTATGGATTTCATGCTAGTGGGTGGGACTGTTGTGATCACATACAAAATTAAAAGAAATGGACTGCCGGCCACAGGATAGGGGCCTGCACATGTCCTGTCTTGGATGTGAGCTCCTGGTACTTGGTTAGACCCAGGGACACAGTAGGGAGTGGAACTGGGCACTGAGACTAGATCTCAAGCTCGCTTTACTATTTTCCCTGACTTTGCTTTCCACCATGGAGCCGGCATGTTTACCTCTCCTGTTGTAAGCTTAGCCATCTGCTCTGGGCCTTGGGTTGGGTTCCTCCAGCTTGTACGTTTTGAACGTGGTAGTGCAGGAACTAAGCGGGAAGCAATCAGTCCAAGGAGATGGTAATGTTTCTGTTTGTTTTTCATTTTCAGAGCTAGGGATGAAGCCATGCCCTGCTAGTGCGAGCCCTCTACCACCAAGCTGGGGCCCAGCTCTTTGGATTGTGGTTTTGGCATGATTTTTCTGTATCAGTGAACATGGAAAAGGACTGGCAGATGGTGACAGAACTGGCTCTTTTGATGAGAGAGCAAAGAAAGCAGCAGTCTCTCTCTTATAGCCTTGACTGTCTAGTAGGTGGGTTCTGTTGGGTGAAGCACTGTGAGTACAGGAGGAATCGCAAACTGCTGCCTTCAATGCATACATTCGCAGAGATTCAGAAATTACCACTGGAAGTGGGGCAGCCACTGGTGCACACATCTCTAGTTCCAGCATTCTGGAGGCAGAGAGGCAGGCGGTGAGGCCAGCCTGGTCTACAGAGGGAGTTCCAAGATAGCCAGGGCTACACAGAGAAACCCTGTCTCAAGAAACAAAATAAATAAAAAATTTTAAAATTTATTTTGGAGCTAGTCGCAGCGGTGAATGTCTTTAACCCCAGCACTGGAGGCAGAAGGACCTCTGTGCTGGAATCAGAGGTGCGCTGCACCATGCCTGGCTCTCTGGGTTCCTTTACAGACACTGTTCAGCATTCGTGATTTAATCCTGTCTGCTGGTAATCCGTCTTTTGTCTGTTAATTTGAAACACACACACATCCACCTTCACATTCAAACGATGAGGTTTTTTTTTTTTCCCTCTCCAACATGTTCAAGAGGATGTTAAAATGGAGACGATATTCTGGAAAATGGGCGTAATTCTAGACTTGTGGTTGAAGGGAAGAGAAAAGGAAGAGAATGGTAAAGAAACAAGTTGGCTTGGTAACACGGACCTGTGACGTCAGCACTCAGGAGGCAGAAGCGGGCAGACAGTGAGCTCTTCCGGCATGGGTTATATATGTAACCGGAAGCTGTTCCACTAAGACAAAGACCTCCTGGACAACCTTAGTGAAGATGCCAGTGGAGTAACTCAGGACACTATAGGGTGGAAACCGGGTACAGTAATGATAAAGATGATAATCAGGCCTGGGGTTGATTCCCATCACGCATGCGCGCACATACACATGCACACAGGCACACAGGCACACAGGCACGCACGCATGCACGGTGGGTGGCTTACAACCACTGGTACCTCTACTTGCAGGTGATCTAATGCTTTCTTATGACCTCCTCTGGTTCCTGCTCACATGTGCTGCACACACATAGCGTACTCAGGCACATAATTACATAGCGAGTTTAAAAACAAAAAGATAATCCTTTGGTGAAATGCAATGATCAGAGTCTTCCCTGACAGCAAGCTGTCCTCAGTCCCTCTCCTATGTGTCTCCCTCATCTCCTCACGCTGACTAGTGATTGCTAATCTCACTCTTCCTACTTAGACTTCAGACCTTCCAGGGCAGGGACCCTCATCCACCCAACAAGTGCTTAATAAGGCTGTGTTGACCAGTGGCCCTACTGCACTTCTCAGGGAAGAGCTGACACACAGAACCACTATTGTAAAGAGAGAAGTTAGGCTGAGGCTGAGGAGGTAGCAGAGCTGGATGGACAGACTGAAATATGAGGATGGTGGACGCATGCATGGATGGATGTATCTGCCTGCCCATCTACCTACTCATCCATCCGTCCATCCATCCATCCATCCATCCATCCATCCATCCATCCATCCATCCATCCTTCCATCATTCCCTGAGTGTGTATTCTAGGCCAGAGCTTGTGTTGGACACCCAATGAGTAATATGTCATTCCTGCCCTCGAGATGTTCACTCTAGATGCCAGGTAGCTATGGGATGGGTCACCCTGGGAATACCTGGGGAGGTTTCAGAGCACTGATGTCAAATATGCAAACATTTTAGACCTGGAGAGATGGCTCGGTGGTTACAAGCATTGGCTGCTCTTACAGAGGTCCTGGGTTCCATTCCCAGCACCTACACGGTGGCTCACAGCCATCTCTACCTGTTCCAGGTGATTCCTATACCTTCTTCCGGCCTCTGAAGGCACCAGGAACAGGAGTTGTGTACATACACCCAGGCAAAACACCCATACATATAAAACAAAACAAAACAAAAAAATCCAGTGCATACTTTGTAATCCTATTGTGAGGCCGGGTAAAATTGAGTGGACATGGGAAGGGAAAACTGCTCATTGCCCTGGAGTCTGACGGAAGCCTCGTGTTAGCTGGCAGTCAAGGACTCCAGCATAATTGACAATTACTGAGAAGGTTGCTAACATACAAAGAATATTCCTGCGGGGCAGTGGTGGCACACACATTTAATCCCAGCACTCAGGAGGCAGAGGCAGGTGGATTTCTGAGTTCAAGGCCAGCCTGGTCTACAGAGTGAGTTCCAGGACAGCCAGAGATACACAGAGAAACACAGAGAAACCTTGTCTCGAAAAACCTAAACCAAAACAAACAAAAATTCTTATGTATAGAAATGTTTAAAATAATAATGTTAAAAACTGACCATGATGGCACCCATCCTTTAATTCCAGCACCCAGGAGAGTTTCAGAGGGAGCTCTAAACTACATAACCCCTCCCCCCCAAATAATAAATCATATATATATATATATATATATATATATATATATATATGGCCTAGTTCCTTTCTCAAGTATAAACCTGCAATTTTCTAGGAACCTCACAAGAGACTACACAATATATATGTGCTGTACATATATATGAAATTATATATATACATATACATATATATACATATATATATATGTATAAATATATCTTAAAGGACCCTCTAGAGTCACCCTGAGACACCCTCTAAACTCATTTACTGCAGAGGGGGAAAAGGTTTCTTCGAGCAACCCTTTGTAATTTGAAAGCCACTAAAATGTATGTATGACTGCTCAGACATTTAAACAGGCTCCCTCTTGAGAAGTTACCTTTTTAAATCTTAACTTGGTTGAGTATTTGTCCTAGCATTCGTAAAGCCATGGTTCAGGCCCCAGCACCGCATAAAACCAGAAGTAGTGGTCTGTGACTGTAACCCCAAATTTCTCAATTTGGGTTAGGAAGATTTTGAACTTTAGGATTAGAGATTAGTATAAGCCCGGGTCTCGGGAACCCCGAAGACCTCCACTGAGGATCCGGGACATCAGCATGGAGCAAGTGACACCTGGGGATCAAAACATTAAGGGTAAGGGAGAGGAGGCGGCGGCGTCCGCGAGGTGGCGGCAATTAAGTATAAGACCCACTTCAGGACCTGAAATGTTTTGGCCTGCCGAGCACTCGTAGGTTCCGCCCTTTACCGGGTGACGCACTTCCGCCCCGCCGCTACAAGCGACGCGGGTTCGAGTCCCCTTTAGACCGCCATGGCGGGCGCGGAACCGGTGCCCGGGAATGTCGGTGATAGTGGCTCGACTCTTCCCGGCCGGAGCCACGGCGCCGTGCGCTTGGCTCCGCTGGACCCCGAGCAGCTGCGGCGTGTCCTGGAGCAGGTGACTCGGGCGCAGCCACCGCCCAGCGTGCTGCCGGACGCGGCGCGCCGGCTCCGGAACGGGGCCCAGCAGGCCGCCCAGCAGCGGGGGCCGGGCGCCGCGGCCCCGCGCCTGCTGACACCCCAGGTGAGGCGCCGCGCGGGATGGAGAGGCCGGAGCTGGCCGGTGAGGCCGGCGTTCGGAGCCTAGGTCGTCCGCGCCCGGCTCCGTGGAAGCCGCGCAGTGACGTACTCCGCGCGCCCGGCTCTCCTCGGGACATCCTCCTCTGCGCTCACAGCCCTGCTCCGAGCCCCTCCGCGCCTGGCCCTCCCTACAGCTCCTTGTCTTCCCTTCAGTATTTATGGAGCACTAGAAGTGTGCCAGGTTCTACACTAAGGCCAAGCGTATCTTTCAACGTCCAGCGGATAGCATAAGTCACGTTTTGGGGGTGACAAGGGAGAACTTCCCACTGGGCGGTTCTGGAGCCCTGACACTGGAATCTAGAGCTGCGTAGATTAAGAGGAAACAGCATAACGAGCCATGCCGGCACGCAGCAGCCACTAACCCAGAACTGGGCCCGAGTTGAGCACTTCCTTAGAACTTTGCTGTAGACTTTGGCAAACTTCAGTGTCCAATACAGTGTCCAGTACAGTGTCCGATACAGTAGCAAACGAACACACAGGGTACTGCAGAACGCCCTCCCAGCGGGTTTACTCCCCTGCTCACACAGAAGATTTTTGCCTGTCTTGAGAGTAGCCACTAAAATCTGGCTTCCCCTCCTGGGAGGGTCCAAGTAGCTCCTGACACTGGAGGTACTCCATGTCAGGAGTGAAAAGACCCTGTTGGCTTTGGAAAGGACAAAACACACCTCACCTCAGAATTGCCAAAGGGAAGAGAGCTGCTTCCACCAGATTCTAAAATAGGGCAGAGAGTAGAATTCTACTGACCTCAACGTTAAGTTGTCCTCTGACCTACACACACACACACACAAAAATTAACAAGACTGGAGGTCTGTGTTGCTAGTTTTGTAGGTCAGTATGAATCTTCCCAACAGCACTTTCTAGAAGACAGACCCTTGGTGACTGACCCTCTTTGGGCGTTGGTTTCTCTGTCTGCAGGAAGGATGGTTCACCAAGGTTCCTCACTGGTGGTAGGCTGCTGCTCTGGACAGCAGGTCTGAATCAGGCATGACACACTGTTGGTGCAGCCACCATGAAGTGACAGCTCCTGCTTGGAGTGCCTCTACTCTTGTCACATGGCCTGAGTGGCACGGCTGTCAGCAGCCACGTGTCGGTGTTTTGTTCTTTTGGTTTGTTTCCTTTCTGAGATTAGGTCTTTCCGGTGTGGCTTCAAACCTGCTGCACAGGTGAACATAACTTTAAACCTCTCATCCTTCCTTCCCCACCTCTAGAGGTTTATGCAGTGCTGGGGGCTGAACTCGGTGGTTCCTCTGTGGTTTAACTCTCTATCAACCAAACCACATCTCTGGCACCCCGGGGAAACCGCTTAAGAGAGCTTCAGTGTCTGGGCTTGCTGTACTCCTCACATTGCTAAATACGGCCACAACTTTGAATTTGATATGACAGTTTTGGAAAGAAGCAATGATATAATTTCCATCAAATGAAAGTAAGCTTAATCAGAGTTAGCTTGATAGGATTGTGGTTGGCAGCTGGTGTGATGGGAGTGGTGAAAGCCAGACTTGAAATAAAGGACCTTTTGTGGCCTGGTCTGCAGACAGGAACTAAGATAGCCCCTAAGGAGTCTGAGAACTAGGAGGAAGTGACGCAAGACCCTGATGATAGCTAATCAAGGCCAAAAAACTAGAGATGTAACGAACTGGATACATTCAGAAAAAGGAAATAGTTTCGGTCTCTGGGAGCACACAGCTGATGCTGAAAAGCTAGTGTCTGAGCTAGATTTGCCGGGCTGGGTTCCAGCTGGAAGTGCAGGAGAGGAGAGGCAACGTTCCGGGGTACAATTGGGGTTCACTGGTACAACCAGGACAGCAAGCTCCGGCTGACTGTGGGGACAGCAGACCAGAAGTACAAGCCAGCGACCACATTCCAGGGTAGTGTGGGTCTCTGATCCCATCTTCTCCGTTCCTTAGTTATAGACACACTTCGATTCCACCAGCAGCTGTGCACAGTCCTATGCTTCCGAAGCCTCTTGTTTTCCCTTAGACAGAAGTGCCCTGTAATGCATAACCAAATTCATTGTGACCTTCAAGACCCCTGAGAAACAGTCTCTTCTGGAACATTCTCTAAGGCCTCTGTTGTGTCACGTGGCAGTGTTATCTGCCTGACCTGTCTCTGGGGACTCTTTTGTTTCCTTTCAGAATCATCAGTGAAACTTTTGAAGTCTGGGAGGTTCCTGTCCCAGGAGAGGCAATCCTATAGATCTGCAGGGACTTAGCTGATGTCTATAAATGGGTGTCAGAGGGACTTAGGGACTTCTGCCGAATGAAATAAACACAAAGTGTCAAGTAGTACACCACACGATAAGCCAGTCAGGACGCAAGAGCAATCATCAGACCAGTTTTCCTGAAGCAAGGTGTGTGTGCATGTGTGTGTGTGTGTGTGCGCGCGCGCGTGTGCGCGTGCGTGTGTTCATTCATATCTGGTACATTCCATGATCTTAGATATTCTGGGTGACTTATAGTAAAGTTCAAAAATAATGGTCTTTGAGGATGTGCACAGTAAAACTGGCTGTCATTGAGTCACACATAGCCCGGGAAATGGGGGCTCACAGAACACCTGATCTGTACACTTCTTCATATTCCATAATTTCAAAGAGAGGCTGCGTCTGTAATAGTGTACAGGCATGCAGACCAGGGTGTGTTCCAGCTTGACTGTAGTGACTTCCCTGTGTGACTGTTATTACCCTCTCACTGGCAGAGGGTTGGCTCTACAGAGGGTTTGCTGGTAGTCTCAAATCAGTGGAGCTACACCCCTAGAGAAACAGACTTTGTTACAACTTGGGGATGCTACTGGTATCTGGTGGGTGAAGCCAGTATTCCTCAGAGCACAGGATTGCTCCCTTCCCCGACCCCAAACACATACACCAGGGAATCACCAGCTGGGGTATTAATTTGTATTGAGGGCACAAACCTGTGCCTGATGGTAACAGCCCCCCCCCCCAAGAAATGCTAGACATCTCTGTGCTGTAAGCGCAGGGCCTCTTCTCTCCTACTGTCCCCAACCTCTTCCAGACAGCTCATTCCTGATACACATGGCTGTCTCGCATAGACAGTGTGTAGTAAATATTGTGGGATGCTACTGAAGGCAGCCCTTTGGAAGGTGACTGGCTGTTACAGACAGTGCTGTGTCAAATGTAGGACATATATCTTTTTGTACAGATTATTAAAAAAAAAAAAAAGAGTCCAGAAAGTGAACTACTGCGTCAAAGAACATACACAGTTAAGTTTTTGTTAGATTAAAAGAAAACCATCACAAGTGCAAATTTCTAGGTGTGTGTTCCTGGAGAAACTCACGTGTGTGTGTGTGTGTAAGTACACGCCAGTGATGTTCTGAGCAGATGCTGAGAACAGAGGGTCGGAAGTAGGAGAATGGTGAACTAACTCAGCTTCAGAGAAAATGAACCCGTTGGAGTTACACGCAGCAGGACAGTCTTGAGGGCGAGTCAGGCTGCAGAGATGACCTAACTTACCTGACGGTTGATTGGCTGAGATGATTGACATTGAGGTAGATAAATGATAGCACAGACCGACCTGTGACTTGTAGCAATTCTCTTGCACTGTCCTAAATGCAGAGGTGACGAGTACGTGTCACCAATCCCAGATTGTGATGATACTATTTTTTATTTTTTGAGACAGGCTTTTACTACATACCCCTAGCTGACCTGGAATTTGCAGAGATCTGTCCGTACTTGCCTCTGCCTCCAGAATTCTGGGATTAAAGATGTGTATCACCATACCTGGCTGTAATATTTTTTTCTTCTTAAACAATTTTTTTAATGTATTTGGGTGTTTTGCATGCTTATATGTCTGTGCATCATGTAGCAGGCCAGAGGATATTAAGGCTGGAGAGAAGGTTTAGTTTCTCTCTCTCTCTCTCTCTCTCTCTCTCTCTCTCTCTCTCACTCTCTCTCTCTCTCACACACACACACACACACACACACACACACACACACACACACACACGTCCATAGCGGTGACTCAGTGGTTAAGAATATATATTGCTCTTTCAGAGGATCCAGGTTTGGGTCTCAGAACCTACTTCATGAGGCTCACAGCGTGTGTTTGGGGGGAAGGCAGCATAGATGTTTGTGAATTATAATGCTTCTTCTGTTTGGTTTTTCTTTTGTGTGTGTGTGTATGTGTGTGTGTTTAAGGAACTTGAAGCCATTTGTGTCAAGGTATCTGGTGACACAAAACCTAAGGAAAGAACAGTGCCCCCTATGGCCACCATCCAACCCAGAACAGTAAAGCAAAGTCAGCTACTTGGAAGAAGCTCCAGCATGGATTTGTGTGTCTCCAGTCCCCGGCTGCTCAGGGTGCAGGCCCTGGGGAGGACTGAGTCACAGCTACATGTCCTTAGAGGCTCTCCTCAGCCTCCTGCTCCTCAGACGTTTGTACAGAAGATGCTGCCAGACCTTCATCCAGTCCCTTGGAAGAGAGTCAAGACTCAGGAAACTGTAAATAGACATGGCATCACTGTGAGCCCTGTATCATCTAGCTCAGCACAACTGTTGGTTTCCAGCGTGCACACAGCACGTACTGAGAAGTCGAAGAAGTCTTTAAGGGTGAGAACTAGGTCTGGACGGGTATCCCGGCCCCCCAGGTACAAAGCCAGAGACTACAAATTCATCAAAACCGAGGACTTAGCAGAAGGGCACATGTCGGATTCCGATGACTATTCAGAGCTGAGTGTGGAGGAGGAAGAGGAAGAGCCGAGGGAGAAGCCGGCTTTCTTTGACATTGAGGTCTCTGCCCTGAGGCCCAAGGCCTTTAAGTGTCAGACCTGTGAAAAGTCATACATAGGAAAAGGGGGGCTGGTGAGGCACTGTAAACTCAACCCAGGCCATGGCCAGCTGCAGCCTGAGATATTGCTGTCGGAGAAAGCTAATGGGAACCTGACCCTGGGCTGCACGGACTCAAAGACCAGAGGCCTGGCTTCCCCGAAATCATCCACACCTGCTACTCTCTGTGTGGAAGAAGCAGAGTCAGCTTGGCGTCCCCTACAGGTAACACTTCTGTCTGGTGACAGGACCGTTATCTCTGCTCCCTTCTCCATCCTCCTTCAGTTACACCTTTTTTTTTTTTTTTTTTTTTTTTCGTTTTTCAAGACAGAGTTTCTCTGTGTAGCCCTGGATGTTCTGGAACTCACTCTGTAGACCAGGCTGGCCTCTGCCTCTGCCTCTGCCTCCGCCTCCTGAGTGCTGGGATTAAAGGCGTGCGCCACCGCTGCCCAGCCTTCAGTTACATCTTACAGTGTCAGATGGGGCTCAGGACACAAATCATCACAGTGAGGGCCCCAGACCCACAGTTGTTACACGGATGCTGAACAGGCGGGAGGTGTGTGTCTTTTGCCCATGGCCTCCCTGGGTAAGCACAGTTGGTGGAACGTGGCCACAGTTGTCTACAGCTGGTCTCTATGACTGTTGAGTACCCTTGACTGGTACTCATGTGCAGAGCGAGTGTGGGAAAGGTCAGCTTCGGGGCATAATCCACAGTGGGAAGAACTGTCTGCCTACTATGGTCCCTTCCTTACCTGCAGTGATCAGGGGCTTCCAAGGTGGAGTGAAGCTGGTAACTGTTTAAAATGAGTACCTTGGTGTCTGGACAGAGATCACCTGGGCCCAGGAGATCTATATTGAGGCCTGGAGGTAGAGCCGTGGATCAGCCTTGTGATCGGACTAAAACTGTCTTTGCTTTCAGCAGTGGTGTCAACAGTAAGCTACTGTTTATTGTAGTCTGGCCTCAGGCACTCCCTGTGCCAAGGGCATCGGTCTCACATTCCTTGTACACTTCCTCGTTCTCCCTCCTCCTTCTCCAGTTACTCTTAGTGACAAGGACAGCTTTCAAGGACTTGTGCTTCTAGGCAGGTGCTCTGCCACCAGGCCGTTCCCTAGCCCTGTGCTTTTTCTTTTCCTTATTTATATATTTATTTATTATTTTGTGTTTGTTTGTTTGAGACAAGGTCTCTCTACATAGCCCTGGTTGTCCTTGAACTTAAAGTGTAGACTAGGCTGTCTTCAAATTCAAAGAAATATGCCTGTCTCTGTGTCACCAGTGCGAGGATTAAAGGCATGTACAGTGCGTCTGGCCCTGTACATTTTCTTAATGATCATTCCTACCTGAAATACTACAGTGAGACTTGGAGGGTGACTGGTCAAGCCCAGGGTGCAGTGCTTCTAGGTCTCAGGCCAGAGTCTTCTGATTCAAAGTGTGTACTGTGTGTAGACCAGGATGCCAGTTTCTCTACCTTTCATAGAAGTTCATGAAAAACTCTAGCCTTAATTTATAAAAAAAAAATAATGTGTGTGTGTTCACATGCCACCTGATATGGGTCTTAGGTCTTGTGGCCACGTATGCTCTTAATCACTGGGCCATCTCTCCAGCCCTGGAAAGCTTCAACTTTTGAAAAGCCGCTCTGCTTCTCCAGTTGTACCAGGGTCAGGGTGGTGTTGGAGAGAAGGTGGCTCCCCTAAATATGAAGGATTATTTAGATCAGGATGGAGCAGTGTCGGGGTTCTCTGCTCTCCCGCTATTTGCCGAAAAGTAGGACATAGGCTTATGATAACAAAAAGCATCCTGCTTTTTCTCTACCATGGCGAGCAGAGGCTAACCCCTGAAGACAGCTGTAGATGGCTTGTCAGCCTGGAGGACCTGAAGCAGAGGTATCCATTGTAACATAACCAATCAGAAGCTGCCAGTTATTTGTCTCTCTGCCCTTTTTTTTGTTGTTGTTGTATCTGAGACAGGGTCTCATTATGTAGACCTGGCTGGCCTGGAACTAACTCACTATGTAGACCAGGCTGGACCGGAGCCCACAGAGATCTGTCTGAGTCTGCCTTTGGGGTGCTAGGATTAAAGGCATATGCCACTAGGCCTAACCTGGTTTTATTTTTTGAGACAAGTCCTATTGATACTATCTAGGGATGTGGAAATGGGTTCATTTTCTCTGCCAATTAAAAAATTAAAAGATAAGAAAGAAGTATTTGTGGAATCTTGTGGAGTCCCAGCAGAGCCATCATACAATATCTGGGAAATTGGAGTCCACTCTTGAGATTCTTAGTTTCATTAATAAAAGACTTTAAGAACTGATACAAACAAGGCTTGAGGACAGTCTACTGGAGTTAAAGGAAAAGCCTAGGGCCGAGACACTAACGCCCACAGCCTCCCATGAGGGAGCTAGAGAGTGGAGAAGAGAAGCAAAGCCATGCTGTGTGAGATGAGGCAGCCTCGGGGACAGCTACACAGTGGGGACAGGTGCGCTTTAGGAAAAGGAAAGGAAGCCCAAAGTGTTATTTAGGGAGTTTAAGAACTATTCAGTTCTCTGGGCAGTGGTGGTACATGCCTTTAATCCTAGCACTTGAGGGCAGAGACAGGCGTGTTTCTTAGTTCAAGGCCAGCCTGCTATACAGAGTGGGTTCAGGACAGCCGGGGCTATACAGAGAAACCCTGTCTTGAAAAACAAAACAAAACAAACAAGCAAAAGAATTATTCAGTTCTAAGCGGAACCCTGGCTTCCTTCTTTCCTCTTTTTAATTAATTTTGTGTTATGTTGGGTGTTGTGCTTGCATGTATTTCTGTGTACTATGTGCATTTGTTTTGCCTTTTGAGACCAGAAGAGGCATTGGGTCCCTCGAACTGGAATTACAGATAGGTTGTAAGCCACCGTGTGGGAGCTGGGACTAGTGCCTGGCCTGTGGAAGAGCAGAAGCGCTCTTGACTCCTGAGCCATCCCTCCAGCTCCATGGATTCCACTCTTGATACTGCCTGGGGTGTTTACAAGCTTCTTCCCTCGGTCCTGCCAGTTCTCTAGGAATGGCTGTCCTTCCTGGAAGATACTCTGGAGTCTAATATTGGGAACCACCTCTCTGACCTCCTCTTTCTCTGGGATTGCCCATGCACATGGGAACTGTGTGATTGCTAGTCTTCGTCATGGGGTCTGTTTCAACTGAGAATATTTAGGCTTTCTCCTTTCACCCTCCAGCCTGTGGGTGTCATCACCCTGAGCACTGATAGTATAAGGGCTATGCTAATTCACAGTTGACAGGTACAGTCAGACTATCTTAGACAAATGGGACAAGCAGGCTCTCTAGTCCTGGCCACCTCTTCAGTAGTAGAAACAGCTGACAGCTCTTGGGCCATCGGTCCAGCTGTAGACTCTATTAATTGTCTTTGTCTTGCTAGAGTGGGCAGGAACACCCTCAGCTGTGATCTCCTATTTCTTACTAAGGGATCTCGTGGTACTTCAGCCCTCAGACACACCCAGTATGTCTCCTAAAACTGTTGCAGTGAAGATTTGGAGGGAGAATCTCGAGCGTTAGGACAGCTGGGTGTAGGATGCCAATAGCCCTACTTACTCAAGGGGCGTAAGCAGGAGGATCAGTTGAGGACAGGAATAGAAACTAGCCTGGGCAATACTTTTCTACCCATCTCAGAACAAAAACAGGACAAACAAAAAAAGACGTAAGGGACCCATAGTACTTGATGTGGAGATAGCCTGTGCTGTCCTTAGGTCAACTCTTTGACCCTACAGCCATCCTAGAGGTGTTGTCAGAGGGCATTGGCAATGAGGAAATGGCTAGACTGTCACTCTATCTCCTCCAGCAAGCCTCCGGAAGCCTTGGAGATGGACCTCGATTAGGCCCATGTACCTGGGGACGAGTACTGAGAGTGAGGAGGGTAGAGAGGCGGGAGGTGTTGAGGTACACGTTTCTCCTGTACTGAGCACATTCTGTTAATTACTCAGATTCATTGAATGATAAGCTTTCAGAGGATGGATTTGAGGCTGGAAAGATGACTCCCTGGCTAAGGGCACACATTGCTTCTGCAGAGGACCTGAGGTTGGTTCCCAGCACCTGTGTGAGGTAGCTAACAACCCCCTGTAAGTCCAGCTTCAGGTTCTCTGCAGGCACTGCAGGCACACACACACCTCCCACACAGATATGCATGTGCATATAACTAAAAAGTGAATCTAAAAACGGATGATCTTATGTTGCTTGAAATATAACTTAACATACTCAAAGTTGTGCATAAGTTCTAAGTTAGACATGAAATGGAGAGTGTCACTGTTGGGTGTCGGAGGTCTAACTCACACGAAGCAGAAGTTCTATGGCTGAGCTCCAGCCCAACCCCAGGCTAAGTTCTAAGATGAGAATTAACATCTGAGAAGTTCCTTTTTCTGTTATAGTGACATCCCAGGGTCTCTGTTTGTCAGCTCAGCCTTCCTGAATGGCTGATAAGCATTTGATGCTCTTAAGAGTCCTGGGTGAGAGAGTTTAAAATGTGTGAAGGTAGTTAAAGGGTGTTTGCTAAAGAAAAAGAATGTAGAAAGGTCCATGCATTTGACTTGACATTTCTCTGCCTTGAGATGATCATGATGGCATGTAATGCATGATTTTTCATTTTGTTTTATTGCTGGGTGTGCCACACTATCTAGAACGGTCAGCCTGTCGAAGTTGAAGAAACACTGGTACCTGCACCACAAAATAGAAGTCCCTCAGCTCTTCTGAGACCAGAGAAATACCTAGAACCTAAAAATGGAGATTGGGAAAGCCAGGCAGAATTGAGCACAGCCAGCCTCCAGGAGAGCAGAACAGTCCAGCCAGACAGCAGCCCTGCTGTCCCTTCAGGGTTGAGCGTGTCCAGGGGAGCCCAGCTCCGGGAGGTAACTTGGTCTGATTCAGTGTGCTCAGTGTGTTCGTCTGGTGCAGCATCTAACTAGTCCCTCCCTCCCTTCTTCCTTTTTCTTGTTTGTTTTGAGGAAGGGTCGCGTGTGTAGCTCTGCTAGCCTTGATCTCACAGTAGACTTGCTTCAGTGTCCTGAGAGCTGCTATTTCAGGTCTGGCCACCATTCCAAGCACGGTCTGGTTTCCGAGCTTAAACCACCAACATCCCAGTGTGAGGTAGTGGTGCACACCAGAAATGGCTGCTCTCTGTAGGAAGAGCAGGAGGGTGGAGAGTTCCAGGCCATGGGGCTGGAGAGATGACTTAGTGGTTAAGATTTGGGTTTCTAGAAAGTGTTTTTCCTAAAACATGTCTCAAGCACAATGTGGTGTTACAAGTTGTGGCAGCAAGTTTAAACTCAGGAGGGCCAGCTTTGCTCCCTTCCCC
>JANHMN010000022.1:18836107-18919531 GCA_030674055.1 Rhabdomys pumilio | reverse complement strand
GTACACATTTTATTCTGTCTATGTGAGTATAACCCATGGTGTACACAATGTACAGGTCAGAAGCAACTTTCAGTCACTGGTTTGTTCTATTATTAATTATTAATAATTGTTCTATTATTAATGTGGGTCCTAGACATCAGAGTCATGTTGTCAGACTTGGTGGCAAGAGCCTTTACCTGCTATTTGCTAACCTAGGACTGGTCCTGGAAGCTTCTATTTAGGCTTAGAAGGCTGAAAACATTCTTTTACTCTGGCTCACTGGTTCAACTCAGCCATTCTGGCTCAAACTCCTCTCCAAGCTGACTGATCCAACCTGGCTTCTCTCTCAGCCTCTGACCACATTGCCCCACTTGGCCTCAAACTCCGGTAAAAGTTCTAATCTAGTTCCTTCTCATTCTCTGGCTCGGTCTGCCTTTACCTGTGTCTAGTGTGTTTTCCAGTCTGTCTCTATAAAACTCTGCTGGTAAAACTGCCCCCTCTTTCTCTTTGCACTGGCCCTTAAGTAGCTTCCCTTTCCTCTCTTCTCGTGAGAGTTGGGCATATCCTATTCTGTCAAATCTTTCTCTGACTCGTTACTTATCTGCCACTCAGTTAGACTCCACTGTCAAACATGGCTGCTTCCTCTACAAACTAACTTCCCCCTCAGTGTTTTCGATTAGACGTGTGTGCTGAGGCTGAGCCACACAGTAACTAGAAACAGGTTTGGGTTTGTTTGTTTTTCAGTAAACAACAAAATCTCTGGGTTCACAGTGTGATAAATATCCTGCAACATGCTGAACCACCTTACCAGCCCATTTAGCCCCTCATTTGAGCCCAGGCTGCTCTTACACTCACTGTGATCCTCCTGCCTCGGCCTCCCAAGTACTGGGATTATGAACTTGTGTCATATGCTGGTTCGTTTATGTCAACTTGACATAAGCTAGAGTCACTGGAGAAGAGGAAGTCTCGATTGCGAAAATGCCTTCCTAAGGTCTGGCTGTTGGGCATTTTCTTAAGTAATTGATGTGGGTGGGTGAACTCTGGGCAGGTGGTCCTGGGTTTGATGAAAAAGCAGGTTGAGTAAGCCATGGGGAAGCAAGCCAGTAAGCAGCACCTCTCCATGGCTGTTTCTGTCCTGACTTCCATCGATGATGAAAATGATGTGGAAGCATAAGCCAGACAAACGCTTTCCTCCCCAAGTTGATTTTAGTCATGGTGTTTCACCACAGCAATAGCATCCCTACTAGGGAGACTCTCACACTAAATTTCACTTTTCTCAGTGATCTTCTATGAGGTTGGCTGAAGTGTCCCCAACTGATGGTTGATTTATTTTTTTTAAAGACAGGCTCTCAGTTTATGGCCCAGATTGGCTTTAAACTGACAATTTTCCTGCTCTTGCTTGTTCAATACTAACTAGCATTATAGTAATGTATGTTACCAAACCTGTCTTCAACTTACTTAACTTTTACATTCATCTGCCTGCCCTCGCTCCCTTTCTCCCTCCCTCCCTTCCTTTTTTCAAAAGGCAGAGGCCCTGTGTCCTTCCCCAAGGACCAAATCTAAGCACTGCTGATGCCCCCCTTAGAACCACCTCCAGAAGAGCTACTTACAGAAGAAGGCTGTGGGCCACGTGTGAAACAGAGGGGGCCGGCTGCTTTCTTCCCTGGAGTGGTAATTTTCTAGTTCACAAATTCCCTTGGTGGTTGAAGACAGCTTTTCCATTTTCATTTGTATTTTAGTCTGAAAAGATATTAATCTGAAATATGAGAACACTGCTGAGAATTTCTCATCTCAGATTTAGTAACTATAAAGACTTGAAGGCTATGATGTGTGGTCCTGGTGGGGCTAAAGTTCCAGTATTCCCCCATGAACTCCACAGACAGCAGATTCCCAGCAGCATGGAGACAGGTGGGAGTTGTGGTTTCATTACTTTGGTACTAAGCCCTGGGTTTTCACAGCCTCAGAGAAAGGAAAGCCTGCTGCGTCCCACCTCATAGATTTCTATGCAGCAGTAGTGTTTTAGCTCCAGAGACCTGGCAGAATCCCAGTGGTCTGCTATTATAGAATGAAATAGGGAGAAAGGCACCCAGCAAGTGCATTTCTGACTCTCTTATGGAGAATCTGTGAGCCTGGATTTTCTTACTCATACAGCGACGAAAATGAAGGGAGCCTCATATGCACACAGGAGAAAGCACGAGAACCTGAAACCTGGGCCTCTACAGACCTCCCCCTCTTCTGCTGTGTCCTCTGCCAGCTCCCAGCAGGAGACAGCAGCACCTTCTCCACAGTGACCAAAGCATGACAGATGAAGGGCAGTGACGTGGGTCCTGGAACACCTGGATATACAGTGATCATTACATACAACAGACAGAACTAACTAGGAAAGTAGCAAAGGTTTATTAAAACTAAATCTCCAACTCCTCAGTGTAGTTAACTATTATGTATCTGGAGATAAAAGAGATACAGCATCAAAGTCATAATTCTTTGTACTTGGTCCTCTCAACCATCTATCCCCTGGTTTTATCTAAAGTGGCACACACTAAATTTAGCAAATGTTAATCTTAAAAGTCTCTCCTTCCTTCTCAAATCATTTTAGGTTCGATATTTCCCTTGGCTTAACCTCCAGACAGGCTCCATGGTTTCCGACTGCAGCTGGAAGATGCTCAAGGTTGCGGTGAGGAGGCGGAGCCACGATGGCATCTGTGCTTTCTGAACCGCACTCTGCAAAGAAGTCTGCACCCCACAGCAGCTTCTAGACACCCCCTAATTCTAGAAAAGCTTAGGAGGATTCAGAGAGCAGGGAAATCTGGAGGCCCTGACCCAGATCTGTAGCTTAGCCACCAAAAGGGACAAAGTCCCATCTGTGTGTGCTTTGCTGAGCTAACAATGAAATAGATACACCACAAGCAGCTGTAGTATCTCCCACAGTAACACATCACATGGAAATGGGGATACATCTTAGGGGAAAGAATATGCCCATCCCCCAAGACAAGATACTTAACCCCAAACCTCTTTAATGGCTGGGGAGAGAAGAAAAGCAGTGCTCATGGCCTCCAACCCCAACTTTTGGGTTTGAACACTGAGTGAGAACACATTCCAAGCCAGTCTCAGACAGATCCAAGTTCATCAGAGCAGAGAATTTTTAACACGATTGCTGGCATGTAGAGCTTGCTTTCTCTAATAAGATGACTTATTATTTATGTGTATGGGCGCACATGGAAGCCAGAATTGGATACTAGATTCCCTGGAGCTGGAGTTAGAGACAGTTGTGAGCCCCTCGATATGGATGCTGGGAAGCAAACTCCAGTCCTTGGAAAGAGCAAGTGTTCCTAACACTTGAGCCATCTATTCTAGCCCTACAGCTAACTAACCACATTCTTTTTTTTTTTTTTTCTTTAAAGATTTATTTTATGTATATGAATACACTGTAGCTGTCACCAGATTCTTCTGATTCTTGTCACCAGCTTCTTCTGGTGAGAAGAGGGCATCAGATCCCATTACAGATGGTTGTGAGCCACCATGTGGTTGCTAGAAATTGAACTCAGGACCTCTGGAAGAGCAGTCAGTGCTCTTAACCGCTGCGCCATCTCTCCAGCACAGCTAACCACTTTCTAACAGGACTCTCCTATATAAGGATCTAGGCTTCTTGGGAAAAAATGCTGACTCTTAGACAGAGGCAGGAAATATGCATCAAAGTAAGTCTGGGACATCTTTCAGTGCTAGTCCATAAGTAAATGTCAAAACCTTCCCCAAACAGAGCTTTACTATGAAGACGGTATTTCAGGCAGGAGAATTAATGCTTAAATGCAAACAATCTGAACAAGAAATACAGCTGATTTGGACTACAGCCTGAAGCAGGAACTGCTAGCTCCACACTGATGAGGAAAGCGGTGGCTGCTTCTCCGTGACAGAAATGCTCTGGGCCCTAAAGCGGCTGAAACTGCCCAGGACAGTGCACTCAGCAGTGACTGGAGAGAATCGGGACCTGTTAGGTAGGTGGAGGGAAAGGTCTCCAACAGTTCTGAATGCCCCCACAGTCAATCAAAGCCTCAACAGTGATGCTGACGGCCAGCATCTTTAGGTCTTACCAAGCCGTCCAAGATGGCCTGCAGCTCCTCACACAGTGCTTCAAGTCCCTCATCGTAGCCCCGACTCGTCCTGTCTTCCTCTTCACTGGATGCTGGGCTGCTCTCTAATTCAACCTTCTCCTTGCTCCTGGACAAAGCAGAAGATAGTCGGTACACATTACACTCATACTTACCTCATGCTAGGAGACTGCACATCTCTAATCCCAGTGCTTGAGGAGGAGGAGGAGGAGGAAGAGGAAGAAGAGGAAGAAGAAGAGAAGGAGGAGGAGGAAGAGCCTGACTACACAGTAGTCCTGGCCTCAAAAAAAGAAAAACAAGGAAAAAGCCTTTACCTCATTTTGCTATAATAAATCCTATAAAAGTCACCATCTACATAATCACGTTATATTGGTTAAATGTTGCAAAAGTCATCATAGTAGATGCTAATTTATGCAGTTAAGGCCAGAACTGGGCACTGGATTCCCTGGAGCTGGAGTTAGACAGCTGTGAGCTGCTGGGAACCAGACTCCAGTCCTTTGAAAGACAAGCAAGTGCTCCTAACACTAGCCGTCTCTCTAGCTCCAGAGCTAACAGGTTTCTAACAGAACCCTTCTAAACCAGGATTACATTTACACAGTGAGCACATTCACTAGTTACTCAACTCTGCTGTGCTTGGATGGAGCCAAGGGCCTCCGTGTACTGCAAATGCTCCACTGCTAGGCTGTACCCCCAGCCCTGGCCACTCGAGTTTGTCCTAGGGGAAGTGAAGTCTGGCCATGTGGAATCCTTGGTGTAGGGCTTAGTGCTGGTTGTATGAAATGCATGTGACATGGGTCATTTCCCAAAGAGTCAAGAGTCTGTGAGTAATTTTTAGACTGAGGTCTGTGATCCACACAGTGTAGCCAGTAAAGGCTTGATCAGCCTATGGTGCTGTTAGAAGGAGGTGCAACTATTAAGGTTAGGCCTAGTGGGAAGGCTTCTATCCATGGAGGGAAAGGGGTCCCTTCAAAGAGCTTTGGCTCTTCTCTCTGGCCTGACCATGAGGCGGAGTGTGAGCATCCACTATGGTGTGTGCCATCTTGCCATGTATGCCACAGGTATGCACAGAAACCAGTGGTTAGCCTGTGGTCGCATTCCTCAGGAGCCGTCTACCCTTTTGAAGACATGGTTTCTCATCACTGGGATCTAGGAAAACAGAGTGGGCCGGGCTGGGGGCCTGTTTCTTCTTCCTCAGTGCTAGGATTACAAACACCAAAATGCCCAGCTTTTTACTTGGATGCTGAGGTTTGAACTCGGGTCCTCATGTCTGCATGCTGAGTACTTGTGAGCTCTCTCCTCCTTTGTCTTCTTTCTTTTTTTCTTTAAAGATAGGATCTTTTTAAAAAGACACGTAATCCTAGATGGCTTGAATGTGCTTTATTGTGTAGGCCAGCCTTGAACTCACAGCAATCCACTGCCTCTGCCTCCCTAGTGCTGGGACAGAGCATGAGCCACTACGCTTGTTTCTTTTCTCTTTTTAACATTTATTTTTCATTTGTGTGTATGAATGTTTGTCTGTCTGTCCGTATGTGTATATGTGTGCTATGTGTATGCAGTGCCCACAGAAACCAGATGAAAGCATCAGATTATGTATAGCTGCAGTTATAGACAGCTATGAGCTGCCATGGGGTGCTGGGAACTGAACCCATTTCTTCTGTAATAGAAAGTATTGTTTGTTTTGTTTTCCAAGGCAGGGTTTCTCTGTGTAGCACTGGCTGTCCTGGAACTCAATCAATAGACCCAGATCAGAGATCCACCTGCCTCTGCTTTCCAGGTGCTGGAACTGAAGGTGTGCGCTGCGCTGCCACCCAGTGGAAAGTACTCCACCGAGTCATGTCTCAAGTCTTCCCACCCGCACTCTGTCTTTTTTAGGAATAAAAAAGAAGGTAGACGGGTGGCTCAGAGGTGAAGGCAGGGTAAGAAGCTGAAGGACACCTCCCCACAGAGTCCGAGGGCCAGCATAAGTCCCTGTCTCAAAATGGATAGAGGCTGGAGAGGTGGTGCAGTGGTTACTGGCACGTGCTGCTCTTTCAGAGCCTCCCACGGAGGCTCACAACTGTCGGCAGCTTCCGTTTCAGCAGATCCCTTTTCTAGCCTCTTTGGGTGGTGCAGCTATGTGATGCACATGCATACAAAACACTCATACACCGAAACTAATAAGTCTAAAAGACAACAGCAAATACAGTCTGGAGAAAGAAAGCTTAGCTGTTAAGAGCAGTGGCTGCTCTTCCAGAAGTCCCACATGGCGGCTCATAACCATCTGTAATTCCAGTTCCAGGGTAATACCCACTTCTGACTTCTGTAGACAACAGACACACGAGTGCTACACAGATAAACTTCAGGCAAAACAGCCACGTATACAAAGAAAAGGACATAAAAGGAAGTGGGTGCAGTGCTACTCATCTGTAGATGCAACTCCTCAGGGAGACTGAGGCAGGAAAATCAGCCTGGGCAACACAGACGGCTCCTGCCACAAAATGGGAATAAGCAGGTGTGGTTGTGTGCACACAGAATCCCAGCACTCAGGAGACGGAGGCAGGAGGAGCAAGGTCAGCCTGGGCTAGTAAAACTATATCAAAATAGCAACCAAACAAAATGAATGAAGTGGAGGGCGGGAGGGATGCCCAGCAGCCTCGTGCACCCGAGGCCCCACTTACTTGCCACCCCACACTCCTGAAAGGTAACAGTATGACGGACTCAACCCTTTCTCCTCTGTCAATCTCTTTATAACTTTATATACAGAGCTAATAACATGTAGCATAAGTTTGTATTTACTTTTACACTTATTTGTGTGTATATAAGAATGGGCACATTTATGCCATGATTGTGCCCATGAAGGACAACTTGCAGCAGTTTGGTTGTCTCCTTCCACCATGTAGGTTTCGGGGACCAAACGCAGTCATTAGGCTTGGTGGCAAGCACCTTTACCCACTGAGCCATCTCTCTAGCTCAAGGTGTCAAACTTGTAATCCTCCGGTCGCTGCCTTTTCAGCCGGTCCTCCCAATGTGTACCGCAACAGTCAGCACGCCTCTGCATATGTGCAGGTGTTAACAGTCAGTACACCTTTGCATATGTGCAGGTATTACTTTGCCACTCTTTTGGCTTTATTTACACCAGGAAATTCTTACTCTCTTGACCGTTCTCTCAGTGGGTAGAGGTGGCAGTACCTAGCATGGGAACCGAACATGTACTTACAGCAAGCTGACTTTCAGGTTGGCAATACTGCTCGCTGTGGTGAAACCCTTGTCACTTAGGCTGTCCCATTTCAGGATTAAGTTATGCCAGTCAGCTGCATTGTCCTTGAGTTTTCTTGCACTGACAGATAAGACAGGTTTTCTTGGTGTTGCAATCCCAAGAGTATTTGCTAATAGGAGCAAGAGAAACATGACAGTTAAGGAACACATGATCACAGGCCTCCATAGTAAAATGGTCTGATATGCCACACCAACTGGATAAATCAATGTCCCAGAAACTAAGAGGCTCTTCACAGCTCATGGCTCCACAAACACTTGTCTCACACACTCCACACACTCTGTCTACTTTTGTTTTTGGAGACAGGGTCTCAAATGTAGCTTTGGCTCTGCCTATGACTTAGATGTCCAAAGTTCCGCCTGCATCTCTGGTCCAGCCCCTATCTTAAGCCCCACCTCCAACCCTGCAGAGCCAGGCAGAGCTCCTAGTGAGGTACCCTCACTACCAAAAACACAGGGAGCACACAGTTTTTCTGCTGGGAAGCTCTTTCCTTAAGTAGTGTTGTCCATCTGAGATTCACCCAACCCAAGGCCCGAGGAAAGCGAGACCAAGAATGATCTGTACTGTCTTCTAGACTTAAAACCCTGCATAACCCGTGCAACTGAGAGGAATCCAGGACACATGAGCTGCATGCTCTGGGGTTACACCTTGAAGACCATGCTTCCTGGGTGTGAGTCCTAACTCTGCCAGCTGTGAGTGTAGGCATAGTTGTCAATCTCTTGGAGCCTCAATATTCTCATCTGAAAAATGGTGATAAAGTAGTTTCTGTTCCAAAATGGATATATGAGTTCAAAGAGCCTGGTCTACATAGTGAGACTGTCTAAGACAGTAAAACAAATACATAAACAATATGTGAAGCTGCGAGGGCCGGACACATAACAACCAGTTAACAAGGCACACTACTGGCCCCGAGTCTGTCCTCCCTTCTCCACCATGGCCTCTTACTCATCCTCTGCCTCTGCTGCTCTACTGTTCCAGCGTGGGTTGTGTTGATGGTTCGGGTGTGTACTCACTCACCCTGTTAACAGTTTTGTTTAGGGCTCTGTTCTTTTTTGGTTTGCTCTGATGGTGTTGGGGATTGAGCCCAGGGCCTTGTACATGCTCCACTGGGGTATATCCCCAGCCCATATTACTGTGAGACACTCTCATTACGTTGCTCTGGCAGGCAGAACCTATTTTATAGCGCAGACAGACTCTGAACTTTCTTCCTGCCTCAGCCTCCCAGGTAGCCCGGGCTGCAGCCTGTTCAACCATGCCTGGATCCCCCAGTCACTGCAGTAGACATGTTACCTCCTATTCACTAGTGAGTCAGTTTCTTAATTCTATATTCCATAAAGGACTTAGTTTAACCAGAGTAGGAGTTATGTCTCGTCCCCTCCCATATCTTGCACATAGATTTAGAATCAAACGGGCTACATGGAGGAACTGCTCTTACTTCCTGTATTACATTTGTCCTTCGGTGAGTGTTCCTAAGTCACATCTGACTTAGTTTGCTGGATCCACTTAGGAACCAAAAGCACAGCTCTTACTTCTAGATACTCAGAGACAAATAGGGAAATATCAGTGAGTAACAGGCCAGCTCGGAGAGAGGCACTGCAGAGGTTTAGCTGCTTATCTCTTGTAAGCTGCCAAACCAAACTGAGACTCCACTAGACCACTGTCATACGCTAACGCACTGACCCATCTGACACTAATCGACACAGAGACAGCCTTTATTACAAACTGCAAGCCCCACGGCCGGTCTTACTGACTGCGGGAGTATAGGGAAGGGGTTTCCCGGGGGGCTGGCAGGTCAGGCTTGGCTCCAGTGTGTTCCGGGATGCTCTGACCGCCACACCGTTGACACTTCACGTACATCACCACACTCAGACGACACTCACACAGGAATGAGCAAGGCTCCCGGAAGCCCGCGAGGTCCAGGCGCGCCCTGCATGTCACGCCGCGGGCTCATGACCTTCCACCCCAAAGCCCCTACCTGCAGCCGCCACAGCTACGGAAGCACAGCCCTCTCACGCACCTTCCATGCGGTCCACAGGTAGATCCCGAGGAGACCCGAGGCCCCGCCCACGAACTGAGGAAGTGATGTCACTTCCGTTCCTCGGGTCTTCCGACACTTGTGGCTCTGCCGCTCTAGCTCTCCGCGGAGTCACTGCTACTCTCTGAGGCCTAACTCGTTGCCTAGGCAACAGGCTCCCGGCAGCCCCTGCGGCCCGGAGTCCATCCCGCCTCCTCCGGGTTGGCGGGGCTGAGGAGTCCTGAGGGGCTGCCGCGGGAGGTGAGTTCGGTAGCGCGGGCGGGTGCTGGACACCTCCGACATCCCCGACGCGGCCCCTCGCCTTTCCTCCCCCTGGCAGGGCCGCCTTTCCCTGTCCCAGCCCCTCAGAGTCTCCACAGCCGTCTTGCCGTCCCCCTGGCAGCCACCGCAGGCGGCGCGTCTGTCAGCCCGAGTCTGTGCAGAGCACCGGGCGTCGCAGCGTTCGCACAGTGCCCCGGGCCGCCCGGGCGCCCCAGCTCCCCTCTCTCCTCCCCTCCTGCCCCACCCTGCATCCCTCTCGCGGCGGGCTACAGGCTCCTCAGCCTTGAGATTGACATTGGGTTCTGTTCTGTCCCCGGATCCTCAGCTGGATCCCTTACGTTAGCCTGCCAGCACCAAGCAGCTGGCTTGGGCACCCAGTAGGAGTTCAGTAAGTGTTGGTTAAATGGATACCGAATGCCTCCCAGCGTGGCCTCCGAGGCGGAATGGACAGTGAGGGTTAAAGAATGGGGTGACCCTGGGGTCAGACTCGAGGTCAGGTCACTGTGCTTCCCCTTCCTACCCGTTGACTGGAGCAAGTGTCAACTTCTAGCTTCGGTTTCGTCATCCGTAAAATGATAAGTTTTTATCTTGGGATAGTGGAGATTAAATGGATCAGTAGATGCACAACCAATCGTCCAGGGTCTGGCTGAATGTTCCCAATAAAGGTTAGTCCCTGCTGTCACCCACACGGCTCTGTGGGCTTCGCTGCTTTTCCCTCTAGTCCTTCAAGTCTCTGGCTTCCCATTGCTTTTGTTTCCCTTCTCAACTCAACTTCTCTTTCCTACCCTCTGTGCTTCTTTTCTTTCTCACCGATATTCAGGAGTTTTCTGTTCCATTTGTTGGCAGCATGTGAGGTGTATCGTTGTCATTGACTGGAATGATCATTTGCAGGCAAGGTTTTAAAAACTTTTGGAGCCGGGAGTTGTGGGAAACTCAGGTCCTAGGTAAGTAGCTCTAGTCTCTTATCACCAGAGAGTCCTTGTCTTTGGTACTTTTTGTACTTACTCCCACCCGGCTGTAATGCTGATATACCTGTGACCATTTTTGTTTGTTTTTGTAACCTGACTTACAGGCCATGTTTGTTCATTTATCGATTGTTTACTAGGCTTTCCCTGTGCCAGCAGCTGTGCCCTAAGGGTGTATGCTTACCCATCATACTCAGTCACTCTCTCAGAAAGGTTGTAGTTTAGCTCTTGAGATTTCAAACCTGAGAATCCTGTTCAGTTTGGGACCCAAGGATGGGGAAGATGAAATAAAGTCTTCCAGGGGTTTATTTCCCCCCCCTCCCCATAAGTTTTAGAAATCGTATTTTATGTGAACGGTTGTCTTGCCTCCTTGTATTTTGTGTACCCACATGTATGCAGTACCTACAGAGGTCAGAAGAGGGTACCAGATCCCCTGGAAGTGGTTAGCTGCCATGTGGGTGCTGGGAATTGAACTCTGGTCCTGTAGAAGGGCAGCCCTTGCTGTTAAGGACCGAGCTGCCTCTCTAGCCCTAAGCAGTTGTTTTGATGTAGCCACATTGTCTTTCTCAATGGAAGACTGGTTCTTACTGGGTTGGTTTTTGGTTTTCCTCAGGGAAGTTAACTTTTGGGGTTGAAGAGGATCTTGATTCATAGTAATTTCTATACAATTTAAGCAAAGTGGCTGCTGGCACTTAGTGGGGAAAGGAAGAAAGCAGACGATAACAACAGTCTTTTGAATTTAGAGAGGTGAAGAACAGAGCAGGAGATGGTTGTGCTAATAGAATGGGCATTAGGGTCAAGTATGGAGACGTTTCCACTAGGATTGGCACGGGGAGCGTGGTAGAATCAACAGGCAGAAATTAGGTGGTGGGTTTTTGATTGTTTGTTTTGTTTTGTGTTGTTGTTTTCTAAGACAGGATTTCTCTGTGTAGTCGAGGCTGTCCTGGAACTCAGGCTGGCCTTGAATTCAAAGATCCTGCCTGCCCCTGGCTGGAACTAAAGGTGTGCGCCACCACACCTGGCTTGGTGGTGTGTTTTCTGAATTGTTGAGGCAGAAGCAAGTTCAGAATGTATGTTTCCCATGAGTGAACCCTTTGGATCTGGTCATGAGAGTTCCAGTGAATCTTTGCTGTGGTCTTGGGGCAATGTGGCATAGTATTTTGTTTGTTTTCTTTTGGGGACAGGATCTCACTATAAAGCCCAGACTGTCCACAGACTTGCTAAGATCCTCCTGCCTCAGCCTCCTTAGTGCTTGAATTATAGGTATGTATTACCATACCTGGCTCGGCACAGGGGTTTTGGGAGAGATTAAGCCAACAAGTATGTGTTGAATATTGATTTACTGTAGCCTATTAGTTGTTTGTATTAGTAGTTTGTCAGTTAGAGGTGGCAGAATCTTGCTGTGTAGACTTTAGCTTGTAAACTGTCAGTGTAGGTCAAGCTGGCCTTGAAATTATGGCATTCAGCCTTCATCCTTCCAATGCATCCATATCCTAGGACTCATTTAGGAGACCAGCATGGTGCCTTATTAGGTAAGGGCACTTGCCTGGCAAACCTGGTAACTTCAGTTTAATTCTGGAACCCATGTAAAGATGAACCGAGAGAACTGACTCCGCAATGTTGTCCTCTGACTGCCACATGTACACTTATACATCTACCACACACACACACATTAGTAATAAAAAAATAAAAATGTAAACTTTGCAACCGGAGCAGAGAATATAGATGGAGATGAAGTTAGATACAGAGCTTTGTTCAAATGTCTGGTTTCTTTTTTGTTTGTTTTTTTCTTTTGTTTTGTTGTGCAAGACAGGGTTTCTTTGTGTAGCCTTGGTCATCCTGGAACTTGCTCTGTACACCAGGCTGGCCTTGAACTTAGAGATTCCCCCTGCCTCTGCTTCCTGAATGCTGGGATTCAAGGCATGAGTTACCGCTGCAAGGCTCAAATGTCTGGTTTCAGTGCTTGGGTTGGGCTTAATCTGTGAGCATTTGGCTAGCTAGCAGGAATGAGAGCAGGGAAGTGACAGCATTTCCTCAGTAAGGTAAATTATTCCCTGCCCCTTTGCTTTCTACTATATAACACTTCAAATACTGGGCATGGTGTTGTATGCCTGTACTCCCAGCACTCATGAAGCTGAGCAAGAAGATCCCTGGGAGTTCTAGGACAGCCAAAATTACAGTGTGAGGGTGCCTCAAATGAATAAATACTTAAAAGCCCAAATAAAGATAGATTGTAGGAGCCAGATGTGCTTACACTAAATAATTTCAGCAGACTGTGTGTACCAACTTACACATATAAGTAACAGTTCTAATTAAATAGTAAGAAGGAGGGTGGAGGTGTGGCAGGCATGAGAGTCTGTGCCTGTAATCCCAGCACTTTGAAGCGTGAGGACCATGGGCTAGACTGAGACTGTCTGAAATAAAAACTGTGCAGGAGTACTAACTGTCATTTTGTATTGAGTTTGGAGAAGGTCCTTGGGACATAAATGTTATCAGAGCCTGTGGTGACATGTGATTTGGGTTCCAGGTTACTCCTAGGTCTAGTTTTGGGAAGTGCTCATTACCATGATGGTTGAACATAGGCTATCTTTCATGTACTGGTTTTGTGTTTGTCACCTGTATGTGGGTACCTACAGAGGCCAGAAGCGGGTGTTGGAGCCCTAGAGCTAGAGTTATAAAAATAGCCTCCAGAAGTGGGTACTTGGACTAGGTCCTCTGGAAAGAGTAGCAAGCACTTTTAAACATTGATCTGTTTCTCTCCCCCCCTTTTTTTTGTTTTTAAAGATTTATTATTTATTTATTCCCTGTCCCTTTGCATTCTACTATATTACACTTCATCTGCTGGGTGTGGTGTTGTATGCCTGTACTCCCAGCACTCATGAAGCTGAGCAAGAAGATCCCTGGGAGTTCTAGGACAGCCAAAATTACAGTGACACTGCAGCTGTCTTCAGACACACCAGAAGAGGGCATCAGATCCCATTACAGATGGTCGTGAGCCACCATGTGGTTGCTGGGAATTGAACTCAGGACCTCTGGAAGAGCAGTCAGTGCTCTTCACCGCTGAGCCATCTCTCCAGCCCCTTGATCTGTCTCTCTAGCCCACATCTCTTGTTTTTAACTCAACTTTTGCATTTTTAACTGAAATACTCACAGCCAAGGAGTCATTGCTTATATATTTTTAAATTTTATTTGTATGCATATATGTGCCTGCCTGTATGTGTACCATGTACGTTCAATGCCTGCAGAGGCCAGAAGAAAGCATCAGATCCCTTGGCACTGGAGTTAACAGGCAGTTGTGAGCTGCTCTGTGGGTGGGTGCTGAGAACCAAATCCATGTGCTTTGGAAGACCAGTAAGTGTCTCAACTGCTGAGCCATCTCTTCCACCCTAGCATTATTTATCTTAAAGACTGGAACATGGGAGGCAGAGGCAGGCAGATTTCTGAGTTCAAGGCCAGCCTGGTCTACAGAGTGAGTTCCAGGACAGCCAGGACTACACAGAGAAACTGTCTCGACCGCGCCCCCCCCCCAAAAAAAAGACTGGAACAAAAGGACTGAGGTATATAGTAGACCTCTTTTCTAGCAAGATAAGAGCAGAGAGAAAAACAGAAGCAGGGAGGGCAGAGGGAAGGGGATTGTATTGAGACTATTCTTTTGCAATAAGATTTTTTTTTTTTTTTTGGTTTTTCGAGACAGGGTTTCTCTATGTAGCCTTGGCTGTCCTGGAACTCACTCTGTAGACCAGGCTGGCCTCGAACTCAGAAATCCGCCTGCCTCTGCCTCCCAAGTGCTGGGATTAAAGGCGTGCGCCACCACTGCCTGGCACAATAAGATTTATGGACATGTACTCTATGCTAAGAGAAGATTGGCATCCCTTCTCATGGAAGGTTATTAGCAAGTGAAGACTTGGGTTGTGGTGGGAGTCATGACAGGCATGATAGAAAGGGAAGCTTGGACGCTCATGCTGATTGGGCCTGGAGAGGCTCTGGAGTGGTAATGTTCCTGCTGAGGCCCCGGGATGAAAAGAAGCCACATCTGTAGAAGGAGATCCTTCTGAGTAGAGGGAAGGCGAATTGTGAAGCCTGAGTGTGGAGAAGGGGTCCTTAGCATCAGTATGTGGAGCGTACGTGGAGGTGAGCAAGAGGGAGGAGCTGTGGACTGGTAAGCACCAGGGTTTCAGCCTGGACAGGCTTGACTCAGAGTCTGGCTTTGGGGCTACTTTAGAACTGTACTCTCCTTAGCATTCATAAGTTAATTTTGGTAGAATTATTACATCACCACAATTACAGGTGTGTGTCACCATATGTGGCTTATTACCATAACCATTGTTAGATGGGTAAATGGCAACCTAGAGCCATTACATAATTTCCCCAGGGTCCCACAGCTACTCTTAGGGATAGCACTGGGATTTAGCTCCCGGCCTTTCCCTCTGACGTCATTAGCCACTGAATGTGCTGCTGCTCTTCTACAGCAGAGAGCCTCTGATTAGTTCATGACAGTGGGTCTAAACCTGAGGAAGGGCAAATGCAGCCTTCAGACTTGTGCAAAAATTGGGCAGGCTAGGGATGCAAAAACACTAGTCAGGAGTGGTCATTGAATCTAAATAGTTTTCTCAAATGTATCACAGGATAGAGAGGCAGCCGCTCTTCATTTCTCTTCAGCCTTCTGTGGGCAAGTCTTGTTACAGTCAGTTTTAGCCTTTTCCCTGTCTGACCACTGAGTGGAAGGCACAGACCTGGTTCTGAGTACCCAGAACCACACCTAGTGCTGTGACTTACTGATCTCTCTGTGTCCTTTAGGAAAACATGTTTAAAGCAAAAATCAGTATGACAGCTATGGAAAACAATTTGACAATGCATTTTAATATTTTCACTTCTTGAAATCCTTGCTAGTATTGCTAATTCATACATCCACTGGACTAGCCTTTTTCTACCTTTAAAATGCTTCAAAGGGTCTGGAGAAAGAGCTTAGTGGTTAAGAGCATGTGTTGCTCTTCCAGGAGACTTGAGTTAGGTTCCCAGCATCCATCTCAAGTGGTTCATAACCACTTGTAACTCTGAGTCCAGAGGCACTGATGCCCTCTTCTGGGCTTCAGTGGCACTTGCAGTATAATTAAGAATTAAAAATAGGGGCTGGAGAGATGGATCAGCAGTTAAGTATTTATTGCTCTTGCAGAGGACCTGACTTTGAGTCCCAGCATATGGTGGCTCATTACTGTCTTTGTTATTTCAGTTCCAGGGAATCTAATATCTTCTGGCTTCTGCAGGCACAAGGTATACACGTGGTACACAGACATACATGCAGGTATAACACCCATATCTATAGTGGTGGTGATGGTGATGATAAATTTTTAAAAATGAAAACTGTTTCCAAGAGTATGATTTGATATATTTCTGTGTTGTTTATGATGGTAAAAATCAAACATTTAAAAGAGACTTTTAGTGATCAATATAAAGCATTCTAGGCTTTTTTGTTGCTGTTGTTGTTGTTATTTGTGTTTTTGAGCCAGTGCCCACAAATAGCTCAGGCTGGTCTACAGCCCTCACTGGCCTCTAACTGGGGAGCCTCTCAGGCACGGGCTATCATACCCTGCAGCATTCTTTTTACTCCTCCTTATTTTCAGAGCCCTGTGCTCTTACGTGGTCTACCTGCTTTGAAAGGTGATAGCCAGTGGCTAACTGGCTTTGTCTGCTGGCCGTGTCATTTGCATTTGATTGGATCCTATGGGTTTGTTCACTTTTCTAGGGTGCTTGTGTAGTCTGATTCAGAGAACAGGCATCTCTTAGTCAGAGCTGTGTGGTCCTTGTAAGGCTGTACATTTGTGATGTGCTGGTGTTTAGACAATTCAGTTCTCGTACTTTAGATTTCTGTTGTATTAGTTCTGTGGCTTGGACAGATTTCTGAACCTTTCAGCGCTTTGGCTTCTATTAAAAGAATATGTTTCAGTTAGAGCCCTAACACTCAAGGATAGAGTTACAATTATTATTGTCATTATTAGTTACTCTCAGGATGTTTCTCTACAGTGGACCTTTACTGTATTGGCTGTTACCATGTGTGGAAACTGGATAATTATATCTGTGTTTTCCCAGCCTTGAGCTTTCAAAAGCCATTTGATGCAGCTCCATTTCTGTCACTCACTCTTTGCTTCTCTGTTATCCTTTCTCATCATTCATTCATGTGCTCGGTACATACCTGCCCAGTGCCTCTGACATCCCAAGCCCTTTTCTAGATGCTCCAGGGAAGCAAGTGAGGCTTTGTGGCCTCTGTTCTCCCTCATGGGAATTATAGACCTGTGTGTCTGTGTGTACACATGCATGCACATGCTTCCAAGTTCAGAAAATCTAGAGAACATGTAGACAAAGCAAAGCAGGTGGCATGAGAGGAGTGCTGTGCTGGGTGGGTGGTTAGGCGAGATCTCATGTAGGACGGGCATTTTAGCAGAAGCCTGTTTGTTGAGGCCCTTCTTTGTAGCAAAAGCTGAATGGTACTTAGATCATAGATCATTCAAGGCGCTCAGGTGAGAATGGGTTTGATGAACCTAATCAGAAGAAGACTAAGGACTCGGTCACTCAAGCGCAGAGTAATAGAGAACTCGCAGTTCAAAGGGATAGTGAATTGAGCATCCCAAGAAGTTACTAAGCAAGGCTCAGAAGGCCTCATAGAGCCTGTGCTGTCTAATTTTATATCAACTTGACACAGCTAGTCACTGCAGAGGAGAGAGTCTCAATTGAGATAATGCCTCCATCAGATCTGGCTGTACATGGGCCAGTAAGGCACTTAGTTTCTTAATTAGTGATTGATGGGAGAGAGCCTTGCCCGTTGTGGGCGGGGCCATCCCTGAGCTGGTAGTCCTGGGTTCTATAAGGCCGGAGGAGCAAGCCATGAAGAGGAAGTCAGTAAGCATCATTCTGTCTTTGCTTCTGCATCAGCTCCTGCCTCCAGGTTCCTGTCCTGACTTCTCAAGCGCTGGGCAGCAGTGTGGAAGTGTAGAGTAGATAGGACTTTTCCTCTCCAGTCTGTGTTCGGTCATAGTGTTGCGTACAGAAATAGTAGCCCTAACTAGGACAGCACCTGAAGGTGTAAACTATGCCTCCAGGTTGAGTCAGACAGATTGTCAATGTGTACCTGTTGGTTATATCAGAGCTATGCTCACAGCTCAGCTCTGTGGTCCCACTATGTCTCACTTCAGTGCTTTCTTCTGAAAGTTGGGGAAGAGGCCACCCACGTGCTAGGGCAGAGTAAGGCTTAATGAGTGAGTGACCTTTGTTAAGCACGAGGTGCTGGTGAGGGTAGAGCATCTTGATTTAATTCATGGAGGGGCAGGTGGGAGCTGCAAGGTGACCAGGTTCCAAACACTGAGGTGGCTATGGGGACCTGCTTTTTCAGCAGACATTAACAGGGGGAGTTCATTTCTCTAGCCTGGGCTTGTTGTTCTAATACAGGCTTTCTTCTGTGTCTTGCTCTGACAGGGAGGCTGTATTGTTGGATGTTTTCAGTAGAGTCTTTTTCAGATTTCTTTTGGCTAGGCAGGGGTTGCAAATGATTTTAAAGTTGTGGTTTTTTTTTTCTTTATTAAGAAAAGTTGGAGCCGGGTGGTGGTGGCGCACGTCTTTAATCCCAGCACTTGGGAGGCAGAGGCAGGCGGATTTCTGAGTTCGAGGCCAGCCTGGTCTACCGAGTGAGTTCCAGGACAGCCAGGGCTACACAGAGAAACCCTGTCTCGGAGAGAAAAAAAAAAAAAGAAAGAAAGAAAGAAAAAAGAAAAGTTGGAGATTATTTTGTTTTTGAGACAGTGTTTTCACTGTAGCCCAGGCTGAACTGGAACTCACTGTGTAGCCCAGGCTACATTTGAACTTGGAGCAATATTCTTGCTGCATCCCATGAGTGTTGGGATTATAAGCATTCTTCTACCTATCTAAGAAGATTAAAATGAACTTAACCATGATCCTTGTGACTATTTATGCAGGAGAGACAGGTGCTTTGGAAAAGGACAGTACAGTGGTAGTCTTCTCAGGAGAGACCTGTTCTTGGCTCACTTCAATTGATACTAATCCTGCATTTCTCAAGGAAACCCAGGGTTGATTCCTGTAGTGTTCTCTCTCTCTCTCTCTCTCTCTCTCTCTCTCTCTCTCTCTCTCTCTGTCTCTCTCTCACTGTTGTTGTTGCTGTTGCATTGACCTGTCTGGCTAGATCATAAACTCCTTAAGAACTGTGCTTCTGCTCTTCTATTTTACCCAATGTTGTGGAGCTGGTCCCAGCTGAGGTGCAATTGAAATTCAAATACTGAAGCACCTCGCCTCTCACTTACTTTCTCTGCTTAAGCTCCAGCCAGAATTCCTCTTTTAAAGGTTAATTTTTAGTTTTCATTCTTATTTTACTATTATTATTTTGTGTGCATGGGTTTTGCTTGTATGTAGATCTGCACATGCTGTGCCCATGGAGTCCAAAAGAGGCCAAAAGAAGGCTGGAACTGGAGTCACTGATTGTGAGCCATAATGGGGGACTGAATCTGGGCCCTCTGGAAGAGCAGTCAGTGCTCTTAACCACTGAGCCATTCTGTCATCCCAATTTGTTTTACTTTCACTTTCATGTATATGCCCGTGTCTGGATGAGAATATGTGCATGTGAGTGCAATGTGGGTTGTGGCCAGAAGAGGGCGTGAGCTCCCTGGGAGCTGGAGGTCAGGAGGTTGTGGGCTGTCTGACATGAGGAGTATTCTGCAAGATCGTTATTACATGCTTCTAACTATTAAGCTGTCTCCTCAACCCCTCCAGCTATGATTTTTATCTGCCTGCAAATATCATGTTCCCACTATTAAACATTATTATTTTTGGCATGACTAGGCCTGAAAGAGTTACAGTGCTGTGTTGTGTAGCCTGCAGGTTCCCTAGATGACAGATCAACATCATACTGTCTGAGGAACATCACTGGAAACCGACCATGGCCTCGGCATCAGAGCCTGTAACATTCCGAGAATTCTGCCCTTTGTACTATCTCCTCAATGCCATTCCCACAAAGATCCAGAGAGGCTTTCGTTCTATTGTGGTCTACCTCACAGCCCTGGATACCAACGGGGACTACATTGCGGTGGGCAGCAGCATCGGCATGCTCTACCTGTACTGCCGACACCTCAACCAGATGAAGAAGTACAACTTCGAAGTAAGTGTGCTTTTCTTTTGTCTGAGGATGTGCCAGCTGTAGCTGCTATTTCTACTGCTAGGGTTCTAACTGGTCAACATGGCGTCCGGTCAACATGGCGTCCGATCAACATGGCGTACGGTCAACATGGCGTACTTTACCCTTGACTTGCTAGACTCCAGCACTGCACTTCACCCAAACGATACATGACTCTCATTTCCAGCTAAATATAATATAATCCGCATCTGTATCTTACTAAGTATATAGCTCTAATCTTTGCTGATTTTTTTTTTTTGAGACAGTTTTTTTCTGTATAACCATCTTGGCTGGCCTGGAACTTGCTTTGTAGATCAGGCTAGCCCAAACTCACAGAGATCCATTTGCCTCTGTTTCTTGAATGCTGGGATTATAAATGTGTACCACCACACCAGGCCATAGCTTTAACCTTAAAAACAAAAACAAAAAGCAAAACAAAAAATCCTCACATGCACATATTCTCATCCAGACACGGGCATACACATGAAAGTGAGAATAAAATAAATTGGGGTGACAGAAATGGCTCAGTGGTGTGTAGCCCAGGCTAGCCTGGAACTCAGAATCCTTATGACTTAGTCTCCCAAACATTAATGTTTCAAGCACTTGAAGCTTTGCCTGGTGAGTATATTGTTTTTATGAGACTGAGTTTGGTTTCTACCATGCAGCCTTATGGCACTCTGTTGTATCTGTGGTTGGAGGGCGTTTGGGGACTAAGGCAAGGCTTTTGTGTTTAAAGTATAAAACTCTTGTTTTAATCAACCTCAGTATTACAATTTTGCTTTTAAAATGGTTTTTTAAAACTAACTTAAATAAATCTCTGCTTATATAATTTTTATATTTTAAATTACATTTATTTGTTTATTTTCATGTGTATATATTTATGAGTGAGTAGAGGTCAGAGAACAATCCAGGGGTCCATCCTCTCCTTCTCCCATATCCGTCTAGAGGATTGAATTCATGCTACCAGGCTTGTTGAAAAGTCCCGTGACCCAGTGTGCTACCTCACCAGCATCCCCTTTTTCTGAGGTCCTGAGAGTAAACCCAGGGCACCATTCATTCTGGGCAAGCATTCTACCACTGAGCTATATCTCCAGATTTCTATGTTTATTTAAAAAAAACAAAACCAAAAATGATTAGCATTCATGTAGCCCATGCTACAGCAGGCACTATTGGAAACCTTTACGTATATGAACTCATTTTAGCGTCAGAAACCCTGTGAGATAGATGCAATTACCATCTCCATTTGTCAGGGAGACACTGAAGCACAGAGCATGTAAGTAATTCACCTGCAGTTGGGCACTTAATAAACAGCAGCACTAGCATTTGAAATTGGACTGTCTGATCTATATTAATATATTTTGTTTGAAAGTTCCAAAGTTCAAGACCAACCAACACAACAAGTCCTTTCCCAAAACAAACAAAATTTCTAAGAATTGCACCCCTTGAAATGTCTATTATAAGTAAGGCTCACACCTGGAATGCCAGCATTTGAGGAGCTAGACAGGCAGACTAAGGTTAACCTGGGCTACACAGTAAGATGCTCTCTCAAACAAAAACAAAAACAAAAACAAAAACAAAAACAAAAACAACAACCCAAGGTAAATCAAGGTGGTTAAAAGCCTGTGATCCTAGGCTCTCGGGAGGCTGAGGTAGGAGGATTGTGAATTTGAGGCCAGCCAGGTCTACATAGCAGGTTCCAGACCAGCCAGGTTTACACAGCAAGATCTTGTCTAAAATAAATAGTTAAATAAATAGAAGAGGAGGGGAAGGAGGGATGAGAAACGAAGGATTCTTAGATGAAGGAAAACGGAACACTGGCTGTCAAAACCTGCTCAGGAATTCTTGTTTAAGGAAGTTCTTCAGATGGAGGGAACACAGCATCAGGAATGAGAGAAAATAATATAGTTTTATGTTATTAAAATATAAAATAATATAGTTATAGTAAATGTTTAGGGAAATACAGTAGATAACTTGTCCTCTGTAGTTCTTTAAGATGTGTTTGACAGTTGAAAGCAGGACGCATACCTGTTGAGTTTTTAGTGTTGTAGATATAGTCATAGGAAAGACAGCTAAAGTGGGGTGCTGTGTGGTGCTAAGGTTCATGCAGTCTGTATGCAGAGGTGAGCCCCGAAAGGTGCATGTGGGTTAGGGATAGGCTTAGTGGTGGAGAGCATGTGCTTAGCATGGACAAGACCCTGGGCTCAGTACGCAGTGCATGCACATTTTTTCTCTCTTACAGGTAAATATGTATATATTATTAACAGTTTAAATAAATTTACATATACTAGTAAGTATATTAAGTGCAAATGATTTAAACATATCTAAAAGACAGAAATTATTGGATCATATTAAAAAAAAAAAAGATGAGGGCTGGAGAGATGGTGCAGCAGTTAAGAGCACTGACTGCTCTTCCAGAGGTCCTGAGTTCAATTCCCAGCAACCACATGGTGGCTCACAGCCATCTGTAATGGGATCTGATGCCCTCTTCTGGTGTGTCTGAAGACAGCTACAATGGACTCATAAATAAAATAAATCTTTAAAAAAAAGAAAAGAAAAGAAAACCAGGTACAGAAGTATGTGTGTTACCTCAGTGTGTGTGTGTGTGTGTGTGTGTGAGAGAGAGAGAGAGAGAGAAAGAGAGAGAGAAAGAGAGGAAGAGAGAGAGAGGGAGAGAGAGAGAATGAGTGAAAGAGAGAGATCCCTGAAGCTCATTGGCCAGCAGCTAGCTAACTGATGAGGTTCAGTTTCAGTGAGAAACTCCACAGAAAATAAAGATGATGAGCTGGCAGAATAGTGGAAGGAGAGAACCAGTTTCCACAGTGGTCACTGGACCTCCATGTGTGCACCATGGGATGTACTCATGCGCATACACAAAGTAAGTAAATGAAAAACAATCACACACACACACACACACACACACACACACACACACACGTATGTATACCCATATGCACACATCTACACTAACAGGTACGTACACTGCACACATATATACCAAACAAAAAGGTGAGTTAACTAAAAGGGTGAAATAAATATGGCATTAGTTAGAAATTCAATTAAAATGTAACGATACAAGTAAGTTAAAAGTTAAGACTGGGGATAGTTTAGTAGGTAAAGTATAAGTACTGAACAAGCCGGAGAATCTGAATTCAGGTCCACAGCGCTCCACACAAAAGCCTCTAACTCCAGCTTTGAGAGGCAGAGATAGAGGGATCTGGGGGCTTGCTGGCCAGCCAGTGTAGCTGAAAAGGTGAGCTCCAGGTTCAGCTGGAGATCCTATCTTAGAAGATGAGTTAACGTGTGCTGGCTGTTTCACAGCAGTTTCATACAAGTTAGAACATTCTGGAAGAAGGAGCCTCAACTGAGCGAATGCACACACTGGTTTGGCTTGTGGGTAAGCTTGTAGTGCATTTCTACATTGAGGATGGATGTCCCGGCTCACTGTGTGCAGTGCCACCAGGTGACTAGTAGTCCTAAGTGCTATGAAAAAGTAGACTAAGCAAACCATCTTGAGGAGCAAGCCAGTAAGCAGTGATCCCCCATGACTTCCGCACCACTTCCTGTCTCCAGGTTTCTGCCTTGTTTATCTACCTGACTTCTCTTCATGATGGACATAATAATAATAGTAGAGACATGTAAACTGAAATAAATCTTTCCTTCCCTAAGTTGCTTTTGGTCATGGCTTTCTACCACAGCAATAGAAACATTGAGACAGAGGACAATGGGAGAGGATAGAGTGAGTTCAGTCCGGCCAGGGTTGCATAGGAAGAACCTGATTTTAGAAGAAGAATGGGGGAAAGATGGGAGCTGCGCACTGTGGTGGTGGTGGTACGTGACTGTAATCTCAGCATGGGGCAGAAACAGAGGGAAACACAAGGATCAGAACTCAAGGCCAGCTTTGACTACATAGCAAGTTCCAGGCTTGCCTGAGCTATGTGAGACCTTCCATCAACAAGAAAACATAGTAAAAAGATACACCATATATGTAAATACTAATCAACAGAAAGTAAATGTATTAATATCAATATTGTTTTCTAAGCAAGAGATAGCAGGTAAAAGGATAATAACGTTACATAATAACGGTTGGTTCACAGAGAGACAGGAATCTTTCTCTAATAGCAGAGCGTCACCATATGGGAAGGAAAAAATAGACCAAATTGGTATTTACAAGAGACTTGGAGTCTCTGGGTATTAAAAGTAGGAGCTAGAAAAATGAGAATATAGAAGAATGAGTACTCACTGTTAGCCAGCTTCATCCAGCTGACAGAGTATTGAATGCCCATTGAAAAACAAAAGACAGCCAACCAAAACCCAACAATCTCACTCTGTTGCCTCGGCTAGTCTGGCCCTCACTATTTAGACCTACCTCTGTCTCCCAGAGCTTGGATTAAGGGAGCACTGCCATTCCAACTGGATACACATTTGCAAATACATCTGGGCCATTCACCAAGTTTATGAGTCATAAAGTGTGTCTCCAAGTTCCAGGCCAGCCTGTGTTATCTGTCTTGGTTCATTCTCATTGGATTCCCTAGAACTGGAGTTACAGATGGTTGTGAGATGTCTTGTGGGTACTGGGAACTGAACCCAGTTTCGTGGGAAGAACAGCCAGTACTCTTAACCTCTGAGCTATCTCTCCATTCCCGTAGTTCAGTTTAATTCTAAGTTTGTGTATGAGTGCACAGGTGAGATTTATTTTTTCTTTTTCAGAGAGGGTCTTCTGTGGATCCTCTGTATAGTCAAGGATATCTTTTAACTTGTTCTCCTTCATGTGCTGCCCAAGTCCTGGGATCACAGGTTCATCCACTGCTCCTGGTTTATGTGGTGCTGGGGATCAAGCGCAGGCCTTCATGTGTGCCAAGCCAGCACTCTGCTACTGAGCTACATTCTCAGCCCCGATCTCCCTCCCCACATTTGTTTTTTCCAGACAGGGTTTCTCTGTGTAGCCCTGGCTGTCCTGGAACTCACTCTATATAGACCAGGCTGGCCTCATACTCAGAGATCTGCCTGCTCTGTCTCCTGAGTGCTGGGATTAAATGCAAGCACTACCCAGCCCTACATTTGTTTTTCATGTAAATTAACAAATTGATTTTAAAATATAGATGAAATTATAATGACTAAAATAGTCAGTATATTAGTGCAAAAGAGCCAACTAGGAGACAGTGATCTCCAGGGAAACAAACTTACAAGGCTTCAGTAATTAAATCATGTGGCATCAGCACAAACAAGGGCAGATACACAGATGACTTACACAGAACCAAGTGGGGAGACAGCTATAATGTATATGGACACTGGAGTTCTTGTAGAGATATATAGGCTGACAACCACTTGTGTGGAGTATTTGAGACCAGAATTTGTTTCACTTTTTGAGTTTTTGGACTTTGGACTATTTGCATAGATTTTACCATTTAAATGTCCTCAATCTAAAAATCCCAAACCTGAAATACTCTAAAGCCTGTTGGACATCATGTTGGCCTTTGGATTAGTCTGGGGGAGGGGCTAGCCAAGCTGTACTACACAGAATTTTCCAATAAATGGCTGCAGCAGTTGGTAAGGACACAGACAGGAAATGAAGTGGGATCCTGCTTCACCGCACGTGGTGGTTTAGTTTTGTCACCACTTTAAGTTTTAGGGTTGTGGGGTGACTGGGTTTGGAGCACTTGCCTGGCTTGTAAGAATTAGCCCCTAGCAGGGTGGGGGGATTGTCTCCTGTCACTTGACAGCTGACGATAATGCTGGTAGTCTGGGTGTCCATCTTCCTGAGTCGTTTGTCTTACCCAGTTCTGTTTAGGCCTGTGTTCCCTCCTTCAACCCAGGCATCGTACCTTGTTCCATTTTGCACTGGAGAGTTAAGGGAGTTTTCAGAGGAAACAGAAACCTTTGTACCTCCAGTTCATTAAAAGTTATATTGAAAACTAACAGTTGTCCTGTGTTAGTATAGAAGGAAGAGAAGTGATTCTTATCTTATTTAGCCTTCTTAACAGTTTCAGAATATTTCGCATTTACTACTGAAGTTTGTTGAGCTTTGGATCATCACAGGAAGCTTATAATGAAAGCTTTGTCTGATTCCTGGCTGCCAAGAGCCAGCTCACAAAGAACACTTTCTCCTGATGTGGTTTTGTCTATGTATAAAGGAAAAGCAGCCTGCCAAGGTGCCTAAGAAGGTAGATGGTGCCAGCCTAATGCTTTGGTGTAGGTCAAGCAAAACCAGTCCAGGTCCTCTTTGAATAGAATCTTTCTTAACAGGTTTGTTTTTATTTTTGTTTTTGAGACAAGGTCTCACTCTGTTGTTCAGGCTGGCTTTGAGTTCATGGCTGTCTTGGATCAGCCTCCTGAGTACTGGGATTACCAATCTGAACATTCTTACCAGGCTTCCTTAGCACTTTGATACTAGATTGCTGTTTCAGGAGGTTTTATTGCTAGCCAGAGGACAGCAATATGTGGTGCAGGAAGTTAGGAATGAGAGAGACAGGAGATTTAACAATAGGTTAGGTCACAGATAGCCAGAGTCATCTTAAAGAAACAGTGCGTTGGGCAGTAGTAGCGCAGGCATTTAATCTCAACATTCAAGAAACAGAGGCAGGTAGATCTCTGTGTGTTTGAGGCCAGCCTGGTCTACAGAGTGAGTTCCAGGATAGCCAGGGCTACACAGAGAAACCTTGTCTCTAAACAAAACCAAACGGAACAAGTCTGCTTGATGATTAAAGGCTGCCAACCTGAGTTCTTTCTGGAGGTCCCATAATGGAAGGAAAGATCTTACTCCTGCTAGTTATCCTCTTACTTGCACGCAGTGTGTACAGTGTGTATGTACACACATCCCAGATAAATAAACAATGCAAAATAAAATAAGCAGAATGTTTCCCAGCCCAGACTGAGAAAGGACTGCTTTTATACCAGAAAAGAGAATGTGACAGAAGGAAGGGAAGCATTTGCTGTGTCACTTGGGTGGTAGGGAGACTATGTGCTGTGTCCACGGATGGACTGCTCTGTGCTGTGTCCACGGATGGACTGCTCTGTTATAGGCCTCTGCTGCAAGCAGCTCTTGTGGGACTGTTCTGGTCTGATGAGTATTTGATCAGAGATTGTTCCCTGTTTGCCAAGCTACCCAAGTTGATTGACTGTGGGGGTAGACTGTGTAGGTCACCCCACTGGGCATTCTTGTTTGAATAGCCATTCATTTATTGTAAAATAGCAAGGTAGCTTTTGGGCTTCATCTTCAATCTGTCAAGTATGGTTATTAGTCAGTCTCTGAGGCTGATGAACAGCAGACACCAGAAAGATTGAGTATCGGGGTCAGGAAGGTTGAAGGTAGAAACTGTTCACTTCAGTCCTCAAGGGTGCATAAACTTGAGAAAAAGTTAGAATTAACAAGGTAATATGAACAAGGGTCAACTTGATTCTGATTCAAAGCAAGGTTCCCGTGAAGCTGGTATGTCGTCAGAGGTGCACCATAGCTTCAGAGGTGCTGATTTCAGTTCCCTTTCCAAGCAGTGTATGTCTGCCATGTCATCACATATTCAAGATCACCTTTTGAGTTCAAGCATGAAAACAGAGAAATTTGAACTGAGTGTGATGGCCTACACTCGAGAGGTGGAAGTGAGGGTTAACGAAGCTTCAGAATTGGAAACCAGCCTGAGCAATGTAGGCAACCCTGTCTCTGTGACAGCCAAGAAGGATATCATAACAGATCACATTGTTTGTCTGGCCCTCATCCATGGACAGCAACTTCGCCTACCTGTCTTTCTGCACCTGTCAGGCCTGACTGTGTCCTCCTATGACCCAGCAACACTTGAGCTGTTTGATTGCAGTGTGTGAGAACAACACTCCACAGATGGTTTGCCTCTGCTAGTGAGTTTATAGTGCCCCAGCATCAAGTCTTCAGATGAGCTGGCTGTAGCATCATTGAATGATGCGGAATGGAGCAGATTATTATTGGTATTATTTCTTGTCTTCCTCTCCCGTATACTTGTTCATGCTATGCATGTTTCCTACCATATGCATGTGTTCTATCTTCTACTGAGCAAGATCCTTTCATTTTGTTCATTCTGGTAGTGCCTGGGAGAAGACAGATGTCCTTTGAATTCATTTGCCAGCAGAGTCGTCATCTCCTAGCTTACTCTTACTTAGAGTTAGATCCTGGGAAGTTACAGCTTTTGCTACAGATGCATATCCCAGCTTCTCACTGTGTCTGCCTTGGATGTGGGGTCTATGACCTAGCCAGTTCAGTCAGCCAACAGGGTCTCGAGGGAGGGAGGGAGGATTAAAGAAAGAAAAGACAGTTAGACAACATTATGACATGACTCCAGCCAGTGCTGAGGCTGAAACAGGTTTATGTTTTCCCAGTCAGCTTTTATACCATTCTAGGTACATAAAAAGAATAGGATCAGTTCTTAGATCAAAGACAAAGTAGTCAAACAAGGCAATAAACAAAGTCCCATAGTCACTGTGTCTAGGGGCTTATCAGGATAACTACCATACATTCCTCGGCTATGTTTACCTTGAACTTTGTATTAGCCCAAATGTAAATATTCTTATCTGACCCCACTCCCTTGTCCTCCTAGCCCAGTGTAAATATTCTTGCCAATATCCTTGAAGTGGCATCAAGGGTTCTCCTCAGGTCATTGGCTATCGGTTAGATATGCCTTTACCTTGGGGGTCCCTAGCCATTGGCCCACAAGGGTGGAGGGAGCAAAAACAGCGAGCAGGGTTTGGATGTCTGTGATTATGATGGAAGGTCTTCTGGAGACCCTGCAGTGGGACAGCTCTATTTTATTGTTTCAGGGCTAGGGTATATAAGATTTTTGGGGGGTTGCGGGCAGGAAAGTATGGTTGGTCATAACAGTACCTAATTATCACGCGGGTGGGAAGGGCTGAGCTGTCTATGCAGAAGGTTATCTTTTCCTTACACTAAAAGAAGAAAGGGGGTAATGCACAAGTCAAACTGGTAATGGTCTGATTGGCAGTACCTTGGTGGTCCATTGCTGCAGGCCTAGAAAAGAAGCAGAGGGGTGCGGTAGATGTTTGATCAAAGAGAGCAATGTCACAGAGGTCCACACAGTTGTTATTTCTTTTGGTCAGTGAGGTGGTTTGAATATGCTTGGCCCTGGGAGTGGCACTGTTTGGAGGTGTGGCCTTGTTGTAGTAGGTGTGGCTTTGTTTGAAAAGCATGTTAGTGTGGGCATGGGCTGTAAGACCCTCATCCTAGCTGCCTGGAAGCCAGGAGAGTCACAAGTGGCCTTCAGATGAAAATGTAGAACTCTCAGTTCTTCCCCTACCATACTGGACACTGCCATGCTCCCACCTTGATGGTAATGGACTGAACCTCTGAACCTGTAAGCCCCAATTAAATGTTATCATTATAAGAGTCGCCTAAGTGTCTGTTCAGGGCAGTAAAACCCTAACTAAGACAGCCGGTGAACTCACAGAAGCATTTGTGGGCACTGCAACAAGCAGGGGACGGGGGTGAGAGGCATTTTTGGGTGTGTGGTGGACAAGAGGAAGTCAACAGTATATTGAATGTATGGACTGCAGGGTGCTGCTGATTTCATTTATTCCTCCACTTGTTTTTCCTGGAAGACAATATGATGAAGAATCAACACAGACTTAGCTGCAGGAACAAGCTGTTGAGAGATATGAAAATCAGCATTAGGGGATCTCACAGATTGCTTGGGTAGAGCTTACCTGTCACCCCAACACGCCAGTGATCATGCCAAGGATCTGCAATATATATTATGCATAGTTACCGTCACTACCCGTCAAATAAATGGGTCTCCTCTCACCTGTTTGGTGCCAGCTGATCCTGCAATCAGTCACTGCTCATCCTGCAGAGATTGAAGTAGTGGCAGCTCCCATAGGTATCAGCATTTCTGAGACATGAGGGATCTCCTTGTCAGACAGAAGAGCAAGTGTATTCGTCTGGAACATAACCTACTGGCATTTGGGTATATCACAACCTCTGTGAGTCTTGATATCCCATTAGTGGGCAGTCTCTGGTCCCAGTAATTTGATTTCTACCTTGATATGTTTTCCTGACATAAATTTGCCAGATTATCATGTTGGGGGGTGGGGCTGGGGCTAGCTGAGGCATTGGTGTTAAACAGAGAAGGAGGCCTGTGGCAGGCAGCTATGTAGAGCTGTGTCATTGAGGGCAGAAATGTCCTTCCATGTGATCTGGTTGTGTGTCCTCGGGTGCCTGCATCATTTCTTCTTTGTCTTTTCTGTGATCGCCTGGTGTGCTGTCGTTTTGCCTGTAGGGGATATGCTGGACATTTTAGGCTGGTATCTAAACAAGGCATGAGGTTGGTCCTGTGGGAAGACACAAACAGATCCCCTTCCTACTGTTAACAGGGTGTTGGGCCCCCTCCAACACCCATCAACTAGGTTCTTCCATCTGACTAGAATGGGTGGTATATGTGGTGACTGACTCCAGTGAAGGACAGGGGGAGGTTCATCCTGGGTAGAATAGACATTTAACCCATTGAATGTGAATAATGCCAGTTTTATTTGAGTGTTTTGTGGCAAGGAACCTTGTGTTTGTTTAATTGTTTAAGTATTTGATGTGTTCTTTCAATGATGGCTTGGCTCTGATGGTTGTGAGGGATATCAATATGATGGACAATTTTCAACTCTGTTCAGAAATTGTGGCTCTTGAAAGCTGGTCCATTATCAGTTTTGATTTGGAGAGGGACCCCCATAATAGCAAAAGTGAAGACCATGTGATTCATTAGTCTCTGTGAGTTTTTATTTGTCTGTGCTGCGGCCCAAGTGAAATGGGAACAAGTATCTATTACAATAACTAATACAATTTTTTTTCTACCAAATGATTGAATATGGGGTGATGCCAGTCTGCTGGAGGACATTGCCCTTAAGGCTTCTGGGATTGGTACCCAATTGTATAACAGGAGTACCAATTAGGGAGTCACAGGCAGAGCAAGTTTTAAGAATGTGTTTAAGGTGTTTGGTGGGAGTATTGGAGAATTTGAGCTGCAGCCCTTTCAAATTAATATGGGTCAGCTGATGGATTTCTTTAGTGGTGAGAGGTGATGTAATAAAGGCCTCAGTTGTGGCAATCTTATCAGCTAAGGTGTTGTCATCAGAGAGGGATGTGGGGAGGGATGACTGACTCTATATGGCTGATAATCATGGGATGTGTTCTAGTTTGAGGTATTGTTGAGAAAGTTGGGAAAGAGGGTTACCACCAAGTCCAACAAAGGATTTCAGTAGCTAAGGAGGACGTTGACTGCATAAGTGCTGTTGGAATACAGATTAAATGTTAGGATCAGGAAGGTGCCAGATGGTTCTTTAAATTGGGGAGACTTATCTGTGAGAGGGAAAAAATATGACTCAGAGTAGTCAAGGAGGGAGCCATCTAAAGAGTGGTATAGTTGTCAACAATTTATCCTTGGAGTAGTGGTTGTCTATCTGTCCTGGGAAGCCAATGAGGTTATTGTTAGCAAAAGAGGCATTGTTTCTTAGGAGTCATTTTATGTCTGGAAGAGCAAAAGGTAAACTAATCACATTAGATTCTTTACTTATAATTCATAAAGTGCATCTCTTCCTGTCCTTATCATGGTGGATAAAGGGCTGACCTCAGTTAGTAGTCGAGATGCCCCCCATTGGTGTGTGGAGCTGTTCTAGGATCCCCTGAGGTTGATATAAGGCTCCAGCTGCTGTGGGGGAAGAACTGAATATAAGGATCTGGGTCATAGTGAGCCAGAGAGGTGCTTTAATGTGGTTGTTAATAGAACAAAGGGTCTCCTTGGCTGCTGCTCTCAGGGATGAGAAGGGGCTTTGTCACCCTTAAGCAAATCAAACAAAGGCTGGAATTGGCTGGTCAGTAAGGGGAGCCAAGGTCTAAGCCAATTAATATTGCTTAAAGCTTAAAAAGCTTTGACGAGTATTTAGAGTTGATGGGTCGGGAAAGTCAATGACAGGTTTAGCTGGCTGGGATGAGGTTAGGGTGATTTCTGTCCCTGGAATGTGATGGGAGGAATGAATTGGATCTTATCTTTTGTTATTGTAAAGCCTTATTCTGTTAGGGCTCTTCAGGCCTCTTGGTAAGATTCTCTAGGGTTAGTTTTTGATCTTGCCATATTAATAGGCCATCCATGTAATGATATATACAGAGACCTGGTGTAATAAGAGGTTTTAGTGTATGAGTTACAGGTTCCTGGCAAATTGTGGGACTGTTAGTTATGCCTTGAGGGAGTGCTCTCCACTCAACCCTGTCAGCTGGTCCTGAACTATTGCCTTTGGGATTGAGAAAGCAAAGTTCTTGCAGTCTTGTTCATGGAGTGGTATTGAAAAGAAGCAATCTCTAATGTCTAAAATTAGTAGCAGGGTATTTATAGGTATAACAGAGGCAAAGAGGCGGCCATGTTGAGAAGCCTCCAGGTCCTGGTTTTCTTTTTCATTACAAAAACCAGGGTATTTCAGGGGCTTCTAGAAGGACAAATGTGCCCCATGTCTAACTGCTTATAATTATAAAATTGTTAATGTCTCCCTGTTTAATGGCCATTGTTCCACCCAGACAGGATGTTCTGTGATCTAGTCTAGGCAGGGAGTAAGTCATTCAACTGTGACCCTTAGAATTGGGAGTTCTTTTGATCTTGATATTTTTGGTAATTTTTTTATTTGGAGGCATTCTCCCCTTCTCCACTAGCAAGGGCCACATTTAATTCTAAGATTCATAAGATTCTAAGATACCTCTACCCAGCAGGTTAGTGGCCACATCAGCCACTAGGGGACTAATGGTCTTTTATAAAAGTCTTGGCTAATAAATGCTTGGGAGAGACCTCCTACTCTCATTGGTTGAGACCCTGCTAGGAAAGTCCAGTGTGGGGGAACCTTGGCTCATCTTAGGATGGTCTTTTCTGCCCCTGTGTCTACTAGGCATTTCAAACTTTTATTGTCAATCTTATTGAAAGTTTAGAATGATATTTTCCAGTATGTTAGTGACCAGTGGACTTGTAGGTTCTTCCCTCTTACTGGCGGGGCTCAGGGTTGCCCCACGAGGAGTTTAAAGGTGATGTCATGTTTGGATTTGTCAACTGTTTCCCATGAATGCCTTTCCTGCAGCAGGGACAGACAGATTTGGGAAGTTTGGGGGCAGCCGAGTCATTTTTTGGACAATCTCCTTTCCAATGTCCAGTCTCTACACATTTAAAGCATCTTGCATTAGATCATGTTGCGGCTGCAAAGCCCTGGGCAAGAGAGGAGAGGGTATGAGCCAGTCCCAGTGCCATAGGTAGCTACAATCCATTTATTGTCACGTTTGTTTCTTAGTCCCTGGCATTCCTGCCTATATTCTGAGGTCATTCTTTCCTAAACAAGATTGTTTACAAGCATTGCTTTGGCTGCAGGGTCTATTGTTTTTCTGTCTAATATGAAATCAGGGAGGTCTCAGTTGGTTTTTGTTTTAAGAAAGCCAGTGAAAAGGCCTCTCCAGGCCCCATGAACAGGGGATTAAATGGTCCCAGGCATGGTGTAGACATAAGGGGACTGGCTCAAAGCAGCTAGCTGGGCTAAATTCCTGTGGAGAAATTACCTTGGCCAAACAATTGGTCATAGTAAGTAACAATTTATTAATTGAGGGGGGTTGTCCTTGTTGTGGTCCTATTTGTTGATCATGTATTTCATTTTTTCTAATCTGAGTCTGGCATTCCTCTCTAAGAGCTTCCCACTGTACGGAGGACTAGGGAGAGTGGATCAGCATTTATCTCTCTAGTCTTGGGTGGTTAAAAGGTTGTTGGTGAACCTTTGTAAAATAGATTTGATTTATGGGGCATGAGTTGTCTGGATACATATAGGTTAACCAGAAAAGTCTCTGTGGGTGAAGCTTCAGTGTCCTTGGGCCATGGTGGCTGAGGGGTCTGAGGATAATTGTTCCCAGTGTCTCTTGAGATTACTGAGCTGCTCAATGGCCATGGGGGTTGCGGGGATGGCAAGGATAGAAGAGAATTTATCTGGGTGTCTTATGGAGCCTTAGTCTTAATTTCTAGGTCTTTGTCCTCTGTAAGGGGAAGGGGTGTTGTTGACTCGGGAGTAACTTCTGTTTAAGTCAGTTGCCTTTTCTAAAGTGTCTAAATCAGCCCCTAGACAACTCTCAGGGGCTTCCTCATTTGAGTCTTCCCCTTTATCCTCCTGTGTTTTTTTCTTCTAACAGGTCATCCTTAGGTTTTGTGTTTTCCCTATGCCTGGCCTGATGCGCTATCATGGGAAGGAGAGAAAGGGGCAAAACATAGCCTTCCTGGGCTTCCGTTTTCTGAACCATCTAGGCAACATACATCCAGAAGTCAGGGTCAGAAATATCTGTCGATGACCCATGGTGTGAGCATCTCCGTCCAGAAGTTCAGGCTCTTCTTTTTGGAGAGTTTAAGTCCTCTCCATTTAAGTGAAGCCCTAGGGAATTAATTAAGAATTCCCTCTGATGTGATGTTGAGTTTGTCATTATAGAAAAGACAGGAAGTGCCACTGGGTGTTGCTCAATATTCCTGAGGCAATTCTGCTGGGAGGTGGGGAGTGGGGTGGGGGTGGGGTGGGGGAAGAAGATTGAAAATGCCCCAATAAGCACAAGCAGATTAAGAGACTAGCAACCATTCTAGTGACTTTTAAAAACTGATTGTTGTGTGACCAGGTTTTTATGAGGGATGTAAAGGTTATTGCTTACACTCAGTCAGGCTGTTTGGGTCTGGAAAGAACTTAGGGGGACCTTTAGCCAATGTTAGGGAGTCACCCGGACTGAGAGGCTTCAGTTGTTCCTCAAACTGTATTGGGACCCTACTCTAAGGTGCAAGCAAAAGTAAAGCAAAGGATGGAGCAGAGATGACTGATCCTCAAGCTGGATGGTCAGGGACTCACACACTCCGAGTTCCAGGAGTTGCTGTTTGGGCGACAGCTATGGATCTCTCTTCTCCCTAGAGGTTGTTGGCCACTGGCCTATGAGGTGGAGGGAGCAGAAGCAGGAGCAGGGTTCAGATGACCATGAGAATAATGGAAAGACTTCCAGGTACCCTTCAATGAGACAGCTTTATTGTTTCAGGGGTAGGGTATATTAGGGTTTTAGGGGTTACAGGCAGAAAGAGCTGATTGGTCATAATATAATACCTAATTATCATAAGACTGAGTGGGGCTAATGTGCTGAATTGTGCAGCTCTTGTAGGAATCTCTGTGCAGGGTCGTCCTCCAGATAAGGTCAGGCACCAGTGCTTGGAGACACGCTCCAGATACCATCAGTGGAGAAGGGGAGTCCCGCTGACAAATGGACTCCTCCATTGTGCACCAGGCTTGGAGGTCTATCTGGACACTGTAGACTGTTACTAAGTAGCAGGGTCTTCCAACACTTGGAGTTCATTCTCCTCAGCTCTCCTTGGGCTGGGGACCCAAGGCTTTGTGTAGTTGGCAGGTAAGAGCTGGAAAGGAAGTTACAGGGTAGTTTGTGGCTTCAACACCATTTTCTGCCCTGTTTGGGCTGCATTGTCTTTATATTTGGTGCTGCGGATTTTCCTTACTTTTGTGAAAACTCAACAATACATTTTAAAGTCTTTTTTTTTTTTCCCTGTCTTAGCATTGCTAGGTGTTTGTACTGTCTGAGGTTGAAGCCTCATTGTAACTGTAGACTTTTCCACTAGAGCCCAAATTACCAAAATAATGACTCTGAGATTTTATGAATAATTGCCTAGGTCATAAGCTTGGGCTTGTTCCCAGACTAGCTCATAATTTAACTTGTTTATTCTATTCTAAATCCCTCCACACGGTTCGTGTAACTGTCTCCATCAGCTTTCAGGGCAAATCTCTCCCACGCCTGACTCTATCCCAGAATCCTCTCTCCCTGCCAGAACTCCCACCTCCTATTTCCTGCCTATGCTAATAGGCTAACAATTTTTTCATTGACAGGTGATGTTTCCATATAGAACACAAGAGATTCTCTGTATATCTTATAGTCTGTTTCTATCTGAACTGTGTTTAAGTGCTGATAATCTGTTTCCTGGGGTAATTTGGTTCTTATAAACTGTGGCATTTGTTAATGATTAAATAATATTAACTCAAGGTTAGCACATAGGCTTATTAGAAAATACATACATACATACTTACATATATACATACATACATACATACACTGCAGTGGATATTGAATGATTATTTTGAGACTATGCAGGAAAATTACAGTTTTAAGTTTGTGCTATGGCATGGCAAGCTCTCTAGTAAGCTGTTTTGCTTCCTTCTGTAATGTGGTTTTGTAGTTACATATTCTTAGGGAAAATGCTCTTTTAGTATCTTGTAACCATGTTACAGCTTTGTGTGTCCAGAACCTATTCTGCCACCTTCTCCCTTAGACCCATGTCAGTGAACTCTTCTGTTACCATCATTATTCTGATGTAACATATCTCCAGAGAATAAAATCCCTTGTATCTTCCTTCTTTTTCACACCCCTAGCAAACTATTTGTCAGCAAGATTTTTGAATTCTCTCAGAGAAAGCCTAGAGCCAAGTCAAAGCAGGCCTAGAGATAGTCATACCTGATTGTGGACCCTGACTTGATTCTAACTCCCTTAGGTACATCATTGAGCTTCTTAGAGTTTAGCTCTTCTTTTATAACATGAAGATAGATATAGCTTCTCTCCTCACAGATAGCTTGTAGCTTCAGCAATGCAGATACAGTGCTTAACAAGTTGCCTAACACAATAGAACAATAAAGAAGGTGGTTGTAGCTGGGCATGGTGGTGCATTCCTTTAAACCCAGTGCTCAGGAGGCAGGTAGGCAGAGCTCTTTGAGTTTGGACTGACCTGGCCTGCATAGTGAGCATGAGTACCAGGCTGCCAGGACCACATACAGAGATGCTGCCTTAAAAGAAAAAAAAAAAAGAAAAGGAAAAAAGAAACAAAGAAGCTGGGTGGTGGTGGCAGCAGCAGTGGCAATGACACATGCCTCTCTAGCACTCAGGATGTACAAGCCAGCCAATCTTTGATTTTGAGGCCAGCCTAGGCTACACAGTAAGTTCAAGGAGAGTCAAGGCTATGCAGAGAAACCCTGTCTAGAAAAACAAAGAAGCAAACAAAAAAGCTGTTGCACTGTTCACTGTTGTTACATTGCTCTCACCAGCCCGACAGGATCTTGATGGAGCTTGTCTTCATTGTGGATTTACTGTCTTAGGGACCCATTTCATTAATGGTTTGCTAGACTTGGCTGTTACTAACTTTGGCTTGAACTAATGCAGCAGGCCAGAGCTGGTCTTCCTTCCTAGCCCCACTCCCTTGTTCCTTCCATCTACATCTACCCATAGTCAAGAAAGGCCTGACTAGTAATACTAGCTACAGTAAGAATCTTCAAAGGATCACTCTGTTCCTTATTACTTAAGATCCAGATTTGTTAACCTGTATCTCCATCTGGCATTGGATTTATTTATAGCCCATGAAAATATTCGGAAAGCTGTAAAGTACCATATGAAAGTGAGCTGTCGGTACCACCCCCAGTTGCTGTAGGCACCTTTTTTTATGTGCATGTCTCATAGCTAATCTACAAGAGGGCCAGGACTATGACCTACTTTGGTAAACTGAGGCTTCACTTGGTACCTAGGATACAGAGCTCGTTCTTACATATTGGGCAGGCTGATTGCTGTAGAAATTACTGCATCAGAAATGAAAGGGGTTTACCAGAAGGGAAAACTTGAAGCTTGAATATTTGTACACTGTGCCATGGTTTTAATAAGCGTACATGAAGCTTGAGTCAGTGTGAGTCTATTATTGGTTTAAGAACCAGAGATGCTGGGAATCAGTTTGTAAATCCTTTTTGGGTATATTGTTTAATCAACTGGGCAAACCTGGGAAAGACAGGACAAGTATCACCTCTCAGTGGCTCTGTATTTGTCCACGCTGAGATCAAGTTGGTCTTGGTTCTGGGTTGGAGTCTTTTGACTTCAGACTTTTTTTTTTTTTGCTTGGGAAATATCCTCTTGTCAAAGCTCCTTCATTATGTTTGTTCTCACTCTCTTAGGTTTTTAAGACATGATCTCTCTCTATAGTTCTAACTGTTCCTAGAACTCACTATAGAGACCAGGCTGGCCTCAAACTTACAGTTTGCCTCTAAGTGCTGGGATTAAAGTCATACACCACTACTTCTGGCCTTTAGTTCTCTCTTAATAATAGTTTAGTCTACTCATGATTAACCAACATTTCTTTCATTAGAAAAGAGTTCTTTAAATTTTTGTTATTTTGAAGATTAGGAATTTAGAATGGAAAGTGGGGTTTCTGGGAAGATGATGGAGTAGGAACCCACTAGACATCTGCTTCTTCTCTTTGCTATAGAAGTTAGTTGTGTGGAATTTGTCTAACGAAATCTGTTTGGAACTCAAGTCTATTAGCTTGTGACCTCTAGAGGCAGCTTGATGGTTAAATGTGGTAGATTTTGGTCAGTTTTAGTCCTTAGCACATTAGCAGATACCTATGTCTCACCCCTTGCCTGTGAAAAGCAGTTATGTTCCTGGCACCTCATGTTTCAGGATCCAGGATAGTCGAAAGTACTCTGTCCTCTAAATACTGGGAGGTAGGTTCTTACAGCTGATACTTGCTTCTGATCCCAGATGTCAGTAAAGTAGGTGGCCATTTTGAACTTTTCCTCATTGTTATTGGTCCTCCCTCTCCACTTGAAATGACTTCCAGGGTATTTAAGAATTGTCTCAGTGAAGGGGAAACTTCTAGTTTCTTTGGAAAGTCAATTGTGTTGGATGGTGTTTTGCTGGGGCATACATGTGAAGGGCATACATGTGAAGGAGAGTTTTACTGAAGCAGACACAGGTGAAAGGATGTGTTGCTAAAGCAAGCCTGGGAAAGGACGATGAATAGTGAAGGATTCTTCACACGTATGTATTGGTTCACCTTACATGCCTAGTTGAACTCCATTCGAAAAATATACTAAAAAAACTTTTCAAGAGGTTCCCACAGCTTCTTGCTGCTTCCATACATTTGGACCAGTTGGCAGAGTGATGGTGATACAGACTCACGTGCTGAGGCAAGACACGTGATGTTTGGAGGGACAGTGACAGGGCTTGGCTTACTTGTACAGCTAGCTTTGCAACACTTCTTGGTTTTAGCTGATCTCTGCTTAATTGAGAGAGGCATAGCAAAGAACTTCTCCTGGTGTCCCTGGTGGTCCTGGTTCCTCCTGCTGATGCGTGCCGATTTGGCAGAGGTTTAGTTGTCTCTGCTAGGCCATGCCACCACTGCTAATTTGCTATCCCAACACTACCTAAGTGGACTGCTAGTATATTTGTAAAGTGTTTGTCAGTGGATCAAGCTCCCACTAATGACTCCTGTGAGCTGAACTGCTGATTTCCTATCAAAGCAGATGGGATTTTCTCCAAAGAACAATTTCTAAACAGGTTGACTTCCCCCGTATCCTAATAACCTTTCTTTTCTACTACCTCTAGTGGGCAGTAGGCTAGAAGGGAGGTTAAAGCATTTAAGAACCATTATTTAAATTAGGGTTGAGAAACATTCAAACTTCTGCTCAGTGTTTAAGATCGTGTCTGGTTCTCAGCAGTGCATCAGGCTGCACACAACCACCTGTCACTCCAGCTTCAGGGCATCCAGACCTTCTTCTGGCCTTCAAAGTCACCTGCACTCACATACACATGCCCACACAAACACACACGAATAATTTTAAAGTAAACTAAATGTTTTTTTTAGTTTTTGAAAATGCATTTCTTTTCATATGATGTATTCTGATCATGATTTCTCCTTCGTCTCCCAAATCCCACTCACTCTCCTACCCATCCAACTCCACACTTTCCTCCTCTCTCTCTTTAGAAAACAGACAAATAAAATAGAATTTAAAAAATAGAATAAAACAAAGAAAAAGCACAGAAAACAGTACATGAACAGATACATACACATACACCCACGTACCATAAAAACACAAAATTGGAAACTATAAAATACACACACAGTAAGTATGTTTGTATATAAGGTAAATGTGCCCAAACAAGCCAGGCAGTGGTGGACACATCTCTAATCCCAGCATTTGGGGCAAGAGGAAGTCAGATGTCTGAGTTCAAGGCACTCTGGCCTACAGAGTGGTTTCCAGGACAGATGAGGCTGTTACACAGAGACATCCTGTCTCACCTCCCCAGCCCCCAAAACCTCCAAACATAGCATTAAGTTAGTTTTCTGTTGGCCATCTGCTGCTGCGCGTGGGGTCTACCTTCAAATGTGATTTGTCGGGGTTGGAAAGATGGTTCAGTGGTTAAGAGCACTCAATGCTCTTCCAGAGGTCTTGAGTTCAATTCCCAGCAACCACATGGTGGCTCCTGACCATCTCTAATACGATCCAATGACGTATTCTGGTGTGTCTGAAGACAGTGACAGTGTACTCACATACGTAAAAATAAATGAATAAATCTTTTAAAAAATGTGATTTGTATCTCAAGTGACACTCAGTTGGAGAAAATGAATTTTCGTTTACAAGCATTTTCAGTTGGAGCATTTTCTTGGTTAGGGTTGGTGCTTGTGTTCATTTCTTCTTCTCAGGGTTGACACTTCGTCTGCCTTGGACCTCTGAAGGCCTGTACACGCTACCACAGTTTTTGTGGGTTTGTATGTGTCAGTCCTACTGTGTGGACAAGGCATTGTTTCCTTGGTATCTTCCATCCTTCTGGCTTTTATCATCCTTCCACTTCCTCTTCTGTAGAGTTCTGAGTCCTGAGGGAAGGGGTTTGATAGGACTGAGTGTTTCAAGCTCTCTGTGCATTTGTTCCCATCTGCAGGAGCAAGCATCTTTGGTGATGGCTGTGTGAGACTGTTCTATAGGTATAGCAAGTGTCTTAGGGTTTCTATTGCTCTGAAGAGACCCCATGATGACAGCAACCCTTATACAGGAAAACACTTAGTTGGCTCTGAACACTTACAGGTCCTTTATTGTGATGGCAGGGAGCACAGGGAGCTCATGTGCTGGAGAAGTAGCACAGAGCTCTGCTTCTGTATCAGCAGCAACAGGAAGAGACTGGACTAGCTTTAGATTTCTGAAGCCCCAAAGCCCACCTCAGTGACACACTTCCTCCAAGGCCACACCTCCTCAACAATGCCACACTCCCTAATCGTTTTAAATAGTGCTCTTTCCTCCCCAAGTCTCTGGTCATGGTTTTTCACTGCAGCAAGAGAAACCCTAATTAGGACAGGTTGGAGAGGAAGGCTTTATTCAGCTTATACTTCTACGTTGCTATTCATTGTTTGAGGAAGTCATGACAGGAACCCAAGCAGGCAGGATCCTGGAGGCAGGAGTTGATGCAGAGGTGGGCCATGGAGGGGTGCTACTTACTGGAGTGCTCATTATGGCTTGTTCATATAACTCAAGACCACCAACCCAGGGGCGGCACCACCCACCATGGACTGGTCTCTCTCACTGATCACTAATTGAGACAATGCCTTACAGCTGGATCTCAAGGAGGCATTTTCTCAACTGAGTCTCCTTCCTCTCTGATGACTCTAGCTTATGTCTAGTTGACACATAAAATCAGCCAATACAGCACCTGAAGGTGTAAACTATGCCTCCAGGTTGAGTCAGACAGATTGTCAACATGTACCTGTTGGTTATATCAGAGCTATGTTCAAAGCTCAGCTCTGTGGTCCCCACTGGGTCTCACTTCAGTGCTTTCTTCTGAAAGTTGGGGAAGAGGCCACCCATGTGATAGGGCAGAGTAAGGCTTAATGAGTGAGTGACCTTTGTTAAGCATGAGGTGCTGGTGAGGGTAGAGCATCTTGATTTAATTCATGGAGGGGCAGGTGGGAGCTGCAGGGTGACTGGGTTCCAAACAATGAGGTGGCTATGGGGACCTGCTTTTTCACCAGACATTAACAGGGGAAGCTTATTTCTTAGAGTGGGTGTCAAAGACTGGCTTTGAGACCGGGGTTAAACTGAGGTGGCCCATAGAGTTGGTGGTGGTTCAAAAGCTGGATGCTCCTGACAATTGGGCTCTCTTTTGCTCTTCTGTGCCAAAGCTGATGTGATGGCCTCTCGTGGTTGACTCCTGCTGAAAGCTGCAGGGGATTAGAAAAAGAAACTTCATTACTTGGGCTGATGAGAAAGAAAGAGCAAAAGAAAAATTCACACACTCAAACACACATTCAGTAGATGAAGCACATTCCAGCAAGCAAGCTCCAACAATTTCATACATACATGCATACATATGTACGTACATACATACATACATACATACATACATACATACATACACACACACACATTTGGTGGATGAAACAAACTCCAAGGAGCTGATTCCAATTACTCACACATTTATTTTTTTCTCTTTGCCTTTTTATATCTTCTAGGACATAGCTTTCTACGTAAGAAGAAAGATTACCTCATTCAAAACCAAATAAGATATCACAGAAAAGGGAGTTATAGCAGTATTATTGATTATATGATTTTTAAAACATTTTCATTCCATAAGTTCATAGTAAGTTCATGTCATAGGTCTGTATGGCTTAAGGAGTTACAGCAGAATTGTTTACATGTCTTTCCATTAAGACTCATACCTGACTAACAATTCCTTAAGTTTAAAGCAATAGTTTTTATGGCATAAGTTAGCAAGGTTTTTATGGAGAGACAGGTCATTTGTCTTGTGTCTTATTATTCTGAAGTCTTGGATAGATAAACTCGTTAATCATTTGTTTTCTGCTCCTACACCTATAATCAGTCACCTGCTCCTAGTTTATGACTTAGTTGCTGAGATTAGTGGCCTCAGCCTAGAGTGAGTGTTTTCCCTTGATCATAAATCTGTCCCAAGCCTATTTCTTTTCCTAGTACAAAGCACATGCTTTGTGACACGCGGAGAGTCACAGAACTCTTGTTGTAATTTTCTTATTCTGCGGGGGCGGAGAGGGGGCTTAAAATTACTTGAATCAATTCAGAGTTTTATAAAATCATTATCAGGAATTATAAAATCATCAATTCATCTAAACAGCATCATTACATGAAAGTCCATCTTCATATTGATTCTGCAGGAAAGCTGCCCAACAGAGTGGGTTAAACCAGCAAACAGTAGGCGTGTCAGACATGTGAGGAGTACGCCACTGACAGGCATAGCAGCAAGAAGCATTCTTGAGACAAAGTCCCTGGGGTCCTTGCCTCTTCAGGGCACACCCGTTGCAGCCATGCAGAATGGTGGGCCGTCTCCAGAAAGCTCACTTGCTTGCCATAGCTTTTTCCTAAATGGCTCCCACCAGGTGGGCTTATTGTTCTAATATAGGCTTTTTCCTGTGTCTTACTCAGATAGGTCGACTATATCACTGGATGCTTTTGGTAGTATCTCTTCTAGCCCTTCTTCTGGTTGGGGGAGGGGTGGTGGTCAGTGGTTTTGAAGCAGAGCTAGAATGTATTAGGCAAAGCTTGGGACTGTTTTCTTTTGTTTTGAGAGTGTTCTCGCTGTAGCTCAGGCTGACCTGGAACTCACTGTGTAGCCCAGGCTAAGTCTGAACTTTCGGCAATGTTCTTGCTACAGTCTCCTGAATGCTGGGAAAGCATTCTTCTACCTATCTAAGAAGATTAAAATAAACTTAGGCATGCTCCTTGTGACTATTTAGGCAATAGTAAACCTAACTAAGACAGCTAGGTTGGTCTTTACCATGCTCATTTGGTGGTGTGCAGGGGCCCTCTCGGTACAATGAATGTTAGTCAGTACAGGCGAAAGCTCTAGTTAGGAGTCAGCATAGCTTCTCTCTGCTCAATGAGATGGGAAGTTTTGTCTTCAGCAATAGAGCCTTACACACCCCCCACACACACACAATTTAAAAGTAAAGTAAAATGAGTGCCCCCCCACCCCAGCAATGGACAAAGGCACCTTGTTTGTGGTAGTATTCTTATGTCCTTTGTTCATCCTAGCTTGATACCTGGCTTGGTGGCCAAAACTGTCTTATGCCTAGGACTCATAAAAATCAAATCAAATCAAATCAAATCAAATCAAATCAAATCAAATCAAATCAAATCCATGTAGCATATCACAAGAAAAGGAAGACAGGCAGAGACCATCAGACTGGATTGCCACCCACAGACTTTCCCTCCAGCTCATGACACAGGTTGGCCATAGACACCTGCTTGCTGCCATACCACAGGGCACAGATGGAGGATGTCACCCAGCGTCCCTATAGCTGAAGCCACCATAATGTGTGATTCTGTGGTGTTCAGATGGGAGAGAAAGAAGTGGAGCAGTTTAAGCATTATGAAGACAGATGGGACTGGAGACTGGAGGGGTGGAGGAGGAGCCTGTTGTGAGTGGCCAGCCCCACTACCTGGGGCCATAGTGAGGTCCCAGCTGGAACTGCCACTGAGGGCCATGTCTGAGTCAGTGGCTATCTGACGGCAGGGTTTAGGGTTGATGTCTTCAACTCACCCTGCCATTCATCTGCTGTGGGGTGGCATGGTTGCAGAGATGATACCTCTCCCTGCCCCCTGTTTCCACAACTCCCTACCTCTGGCAGCCAGGAAACCTGCCCCACAATGTCATAAGCTCAGGAGAACAGTTTGGGGAGTGGGCCCTACTTCTTACCTCGACAGCACAGCAGAGCTGACCCAGATGGCAAGGCCTCAGGTGAGCCACCCCGAAGAGCAAGAGTACTGGAGATTTGACCCCACCACTTGTCTGCCAAGAGGTGGTATGAGTGCAGAGGGGATGCCGTCCTTCCTTGTCCCTCACCACATGCAATAGCAGATGAGCTGGCCCTGTCCCTTGTAGGCTGCAGCACTCAGGACAGTGGGCCCTGCTTCTTGTCTGAGCAATACAGTAGAGCTGGCCCTGGTAGTGGGGACACAGATGAACCAACCCTGAAGGGGTGAATGAAGGAGAGCTGGCCTGGGGGTTGATATCCTCCACCTCCTCTTCCCTGACCACCTGAGAGGGTTGGGAGAGCTGACCCTGGGGTCATGAGAGTGGGTGAGCTGGTCTTGACTCTCCTTGGCTGCAACATTTATACAAGTCAGGGCTGGCCCTGGTTGAGGGGGCAGTTTGAGCCAGACCTTAGGGTGTGAGAGCAGGAGAGCTGACCCAGCCCCTCATAGGCTGCAGTATTTGGAAGAGTGGGCATCTTACTGGGCAGTATAGTGGAGTTGGCTCTGGAAGCCTGGGTGCAGATGAGCTGGCTCCAAAGGCAGGAGAGTAAGAGCTGAACCTGCCTCCTGCTAATGGCAGCATTAGGTGGTCTAGCTGAAGCTGTGATGGAGAGCTCACCCTGGGAATTAGGATAAGGAAAAGAGTCCAAATCCAGGGCTCTAAGTTGTCCCATTCCAGAATCTCTATCATCTGCAAATGGTTGAGAGGTGTGAAAGGGCCAGTCCTACTGTTTTAAAGCTGCAGGATCTCCATGACAGGGTAGCAAGGGGATGCCTAGGAGTCTCAGTAAGGATCCAATATGGGTGGTATCACAGAAGCCAGAGATCTCAAACCAGACCAGTGACTCATTGTAATGAACACTTGCAAATGAAGATGTGTGAACAAAGGGATAGACTGTGGGGCACACTGACACACTGCAGCTTCCACGATGGGATGTGTGTTATGCTTTGGTGGTAGTGTGGGGTGTGGGGGTGGGTGGGGGGTGGGTGGGTGAGTGGGGGTGTGGGGGGTGTTTGGGTGTTTGGGGATGGGGTGGGGGCAGGTTGCAAGGGTGGAGGGAAGATATGAAAGGAAGGGGATCTGAGCAGGACTAGGGTGCCTAATGGGAAACCCACAAAAAATCCTGTGGGATGGTGGTGGTTCACACTGTTAGTCCCAGCACTTGGGAGGCAGAGGCAGGAAGATCTCTGAGTTCCAGGTCAGCCAGGGATACACAGAGAAACCTTGTCTCAGGGAAAAAACACAAAAAACAAAAACAAAAAAAAAAAAAACCCAAAAAACTCTTAGTGAACCTCTTAGTAAGAATCTTAAATGATAACAATGATTATAGTAAAAACTGGTAAAGCTAATGTGACACGAGGGCGTGACCAGTGAAATCTTCAAACTAGACACGTTTGAAGAACAAATAAGATTGGCCAGATGGCTCCATGAGGAAGCACGGTTGTCTAAGCCTGCTGACATAGGTTCAGTCTCTGGAGCCCATGTGGTGGACCAAGAGACACAACTCCATAAGTTGTCCTCTGACCTCCACTCATGCTGTGGCACACCTCCCTCACACACAGAATACACACATGTAAAAAGTAATATTTAATTAACAAGTAAGGGAGTGGATTGTAGCTTACTGGTGGAGCCTTTACCTAGCATGCACAAGATCATGGGTTCAGTACAGAAAATACAAAACACAAGTGAATTTTTAGTACAACTAACAACAAAAATCACTGTAAAGAACGAATAAATTGGGCAGGAGAGATTGCTCAGTGGTTACTACCGTGCACTTTTGTTGCAGAAGACCTGAGTTCTGTTCTCAGAACCCATGTTGGTCTTTTCACAAGCACCTACAACTCCAGCTTCTGGGGGATCTGATACCTCTGTCCTCCGTGGATACTGTATTCATGTGTGTATGGACATGGGTGAGCAAACACACACATAATTAAAAATAAGAAAAATAAACCTCAAAACAGTGACACGAATTTTACTTTGATAACAAAGTCTGAGAGAGAGATACCAGATAAAAAGTATATAGCAGTATTCATTATTAACATCAGTACAAAAAAATAGTAGTAAACTGGTTTTAGCAGCAGGTTCAAGGAATTATATATCACGATCAAAGTCAGATTGACCCTGGAAAGTAAGGATGTTCGGTGTAGGGAGATCAGCTGGTACAGTGCTTGCCTACCATATGTGGAGCTTTAGGTCTGATCCCTAGCCCTGTAAAAGCCTACATAGTGGCGGTTCCTGTAATCCCAGTTCTTGGAAGTAGATGTAAGAGGATCAGGAAGTTCAAAGTGATCCTCAAGTTTGAAGCTGCCCTAGGCTACATATAACTGTCTCAAAGAAAACATTACAAATATGTAAGTAAGGCACTTCATGTCCTGGAATTATAGACATCCCCTGTCACACCTGTCTTGATAGCAGGATTCAAGAGATACTTGTACATTCTTCATAGCATTATTGGTGATAACTAAAGTGAGAAGTCTTTATAAACGGTGAGTGGATATGGAGATCATCATGATAGCTAGATGTGGAGGCAGGTGGATCTCTGTGAGTTTCAAGCCAGCATGGTCCACATAGTGAATTTTTTATCATTGCTCTCTGCTCCCAGTGGGTGCACATGGCTCTACACACACCCAGCAGCTCTGGATTCAGGAATGAAAAGACACAAGTATGCAGCCTTATTTTTAAGATCCTTTCCAGCTCAATGGTTGGGCTACTCACATGGCTAATACACTGTCCTCCGATATTCCTGAGTTAATATTTGCTAAATCTATATTTCTTCTCTGCTACCTCAGACCCAATTTCCCTGATTCTTACATGTCGGCAGGCCTTTAAGTCTGATCTCTCTGCTTCCCTGTCGTGGCGATTCTGCCCTTACCCTGTCCTGTGTTTCCTCTCAGGAATCCTCAAAGTCCTGCTTCTATCCCTCTGCCCAGCCATTGGCTGTTGGCTCTTTATTGATCAGTCAAGAAACCAACTATTGGCAGGGACCTACAGCAGCCATGCGAATTCCCATGTAAGCACAAATTTAAACTCCAACAAGAACACAGTATAATGATATGTATATGTCAGAATGCTGTAAGCAAACCCTTGGCTTTATGTGCTTACTTTAATAATTAAAACAAACAAACAAACAAAAAACCCCAGGAGTGGGTAAAGTCAGGCATGGTGGCAAATGTACAGTAATCCCAGCATGTGGGAAGCTGAAGTAGGAGGGTAGGCAGTTTGTTCAAGGTCATCCTAGGTCATACAGAGAGACTGTGTCTCAAAACCATGCATGGCAACAGCAGAAGGTTAGTTAATAAGTAAGCAGACTGTGCGTCTATATAAAGGGGTGAAATGAAGGAGAGTCTGATGGACACTACAGCATGCTTCATGGACCTTACAGACATTGTGTTAGGTAACATATGGCAATCAGAAAAAGACAAGCATGAGGCCTTGACCATCATGAAGGGCTAAGTAGAAAGACGTAGCAGGAGCCGGGTGGGGAGGGCTTCAGTGAGAGAATGGGGCTTATTGTTTGATGGGTGTAAAGCTCCCATTTTGCAAGATGAGAATAATTCTGGACGTGGAGGGTGATGGCATACATTATAGACACATTGTATACTGAAATGTACACGAATGGTAATTTGGGATTCTCCAGATTTTATTATAATAATGATTTTTTAAAGAATTGTTTTATTTATTTTATATATGAGAGTATACTGTTGCTCTCTTCAGACACACCAGAAGAGGGCATTGGATCCCATTACAGATGGTTGTGAGCCACCATATGGTTGCTGGGAATTAAACTTGGGACTGCTGGAAGAGCAGTCAGTGCTCTTAACTGCAGAGCCATCTCTACTGGAATAATAATTTTTAAAGTGCAGAAATCCTAGAGTGATTTGTCTCTCTGACTTTGTACACATTTTTAATCAGAAATTCATATGCTGTAGCTCAGGAACCTTTCATGGTTCCAGCTTTACAGCTGCTTTTTATTTTCTTCATCTTCAGTGTCTCTCTGGTCATAGTCTTTGTTTCTGATGTGTCTTCATTTAGGGGAAGACAGAGTCCATCACTGTGGTGAAGCTGCTGAGCTGCTTTGATGACCTTGTTGCAGCAGGCACTGCCTCCGGGAGGGTTGCAGTTTTCCAGCTTGTGTCTTCACTGCCAGGGAGGAACAAGCAGGTGAGTGCTCAAGCTCTATGGCTGTTTTTCCTCCTGGCCAGTTCCTCAGACATGTTTAAGATGAGAAATCCTCAGAGCTGGGTGTGGTGGCTCCAGCCTGTGATCCAGTACTCCAGAGGCAGAGGTTGGAGGATCTCTGTAAAGTGTGTGGGTAGCAGGGAGTCCTCATTTGCCTAGGAAGTTTATATTCAGTCTGACATTGTGCTTTTTATAATTGGGTGACATCTTTGTCCCTGCTTGGAACATTTGGCGTAAAGCACAAATCAGAGCTCTTCTTTTTACTTAATGCCCTTTTCTGTTTTTTCTAAGTTTTTCTTTTAGAGAGAGAGAGAGAGAGAGAGAGAGAGAGAGAGAGAGAGAGAGATGCGGGAAGACAGGAGTGGGTGGATAAGTGGGGAAGCACCCTCATAGAGGCAGGGGCGGGGAGGATGGGTTAGGAGGTTTCTGAAGGGGAGATCTGGAAAGGGGAAAACAATGGAAATGTAAATAAAGAAGATATCCAATAAAAAAATACAATCAATCAATAAAAAAGAAAGCAGAGAGAGAGAGAGAGAGAGAGAGAGAGTGTGTGTGTGTGTGTGTGTGTGTGTGTGCGCGCGCGCGCGCGCGCGCACGCGAGTGTGCTTGCTCTCTCCTTCCACCATATAGGTCCAGGGATTGAACTGACACCCTCAGGTCTGGCAGAGTGCTGTTATCCACCTTGTTGGCCTACCTATGAGTTTCGAATGTGGACAGACATGGAATCTGTACAGTTCTGTTTGGAAAACAGCTCCCCCCCACCCCCAAAGTAGGTGCACAGTCACACAGCTCTCCTTTCCTGGGATCTCTTGTCACCTGTAGCTTCGGAGATTTGATGTTAGTGGTGTCCACAAAACCAGCATCACAGCTCTGGCTTGGAGCCCCAATGGGATGAAGCTGTTCTCTGGAGATGACAAAGGGAAGATCGTCTACTCCTCTCTAGATCTAGACCAGGTAGGTGATTTTCAGAGATGTTGGCCATTGCCAGGTTTATCTGTAGTAGGCAGCAGACTTGCCTCCATGAGCTCTCCAGCACCATGCCCTTAAGCTGACAACATTTTCTTTCATGAACTTTTTCGGTGTTCTATAAGCTCCTACTTCTATGACTAAAGAATTGTCCTGCAGAATCAACAGTAAAAACTATGCATGTTGAGGCAGGCATGGTGGTGCCCTATAATTCCAGCACTTGGAGACTGAAAATCTTTATGAGTTTGAGGCCAGCTTGGGCTACATAGAAAGTGCCAAGCCAACTACATAGTAAAAGTTTAAGTCAAAACCAACAAAGGAACAAGTTGGACAAGTTTTCAGGATGTCTCATGGTATTTTGATATGTATGTGCTGTGTGCAGTGTTCGATTCAGCTCCTCAAACATGTTTGCTGTTCTCCTGGCTGCTGTTACGCAGAGTCGGTGACCCTTCCTGATTCCTTGAAATATTCCTTGAAATTGTCAGGAAGGATGTAAACAATTCTTTAATCATGTCTGTGACCACATCAGTATGTGTGTGACCCAGTGAGCTTACTTAGGGTTGCTGTCCTGAGCATGACTGTGGTTCGTTATGTACAAGAGGATGGCCATGACCAGGAGCCACACAGCTGAAGAAGGTCTCTCCTTCTCCCCAGGCGACCATTGACTGTCAGTAGTCCCTTATGGGGAGACAGGGTCTTGGCAGCCCTCCCCTGTTCATTTGGAATGTCAATGGGCCCAGTCTTACACTGGTCTTCTGTGGGTAGTCAGAGCTGCTGACTTCATGACCATATCCCCAGAAGGCAATATTCTACAGTACTTTTTCTTGTCTTGGGCTCTTCTATCCTTTCTATCCTCAGAGCTGTTCCCTGAGCCTTGGAGGGGATGATACAGATGTCCTTTTTAGGGCTTAGCATTCAATCGTTACACATTCTCAGCACTTAGACTAGTTTTGAGGCTTTGCAATTAAGTTCTGCCCACTGCAAAAAGAAGCTTCTCTGACTAACAACGAAAGAAGCACCAATTTAAGGGCATAAACCTAAATATTTAGAAGGCAGTATGATATGCCCATTTAGCAAAACAATAGTAGTTTTTCCACTAGTGCCTGTGACCTCTCCAGCTTTGGGCTTTTAACCAGATTTATAGTAACAGGCACGAATTCCCTCCAGGGGCACGGGCCTCATACCTCAGCAGAAACAGACACAGCACTGTTACACTGACAAGTGAGTAGTATAGCACAGGGTCCTCAGCGGGGAGGACTGATGGTGTTTCCCTCCAACACCCGGCTCAGCACCACCTCCTGGCACTCTGAAACTAAGTGGCACAAGTAAATGTCCAGCTCAGTTCTTGTTTGATTTCTCTGTGCCCTGCATCCTACGTGTGTAGTGTCTTCAGCAGTAGGCTCTTATCATCAAGTTTTAGTGCTAACCAAAAGCACTGGCAGAGGTTGGAGAGATGGTGTCTTAGTGTTTTATTGCTGTGAAGAGACACCATGACCCCACCATGACCAAGGGATCTTTTTTTTTTTTTTTAAGATTTATTTACTTATTTTTATGTGCATGTATACTCTAGCTGCATGTACACCTGCTTGCCAGAAGATGGCATCAGATCGAATCAGAGATGGCTGTGAGCCACCATGTGGTGGAACTCAGGACCTCTGGAACAGCCAGTACCCTTAACCACTGAGCCATCTCTCCAGCCCTTACCCAGGGAACTCTTATAAGAGAAAACATTTGTCTGAGGGCTTGCTTACAGTTTCAGAGGTTAGTCCATTATTATGGTGGGAAGCAGACAGCCATGGCTCTGCAACAGTAACTAAGAACTTTATGTTCTGATCTGCAGGCAGCAGGGGTGGAAGGGGAGGGAGAGAGGAGGGAAGAAGGAGGGAAAGAGAGAGGAAAGGAGAGAGAGAGAGGCTTTTGAAACCTCAAAGCCCACTCCCCACCATGGTGACATACTTCCTCCAACAAGGCCACACCTATATGAGCCTAAGGAAGCCATTCTTATTCAAACCACTGTAGATGTCTTAGACACTAAGAATACTGGCTGCTCTACTGAAGGAGCTGGGTTTGATCCCAGAACATGGCAGTTGACAACTGTCTGTAACTCAGTCCTAGGGTTACAAGCCCCACTCTATGACCTCTGTGGGAACTAGGCACCCAAGTGGTGCATAGTAACTTATGCAGGCAAAACACTCACATATATAAAATAAATAAGTCTTTTAGAAGCAGTGGCAGTAGCCTATATTGTTCCTAAGGCTTCTGAGGACAGCTTGGAAAATAACTCATAAAGAGGTGGCCTACCCTGTGGCTTCTGTGAGCTGCTTTAGCACGTGGGTTTTCTCAAAAGCTGATAGCCATGTGACATCTGAAACCCTTGATGGGTTTTCTTACCTTGTTACATGAAAATCTGTTAGTTTATCTTACGCTTTTGAGTGGATCTTTAACTTTTGAATGATTTCAATATCACGTGTTGGTTACTTAGTAGAATAGGCTTCTCAGATGGTACAGTCTTCCAGATGTTGGCACGTATATTATATAATATTAGAAGGCTGGGGCTGGAGAGAGGACATGGAAGCTCACAACTGTCTAACTCTAGTTCTGTGTCATCTAAGACCTTCTCTGGCCTCTAAGACATCAAGAATGTGCTTAGTGTGTAAACATTTCTGCAGGTAAAACACCCATATAGGGGCTGGAAGGATAGCTCATTGGTTAAGAGCACTGGCTTCTCATCCAGAGGTCCAGAGTTCAATTCCCAGCAACTACACGGTGGCTCACAACCATCTGTAATGGGATCTGATGCCCTCTTCTGGTGTGTCTGAAGACAGCTACAGTGTACTCACATACATAAAATAAACAATAAATAAATCTTTTTTTAAAAACCCACCCATATTATTTAAGATAAGTAAATAAAAATTTTTTAAAAAGAAAGAAAAGTACCTTTGTTAATAATTCCATAATGTTGGTCACAAAATTCTTCAGCTTTTGGAATCTTGTCTAATTTATACAAACACAAGTTTTCAAGATTCTCATATTCACTTGAAGGTAACAAATACTGAAAGAACAGGCTCTCTTTTTTTCCTTTTTACAAAGAAAATACCTTCCATAGCTTCCTTCCCTACAGTTAACTTCCAGGTTAAACAGCGAGTGAAAACGGTGTGTGGTTTGAGTTCCGCTTCTACCACGGCAGGCATGGCGTCTTTCCTCAGGACCCAGGGTTTCATTCTGTGTGCACACATTCCATTTGATCACATCAAGAGCAAAACCTCTATTCCTTAGAGCTGAAATTGCCATTTTTCTGCATCAAGATATTCTCCAGTGGAATTTATACTTTCACTGTAAATGTGTGGTGGAAGGGCAATGACTTTTGTAAAGTTTGGTGCTGTGGTCATGGCTCATGATGAAATTTCAGGTGGTCTATACACAGTGCTTGCTGTGCTCTCAGTGGAAGCATTTAGAAGGTGTCTTGTTGGGCATGACACATATATTTAGCAAAACAATAGTTTTAATGAAAAAAGGCATGCAGATGGGAAGATGGATTTGAGGAGAAAGACCACCAACCCAAATCATCATGGCCAAATTAATGAAAGCAAGCTTTTTTATTCTTGAACATGAGCTGTCTCCCCCTAAAGGAAGGGTTCAGGAGATCAGCATTGGACATGGGCAAAATAAGATTTATTATAGCTCAGGGTTAGGGGATTTCCAAATGGGGGATTTGGCAGGCAAATATCAGGGTTATAGGAGCAGCATAACACAGTGGGCATAACAAGCCTTTGAAACAAAGGTAGGGTTGGAAGGTGGTTATAGCAACTTTGAAACAAAGGCATGATTGCCGTTTTCTGGAATAGGCCGTATAGCACCACTTGTAGTTAAGGTCACAGGTAGGGCATAGCTAAGTCCTTGACTAACAAGAGATTTAATCATAAACAGGAATGAACCTAGTTTATCTTTTCTATAAGATGACTTTTAGGCCTAAAATGGAGGCAGGTTTATCAGTAGTTCAGAGGCTAAACACCTATACACATAAAGGAAAATTGAAAAAGCTTAAGATAAGAGGACATCTAACACCTCGGTATTCTATGAAAATGAATTTGGCCTGGTATATGCTATAAAAGAGTCTTAGTCTTAGGGGTCCTAGGGTGAGTGGAACCACTTAGAACTGCTGTGTGGGTACACCGCTTGCAGGCTTACCAAGGGGCTTAGATTCTGCTTTTCCCTGGTGCTGCTCAGGAGTTGATGCTCCTTGTCATCTACTCTTATCCCTGTGAGCAGGTTGCTAAGGAAACTGAGAGAAGCCCACTCGGATCTCACTATTCAGCAAATAGAAGGGAAATAAAATTTGGGGGAAAAATTCAGAAACATCCTGAAAAGGCAGTCTCTGTATGTATCCCTGATTGTCCTGGAACTTGATATTTGACCAGGCTGGCTTCAAATTTAGAGATCTGCTTGCCTCTGCGTCCTGAGTGCTAGCTTGCCTCTGACTCCTGAGTGCTGGGATTAAAGCTGTCTGCCCCATGCCGATTTTGCAGCATTATTCTTGAATAGTTGATCATACTTAAACAACGCTGCTGCAGTTGCTGCTCCCTCTCTCCTCTGTGAGCAGGCTGCTGACTGAACAAAAGGAAACAGGCGACAGTGACTGTAGAAACAGGTTTGAGACTGGGTCGTGACACATAATATAGCTCCGGCTGTCTTTGAACTCACAGCAATCATACCACCATATCTGGGTAAAATCAGAGTTTTGATACATGAATATGTTTTGTTTTAACAGAAAAATGCCCTTTTTTATTTGTGAGGAGTGTGGAGAATGCAAGCTTACATGCCACAGTGCACATGCCAGTGTCAGAGAACAGCTTTCAGCAGTCAGTTCTCTACTTCAGTAATGGGTTCCTGGGATCGAACTCAAGTCGTCAGGCTTGTGTGGCAAGCCCTTTTGATCTGTGGAGCCATCCCACAGCCATTCCTTGTAGAGAAACCGTGAGAGTATATCATTGTCACAGGATGTCATAGGCAGCCATGCTCTGTGATATTATATAAGACACGTAATACATGTGCTGTGGCATGTTTTTATGCATCCTTCTTTGAACTATTTACTTAGAATATTATTAGAGAAATAGGTAGGTTTTTGATGTTTCTTTTCAAACTTGGTGTATATGAGATTAATGTCAACTTTACTGTCTTATTAGTAAGAAAATTTTCAAATCTCATTTGCAGTAGGTTGGCAATGAATCTGAAGAAAATTAAAACATACTTTTTGTTTTGTTTTGTTGAGACAAGGCCTCACATAGCTCAGGCTGACCTCAAACTCACTGTATGACAAGAGTGACCTTGATCTCTTGATCTACTTGCCTCCCAGTGCTGAGATTGTAGGTGCGCACACTGTGCCTGCTACCACAGGATCTGTAGTTCTGAGTTCACTACAGCTAGTAAGAGGTATGTTTAATTACTGTGAGGGAGCTGAGCAATCTTGTGCCATTGTTGACCTGGCTCTCTCACAGGGTATCTGCAACTCACAACTTGTGTTGGAAGAGCCGTCCTCCATTGTACAGCTGGACTACAGCCAGAAAGTGCTGCTTGTGTCCACCTTGCAGAGAAGCCTGCTCTTTTACACAGAGGAGAAGGCTGTCAAGCAGATTGGATCCCAACCAAGGAAAAGGTAAGCTTTAGGCATGTCACATGGCTCTCCGAATTGACTCTTAAGTTCACTGAGGTTTCCTGTTAGCCAGATATGGAGACCACAGCCACACCAGCCTGGGGTTCCTGATAGCCTGTGCCTGCCAAAGACACTTTATGGAGTCTAATGGGATGAAGAAGTCCTCTAGTTTGAGGAAATGCAGGACCTGAGAGCATAGCCAGTGCACCCCAGGGCTTGGTCTGAGGAATGTGGAGGATAGTAGTGTGTGTCCATTCTAGACATGGTTTCTCGCTAGAGCCCTGAGAATTCAGCACCTTTGTGCCCCTGGATGCTGCTGTGCTCCACACTGGTAGCTTGTGGCCAAATGAGACTGAGTAGCCTAGCAGATGTGGGCCTCTCCTGTCATAGAGATCAAAAGGCAGACCCAGGCCTTACTGACAGACATGGAAATAGCTACAGGGTACTATAGAAATGTAAGCAGGCTTCCACTCAGCCTAGGGTCAGAGAAGAGTTTTTTTCAGTGTGAAGACTACATGCTGACTAGGAGAGGCTAAAATGAGAAGGGTTCTGGGCTAAAAGAGTATCTCTCCTTTGATCACCTGCTAAAAGAAGGCCAATGAGGAAAAGGGTGAGAACTTAGGGTTCCCCACAAACTAGCCATGTGACAGAAGAAACATACACATCCTGCACTTTACCGTTCTCCAGCAAGAAAATGAACCTTCATAGCCACTTTGTGTAGAGCGAACAGGGAGGCAGAACAGTGGAGGACTTTAGCTGAGGAGGGCCAGGAGCCAAGTGGGTGATGGGAACTTGCTTTTGAGAAGCTGTGGGCCCCCACCTTGTATCCTCCTTTCAGTAAAGGGACATTGCCTGCACAGGTTTGGGACAGGATGACAATGAGTTAATGGATGTTGAAAGGATTTGAGGCAGATTGGAGAATGAGATTAAGAGGCATGGGAGGGTCTCCCCGGGGCTGGTGGTGCCGTTGGTGACAAGTGTCAAGGGAGAGGAGGATGAGGTCAGACAAGACACAGCCAGTTTCTGATGTATTCATGGTCTGTCCCATGCCCTGTGCTCTGCAACAACAACACGAGGTTTATTCTCCTCTCTGCCCGGCAGCCTTCATGTTGGAAGTTCTCTCATACCCATCTTTGGCTCCTTTCTTAATGCCATCAGTAGTCTGGCATGCACTCAGTGAGCTAAAACCTGTGGGTCTGCCTCCTAGTCTCCATATAAAGATACTCTATGCCAGGGACTGGTCCCACCTTCAGAAACAAAGGAATGGGTCCTCTTTCTCAGGGGACAATGATTTTATTTCTATCTTGTGTCTTAGGATCTTTTTGTCATGTGCTGCCACAGGTGTTGATTACAAGGGTGAGGCCATGCCGCTCCATGTGCTTCATTAAGCACGTGCTCAGGAAAGGCTGCTTCGTGGGCTGGTTCTTTCCAGCTAGCTGCCTTCTGTCTGCTCCCTCACAGAATCTCCAGAACACACAAACGTCCTCCAAGCCAGCTCTGTCTAGGATCCATCCTTGTGTACAAATGCCTGTGGTGGGTGGCTCCTGGTGCCGACCTCGTCCTCATCTTTCACAAATACACACCCGGTTTGATAGGTTTCAGGTCACTGAGTGCAGGATAAAACACACGCTCTGGCACATACAGTGAGCAAAGCAGAAGCAACAAGAAGAAAGAGGTCCCAGAAGTAGAAAGAAAGCAAACTTAAAATTGGATCCCCAAACAGATTATTTGACAGGAAAGGCAGGGGGGAGAGGCACTGGTTGCTTAACTAGGATTCCTTTGGGCTTTTCTCTTTAGGGGACCTTTCCAGCACAAACTCACTAAAGGCAAGACTCAGAAACGGTCCTATTACATAGTTGTCTATGAAAACTCTGTGGGCTCAAAACAGTTGATTAGTTTAATGATCTTTGTTCTAAAGCTGAATCTGACATATGATCTCCTCCCTGGATCCTATCCAGAGGGATTTAATTTACTAAGGTGCCAGTGGGACCTAGTGGGATACCCTTATGCAGAGGAGCTCTCCACCCACAGACATGTATCACCCTAGGGGTGATGGGGATCGAGAAGCTATGGACTGTGAGGGGATGGCACATGGCAGGTCCTCAGGCAGGAAACTGGGAATGGCACACACTTGGTTTTGAGCTTAATGGAGCTTTCTCGTTCAGTCTCTCTCCACCTGGGGTATGGAAGGTACATTTCCTAAAGATTAGCACAGGAAGATCTCAAAAGGCTAATAATGACTCCAGTCTCCAGTGCACTTTCTACTGTTCACATTCGCTAAAGACTGTTTAAAGAAAGAATCAGCAAGGCACAGTTGAGCTCAACCTCTTCAGTTTGAACTCTGGTAGAAATCGGACCGTTGATGTCAAACAGTGAGAGCTCCTGAGAATTCAGTTTGGGGCAGGGGCGGGAGCCAGGTGGGTAGATTGGGTTTACAGCACATTGGCTGTAAACTTGAGTGTGGCAACTTAGCAGTCCTACTCTGGAAACAACTTGGACAAACTCTCAGGCCTGTATGCTAGGAAGAGTGTGCAAAAAAAAAAAAAAAAAAAAAAGCTCATGGCACTTGGCACCATCATTCAAAATGGTGTAAGAAGGCCAGGCATGGTGGCACAGGTCTATAATCCCAGCAGAGGCAGGCCTGCTCTACCCAGTGAGTTACAGGCCATTCAGGTCGCATATTGAGATCCTGTCTCAGAAAACCAAACAAACAAACAAAAAATAGTTTAAGGAAAAGGCTGGGATGTAGTACAGGTCAAGGATTTTACGTAATGGATGAACCTTGGGTTCCACTCCTAGTTCTATACCAAACAAAATAATAATTCAATTACCAGCCCAGTGGCAGAGTGCTTGCCTAACATGGATGAGACCCTGAGTTCAATCTCCAGCCTCAAGGGAAAGAAAAAGAAAAGGAACAAAATGTCTTAGGTGGACTCAGTGGTACACACCTGTAATCCCAGCTCTTGGGAGGTAGAGACAGGAAGATCAGAAGTTCGATGTCATCCTGATATTTATCCTATATAGCAATCATCATGGACTATTAGATTCCACCATAGCCTTGGCTTCATGAAATCCTGTCTGCAAGCAAATCGATAACAGTAACAATCTAGTAATAAGATTGAATAAATTTCTTTGTTTTTAAGATTTTATTTAGAGCTGGGCTTAATAATGCACGCCTTTAATCTCAACACTCAAGAGGCAGAAGCAGGTGTATCTCCGAGTTCCAGGCTAGCTAGAGTTATTTCACAGAGAAGCTTTGTTTAGGAAAGAAAAAGAAAAGAAAAATATTTCATGTACTTATTTTTAATTTTAAGTGTGTGTATGTCTGTCAAAGTGAGTGTAGGTATCCGAGGCCAGTAGAGAGCATTGTTTTCCTGGTTATAGGTTGTAAGCTGCATTGGTGTGGGTGCTAGGAATCAAGTTCAGGTCCGCTGTAAAACCAGCAGTGCTCCTAACCACTAACATTGGTTAAGTATAAAAGACAAGTTACTTTAAATTATGAAAAAGTGGCAGGGGGTGGGCCTGGTGTGATGGTTCAGTGGCACTGACTGCTCTTCCTGAGGTCATGAGTTCAAATCCCAACAACCACATGGTGGCTCACAACCATCCATAATGAGAACTGATGCCCTCTTATGGGGTGTCTGAAGACAGCTACAGTGTACTCACATACAGTAAATAAATAAAAACCTTTGAGCCTGAGTGAGTGGGGCCAGAACGAGCAGGTGGGAGCAAGTGAGGCTGGAACAAGTAGGAGAAGGGAAAGGGGGAAAAACAGTGTGTGCGCATGCACACACGCACGCACTATATATGGATATATGTATAGAGCTTTAGCAGTTAAGAGCTCATCCCTGTTCATTCTGAGGATCTGCATTCCTTTCCCATCATCCACATTGGATGGATCACAGCCACCTCTAAGACCAGTTCCAGGGGATCCTTGTGCCCTCTTCTGGCCTGTATTGGCATTTGTTCCCATATGCACATAATAACATGCAAAAGCACATAATTTAAAAAAATTTAATTATCCCTAAATTTAAAACCTGCAAGTTATACACATGGCATCATTTATTAAAATGAAAGTGCTAAGTTAGTGTTGGAATAAGTATCACTAAGGATGAGAATGCTATCCATAAAATTCAGCCCATTGGTCTGGGTTTTGGCCAGAGTAAGTCATTAGGAGCACAGAGCACATGCACTTGGTCTGAAGGCAGAGGGTAGGTCCTTGGTGCAAATTCCATTAGGCCGGTGGTTCTCAATACGGTGGTTCTCAATATACTTGGGTCAAGACCCTTTTGGGGGTAAACAACCCTTTCACAGGGGTCACCTAAGACCATCTGAAAACAGAGATATTTACATTGTAATTTATAACAGTGGTAAGATGACAGTTATGAAGTAGCAATGAAAATGATTTTATAGTTGGGGTCACCACAATGCGAGAAACTGTATTAAAGGGTCACAGCATCAGGAAGGTTGGGAGCCATTGCATTAGGCTTTGTGACATTTAGTGTACATACTCTTAATTTTTTTTAGGTTTATTCATCTTATTTATTTATTTTAAAAAAATTGAGGCAGGATGTCTCTGTAAAGTTCTGTTGGTCCTAGAACTTGTTTTGTAGACCATATTGGCCTTGAACTCAGAAATTCTCCTGCCTCTGCCTCCTGAATGCTGGAATTAAAGGTGTGCACCACCATGACTGGCTAGATTTATTAATTTTCTGTGTGTTTTGCTTGCATTTTTGTATGTGTGTGCTTGGTGCCTGTGGAGGGCAGAAGAGGGTGTTGGATCCCTGCAGTTAGTGGATGGTTGTGAACACCATGGGGTTGCCAGGAATCAAACCTGGATCTCTGCAAGGGCAACAGGTGCTCTTAACAACTAAACCATCTTTTTTAATGTGTATGAGTGTTGTGTCTGGACACACACACACACACACACACCCTCAGCTTGAGCAGGAAAAGGAAATATATACAGCACATGAGTGCCTAAAACCAAAGTAGGTCAGAAATGGGTATCAGATCCCTTGGACATGGGATACAGCTGGTTGTGAGGCACCATGTGGGGCACTGGGAACCAAGCCTGGGTTGTCTACAAGAGCAACCATGCTCTCACCCACACTGAGCAGTCTCTCCAGCTCCCACACATGCTCTTTTGTGTGTGTTGGGCATTTTATAGTTTTATAAGAAAATAATGCCAAGCTTGAGGATGGGAAGGGAAACTGGTGCCCTTGGTGGGTTTGGAGAATTTCTGAGACATAGATGAGCTACTCCAGATGTCAGTAAAGCTTGTCATTCAAGGAGCTAGGGTGTGATGGTAGCCGTCAGACTCAGAAGGAGCAGCCCTGGACGTGCCAGCTTTTGTTCTGTAACAGAAGTTGTAATAGCAGCCTTGTGGGGTTGCTGTCAGGATTAAAGGGAGAATGGACATAAAGTTTGAGACACGAGTGAGCTGTGTGAGCTGTGGTGGAACTGTGGACGATACAGGTGGTGTGTACTTGTGAAGGCATGGTGGAGCCTGGGTACACGGATGCCAGTGTGACTTAGTGACCAACAAACGGTAGAGAGGATAGGAAAAGCAGTCGTTTGTTATTCAGTAGATTCTTAGAGTTGATATGAGGAATTGACAATTGAATCACTTCCAGTTAGTCCATGCCTGTATTTTTTTTTCCTTTCTTTTCATTTTTTCTTCCGACTTTAGTACTGGGAAATTTGGTGCTTGTTTTATACCAGGACTGTGTAAGCAAAGCGATCTAACTCTGTATGCAGCCCGGCCTGGGCTCCGGCTGTGGAAGGCTGATGTCCATGGGACTGTTCAAGCCACATTTATCCTCAAGGATGTCTTTGCTGGAGGAGTCACACCTTTTGAGCTCTACCCTCGTCTGGAGCCCTCTGATGGGGGAAGCTATGGCTCGCCTGAGAAACACCTGGGGCTTGTGTCCTGCTTCTTCCGAGAAGGCTGGGTGTTGAGCTGGAATGAGTACAGTATCTATCTTCTGGACACCGTTAGTCAGGTATGTGGAGAACTGCACCTGTCTTTGTGTTCAGCCACTGGGCTCCTGGGAAGATGGAAGGAGCAGTGTTAACTCTGGTGTTTACTCTTCCCTTTGAGACAACCAAGGAAATCAAGTGGAATTCTGTAATTTTTAGTTTTAAAAAAATAAACTTGGTTTTTGATATTCATGGTCCTACTCTGCTAAGGAATTTGATATTTTGGTTTTTTTTTAAAGCTCCAATTAAACTTGTTCATTATAATATTTGATTCATTTTTTTTAATTCCACTTATTTGTGTGTATATGCAAACTCACATGTCCCTACTTGTGATCATACCTACATGTCCTGGCACCTATGTTGTCAGGGGCCACTTGTGGGAGTTGTTTCTCTCCGTCTACCTTGAGTCCCAGAGATTGAACTCAGGTATCTGATCTGATGGTAAGTACCTTCAACTCTGTCTGCCAAGCCTCGTACTGGTCAGCCTTCTCTTCCTTTTCTCTCCTTTCCAATGACGAATGTATGTATGTATGTATGTATGTATGTATGTATGTATGTATGTATGCATGCATGCATGTATTTTTCTTGTGTTGGATTCAGGGTGTTTGAGCGTGTTAAGCACATGCTCTGCCTCCTCTGAGCAATACCCCTCACTTCTAGTTTGTGTGTTCGGTTCGGTCTTGCGTTTTACTTGTGAATGCTGAGCAAATGCTCTACTGCAGAGCTGTAGAGCTCTGGTTTTGTTGTTCTTACTTTGTTTTTGAGGCAGAGACTCACTCAGCTGTCCAGGCTGCTCTTGAACCCTTTCTGTAACCCAGGTAGGCCTTGAACTTTTGATTGCCTTGCCTCAACCTGTTGAGTACCTGGGATCATACTGTGCTACGAAGTCTTTATAGATCACGTGTTTGCTGACACCAAATTACTATCTAACCCCATCCAGTGAAGACAGACTTGACAGCAGACAGTAACTCTGAGGACTGTCTCCCAGTCCAAGTTGGTGCTGCTGCCCAGGAGCGGGTTCCCTGTCCAGTGTGCTCTCCCCTGTTTCCTGTTTTTGTTTTTTTTGTTTTGATTTGGTTTTTCCCCCTTTGTGTCTTATCCAAAGACAAGCATGTTATTTTGCCTCCCCCGCCCATTTCTGGCGTATCTTGACAACTTTCCAGTACCATTAACTCATAGTGGAAACCATTTCTGCCTAAATCAGGTGATAACAGATCACTCTCAGAAGCTGATTTAGGACTTAAACAAGCTGTTTGGTTTCAGTTACTGCTTGTCCTAAGATCCCAGCTGCTGGCCTGCCCTACTCCCAGCTCTCCTCCTCCGAAATCCAGGCCAGGCTCTCTTTCTTCCACACGAGCTCTGTGGGCCTGTGGCACAGCATCTCTAGAGAGTATCCCCAGAGAATCACACACATCTGCACCCACTGACACCTCTCTAGTTAAGGACCGTGCTTGGTGACACTTTCGGTGCAGAGATAATTTGGCCCTGGAAGTCTCTGAGTGGGGCACAGGGCCTCTGGATCGGGGATCACCTTCTAGCCCTGCATTTGTTTCTTTGGTTTCTCCCATAGTGGATGACTTTACTTTTCTCCTGGGTTTCTGTGGAACTTGTCAATTATTGGCTTTAAGACATGTTGTAACTGCATCAGCTTTTCATCTGAGCGTTTCCCTTGCGTCTCTCAGTGCAGGTGTAATTAACCTCCTAGGCAGGAAAATGGAGACAGTGTGTCTGTGAACAGACGCTGTCTGCACCTCTGCCAAGTACCATGATTGGCAGCTTTTGGAACCTAATGTCATGTTTCCAGCTTTCTGTCAGGGCTACCTGAAAATTAGCAGAGAACCTAGGCTCCGCCGTGTCTTCTGCAGTTAACTAATCTCTTGTGCACACTGTCAGCTGCAAAGCAAGAACTGTTTTAGACTAGTGTGAACCCAGCATAATCCTACGTAGTACCATCTACTTTTAGCCAGGGTTCGTTTCCTTCCCTTCTTTCAATTCAAGAGCCTTGTGTTTCAAGACTTTCCTAGTTTGTAGGAAAGCACACAGTAGGGGCACTTGTTGGGTCGTGTATCATTCCTAGTCCATCCAGGTTGGTAGCACAGGAGACACGGGACACAGGTTTGTAGCATGGACTGTTAACCACTCAGGACGACAGTGTTCAAGCAGCACTTCCTAAGGCGAGTGAGTAGGGTAGGAAAGGGAGCTCAGCAGACAGGAAAACCTGCATTCCATGCATTGGCTGAGGAACTGGGCGGGGCTTTGGCCTGACACTCCATTTTGGTGAGGCACAGAATAGGCAGGATGACAGGTGGCTCAGATTGTCCAGAGCCCCTGCCTTAACAGAATATGAGTTTCCCATCATAAGAAGGGAGAGAGCTATAGGGTCAGGAGACAGTGGCTAAGAGGTGAGAGAGGCTGCACTAGCCATCATGGTGTCTCACTGCTGAGTTATGTGTGTGACTGTAGGTTCCATGTATCAAATACTGTCCAGCTGAGGGTTGGATTGCTTCTATGAGTTTTCCAGGAATTGCCATGACAAAATCCAATAATTACTCACAATTATTTGAATTACCACACCTGCTTGTTTATTTCCTGGTTGCATGTTTGTTTGTTTGTTTTTACAGGCCACAGTTGCTGGTTTGGAAGGACTGGGTGATATTGTATCTGTTTCCTGCACAGAAAATGAAATATTTTTCCTAAAGGGAGATAGGAACATTATAAGGATTTCAAGCAGACCTGAAGGACTCGCATCCATAGGTTTGTATTAACTGCCAAGTGTGCTGCTGTGTGTGCTGTCAGTCCTCTGATCTAGAGTGTCTGTCCTGCCTAGGGTAGGAAGAGTGCGCTTAAAGTCAGGTGCACACCTTTAACCCCAGCACTCAGGGAGGCAGCTCCAGGACAGCCAAGGCTACACAGAGAGGCCCTGTCCTGAAGGACCAAAAAAAGTTCCGTCATTGGGGTTTGCTTAAGCAAGGAGGTATTCAGAGGCTTGTCATGGAGGTGACCTACTTTAAGGTGTGTTAGGCAGTCTGATGGTGGTAGAGCTTCCTCCAGGTGTGAAGATAAGAAGGAGAAATCAGAAACCACTTACCTCATCCAGGTTCCTATCTGAGACTCTGTGTGTGGTTGATGTCTCCAAGGCACAGGGTTGTGTAATTTTACAACAATGACATTTGTAATTTTCTGTACATCTCTTGCCCTAGACACAGACTGTCCTTTGGGATTGTTATTTTCTCCTGTGCTTTGGATCTTATTTTACGGTTTATGCAAACCATAATGGTTTTGTTTATTTGTTTTGATTTAGACTGGATCTTATAGCCCAGGTTGACCCAAAGTTGTATTCCTTCTGCCTTAGCCTCCCAAATACTAGGATCACAGGTATCTGCCACAGAAGCAGGCTCTTGTCTTGTTTGGTTGGTTGGTTTTGCAGGGCTGGGATTCAGCTCCAGCCTTGCACATGTTAAGTGCACGCTCTATAACTGCTAATGAGCAAAGAAGCGTAACAGTGTTTCCAGGCAGCTTGATGTAGCTGGGGCTCGATGCTGAACTTGCTTTTGGGGGTGATGCCAGCATGCCAGCCTTTCCTTACTGTCACCACTTATCTTCCCCAAAGTAGAGAGTGCTTTGGGGTGAATATTCTAAACCCAGGATTCCTGTAAGAAGGGCATGTAAGATTTAGGAGCTGTATAAGAAGGTCCAGTGTGGCTCACAGTGCTGCACAGGGGACCTTTATCTGCAGAGCTGACTGCTTCAGATGTGCTCTGTCTGGTAGCACATCACTGGCCGTCTGTGGTGAGTGCTTCAGGTGGTGAGTGCTACTAATAATTCGAATTTTAAATGTTGCTTAATTTCAATTAATTTGAAGTTTGGAAGTCAGGTTTTGCTGGTGGTTCCACATAGCACATACAGCTCTAGACCCAGCACTCCCATTACTTTGTGTGGTCTTTGGCAAGTCACTGCAGAACAGAGTTAAGTCTCTCTCCTTGCCAGTGTGTGCTCAGGCACCCACCGTCAGCCCAGTGACAACCCTCAGGAGAATGTTTGTACCTCAAGGATAAGAGTCCATAACTTTTCCTGACGGCTGTTACCTGGCACCTTGTACAGTGCATAGCGCCCAGTAGATGATCCGTCCAAGTGCACAGCACTTCCGTGGTGAGGTGTTGAAACTGGAAGCTCTAGCCCTGGAGAACTCAGTGCTTTGTTGTATGGAGGGAGTTCCACGGCAGTGAGACATTTACAGGCTCTTTAACACAGGACTCATGTCCACACGGGGCCTTCACCCTGCTCCACGCTTGCATTGACACTGACCTCCGTACGTCCTCTGCTGGGAAACCACTCTAGTGGGAAATTACTTCTCTTCTTTGAATTTCAAGGGATTGAAATAGAATGTCTCTGATCCTATCAAGGTATAATGAAATCATAGTATAAGTAGGGAATTTAACTATACCCTTCCTGACATAGAAACATTTATAAAAGTTTATGAAATTGAAATGAGAAGTGCTTTGTATTTAGCGGCATTCTGTTACTGGTAGTGTTTGCAAAAGACAACTATAGTGAATTGTCTTACTGATCTTACTATGTGAGCTTCCTTGAACACGAAGTCCCCCAGAATCTCCTGTGTAATCTTTTGAATTTCTCTGGGTTTGGAGAATTTGGAATTGTTTGATTTTTTTAGCAGGATGAAGTTGGGTATCTCGTGGCTGCTGGTGCCCAGCCTGGCAGGCTGAGTGCTGCACCTTGCCATCTTCCAAAGAGCCAGCAGTAAACCAATCTCTTCTTTCTCAGTGAGAGACGGTCCAGAGATGACAAGATGTTCTGAGCAGGTCCATGGACAGCATCTGGAGAAGTCACTGGGCGCCACTGTTTGTGAGACAAGGCTTCGAGGCTCTTCTGTGGCCAGTTCTGCAGCCAGTGAGCAGAGGAGCAGGAGCAGTTCACTCAACTCCACAGACAGTGGCTCTGTGCTGCTGGTGCCTGGATCTCAGGCTGCCCCTGAGCTGGGCCCGAGTGGTCAGCCATCCTCACAGAGATTCAGTGTCATCAGCTCTGAAGACTTTGACCAGGAGCTTATTGTGAAACCTATCAAAGTGAGGAAGAAGAGGAGGAAGAGAAAGACAGGTACTGTCCTTGGGCAAGCGTACACTTACTCGAGTGGCACCTAGGTTAGCCTGGCCAGAACCTTTGGGGATGTGCACATCAACTGGGAAGGGATGATGCTGTTTGCTGAAGGCTCTTGCTGCTCCTTCCAGACAGAACTTCACACTGAACCTCCCCACACGTTAACGGTGTGTACATCCGCATCTCTGTGGGCCTGTGCGGGTCAGACATTAATCCATGTGCTCAGGCTCTGATTGAAGGATCTGAACTTTGCTCTTTCATATTTAAGATAATACTTAATATAAGATGTTGGCTTGCCAGGTATACATTACAAACATATGGGACAATCATTGAAACAGGGATTTGTTGGACATCTTGACATGTTACCAGATATGGGATTTAACATAGAACTGTTTTTTCTTCTTCTGAGGTAGAGATCTATGTAATCTTTCCTGCCTCTGGCTCCTGAGTGCTGGGATTGAGGGTGTTTGCCACCACCCAGGCCACATAAAACTTTATGCGCTTCGCTCCTGGGTGCGTATTGAGGCTTGCAGCTGTAGGTGCTGCAGTGTTGAAAGGAGCGTTGGTGAGCACTATGCATTTTGACAAGTTTGACAGTTGGCCTGTAATCTATATGCTTTATTCCTGTTCCACTTTCTCAGCCTTTCACTAAGGAAATTCAATGTCTAGTGAAATGTCCATTTCACTGGACACTGCTGTGCTAAGATCATTTCTTCTTAGCAGGTTTCTTCTTTTTCTTCCCCTTCTTTTTGTGGGGGATGTTAGAGCAGAGACTCACCAAATAGCTGAGGCCAGCCTGGAACTTGCTATGTAGCTCAGACCTGCTCTAAATTCATGAGCCTCCTGTTTCTGCTTCCCAAATTCTGGGACTATAAAGATTAATTTATATCCAACTAAATATCCTTCATTTAAAATAGTTTTCTTGAGCCAAGTGCTTTCTCAGTACTCTGGTTGTTTATCTAGATCCATGCCTTACTTTGGATGTTCTCGTTTTATATCAGAAGGAGGAAGCAAGAGCACCTGCCACAGTTCCCTGGAGTCTACTCCCTGCTCTGAGCTCCCTGCCGACAGCCCCCAGTCCTTGACCTCAAGTGTTCTGGGCAGCAGTGTGGATCAGTTGAGCACAGAGTCTCCAGACCAGGAGGGCAACCCCAGTGCTGAGGTGAATGGGATCCTCCAGGAGAACAATGGCCCGGAAGCATTCCATGTCCTGGAGGTGCCTGGACCTGATCCTCACCCAGTGGACGTAGACCTGCTCAGTGGAGTGTTGACTTTACCCTTGCAGCCAGAGGAGGATGTGGGAGGTGCTGACATCATCTCAGGGCTTGAAGAAGAGCATGGTCCTGCTGCTGATGCAGCAGTACATACAGAGTTATGCCTGCCGGAACAGAACAGCTCTGCTGAGGAGCAGGAGGTAGACACCATGGAGTTGAGTGATGCCCAGAGCACTTTTTCTGAAGCCCCTCTTCTGGACTCAAGCATGCTGCCTTCCAGCCTCAGCTGGCCCCCAGGTGCTGAGCAGTGGCTGCCTGGGATTGGAGGTTATGAGGTCAGCACTGGGGAGGCCAGCCCAGAAGCAGACATCCTGACCCAGGTGGAGGTCCCTAGCCACCTGAGCTCAAATCCTTGGCATTTGCTAACTGACAGTGACACAGGTCAAAAGGAAGCACCCACTTCTGAATGTCACATGGGAAATGTGGAAGGACAGGTGGCTCCTCTTACCTCTGCCTCGGTGGCCAACACCCATGCCCATTGGCTGGACCAACCTTGCCAGGATCAGGCAGTGACATCCAGTGATGAGGAAGACATTTATGCCCATGGACTCCCATCTTCATCCTCAGAGACAAGTGTCACAGAGCTTGGAGCTGGTCACTCTCTGCAGGAGCTGAGCCAACCAGGTGCTGAGGAAACCACACTGCTCAAGGCAGATCAGGTCTGTGTGCTGATGCAGGAAACATAACATAACTAGTGTGTGTGGGACCTGCTGCTTTTCCTTTAAAGAGCATCCATGGCAGACTCAATCATTTTCCTTCTTATGGAAATCGTAGTACTGTAAAACTTGCAGCCTTGAAGTCTAGGTTTGGGAGAATTTCCCATGCAGGGATTCTGAATCATTTGAACTATATTATTTCTGATCCCACTCAATTAACCTCCTACCAACAAAAGTGGAATCTTTCAAGGCCACACCAATGTAGGCCCTTAAGGTAGCCTGGGGTTATTGGAGCACCACTGTGCAGAGGACTGTTTGCTCTGAGCACAGACACATCTGTTTGCTCTGAGGTGGGAGTTCCTGCCTTCCCTGCAGTCCACTCACTCGTAGGAACATCAGTCTGAATTGGAGGCCTCTCCACAAATGCTGTTTCTGCAGTGTATTTATAGTGCCCCAGGACACACTGCAGAGTAAAGCTCCAGTCTGCTGTGGGGCCTCTCAGCCAGTACAATTTGTTGTTCTTGGGAGTTTTATATTTAAAATTACTTCTAAAAACAGGGTCTCTAAGTCATTCTGTGGACCACCTGCCTCTGCCTTCTGAGTGCTGGCATCAAAGTCTCGTGCCTCCACCCCCAGCCCTAAAAATGATGTTTAAGTATTTACTTTCTTTGCCGTGTAAGTCTCCACAAATATGTTTGGCTTCAGAGCTAGCCATACCAGCACATTCCCTAGTCGCTGATGTGAGGCCCACCGCTGCGTCATCCATGCTGAGAGCATGTGATGCTTACCAGCTTGCTCCATGTGCAGCTCTGGGCTGAGCACTTCACACACTCAAGTCATTTTTTAAAAACAAACTAGGGGGACAGGAGACATGGCTCAGCAGTTCTGACTAGAGGTCCTTCCTGAGTGCAATTCCCAGCACCCATGGCTCACAACCATCTGTAATTGGATCCGATGCCCTCTACTGATGTGTCTGAAGACAGCTACAGTGTACTCACAAATTAAATAAATAAATCTTTAGAACAAACAAACAAACTAGGATGTGGGTGCAGTCATCCCCGTTATATGGAGGAGGAAGTTGAGCCTCAGAAGAGTAAAGTGGTGCCTGCACCAGGTGCTTTACACGTGAAGATCAGAACGGCCCAGGACTCTCCCCTGTGCTTTGTCTTCTATCTCAGAACCTGGGCGGCTTGTTCAGCATCCTGCCTTCATCTTTTCAGTGCACTGCTTCCTAAGTGCTCTGACAGTGTCTGTGTTCATGCTGGGAGCTCAGTGCAGGTGGCAGCTAGCTGTGGACTCCATGTCTCTGGGAAGCCAGGCGCATGCTCAGAGCATCAGTTAAGTGGGACTTAGATAAGGGTGTTGAGCCAAGTGCAGAGCTGTGGGAGGTCACAGCAGTGTGATCACCTGACAGTGTTAGCTGGCAGGTCACATCTGTCAGTGGATCTGAGGACTTCAGCTTAAGAAAGCCCTCACCATGGAAAAGGACCCCAGAGCTCTTAAGTTTTTTTCTACCCAGCTTTGTCATACCCGGTCTTGCTCCAAATAGCAGAAATGTTGGGGTTTTTTGTTTATTTGTTTGTTTGTTAAGGCGAGGGCTAAGAGAATAGTTTGCTGTGGTGAACAAAGCCAGGTGGAAAAAGGTAAAAACCATTGTCTTTCATAACACTAGCTTTCATATCAGGTATTTGTACAAGTATGTCTAAAGTAAACCTTTACTTAGTTTTGACATTTAAACAAATCCTAGCACCATGGGACCAGCATAACAAGTCAGTGGGTTAGGGCTGACACCAAGCCTGAGGACCTGAGTGCTATCTCTAGGACCCATATGGTGGAAGGAGAGAGCCGGCTCTCACAACTGTCTCTGACTACCACATGTGCTATGTATGTAGCACACTCAGGTGTGTGCATACACATGGCTACATTAAAGAAGTAACACAAATGACAAAATCAGCAACAAAGCTTTAGTATGCAAAATTCAGACGGTATCTCATCCACACTGCCCCCAGCTGTTCCCATACAGCAGGCCAGGAGTCCAAAGAACTGTAATGCAGAAAAACAGAAAAAATGTTGAAAAACTGTAATGCAGACAGTGGTAATGCTGTTCCCATGATGTATCTGTCATAAGTTAAGTGTACCAAAAGTTGATTTACATATATGTGTTGATGAACACATCTCCTTGTATAAAGTAAGGTTTGTATAGAATAAAGCCTGGTCTCTTTTGATGTGATGTCATGCTCTACCAGCATGCGTGGCCTGTATCCTGTACAAGGCACATGTATCAGAATAGCTATAAGCATAGCCCAATGTCAAATCGTAAACTTACTTTAAGTGTTATATTTTCTTCTGCAAACTTTTTTGTGGGAGGTGTGTGACTTAGTTGTATGGTTCTTGAGTGTGGACTTGCGACTTGTGACCTGACAATGTCTTGTTTTGACAAGTGGTTGTATACACCTTCGAGCATTACTTAGGAAGGGTACTGTGCCATGAGAAAGTGTTATCCAGGGATGTTATGGGGTTTTCCACAAGGACCACAACTCCTATTCCAGAATGTTCCTGGGACTGGATCCGAGGAGAGCAGGGGTAGGCAAGGCTTCTCCTGCCCACTTGTCTTGTTGGTGACAGTATGATGAGGGCAGCAGTGTCCCCTGCCACAGAACTCACTGGCCTCTGTCCTTGTTAGTTTGCAGAGAGCTGGATGGGCTACTCGGGTCCTGGCTATGGCATCCTCAGCTTGGCGGTCTCGGAAAAGTTTATCTGGTGCCTGGACTACAAAGGTGGCCTGTTCTGCAGTGCCCTGCCTGGTGCAGGGCTGCGCTGGCAGAGGTTTGAAGATGCTGTCCAGCAGATGGCAGTCTCTCCCTCAGGTTCGCCTCCCAGCTCCCGCTTCCCAACCCCCAACACAGCTCCCAGTTCACAAGATAGCTCTCCTCTGGCAACAGCAAAGTGTCTACAGATTGACCTTCCTGCCAGCTTAGCTGGGTACTGTAAAGATCATGAATGCTTCCTTTGACACTGGTTAGGGTGATGGGTGTTCAGCATACTTGCTTGGTTGGTTTTTTGAGGTTTTTTTGTTTTTTGTTTTTTTTTGGGTTTTTTTGGTTTTTTACTTTAGTAATTGCAGTGATAACACAAGGACATATTTTTGTAAGTTATACAAATAATTTGAGTTTTGAGGGATTTTTTTCTCTCCTCATGTTGGAACACTAAATCCTCATAAAAATACCGTGTATTTCGGTTTGTCAGTTACTCTAAAGCAACTGAAGTTGTGAAGACAGGCTGGCTGTGTGCTGGATGTGCCAGGAAGCGTTTCCCTGACTGCAGTAGCAGAGGGCCTCACACTGTGTGCATTGGTTAGCATTTTAGTGTTGAGTGAGCACACGGAGACTTTTTCTAGTACAGTTCTGCCAGGCTGAGAAAACTCCCTTAGCTATGTAGACTCATTTACTTGTTAGTGGTTTTCTTTGTTTGTTTTGTTTTTAGACATGGCCATGCTATGTAACGCAGCTGACCTTGAATTCACTGTGGAGTTCTGGCTGACCTCAGGCTGGGTCCTCCTGCCTCGGCCTCCCTAGAGCTGGGGTTATAAGCATGGCCCACTATGCTTCATTTGCGCTTTCCTAGTGCTGGACACGAGTCTGTCCTTCTGAAGCAGTGGGTGTCATGGAGGAGCAGCAAAAGAAAGGGCATTCTTGTTAAAGTGTTAGTTTATTAGTTGTTTGCTCACTTTGTTTCACTGTTTGCTTGGCACTGATTTTCCCTGGAGACTGGGTGAGATAACAGCCCACTCCATTAGCTGGGGCTGTGTAATTGTGTGTCTTCATTTTTTTTTCCTGCTTCTGTCATGTTCTTTTAAGCTCCTCCTCCTAGCCATTTAGAAGTGTTGGTTCTCTGCTAATTGTATTAATTACTTCTTATTTTCCCAACCATTCCTTGATTGCTGTGGTTGGAGCTGTCTGTCTCTGTGAGATCATTTTTCTGAGCTGAGCCCATCCTCTCTGGATGCTTCAGGCTCTGTGGTGAGGCAGGGCTGGGCTCAGGGAGAGGCCTTGGTAGGTCAGTTCATGCACCTCATGTATCTGTTCCTTAGAATTCTTTTGAATGAAAACACGCCGACCCAACCAGATACACATAAGTGATCCACAAAAGGCCCTTTCCCAAGGTTAGTGTTGGGCACTAATTGTGCCTCATTTGTCAGCGGGCAGTACCTAATGAAATGTCACTTCTCTCCCCCGACATGAGTGACTACCTCTTGCCCACCCCCATGCTATGTGGTGGATTTCTCCTTTCATCTAGCCTTTAGATCAGTCCCAGAAGGTGGAAATGACCCACTTTTCAGATGAGAAAAGTGAGACTTGGACACATTCATATGTTGTCCGACAGCATAGAGCTGGTGGGTTTCAACTCCGACATGGTGGGCTTTTCCTGAGTTGGAAACAACAAGATGTATTTTAGAAAGCTGTCCCTTGCAGCGCCACGAATGGAGCATTTGTACAGGTGAATCTCATGTGTGTTGATCAGTGAGTAGGATTTTTTTCTCCTAGGGGCTCTTCTCTGGAAGATTGAACAGAAGTCTAACCGTGCTTTTGCTTGTGGCAAAGTCACCATCAAGGGGAAGCGGCACTGGTACGAGGCTCTGCCCCAGGCTGTGTTTGTGGCCCTGAGTGATGACACAGCCTGGATCATCAGGACCAACGGAGATCTGTACCTTCAGACAGGTAGTCGAAGGCCATATACCTTGTCCTTGTCACTTGCTGAATCTGCAGCTAGTCACATTCTGAGAGCAGTCACAGGATGCAGAGACCAAAAACCAAGTTAAGTGAGAACATTTCTAGAAGCACTGTTTGCCATGGAAGAGCAGTTGCCCTGACATAGACTAGTCTGGACAGGAATGAACGGATGATTGAGTGCAGGGCAGGGTGCTGTGTGGGCAGAGCCTAGTACTCCTGCTGCCCGTGACCTGTGCATGTCCTGGAGTATCCAGCACGAGAGGAAAGCAGAAATAGCCATGACTTGACATCTCCCTCTTTGCTCAGCTAGGTCAAAGCCTGGACACATACTTATATGTGGATTGGGGGGGAACAACAAGAAGTAATTCACTGTAAATAGCAGGTTGACTCGCCCTGAGAAACTGCCCTCAGGGAAACCGTTAGCTGCTAGACCTGGCACAGTGGGACTCATTTCTTTAAAATACACTGTAATGAGTCAGTGTCTGTGTACTGTCAGCAGGGGGAACTGTGTACTGTCAGGGGGAAACGTCCTTGGGAGCAGGGGCTCTGTGGTGCTGTCATGAGGCCACCATGTTGGATTTACATGAAGATTGATCTAGTCATTTAATACTGATTCTGAGAACATGGCTTCATCTTTGGAGTGAGCTATCAGCCAGGAATGGTTCTCCCAGTGTGGAATGTCTCTGGTGTGGAAGTCATCACCTGGTCATCAGCACTGCCAACTTCATGGACGTGTGGGGCTCTAGCCTTCAGCTTAGTTAATTCTTACGTATTTCAGTGGAAATGGGATGCTCTGATACACACGTGCACATCTAGCTTCCAGGGTACTTGGCTTTGGTCCTGGCAGGAAAGGGGATACTTTGGACCTACATGTAAGGAAGGAGCAGGTGACCTCCAACCATGGTGTCAGAGCAGTTTTTTTAACACTTTTTTTTATATTTATTTTATATATGTGAGTACACTGTCACTGTCTTCAGACACACCAGAAGAGGGCATCAGATCCCATTACAGATGGTTGTGAACCACCATGTGGTTGCTGGAATTTGAACTCAGGACCTCTGGAAGAGCAGTTAGTGCTCTTAACCACTGAGCCATCTCTCCAGCCCCAGAGCAGTTTTCATAGCACCCTGCGCCTTCCCGTCCTACTGAATTAGAATCTGCGGTTGGCACCATTTGCACAAACATGTCCTGTGGGCAAGTCCTCGTTGTTGCAAACTCTGCTGGTACCCTTGTGATTATACTACTAGGACCTACTTGCAGACCAAAGCTATAGAACATGGGATTTACATAGTATCTGTCCAGCCTGCTCCCTCAGCCTTTGATATCATTTAGATATATGACACACATCACTGACAGCCACCAAGAGGTGAGGGAAGCTCCTGGGAGCTCTGACTGTGCACAAGCCTTGCAGTATAAGTCTGGGGTTTTACCTGAGAAGTTGTACTTGGAAAGGTATCTATTATGAAAGACCACAGAGAGCAAAAGTACCAAAATGAAAACCACAGATTAAAATAGAGTGTGCCATGCTGCTACTGAGTCTGCGGGGCTCCTCCTCTCTCACTACAGGTCTCAGCGTGGATCGGCCCTGCGCCCGAGCTGTGAAGGTCGATTGTCCCTACCCACTGTCCCAGATTGCAGCCCGGAACAGTGTGGTGTGGGCACTGACAGAGCAGAGGGCCCTCCTGTATCGGGAGGGCGTGAGCAGTTTCTGTCCTGAAGGGGAACAGTGGAAGTGTGATATTGTCAGGTATGGGCCCCAGCACTGTTACATTTATTCCTGACCAGCCACCTAGGTGAGCCTTTTCTGGCAAAACCAACAACTACAGGTTTCATGGTGGTAGAGTTTTTGCTATTTGTCAGAGTTGGCCTCAGCAGACTGGTCTGTGCTCCTCTGCTGGCAGACTGCCAAAGGGCACATTACATGTTGGGATTTCGGTATAGAGCTCAGCTGGTAGAGTGTTTCCTAGCGTGCACAAGACCCTGAGGTCCATCCTCAGTGGTGCATAAACTCAGCTGAGTGACACATGCCTATAATGTTAGCACTTAGGAGATAGAGGCAACCAGTAATCGCATCAGCTCAGAGTCATCCTCAGCCTTGGATACATGTCTCCAAAAAACGTGTAGGGTAGAGAGATGGCTCAGAGGTTAAGAACATTGGCTGCTCTTCCAGAGGTCCTGAGTTCAGTTCCCAGCAACCACATGGTGGCTCACAACCATCTGTGATGGGATCTGGTATCCTCTTCTGGCATTCAGGTAAAACATTACATATGTATAATAAATCTTTAGAGAGGAAGGAAGGAAGGAAGGAAGGAAGGAAGGAAGGAAGGAAGGAAGGAAGGAAGGAAAGAAAGACCAATAAAAAATGTCCTGAATCATCAGAGAGTCACTAGGTCACATGTTCTCCGTGTGGAGCTTCCTGCTGTCACGTTTCTGTTGCGAGTCTGTGATGCTTAGATAAAAATGCTTATTGGTATTTTTATCCTAGTCAGTTGAAATTTGTTCTGGACTATATCTTTTTAACATATAAGATTTGGGAGTGGTGGTGGTGGCACACACCTTTAGTCTCAACACTTGGTAAGCAGAGGCAGACTAATTTCTGAGTTCGAGGACAGCTTGTTCTACAGAGCAAGTTCCGGGATAGCCAGGGATACATAGCTATCTGGAGGGAGAAAAAAAAAAGATTTGCTTATACATTCCAGGTCACAATGATGTTGATTTAGGTTCAGCTAGCCAGTAAATCTTCCTGCTGGGAACCAGGGCCTAGGTGTACAAGATAGCCAAAACACAACCCCTTCAAATTAGAGGGGAGTCGTGCCTCAGCCAGCTGGGTGACAGTTGGTGTCAAGACAGAGAGCACAAAGCAGTGGGGAACTGTTGATTGCCCTTAGTGATTGGGTAGGCAGCATGCCAAGGCTAGCCTCAACTGAGCCCCAAAGCTGCCAAGGGTATCCCCAGAGGAAGAAAGGAACCACAGACTCATCAGAGATGATAGTGTCTGCCAGAGACAGCTATACACCACAGCTGACATGGGGGAAGGTGGGGAGAAGTGCAGGTGCTCTTGGCCTGAGTGCCTGCTCACTTGTGACCGGTAGCTTTCTTCTACTACCGCGTCTTTCCAAAGCAGCCATGTCTGGACAGTAAGTATTGCCCAGCAGTGTACCTTAGGCTCAGATCCTTCCTTGCCGCTCAGTAACCCACTCCTGTTTAGCCTGTTCAGAGGCACTCAGTGAGGCAGCCTTCTGCATACTGTGCCTCCTAGGTGGGGCTGATGCTGTGTTCTCTCACTACCAGTGAAAGGCAAACTCTGGAGCCTGTCTGCATAACTCTAGGAGATCAGCACACACTCTGGGCCCTGGACATTCATGGGAAGCTGTGGTTCAGAACTGGTGTGATTCCCAAGAAGCCCCAAGGAGATGATGACCATTGGTGGCAGGTAACTGATGGAACTTTCTCTGACTTACAGACCCACACTTTCTGCCTTTTCTCTTTTCCTTAAGAGACTGGATTAAATTAGTAGTGTTCACTTTTACTATTTAGTAGTGCGACTTTCCTGTGGTTGGGTATATTAAAAAATACACAGAAACTTTCCCTCATAGGAAATGATTTGTAAAAGCTTTCTTCACTTTAATACAGGCTGGAATTTATTTATTTATTTAAATGTTATTTAAGCATTATAGGCTAAATAAATCCAGTGACATCCATTTGAAGACCCGGGTAATAATGATGTTTAATTCTGAACAAACATGCTAAGAAAAGAGACCAAACAATAGGTTTGGAAACCCAACCCACAATTAAAACTCATCTATCTCTACTTGCGTGAAAGGCCTTTAAGTAAATGATATTTCAACAAAGAACTGAGCATTTCCCCACATGCTGCCAGTGAAGAGAGTACTGTGAGGAGTAGAGGGTGGTCCCAGCCCAGCCTTGGGTGGATTTTGCAAGGAGCATCCACTTTCCTGACTTGGCACCATCCAGAGCTAAGCTTTTAGCTGTCCCATACACACATTGTGCCCAACGTGGTTCTGACAGATGTGCAGTGTGATTCCTCTATGTCTCCTTGGTCTGCCTAGTGAGGCTTGTCTTGAGCGTGCTGCTCTCCTTAGTCTTTCTCATGAAAATGAACATGTATATTACACACACGCACACACACACACACACACACACACACGTATATACAATTTTATATTCTAACATTTGAGGTTTATATGATTCAGAAATAACTGTCATATATGAACATGCACATGTAAACAGCACATAAGCATATATACATATCTGTATGTGTTGAATTCTGGTGGAATTCTTTGTATATGTATAATAAGCATGCATGTGTATATGTGTATGTGAGGGCATGGGTGTATATGTGTCTATTCTTATAGTAGCCAGAGTTGATGTTGGGAATCCTACTAGATTACTTTCCACTTTCTCTGCTGAGGAAGGGTCTCTGGCTGAACCTGAAGCTCACAGGCCTTAATTATTAATTAGCCAGCTTAAACCAATTTTCAAACCCTGAGTTTACAGGCAAGCCACTCTGCCTTCCAGTACTTAGATGGCTGCTGGGGATCCAGACTCCAGTCCTCACAGTGTGTGCTTAGCACTTCATCCACTGAGCCCTTGTTTGGTTGGATTTTGCCTGTTGGGGTGCGGGGTGCTGGGTGCTGCATCCTCCAGTCGTTAGAGTCAACACCAAGAAAGCTGCCATTTTTTCATAATACACACACTTTAACAGACAGAGGCACAGAAGCAGAGTGAAATAGTTCTGTGCTTACTTTCTTCACCTCTTCATCCTCTTCTTTTTCCTCTTCTTCTTCCTCTTCCTATTCTTCCTCCTCCTCCTCCTTCTCCTTCTTTTAGTGTTTATTGATGTTTTGCCTGCATGTGTGTCTGTGAGGCTGTCAGAAGCCCTGGAACTAAAGTTACAGACCGATGTAAGCTGCCGTGTGGTTGAGCCCAAGACCTCTGGAAAAGTAACCAGTGCTCTTAACCACTGAGCCATCTCTCTAGCTCCATTCTTTGCTTTCTTTATGGCTCCAGAAGCAATTATATTTGGCTTCTAGGTCTTTCCTTTCTCTTTCAGTGGGAGACCTGCTTCCATGTCTTTCACTCTTGGGTACCACAGACTTAGTGTGTGGCTTTGGCATGGTGACAGCTAGGTCTCCAGTGAGCAGTACTGACCCTGAGTTGCACAGCGCCCAGAAGGCCCACAGGCAGTCTGGACACAGAGCTCAGGGTGCTGACTGTGGCCGCAGCTCTGTAGTGAGCGGGGCTGTGCTCCTTCACAGATAGAAGGGAGGCATTCATGTGATATACTAACTTACAATCATTTCTTTCATGTTTGTTTTGTTTTTATAAATTTAAGTTCCCTATAATACTTTTGACTTATTATTTCATTGTGTGACCTGGGAGTGGATCCTAGGAATAGGGTGTTTGTGCCAATCTCTGTAATAAACCTAATGGGCAAAAATCCTAGAGAGGATGGCGAGATTGCTCGGCATGTCAGAGTGCCTGCTAAGCCTTGACCTGAGGCTGAGCCCTCAGATCAGTATGGTAGAGGGAGGAGTGACTCCCAAAAGTTGACCTCTGCGTGTGTGCTGGAGCTTGCATGCCTGTACACACACATAATACACAGATGGAAATAAATGGAATGTAATTTTAAATACAGAAGAGAGTTCTGCTGAGCCAGGCTTCCACCTACTTTGCTTTGCACAGAGCTGGAGAGATGGCTCAGAGGTTAGGAGCACTGGCTGCTCTTGAGAGGACCCCGTTCAACTCCCAACTGGCAGCTCACAAACTTCTGTAACTCCAGTTCTGGGTGTTCTTATGTCCTCTTCTAGCCTCTGTAAGCTCCTGTTGTACATACATACATGCAGGCAAAACACTCACACACAAAATATAAATATCAATAAATATTTTTAAAAAGAACTCTGTCAGAATTGGCTGCCCAGCAATCAAGAAACTTCCCTCTGGGAGATAGTTGTCCCAAAGTGTCTCTAGCAGTGTCTGTAGGGAAGCTTTTCAGGAATGTTGTTGAGGTGAGTCACACATCAGATGGCTTCTAGAATCTTGGAGTCTTCTTGCTTAGGCTGATATCTGATATAAGTTGCAGTAGTCATGGTTATAGCTGAAGTAATTGCTTCACACACTTGGTAGAGTTTTTTTTAATGCTCATATTATGATTCTAAGTATTAAACATTATTGTCATTGGAAACACCTGAATTTAAAACTAAAATTATTCTTTATCGTTCTAACTAGAGTAAAAGGTTTCTCAGGTGAGGCGGGTGCTGTTTAATCACAAAAATGATAATACTTAAAACAGAGCCAAGTGATACAAAAGTAAAATAAAGTGAGAACGTTTCCTTCCTTGCCCATGAGCCTGCTCGAGGACATAATACAGCTGCTTATTAGCTCCAGTCCTGTGCAGAGCTGTGTGTATGGTCTCAGGCACTTGGTGCTCTTGCTGCTGGGTACTTGTATGTGGGTGTTGCCTTTGGAGGCAGGTGGACTTGGGGACCTGCATCAACAGCGAAGCTCTTCTGGTACCCTTCCTGCAGGTGAGCATCACGGACTATGTGGTGTTTGACCAGTGCAGCTTGTTCCAGACCATCATGCATGCCACACATTCAGTAGCGACAGCAGCCCAAGCCCCTGTGGAAAAGGTCGCAGATAAACTGCGCATGGCATTTTGGTCTCAGCAGCTTCAGTGCCAGCCCAGCCTACTAGGGGTTAACAAAACTGGTGTGTGGATCTCCTCAGGGAAGAATGAATTCCATGTTGCTAAAGGAAGTCTCATAGGTGAGTCAATTACTCTAGTTTTCACATTATTTTTACTTTGTTTATCTTTTTTTTCGTGGTAGTGGGAATTTAACCTAGGGACTCAGAACATTTAATGAGTGGCTGTGAGATCTCCTCTTGAGATAATACAGTGCCAGTGGGAAAGCACCCTGTGACAGAGGCACCCAGGCTTCCTGGTCTCTTTCCTCCCTGTTTTCTTTTTCGTTCTGTCATTCCTAAATCATGGCTTCTGGACAGTGTGGCATCCCTTTCCTATGAAAACCTAGTATGCTATAATAAAGACATGGAAGACTAGCTCAGTTTCACAGTCCACTCAGGGCTGGGCAGGGAACTGGCTCTGCAAATAAAAACATATACCACACCTACTTGCAGGCCTGTTTAATCCCTAGAAGTCATGTGAGAATCCAGATACAGCCAGGCATGGTGGCACATGCCTTTAATTCCAGCATACGGGAGGCAAAGGTAGGCAGGCAGAGCTGAGTTTAAGGACAGCCAGAGCTATGTAGAGAAATCCTTTCTCAAAACAAACAGCAAATAGCCAGATACAGTGGAGGCTCAGGAGAACATGCCTCTGAGGAAATGGGGAGGCAGTGACAGAAGTAGGCAGATGGTTACATACACGGCCCACTGGCAGCACAGGAGACCTTGCCCCCAAAACAAGAGGAAAAGAGAAAACATAACTCCAAAATTTGTCCCTTTGATCACCACACACATGCTATGACACACTTGTGGACACACTCACACAAAGAATCTTGTTTAAAGTGGGGTATGTGGTTGGGTAGAGATAGCTCAGCAGTTAAGAATATGAGGGTAGGAGTTCAGATCCCAGTACTCACATAGCAAGCCAGATATCCTATGCATGCCTGTGACTAGCAACAGGGTGGGCAGAGGCAGGGGAATCTTTGGGACTTATTGGCTTCTAAACTGGCAAAGAGAACACAGTCCTCAGGATCAGGGAGACCTGTCGTCTGTCCTGTGTGGGACGTGGTAGAAGAGAGCACTCAGGACCCCCTGGACTGGACGAGCATGCTGAGGTACACACACACTCCCACACAGACTCATGGACAAGTAAGGAAATCTACAGAGTCTACTGAGAGAGAATAGTCTATTTACAGGGGGGAAATTATGGCCACTGTGGGACATGCAACATGCTGGCTATGGCCAGCATCCGTAGATGAGCTGATGTTCACTTCTGAATGACTCCCCTCGATGAGTCCTCTAGCTCTGTCCGCTGTGTAGCTTAAGTGAACAAGGTATGGCTCTTCTTGATGATGCTTAGAGAGAGAAGTAGCTCATGCCACTGTGTTTAAGGACACTAGAAACCGTTGTAAGAGCTGTGAAGGACAACCATCGGCTAAAACAAGAACTGAAGTGTTAGAGCTTTTTGCTTGTTGTTGTTTTTTCTTTCCTTAACCCACTTTTATACTTATTGTCTCCAGGAACTTACTGGAATAACGTTGTTCCCCGGGGAACAGCTTCTGCCACAAAATGGGCCTTTGTGTTGGCTTCTCCTGCTCCCACCCAGGATGGTGAGTCAGTCTTAGCCCAGCTGGGAAATGTGGTATGCAAGTTTAGTCAGTGGATAAAAAGTTCAGACCTTCATCTGACTGTGGCCCTGTGGGTGTGGAGATGTGGCTTACAGACCCTGAGAGAGGGGATATGGCAGTGCTGTGAGCCAACAGTGCTGGTTAGGCATTGCTCAGGAGAGCTACTAAGTGCAGATAAGGGTGACAAAGCTGATGGAAGGTCACCATGCAGTGTGGTAGGAGCTGGCAGCAGATGACTTCCTGAGGTTCTTTCCCATTTCTTCTGGAGGCCCTGAGTTGGATTCCTAATACTCATATGGCAGCTTGCAACTATCTGAAATTCCGGTTCCAAGAAATCCATACAGTACCTTCTGCCTTCCATGACATGGGTACCAAACACACACATAGTGCAGACAGACATGCAGAGAAAACATTCATACACATAAAGAAATCTAAAAAAAAAAAACCTCTAAAAAATAAAAATAGCTGGGTGTGGTGGTACATACCTTTAATCCCAGCACTGAAGACCTCTGTGAGTGTGAGCTGGGTGTGGTGGTGCATACCTTTATTCCCAGCACTGAGGATGTCTGTGAGTTTGAAGCCAACCTGGTTTACAGAGGGAGTTCCAGGACAGCCAGGGCTGTTACAGAGAAACCCAGCCTCAAACAAACCAATTAGTTTAATTAATTAGTCAATTAAAATAGAAATAAAAGTATTCTAAAACATATGATCACAAGTTTTAGCTAATACTTTACATTATATAGCATGGCCGGGTTTTAATTCCCAAGGATGACTGGCATTCTAAATAGAAACTGTTAACCCTGAAAGTCTCAGAACATCAGAGGGCTGCAAGCAAAACTCTAAGACCAGGGTCAGAGGAAAAGGAGTTCTTCCTTCAGCTGCCCGCTGCCCACCCATTAGCAGAACAAGGGAAATGCCTTCCAAGACACTGCCTGCCCCTCTCCTTCCTAGGGACTGAAGAGTAGACAGCCCTAATAGTCTGTTAAAAATATAGACTGCTGACACTAGAGGGCATGCTGATGTCCGTGATCTGTGCTGTTGCTGGACAGCAAGAGGTCCATGATTCATGTTACTGCCGGCTGCTATGGGCAGGGAAACTTTTTTTACAGTGGTATTTCATAGGCCCTGCTTTCTTTCCAGTTCTTGAAATGTCTCAGGCTTGACCATTTTAATGTCTGATGGTAGTGTTTCCTTCTAACTTCAGAGGTATAACAAGCCTACCTGTAAGGTTATGGTGAGTGACCAGGCAATCTGTGGCCAGGTGTCAGGGCTCTGTCTGAGGATAAAGGCTGTGCGGTACTCTTAGGGTAGGTGGCTCTGTGAGACAGTGTTTGGTGACAAATGTGAACCTTTTCTGCAGGAAGCTCCTTATGGCTATGCCAGAGCAGCAAGGACCTGTGTATCATCAGTGCCCAGAATGTACAGTGCCGCCCCTCCACAGTGCAGCTGCCCCCCGATGCAGAGATGAGGACTTATGCTGCCTGCCAGGATGCGTTATGGGCCTTGGACAGCCTTGGACAGGTGTTCATCAGGACACTTTCCAAGAGCTGCCCCACAGGCATGCATTGGACGAAACTGGACCTTTCCCAGCTAGGTATGTATGGTGTAGAGTGTGAGCGCCTCACTCAGAATGCAACTGACTAAACACCTTGTCTCCACATTCACTCTGTGTGGGGAAGGCGGGTTCTTTGGTAATGCTTGTCAGCTGTTGAACTTAACTGGCCACTTCCCCAGAATAAAGGAGCCTCTTAATTTTGTAGGGAGCTTCACCTCTCTCCCTGTGTGCAGTTTACACTGTTCAGAAGCAAAGGAGCTATGTGGTGGCAGAAGGTGCCACCAGGATCTGCTTAAAATGACAGCACTAGAACAGCTGCACACTCCTCTCTCTCTCTGACCTTTAAATCTGAAGTGGCGGCTGTGTCGTGTGACTGGATCAGTGTATGCTGAGCTGTGTCTTGGCCTCTGGAAGAGTGCACACCGTGGCTGCTGCACACACAGTTGTGAGCTCTGGTTTCTCTTGCAGCCACTGAAAGAGGGACTGTGCTGTTAGCCACTTGCTATGGACCGTCCCAAGAGTGAAAGTGACACAGCCTGTGGTGACGTGGAAATGTTTCATAGTCTAAGAAGTGATCAAATGAGCTCAGAGTATTATATTCTCAGTTGACTCAGCAACTCA
>JANHMN010000022.1:18823868-18836097 GCA_030674055.1 Rhabdomys pumilio | reverse complement strand
ATCAAATGAGCTCAGAGTATTATATTCTCAGTTGACTCAGCAACTCAAGTGTGATATGTCTGATGGTGGAGGCAGAGACGATAGCAGGAGCTCCCAGGGTCAGAGTAAGCTTGAGCTTCAACAGTACTGTCTAGGAAGTAGACGCTGTTGTGTGGGGGGTGGTTAGCTCACGTGTGGGGGTGGGCATGGGCTGTTGGGCGGAGTTTTGGATCCTGCAGCTCCGGGGAGCAGAAGCAACGGGAATCTAACTGAGTTCAGGCCATGTGGTGCTGGGCTGACACTGCCCAAGCATGAGAGCTCTCAGTCTGAAGTTCTGTGGGGGCAGGGCTTCTGAGAGAGGGTCTCCTGGCCGACAGCTGACCCTGAGGCCGGTGGTCTCTATCTTTGGGCCCCCAGAGCCACTAGTAGTATATGGGCTGCCCGAGAGGAACAAGGGGGAGGGAAACTCTGGCAGTGCCCTGCGGGCTGAGACTCTTGGTTACGGCACTTGCTTGACTGGCTGGATCAAGACTGGCTGGCTTGGATTGGAGGCCTCCACAGCAGCAGCAGAATTTAACGGGAGAATAAATAGCAGCTCAGTAGCCTAAGGCCCCCTCCAAGGTTCTCCATGGCAGGCCCCAAAGACAAGAAGAAGTCCATGGCTTAAAAGGTTTATTGTCATGGTGGAAAGGAAAGTGGATGGATGAAACTGGCTGCACCCCCCCCCCCAACACACACACCCCATTCTCAGGGCAGACCTGAGTTAAATAGGGAGGGAGGAGGGTCTGGAGAAGAATGCTTAATTGACTATGCCCTCTGGCGGTTAGGTATCTCATTAGTACGTAGATCTCTTGAGGCCCTGAGGCCTGTAGTCACGCCCTCTACCTGTGCAGGGGCTGGTAGGGATGTTGTCCTGTGAGACTGAAAGGCCCTGATCAATGGAGGTCTTGGTCGAGTGTCGGGAGCCTGGAGTCTGGGGGCGTGGCCAAACACCTACCATTGTCCCATTAGGGTCGGGGTTCGAGGCCTGTACTCGACCAGGAACCAAGCTGTCCTTTCAGTGTCCCACAGTTGTGCACTGGCAACCAGTATTTTGTAGACCTAAGTGTTTAATGTATAATAACTCAACCATGTGAGAAAAGGGGTGGGGGAAGAGAGCAGGAAGAGCTGCCTCCTACATTGACCACCACCCCTGTAAAGCATGCTTTGCCCTGATGGGCCTGGGCCAGGCCAGTGACTCTTGGCAATGGGGTTTCTGCAAGCTGCTAGAAGAGATAAGGCCTGACTATAACCCAGTCTGCCGTGGAAACAAACTGTGCCACAGCTAGAGGCTCCCAGAGAAATTGTGATTATGTCTGCCTTGGGCTTCACACTGTCTTTCAGATTTGCTGGTCATCCGGCTTCCCAAGGGCCATGCCAGCCAGACAAGGCTACAGCTGGGTGTGACCTGGACAGGGGTGCCAGTTGAGCCTGCTGCCTGGCCTAAAGAGTTCCTTCCTCTGTCCAGAGACTCAATGGCCCTGAGCCTTTCTCCAGCAGTCTCCACCAGACCACGGAGGAAGGAAGGCTGCTGGTATCTCTGAGAAAAGCCAGAGCTAGTGTTTATTCTTACTACCAAACCTTGAAAATCTAGAGAAGTCTATGCTCATTCAGCTGGAAGTGAAGCCGATTTCCTCAGACTGGTCCCTCCATATGGTCACCCCATCAGCTGTCACTCCATCCCAATGGCCCTGGCAAATGTCTCTCATCCTGTTGTGGAAGACCCCTGGTTATAGCACTAGCCTTTGGGCCAGTTGAGTATGCACTAGGACCACTTGATTTCCACCACCATATTGTATACTGAGCCCCCGCCTCTCTTACATCTGTATACTGCTGTGTGTTCTCACCTGTTGTTTTGTGTGACTGATGGTAAAATAGTAGACTCTTGGCACCAGTTTTCTCAGCATACTGAACAATGCCTAAAGTCCAGCTAGTAGGCTTGGTGTTGGTTTAAGGCAATTAGGCAGGGCTCAGTGGAAAGGAGACTGGCCTTTGCTGTTCCAGAAGCCTCCACTTGTGCCATCCAGGGCACTGAACTGCAGCCAGCAACACCAAGCATTCTCTCCAGGTCTGGTCTGTATCCAGTGAGGAGAACAGGTGGCTCAGGAGCTAACTTTAGCTGGGCATTGTGGCTTGTGCCATTAATCCCAGCACACACCTCTCAAATCGGAGTCAGAGAGAGAGAAAGAGAGGGAGAGAAGAGAGAGAAGAGAGAGATTGGGATTTTATTTCTTTGTAAAGATGATTATTTTTGTGTGTATGGATATTTTGCCTGCATGTATGTCTGTATACCACATACATGCATGGGCTCAACAAGAGTTACAGATGGGCATGGGTACTGGGAATTGAACCTCTGGAAAAGCAGCCAGTGCTTTTAATCACTGAGCCACCTCTCCAGGTACAAAAAAATAATATTTTTAAATTGTTGATTAAGGCCAGCAAGATGGCTCAGAAGGTAAAGGTTCTTGACAGCAAACCCAATGACCTGAGTTTGATCTCTGGAATCCACATGTGAAGGAGAAAACCACATCCTGCTAACTGTCCTTTGACCTCTACACATGAACATGTACCACCACACAAAAGGGGTTCTGACTTTGAGCTTAGCTGAGTATTGTGAGCCTACACCCGTCCATCGCATCCTTCCCCTTTTTACCCTTACCAAGCAAATGCTGCTCTGAGTGCCCGAATAGTGGCTGCACCTGTGATTCAGGAAGCGGAGGCCCTGGGGTCACCAGTTCAAGGACAGCCTAGACTACACAGATGTCAAAACAACTATAGCAGTCAGGAAAAGGATTAGATTAAGACATTTATTAAATGGCTGTTAGTTAAACCCAGCTAAAGAGACAGAAGAATTTTACAGTGATCTATCGTAATCCTTGCTTTTGGGGGAAAATGTGCATCATTTAGCAAATATTTAAGATGCTCATAATATTTCATTTCCCATTATTCATAAATATGCATGTCAGGCACTAGACCATTTAGCAAACTAATGCAATTTGTGGTTTAATTCACCTAGTCACAGCATGGGACGAAGACATATCATTGTCAGTTTATGCCTTTAGTAACAAACAAGATTATATCATGCAGTGATTCATGTGGAGAAGAATTCTGTAATATAGGAAACACCAAGCAAGTGCTATTATTATTGTTCTATGCCACACAGTTAAAAGGTTCTGCAGCAGGGTATAGTGGTGCGCTCCTGTAATCCCAGCTGAGGCAGCAAGGTTGCACAAGGTTGAGGATGGGTTGGGCTATTAGTCACACACACACACACACACACCTTTTTTTAAAAAGCAGTTTTAAGAGGGAAGTGTCTGTTGTGGGGAGTAAAGAAAAAGGTTTTCTCCTTGATGAGGCAAACAAAATGGAAGCTGTCAGGCTGGGCTCCCCCTTAGTCCCAGCCCCAGCCTCAGCAGCTCGCTGTCCCCACGGTGCACTAGTGAGGCTACATTGCTCTAGGTGCTTCGCTCTGGAGCTGCATACCTTACTGCTACCAGGGGAAAAACTGAGGAGAAAGTCTACTAACTTAGACTTTAGTTCAGAGGTGGCACAGCACTTTCAGTCACAAGAACCTTTTATGTCTGCTAACCCTGAAGGAATGTGAGGAGCACAGCAAACTCACGGAGGGAGGAGGTTCTGCCACCCCACCCTGTAGACATACATACAACATCTGAAGTAAAACTTCAAAAAAGTGAGCCCCAACTAAGTATTTTTGTCTTTGACCTAGTTCTTGAATCCAGAATGCCCTCTGGGGTGTGCATTCAGTAGGCTCTACTTGCTCTGAACCCAGATCCACTTGTCTTACATGAGATCCTGTCCCGTCACCAGTGTTATCACTATTTGTCAACTCTGAGATGCCAGCCCAGTGTGGTTTTGTCCCTATGTGACTTTATCATGTTCAGCTACTGTCTCAAGTTCTCAACTGGCTGGCTATAGATTCCTAATAAAATTATTTTGTAGTTAGAATTTGAGTCCCAGCCTTTTTGCTGTATATTATTGCAGAAGTTGCTTTATCATGGACGTCTCGTGTAATGTCAGAATTCTAGGAAGTCCATCTTAAATCCTTAGTAAGACATCACCACACCTGACATGCATGTGTTCATTTGTGAATGCTTGTTCAAAGAAGGCATACAGATGGCTCATAAGCACAGTAAAAGCTTCTCGATATCATCCCTTAGCAAATAATTGTAAATTAAAGCCATGACAAACTATGGTTTAAATGACTGGCATTAAAGAAGTGCCTAACGATGGGAGAAGCCTGGCCAGGGAGAGTTCTTTCTTTTACTGTTGCCATGAGGATGCTCCAACCACAAGAGGGCAGCCTCCAGTATCCTGTACCGTATGAAAAAGGTCGGCTAAGGTCCAATAGGACCATACTGTTGATGTCAGCAGATCCACAGGCTGATCAGACATAGACCTATGACTTCATTCCATGACCAATGCTACAACGCCACCATGGTTTGCTGGTTAGGTAGGTGTCTGGGCATAGGTATATGAAGGGGTACAGTCAGTGCTTGAATGTCCAGGGTCCACTGTATAAAGAGGAAGTGGACCATGCTCAGGCTGCTCGGGAGATACTGCTGTGAATCTGTGGAAGTTGATTGCCACAGGTATCCCAGCCCATACCTCAAAACAGGTTCCAAATTAGACCCACCACTGAAGCTAGACAAAGCCTGCCAGAAGCTCTTGGCCATACTCAGATAATACAGCACACACGAGATGTGCCTTAGGGCTAGGAAGGAGATTAAGGCTGTCTAAGAGCAGAGGTCACACCTGTGATCCCAGTGCTGTGGAGAGGTGGAAGCAGGATCAGGAGGCTGAAGCCATCTCTTGGCTACATAGTAAACTGGAGACCAGCTTTGGTTATACAAGACCCTGTCTCAAAACAAAGGGAAAGGCTTTGTTTAGGGAAGAATAAGAAAAAAGACACCCCTCTCCTTTCCATATATGGCTATAGTCGTTGTACAGATACGTCAGCAGAATAAAACAAGCTTTTCTCAGTCTTAAACATCTGGTGGGGAAGCTCAGTAAGTGCCTGCCTAGTAGCCCTACATTCAGTCCCCAGCACTGCATAGACTGGGAGCACTGAGGATAGAAGCAGCGACATTAGAAGTTCAGGGTCATTCTTGGCTACATAGCAGTTGAGACCAGCCTGAGATACAGGATACATGAGACACCGTCTTAAATAAATAAATAAATAAATAAATAAATAAATAAATAAATAAGGTAAGGTAAGGGCTGGAGAGATGCCTAAGCGGTTAAGAGCCCTGACTGCTCTTCCAGAAGTCATGAGTTCAATTCCTAGCAACCACATGGTGGCTCACAACCATCTGTAATGGGATCCATGCCCTCTTCTGGTGTGTCTAAAGACAACTACAGTGTGTTCATATACATAAAATAAACAAACAACAGACACTGGGCCATGGTAGCACACTCCTTTAATCCCATTACTCGGGAGGCAGAAGCAGATAGATCTCTGTGAGTTCCAGGCTAGCCAACAGAGTAAGTTAAGTTCCAGGACAGCCAGGGCTACATAGAGAAACCTTGTCTTAAAAAACAGACAGACAAACAAAAACCTCTCTATGTTAATAAGGGCATAAGCATGTATGCTCGTAGGCATGTCAAATGGTACAACTTGGAGAAACTAGCATTCTCTTTAAGTGGTACCATCAATCCTGATGGCATGATTCCATCCCTGGAACCATGTGGTAAAAGGAAAGAATCAACCCTTATAAGTTGTCCTCTAACTTACATACATGTGCATGTAGGGGCTGGAGAGATGGTTCAGTGTCTGAGCGGGCTGCTCTTGGGGAGGGCCCAACTTCAGTTTCTAGCATCTTTGTCAGGCGTCTCATAAACACTTGTAACTCCAGCTCCAGGAATCTATGACCTGACAATTCTACTATGTGCTTTTTTTGTTATTATTCTTGGGGAAAAAAAAATAGGGGTTGGAGATATGGCTTAGTGTCCAAAAGCACTGGCTGCATTTCCAGAGGACCTGGGTTTAGCTTCCTACACCCACATGGTGACTCACAGCCATCTGTCACTCTAGTTACAAGGATCTGCTTCCTCTACCCTCATCAGGCACTGCACACACATAGTGTGCTTACATACATGCAGGCAAAACACTCATACTCATAAAATAAAAATTAAAAAATCTTTGAAATAAAAATAATACATGTTTCTGCTCCTCCCATTCTCCCTTTGAGACATTATGAAGTCTAGGATAGCTTTAGAAATAATCCTACTCCTTCAGCCTTTCAAGGACTGGGATTTCAGATGTGCACTGTAAGACCTGGCTTGCCACACACACAAAATTTATGCAAGAATGGTCATAACAGCTCTAATAGCAAAACATGAAAATGCTCCAAATGAGCCGGGCAGTGGTGGTGCATGCCTTTAATCCCAGCACTTGGGAGGCAGAGGCAGCGGATTTCTGAGTTCGAGGCCAGCCTGGTCTACAGAGTGAGTTCCAGGACAGCCAGGACTACACAGAGAAGCCCTGTCTCGAAAAAAACAAACAAACAAACAAACAAAAAAAAGAAAAAAAAATAAAGAAAAGAAAGAAAATGCTCCAAATGTCCATCCGGAGGTAAATACAGAAACGATCTGGGGCATTTGTGTGCAATGGAATGATACTTAGCCACAAAGGGAGTGACCGCTGCCTCATGCTGCCTCATACTGTCACACTGTGAACTTTGATTCTGCCTGTGTAAACCCCTAGAAAGGACTGAACTAAGCTCTGGTGGTAGATGTCAGTTAGGGCAGCCTGGGGTGCATGAGACCCTGGCCTAAAGCAGAAGCCATGGCCGGCAAAGAGGGACCTGAGGAAATTCCTAGAGACAAGATGTTCTGTATCTTGATAAGGTGTGGGTTGCTCTTGTAGGTTAATTGTCAAATCTGGACTTGAACCTGAATATCTACCTGTACATTTGTTGTTTATAAAGACTTAGAGGTCAGAGGTAGCTGGCCTGGGTTCAAGCCTGCCATCCCTCCTTCCTTCCTGGGTTGGCCACCACCCCGCCATTCTCCCCTGTGAATCATTACTGTTGCTGTAAGGTTTGAAGTGAAGCGGTGAGAGGCCTGGCTGGAGCCTGTCTCACAGTAGATGTTCAGTAGCTTGGCTGTTGCAGCTTTTAGTTACACTATTATCAAGTGTAACCTCTTCATTTTTTCCTTTGAGGTGCTTTATTGGGTGCTCTGGGCTAGGCCACACCCTTCCGGCTCAGCTTCTTGTCTCTTTGACTCCCTCCATTCCCATTCCGGTCCCTCTTATGGCGGCAGCTAGCTTAACTAGCACAGAGAAAGGGCAAAAATGAAAGCGGAGATTCTTTACTCGTAATTCTAGTGAATATGAGCCCCCTTTCCGTACTGAGAATTTACTAGCAGCGGTCACATGGTGGATGAAGTTAATGAGGGATGCACTGTGCTTGATGGCATCATAGCTACTTAGCCAGCAGCCTACACAGGATGCTCTGAGCACCTGATGTGGAGGGACAGCCAGATGACACACACCTGCGTCCAACTGCAGACATAGCCTCCTGTCTTTCTTTGAAGTAGAGTTTATACACTAGCTGAAAGATCTGTCATTTGTCAAACTAATTACAGTGTGTGTTTCCTGTCTCTGCAGGAACTGTGAAACTGACCAGCTTGGCATGTGGAAATCAGCATATCTGGGCCTGTGACTCCAGGGGTGGGGTTTACTTCCGTGTTGGGACCCAGCCTCTGAATCCCAGCCTGATGCTTCCAGCCTGGATCATGATTGAGCCACCTGTCCAAGTAAGCAAATCCAGCCTGAAAGAACTTGCCTGGTAATAAGAGGAAGCTCTTAGGACAACTCCCAGGGGTGCATGGAGGTGTACCCTCACTTGACACTCAAACCTTGGAATTTGGTATTTGAGAAGGTTTAAACAGGTTATTTGAGATTATCTGAGCCAACGCAAACTTTTCCCCTCTTAAAATAAAAACATTTTGACTTGTCACCAAATGAACATTATCTTTAAAAAAATTTTTAACTATATTTATTTACTTAATATATATGAATACACTGTAGCTTTCTTGAGACATACCAGAAGAGGGCATCAGATCCCATTACAGATGGTTGTGAGCCACCATGTGGTTACTGGGAATTGAACTCAGGACCTCTGGAAGAACAATCAGTGCTCTTAACTGTTGAGCCACCTCTCCAGCCCTAAAAAAAAAAATTTAAACATTATTCAAAATTACAAAGAACCTAAAATTTGCATAACGTGTTGCCATGGAGATATCTGTTATTAGTGGGTTTGCTGTTTCCCGTGGCAATGCTGAAGATTGAACCTCAGGCCTCACAAATACCAAGCAAACACTGCACTACTGAGCTGAGGTTACTGCCCTGGTACTAGTGTTCTGTGAGTGCCTTTCCTAGACTTAAGAGTTTTGTTTCCTGGGTTACTGAAATGTTTGTCTCTTTTGTGTGGTGAGTCAGTTCCAGCACTGCCCTATCCTAAACTCTACTTCCTGGCTTTCAGTTTATAAGGTCTTCTGACATGTTTTTAGGGTATTTGTTTGTTTGTTTTGTCTTTTTTGTTTTGTTTTATTTTGACTAGTTCCTCTGGAAGATCTGAATAGGTGTGGTTCATGTACTAAGTATATTTCTCTTGTGCCTTACGTGAGGAGAGAATGCAATGGTTAAGACCACTAGCTGCTCTCTAGAGGACCAGGGCTCAATTCCCAGCATCCTCATGGTGACTCATTACCCATCCTTAACTCTAGTTTAATGGGATCCAGTGTCCTCCTTGGGCAGCAGGCACACACGCAGTTTACAGAACATACTAATCCCAGCACTTGGGAGGCAGAGGCAGGCGGATTTCTGAGTTGGAGGCCAGCCTGGTCTACAGAGTGAGTTCCAGGGCTACACAGAGAAACCCTGTCTCGAAAAACCAAAAAAAAAAAAAAAAAAACCAAAAAACCAAAAACAAAAGAACCTTAGACTGGGAGATGAAGACCTATGCCTTTGCCTTTAATCTCAGCACTTGGGAGACAGAGACAGGTGGCAGATCTCTGTGAGTTCGAGGCCAGCCTGGTCTACAGAGCAAGTTCCAGGACAGCAATGGCTACACAGAGAAACCCTGTCTGGAAAAACAAAACAAAGCTTATGTGGAAGCCGTGACTCCTCCAGAAACCTCAAACCCAAAGCCTACCACTGCCACTGATCACTTATTTCCTTAGTCTGTACATTGAGTGTAACAAACAGAACCCTGCTACGGATCTGCCTTCTCACCAGACATCTTCCTCTGGGCGTTATGTGCTCAGAGGTCTTCCATGTCTTAGCACACCTAAGTTCTTCATTCACTTTTATGACGTAATAGCTCCATCAATGGAGACCACTGTTCATTCATGCCTCAGCTGATGGGTATTTGGCTTGTTTCTGCTTCCTAGCTGCTGTGAAAGCTCCTACCAGTATTTGCGTACAAATGTTAGGGAGACACTTCCTTCTTCTTTGAGGAACAGGAACTTCCTGTTTTCTGCAGTGAATCTTTTATTTTGCATTCTGCCAGCAGAATGTGAGGGTTTCAGTTTCACTACATACTGGCCCCTAAAATTTTTCCTACATTTTTCTATTTTTAGTACATGTTGAATGGGGCTTGTTTGTTTGTGATGGGTCTCACTGGCTGGTCTGGCACTCTCTACGTAAACCAGACTTGCACTGAACTTGCAGCACCAGGAGAACAGGCATGTGCCAGCACACCTGCCCCTTCCCTCTTTTGGTTCCTGGGATATTTTGTCACAGCACCAAAACAAGTCCACCGAACACAACTTCTGCACTTTGATTCCTGTGGTAGATCCTATGCCACGGTGCTATGTAACTTCGTGTTGTGTACACTGTCAGGTTTGCTTTGCTGGCACTGTTGAGGATTTCATCTTCACACTCCTGAGGAACAGTGATCTTGGACTTCCTGTTCTCGGCATGAGTGTCTGTAGCTTGGTGCAGGATAATGCTGATCTCTAATGCGTGTGGCATAGGTAACTGGAGGCACAGCTCAGTAGAGGAGTGTCTGCCAGGCACGCAGCAGGCCCTGCACTGTCCCGTCAGTGCTTTAAAGAAACACTGTTGAAATACTTCTCTTCTGTTTTGAAAGGACTTATGGAGGATTGGTGTTACAGAGTTTTTAAGCATTTGTCAGAATTTATCAGGGTAGTAATATTAGCTGGGGCTTGTTTTTTATATGTTTTTGTATTTGTTTGTTTGGGAAAGAGTCAGACTATGTAGCCCTGACTGGCATAGGATGTAGACTAAACTGGCCTCAAACTCAAAGGTCTGCCTGCCTCTGCCTTTAGAATTCAACTTGTCTCTTTAAGATTTTTTTGTTTAGCCGGGCAGTGGTGGCGCACGCCTTTGATCCCAGCACTTGGGAGGCAGAGACAGGTGGATTTCTGAGTTCGAGGCCAGCCTGGTCTACAGAGTGAGTTCCAGGACAGCCAGGACTACACAGAGAAACCCTGTCTTGAAAAACCAAAAAAAAAAAAAAAAAAAAAAAAGATTTTTTTGTTTATGTTTCTGTGTGGATATGAACCATGTATGTGCCCAAAGAGGTCAGAAGGAGGTGTTAGATCTCTCAGTGCTCCAGTTACATGGTGTTGAAGTCCAAGCTCAGGTTCTGAGCATGTCTTTATGAGAGTTGTTGTTGTAGTTGTTCAGTTTTTATTTTCTTTATCTATCTTTTATTATTACTATTGTAAGTGGACATTTGCATGCTAGGGTGAGCTCAGTGGACGTGTGCAGATCAGAGCCGGCTTTCAGCTGTTGGTCTCTCCTGCCACTGTGGGCTCCAGCTGCAGAGCGCAGGTCATCAGGCTTGTGCCGAGCGCTGTTACCCGCCGAGCCCTCTCCCAGTCCTGTTGCTACTGACCCAGTCTCTTTACTTATTATGTCCCGTGAGAGGACCTCAAAGCTGTGCTCTGAGTGAGGCAGTGGCTCCAAGTGGCTGCTAAACATGGACTCCCTCAGCAGTGCTGCTGAACAGAGCTGCTTACTCACTTCGTATACTACAGCGTGTTACAGAAGGAATCCGCTTTGCCTGGGAGTGTGTAAATCCAGATGCTTTTCACATTGGATCCTGAGGGAAGAGGAAAGAAGCTTTGTGTATGTGTGGGTTTTCATGAAGCACTTTTCCAGCAAGTACCCTTTCCTTCAGCCTATTTTTTGCACCCAAGAAGTAGAAGCCAGAGGACATTCTCCCTACTTCACCAGCAAGTGGCTTTGCTGCTTTGTTTAGAACAGTTTAAGGGGCCTGTTGAGCACACAACCCTACTATGAGGCAGAGCCTTACTGCAACCCTCAACTGCTTCTCCTAGCCACCCTGCTAAGGCTCCTAGTGGAGTCCTTAACAGCGAGGACTGAGTGTCATTGCTTCCTTGCTTCCTTCCTTCCTTCCTTCCTTCCTTCCTTCCTTCCTTCCTTCCTTCCATTCATTGCTTTGTGCCTGCATGTATGTCTGTGTGAGAGTGTCAGATCTTGGAGTTACAGACATTGTGAGCTGCTGTGTGGGTGCTGAGAACTGAACCCTCGTCCTCTGGAAGAGAAATCAGTGCTCTTACCTGCTCCAGCCCCTGACTGTCATTTCTAAGGTGAGGGGTGACACTGAGCTATCACAGATGGTCCACTGAGGCAGCTTGGGTGCTCTAAGCACATCTGCCTTTGTGGCAACACAGAAAGCAGCCACTCCTTTCCCCTTTTCCTTTTTTTTTTTTTTTAAAGATTTATTTATTTCATGTATGTGAGTACACTGTCACTTCAGACACACCAGAAGAGGGCATAAGATCCCATTACAGATGGTTGTGAGCCACCATGTGGTTGCTGGGAACTGAACTCAGGACCTCTGGAAGAGCAGTCAGTGCTCTTAACCACTGAGCCATCTCTCCAGCCCTGCCCCTCTTCCTTTATGTTTGGTTCATTTTTGGTTTTTTCAAAGATGGGGGTCTCCTGTCTATAGGCTGATCTCAAATTTACTGTGTTGCCAAAGATAAGTTTGAACTCCTGATCCTCCAGCCTCTTTGCCCTGAGTGCTGAGTGAGTGCCTGTGCCACCATGCCTGGCTCTTTGTTTTGTTGACACACAGTCTCTGTGTGAAGCCAAGGTTGACCTTGAATTTGTAGTGATCCCCCTGCACCAGCCTCCCAAGTGCTAAGACTCTAGACATCGCCATAATACCCAGCTTTCTATCTCCAGGTG
>JANHMN010000022.1:18799519-18823858 GCA_030674055.1 Rhabdomys pumilio | reverse complement strand
AGTGCTCTCCCGCCACACTCCTGCTCAACTCAACCCCCTATAAAACTCACTCCTTGGTGGTACTGCTTTTCCTTGGCTTGGGGACAGCCCGGCAGTTCCGACCCTGAGCAAAGCTTTGCCTTTTGGCCCCAGCAAGCTCTGGTGACCTGCCACATAGGTGGCAAAGCTAAATGCAGACATGGGTGTGTGATAACCTGATCTGGCCCCCTCCTCTGGCACTAGGGTTGTAGGCCTGTGTGGGGACACTGACTCCAGGAGCCATGAAGGAGCTCATGTCCATCTTGAGCTCACTGATATCACTCACAGGTTAAGGATGAGACCAACAGGGACTTTTCTGCAAATGAAAAAGTAAGTTCAGGAATGAGAAATGGTGAGGAGTCCATTAAAAGATCCAACAGTCAGGAGGATTTTCCAAGTCTGAGGTTTAGGAAGTGTGTGGTGGCTCCATAGCAGACTGTGAGTGACCTATGTGCCCTGGGTCCTCTGCACCTCTGCTCAGGCTTCATGTCTCATTTGGGACACTCTCCAAGCTAAGCAGAGGTGGAGCACAGAGGGTACAATGGGCACATGAAAGGAGCAGAAGCCTCTATTTTTGTTTCCTGGTCTCTGTTAAAACCTCCCTCCGATAGTAGTTTTGGGGTGAAGTTTCAACAAAGTACTCAAAACAAATGACTCAGTTTTCAGGCTTGCTAGTGCTTGGGAGGACTTGGGAGAAATATTTTTAGTTGTATTTAGCAGGTTTAGAATTGGAGTTTGCAGAGATTTATGTCTGTATTTGGGGTGCCTCTAAAGCTAGAGCAAATGATGGTGTGGTCTTTCAATGCACTGTAGGCTCAGTGGCTGAACTAAAGGGGTCCTCGGGGACCTACCCTCGCTTGACCCCACCCTGAGCAGGCTTAGCTTCCTCCTGCCCCATCGTCTCTGCTCAGTTGTGTGGGAGCCACCTTCCCCAGCCCATTATTGGCTATCCAGTGTCGTGTGCTCTGCCTACACTGAAGACTTACTTGGCCTGGCAAAGCACACATTATATCACCAAGGCTGACAGCCGGCAAGTAGCCAAAACATGTAAAGTGTCACTTAAATCCCACTGCCATCAATGTGCTGTGGTGCTATGAACAGTTTCATTGTGCTGTGCTGGTCCATGAGTGTGAGAGGTCTCTCCATCTTCTAAGGGTCTTCCACTTTTTCTTTAGTGTTGTAAACTGTTGGTTGTAGTGCTTTCCCACCTCCCTGGTTAGTTTAAATCAATATGGTTTTTATATCTTCTGTTGTTGCTTTTTGCTTGTTTGTTTGATTTTTAAATTAATTTTTTATTTTTATTTTTATTTTTATTTTTATGTGCATTGGTGTTTTGTCTTTGTGTATGTCTATATGAAGGTGTCAGTTCTTGGAGTTACAGACAGTTGTGAGCTGTCATGTGGGTGCTGGGGTTTGAACCTGAGACCTCTGGAAGAGCAGTATGTTCTCCCAACCTCTGAGCCATCTCTCCAGCTCCCACTGGTTGGTTTGTTGATGCTGTTGTGTGTATGGTGTATGCGTATGTATGTGTACATGTGGGTGCAATTGCCTGTGCATGCACATGTGGAAACCAGAGGTCAGCATCCTGTGCCTCTCCATAGCCCTCTGCTTTGTTGTTGTTATCGGTTTGTTTGTTTGCTTGCTTGCTTGAGACAGTATCTCTGACCTGGTGCCAACACGGAAGCTAGACTGGCTAACGAGTGAAGCCTCAGGATTGATGTGCTTGTCTCTCTGGTTATGGATGTGTGCTGCCATGGCCAGCTTTCACCTGGTGCTAGGGATCTGAACTCAGGTCTTCACACTACATGGAAAGTGCTTCACTAACTGAGCCATCTACCCATTCCTCCTGATAGTTTTTAGAGGTTTGTTGTTGTTTATTCGTGAAAGTGTTTGCCTGCATGTATGTATGTGCATTACATTCATGCAGTGCAAGTGGAATTCAGAAGAAGGCATTGGATCCCTGAACTATAGCCAGTATGAGCCAGCATATGGGTGCTAGGAACTAAACCAGGCAAGAGCTCATGACTGACAAGCCATCTCTCTAGCTCCTTTAATAGTTTGGAGACGAGGTTTCATGTACCCAGGGTGACCTTGAAGTAATGATCCTCCTGCCTCCATCTCTCAAAGGCTGGGATTATGGGTGTGTGTCACCGTGCTCAGCTTCTGTGATTTCTTTCTCAGCAAGTTGGTTATTAGCTTATAGAAAAGCTCCTAGTTTTTTAAAGATTTTGTGTGTGTTCATGCCTGCCTGAGTTTATATTCACCACTTTCCTTCCGGTGCCTGCAGAGGCCAGACAGCATCAGACCCCCTGGAACTGGGTTACAGTCAGCATGAGCTCCCATAGTCTTCAGCTCTCAGTGCTCTTAATGGCTGCGTCATCTCTCCAGTTCCTCACCTTTGTGATGTCAGTTTTCTACCCTACTGCTCTGCATATAGATTATATTGGGGTTCAGGTTTTTGGTTGAGCTTTACCATTTGCAAACTGGGGTAACTCAGCATCTTCCTTTCCTATCCATACCCACCTTACCTGCTTATCTTCCCTTACTGCAGTCTAGCTAAGAGTTCAAGCACTGGGTTGAACAAGATTGAAGAGTCCACATCCTGTCTCATTCATAATTTCAGAGGAAGTGCTTTCAGTTTTTCTCTATTTATACAATATTGGTTACAGGTTTGTTGAATATGGCATTTATTAAGTTGAGGTGTATTCCTTCTGTTTCTAGTTTCTTTGGAGCTTTTATCACGAAGTGATGTTGAGCTTTGCTAGAGGCCTTATCTACACCTTCAGAGATGTGATTTCTGTCCTATCTACGTACTATAATATATTGGTTTGCATATGATGACCCACTCCTGAATCTTTAGATTAAAATACATTTGATTATAATATGTGATTTTTTTATGTTGTTGAATTCACTTTGCAAGTATTTTACTGAGGATTTTCGTATCTGTGTTCATCAGGGAGATCGGTCTGTAGTTTCTCTTTTTACTTTGTCCTTTCCTGGTTTTGGTAGGAGTCTGATGCTCGCCAGCTCCATAGAATGTGTTTGATAACATTCAGGTTCTCTCTGCCCTGTGGATTCGGTTCAAGAGCTTGCAGTTTGTTCCTTTTTTAAGGTCTTTTCAAAGAAACTGTGAAGCTCTCTGCTCTGGGCTTTTCTGTCTGGGGAGGCGATTGCTGTTTCTATCTCATTTCTTATCAAAGCGTTTGCTTTCTGTGTGTTCTTGAGGTAGGTTTGTGGGTCATAGATGTCTAAAGATTCATCCTTGTGTCTAAGAATCCCTGTAGAGTTTTTGAATACAGATTTTTGGAAGCATTCCCTAATGACCCCTGGATTTCATTGGTATCTTTTGCAACTTTCCCTTTTTCATCTCTAATTTTATTAATTTGTCTTCTCTTTTTCTTCTAATTAGCTAAGTGTCTATGGATTGTACTTAATTAACTTTTCAAAGAAACAACTCTTTGTTTCATTGATTTTCAAAGCTTTCTATTTAACTATAGTTGTGTGCGTGCGTGCGTGCGTGTGTGATGTTGGTGTGTACACACATATGTGCCGACGCGCATTTGTGAAGGTCGGAGGACCTTGGAGTCAGTAATGGAATCAATTCTCTCCTTCCACCTTTCTGTGTGTTGCTATCTTCCTCTCTCTTCTTCACTTGCTGAAATTCTTACTTTGGTAGTTCCAAACCTAATCTCTTTTTGACCCCACCCCGAGTGCATGCGTGCATGCGTGCGTGCATGCATGCAACCTTGTGCACACATATAGGGACCAGAAGACAGTAGCTACAAGGTCTCTCACTAGACCTCGAGATCATCATTTTTCAGCTATCCTACCAACCAGAAAGCCCCAGCAATCTCCTGTGTCTACCCCCCTAACACTGTGTTTATAGAATGCACAGCCATGCTTCTTACCTGGGTGCTGGGGTTCCAGGCTCAGGTCCTCACGCTTACACGGAACCATTCTTACCCATGCGCCTTCTTTGTAGCACCCAACGGGTCTTTCTGAAGTGTCTTCTGTCTTCATGGTCCCTGTGTGGCTTTTGTGCCCCAGCTTGCCTGTTTATATGCTAACTTTTTAATAGTCTTTTCCTCCTTCCTGTACCAACTCATGGGTATACAGAAAGGTTTGCTGGGGATCAAACTGCCAAGATCTTGTGGTGTGGAGAAAAATGTCAGAAAAGCAAATTGTATATGGCAGTGAGCAGAGTTCAGTCTCTGCGCTGACACAGGCTGTCCCAGTTAACTAGATGCCCTTGCTGACATAGCTGGCCTTTGGGGCAGCTTAAGTGAGTTCCTTCAGATGTGGTAGGTTCCTGATGGTTTAAGGGAGGTGCTTGGTACATTTTGGTACAAGGTGAGGCCCCCTTTAGGCCTCAATTTCTCCATAACAATCCTTCTGTTTAGGACAATGTCAACATCACTGCCCCTGGGGCAGGGGGATGCTTTGGACTCACACTTCCCTGCCTCCATCTTTATTTCTGTTGGTGGGTTTTGGTAGTGCTGGGGATGATTTGATAGTGCCAGGAGCTCATACATGGCAGGTGAGTGCTGACCGCTGAACTATATCTCTAGGTCTCGTTTTATGGTGGTGGTGGTGGTGGTGGTGTTTAAACAGGGTCTCTCTGTATAGCCCTAGCTGTCCTGGAACTCACTCTAGATCAGGCTACCCTTGAACGCAGAGATATACCTACCTCTGCCTAGGAGAACTGGGAGGGATTAAAGGTGTTCACCATCACTAATTTCATGTTTTTGTCATTTTGAGACAGGATCTTAGCAAATTGCCAGGGTTTGTGATCTCCTGCCTCAACCTTCCAACCTTCCAAGTTGCTGGGATTACTGACTCGTGTGTGCCTTCAGGCATAGCTTTAATGTTTCTCTTTGTTTGTCTGTTTGTTGTTTGGGTGGGAGTTGTTGTTTGAATTTTTTGTTTTGTTTTTTTGAGACAGGGTTTCTTTGTGTGGCATTGGCTGTCCTAGAATTAACTCTGTAGACCAGGCTAGTCATGAACTCACTATCTAGTAGACAGATAGTGGTCCCAGTTGTCGTTACCTACCTGATCAGGAAAGATGTCGAGTTGTCTAGGAGACCTGTTCCTGAGCATTCTTTCTGCAGTGTCTACCCTACAACTACCAGTGCTGTTTTTGCTGGGGTCTGAAGAAGGTTCTCAAAGTCTACACCCACAGTGACACTTCCTCCATCAAGGTCTCTAGATCACTCCGCCCTAAAACACATGAGGACTTTGTTACTCTGTGAAGTGCCTGCTCTAGGACAGCAAGCAGCTTTGCAGGGATTTGTTCTTGCCTATAAAATGTTGACAACACTCCATAGCATGTTGACCTGGACACAGGAGCAGCTAGCCTGGTGCCCAGCCAAGAGCCAGCTCCTGCTAGCTCTCTCTGCCTCCATCTCCCATGGTCCACACTGCAGGAAATGTCTCCTGACACAACGGCACAGACAGGAGGAGTAATAGAGCTAAGAGGAAGTCTTCAAGTAGATGTCAGGGCCTGGTAAGCTGGCCATGCTGGAGGCTGCCCTGTGCTTAGTGAGTATGAGGATGGCCGGGGCAGGCTGCGTGCGTGCAAGCTGTGGGGCCTTCTCTGCCCTGTGGGCTGCGGTCCATTTCTTCTCACATTGGCTCACTCCCTTATCCAGACCTCTTCTGCTTCTCTACCTTGCCAGCTGAAGTTGTCTGGTTGTCTGCTGGGATGCCCTATAGTGTGACATTGTGATGATGGCCTTGTATATGTCTTTCCTGTGAGACTGCTGCCAGGTGCAGAACCAGCAAGGAGCCCATGGCAGCCTTGCCCCTTCTGCTCATGACTGCTATTCCACCCAGCTCCCTAAACCTCTTGTCCTTCTCTGAGGACTTCCCCTTCCTATTTCCAGCTTGCTGGGGTCACTTTGGTCAGCGTCCATTCTAGCCCTAATGACCAGATGCTGTGGGCCCTGGATAGCAGATGGAATGTGCACGTGCGAACTGGAATCACTGAGGAGATGCCCGTGGGGACAGACTGGGAGCATGTGCCAGGTAGGAACAATCTAACGGCTACCCTAGTGTCCCCCACCGGCACATAAGACAAGAACTGAAGTCAGTTTAACTTGAGGTCTCCCAGCTCCACTGCCTGTAAAACAGGCTGTCACCCACGCAGTGGCCATATAGAGGTCCTGGGTACTCGGTTAGGTCTGAGATGTTCTGAAGCAGGAGCCAGGTAAAGAGCTGAAGGGCATTTCTGGCTGGGAGAACCCAGGCCAGCCTCCTGTGGGAATGCGGGGAATACAGCCTTCTCAGTGCCCCAACTCCTGTGTGGCTGGGCCAGCCTCCTGGGCATTCTCTGCCTTGGTGCCAGCACTATACAGTGTCATTGCAAGCCCTGGTGGCCAACAGTGTCTGGAGAGAGCAGCACTGGGAATGGGGCTCTAGATGTATGTTCCAGAGGTGAGCTGATACCATGTTTGCCCACAGGATTGCAGGCCTGCCAGTTGGCACTGAGCACCAGAACTGTGTGGGCCCGCTGTCCAAATGGTGACCTTGCCCGCCGCTATGGCATCACAGACAAAAATCCTGCTGGGGACTACTGGAAGAAAATTCCGGGAAGTGTATCCTGTTTCACAGGTAGGTGCTTGGGCATGGTAGACTTGGTATCTCCTGGGGGAAGGTGGAGGGCGGGTGAGGGGATATGAAGAGGCTGCTCCAACTCAGCTCCACATCCCCACAGCCAGAGCCAAGGACAAGGCCCACCTGTGGGAGGGATCCAGACACAGGCTCTGCAGGAACAGGAGCCTTGTTCCACAGCTTGGAACAAACTGCTTGCACAGCTACACACTCTTGTAATCCAAACACTTGAAAGGCTGAGGTGAGACTCTTGTGAGAGACTCTTGTCTCAAAAAAGAAAAGAAAAAAAAAAAAACCTAAGAAATTACATTGAGTGAGCACAGCATAGGTTGGAGAGATGGACGACCGGCTGGCTCTTCCTCATCCCTGAGCCATAATGTCGTTGCATCCCGACCAGACCCAGGGCTGGTCGCCTCCCACGCCCCTTGTCTCAGACTGTGTGGTTTATAAGACTGACTGGCTGTCATCTTTACAGTGACCTCATCAGACGAGCTGTGGGCAGTGGGCTCCTCTGGCTGTCTCCTTCAGCGACTGACAAAGACGTTCAGCCATTCACACAACACTCAGAACAGCCAGGCAGCCATCTCCCACCCCGAGGAGCTGGAGGATGAGTGGGAGGTCATCTGAAGCAGCCCAGGCAGCCAGAGATGGAGGAAGCCCGGTTCTGTGATGCAGGCCGCTATCTCCCGGTGGCTCACGTATGGACATGCCTCACCCACGAGGCTGGACAACTCACACTTGCTTTCATCTGTATTTGTTTTGGTCTCATTACAGAACTCACAGTCTTAGCCATGTGCTCGGAGCTGTCGCTGTAGGAGCAGCACCTTTCACATCTTGCCAAGGTCACCTCCAAGTGGGAACAGAGGCTGCTGCTCACTTGCATGCACTAGTTATCTGGGCACCACAGTAAATTCTTATCAGCAACTATGGGTCCTGGTGTGTGAGCCAAGAGGGACACCACCAGAGGCAGGTGACTCAAAGCCAGGAAGAGTTGGACACATGTCCATTCCAGAACCCCAGACCAGATGGCCTGCAGGTCAGAGCTTGCAGTCACTGGATGTGTTTGGTGATAGTGTTGACTTTATCACAGGGGTCCCACACTTCTCTCCTAGAGATACAGGCCACAGTGCATATCCCACACCGGACATTCCAGGTGGGAAAGTACCCATGCAGGGCGGGGGCGGGGCTGTGCAGGGCAAACATGCACACACCCTAGCCTCGTCACGTTGCCCACACTCAGGGTAGCTGCCCACCTCAGCCAACACAACAGCCAATGGGTGCAGACAGAACACAGATGCCCACGTAGCCCAGCACAGGGGTGCTGAGCTGACCTAGAAACATCTTTGGAATGACATTTGACTAGTATGCTAGTGGGCAGCCTAAAGCTAGGCTCTTCCTCAGAAGGTGGATCTAGGAGTTGCCTTTTTGTTTGTTATGTTACAAACCTGAATCAGATACCTCACTTAAAATCAAGTCTCACCGATTTAGAAGATAAATGTATCTTCTGGAAACAGTGAAGGCCTTTTGTTCCTTCATGAGGTTTATGCTAAGCCCACCTTGTCTTGGCTATAGCTCTGTAGAGGTGGTCGTTCCCTATCATGTCCTCAACAAGAGCAGCCAGTGTCTGCAGTGGGTATAGCATTGACTCCCCCAGAGCTGGTGGGATACAGTGCCTCTGCTTACAGTTGCCGTGTCCCATCACAGTGGTCGGGACAAAGCATCTGAGCTTCAAGGGCAGGCCACCCACCGCGCGTCCTTCCCTGAGCCTGCTGTCCACCCTGCCAACCAGGTCCCTGTCACTGCTCCAGACTGGCTGCTTTTTTTTAGTCCACCTGGTCCAAGCAGCAGTTACTTGATGTCTGTTTTCTACTAAGCATGTGTCAGGGCCCCAGCAGTGATGATGCAGAGGCTTCCAGGTCTCGGCAGTGATGAGCTGCTGGGAGCCTTGGCTTACTTTGTTTTATAGACTCCTTTGTAAGAGTTCAGTGAAGCAGAGGCAGCCCTGAGTGGGCTGATCCTCTTCTGTGAATGGTGTGCCTTGCCTGGCTCCTCCTAATGGCAGCACTCCCTAAGCCCATGGGACAGTAGTGCAATTAAACACGAGTCAAGTGGACACTTGTAGACTAGTTTTAGCTTCAGTGCTTTGGACGATTTTCTTTTTGGTTTTAAATTTTAGTTGTGCTTTGAGATCATGCAAAATATTACTTTTTCCAACCGTTGAGTCAGATGAGTGAGCTGGGAGGCCTGCAGGAAGCCCAGCACGCTGCCCACGGTACAGTGGGCACAGCCATTCCACAGCAACACGTACCCTCGGGCAGTCCTAGAAAGAATGCCCCAAAGAAGGCAGAATGAAGGGCAGTCCCAAGACATTCTCTTTTGTTGTTGTTTTGAGTCAGTCTTATGTAGCCCAGGTTGGCCTCCAGTTCACCATGTAGCTAGCCAAGGATGGCCTTTGCTGATCTTCCTGCCTCCACCTTTTAATTTCTGGGATTCTGGGTGTACACCACCATGTCCTGCTAAAGACATCAGGTTCCATGCAAAGAAGTCTATGAGGATAGTTCTTTCAGAATCCCTATTGGAATGTTTCTCTTGGAGAGACAGAGGAATTCTTAAAATCATGACAGTACCCACAGATATCCCATGTTACTGCTCAGGTCTCTTAGCTTTATGTCCCTTCTCTAGAGCCCAGGAAGGAGAATGTGGTTAGTCTGTGAGCCTCAGACAGGTTGGGCACAGTCACACAGTGAACATGCTCCAGGACCCAGCTTGGCAAATTTGCTGCCCTGTGCTGATGCCATAAACTCCTGCAGTTGCTCCAGCAAGGGCCAGCATGCCAGGTACGGCCCAGACCATGGCAGGGACTTCACCCACAGCAGCCAGGCAGCACCCAGTAGTCAGTCTCACACCATTCCATAGGCACCGCAGGAGGAGGAGCCAACAGCTGCTGTGCCCAGTCTCCACTTAGCACAGAAAACCTGCCTTTGCTTCCTATACTCAGATAATGGGACAGACACAGAAAACCTATATGGAGGTTTTACTTATTCAAAATGTAGAGCCTGTAAGTTAGAAATCCTGTGTGGGGCTGGGATATGGCTTAGCAGCAGAAGACAGATCAAAATCCCTACCTACATGGACTCAGTATGCCTGCAATCTCAGTACTCAGGAAGCTGAGGCAGAATTGTCCAGACCAGTCTGGACCACAAGATCCTGTCTCAAAAAAACCTGAATTTAAGAGTAAACAAACTGGCGGTGGCGCACGCCTTTAATCCCAGCACTTGGGAGGCAGAGGCAGGCGGATTTCTGAGTTCGAGGCCAGCCTGATCTACAGAGTGAGTTCCAGGACAGCCAGGACTACAGAGAGAAACCCTGTCTCGAAAAACAAAAACAAAACAAAACAAAAAAAAAAAAGTAAACTGAAAAGGAGTCATGATTGCCAAGACGTTGGCATCCATGTTGAACAAACACAACACAAAGATGGACAAAGGTGAAGAGGCAGCTCACAGAAACATCCTCCAGTGGGAGACTCTAAAGGCACAGTCTCTGAGAAAGCCTCTGATGAGCCCTCAGTCCAAAGCCTAACACTAAAAATGCCATCTCTAAAAACTGGTCAAGAACGAAACAAGAGCTCTGTATCTAGCCCTTGCCTAGCGTGCAGTCCCTGGCTTCAATTCCCAGAATGACAACAAATACAACCAAGCAGAGGGAGGGTGCCACCGTCTGTGAGCTTGAACACATGCCTGTAATGCCACAGGACATACGTCAGCAGAGCGCACTGTGGGGTCCCACGGGTGATCTTAGGGTGGTGTGAAATTCTTCTGACCTGTCAGTACAGCACAGTTTACAGAGAGAGAGCACTGCATGGCTGGGGCGCTGTGTGTGCTTCACTCTTTAGGAGGGGCAGAGAGAGACTAGTTCTCACTTGGGACAAACAGCTGGCCAGTGATTGTTTCCAAGCCTGTGTCTTTTTTACCCTTTGAATGTTGAGCCATGTAAATGTATTATTTATTTCAAAACTAAATAAAATGTACATGTAGAAACTCAATTCTCTTAATTTTGTAGTATTAACAGTATTTGAGTCAAATCACAAAATCAACACCAAAAGCATTTTTAAAATCCTTTTCATAAAACAGTTGGAAGTGTTTATAGTGTGTGCATTGGTGTTTTGCCTACATGTGTATCTGTGTGAGAGTGTCAAGCCCTTTGGAACTGGAGTTAAACAGTGGTGGGCTGGCATGTGGGTGCTGGGAATTGAACCCGGGTCCTCTGGAAGAGTAGTCAGTACTCTTAATCACTAAACCATTTCTCCAGTCCCTATCACAGTGATCTGTATCTGGGGGCTGGGGGTGGTTAGAGTAGCACACTTGCTTAGTGTGGTTCCATCCACTGCCAAGAGAAAAATCTGTAAGAATACACCAAGATGACATGACCATGCAGGCAGCCAGCAGCTCACTGATGAGCAGTGTGACCCTAGCCTCCCGTGGAGGACCGGACTTCTCCCCACAGGCCCAGTGTGCCATGCTGGACTCTGTTTATTCATTTGTATGTTTATATGCATGTGCGTGGGTGGGTATGCCATAGCACAAGTGTGGAGGTCAGAGAACAGCTTTGTCCTTTTCTTTCCCCTTTACATGGGTTCCAGGGATTGAACTCAGGACTCCAGGCTTGGGTGGCAAGCACCTTTACCCACTGAGTCATCTTGCCAGCCCTATGCTTTAGAAGAGAAAAAAAAAATTAAATGTCTCGATAGCAGTGGCAGTAGAGCTTTACACTTCTCCCTGTGCTGGGACAACAGTCACACCCATATAGACATTAGTCATAACTCACCGAGCTACAAATTGCTGCCTTTGTGTTTTAGCATGTAGACGTCATCTCAGGCTTTTATAGTCAGCCAGTCATCAAGGAGGGTGTGGGGAGACACCAGTATGAACTACTGATGTTTGCTTTTTTGAGCCAGGAACAGGAGTAGCCTAGAACTCACGTAGCCTAGGCTAACCTTGATAAATTTTTTAAAGACAGCCTTACATAGCCCAAGCCGACTTAAAGCTGACTACATGACCAAGGAGGTCATTGTTTGCCTCTACCATGAGTGCTGGGATTAGAGGTGGACACTACCACGCCCAATTCTATTTGGTGCTGTCGATCAAAACCATGGCTTTTTAGCTGCTAGGCAAGCACTCAACCCTGTGAACTATATTCTAAGCTCTGCATTAGCTTTTTTCCTAAGATTTATTTCATGAGTGTTTTGCCTACATGTAAGTCTGTGTACCATGTACATGCCTGGTGGCCGATGTGGTCAAAAGAGGGCATCAGCTCCCCTGAAAATGAAGTTATAAACTGTTTTAGGCTACGGTGAGGACACTGGGAGCTGAGTCTAAGTCTGGAAGAGCAGCCAGTGCTCTTAAGCAGTGAGCCATCTCTCCAGCCCCTGACCACCATGTCTTGTTCCTCTACTGTGTATTAGGATCACAGTACCACTATGATAGCCTGCAGTTACTGGAAACAAGCCTTGAAGAGCCGCTGTTCTTCCTGCCTCCTAGGGAGCCACCTTGTCTGGATAGGATATGACGTAATGTACAGAACTGCTGTCCACTGAGGCTAGTAGAGAAATGGAGCCGAGGTTGGAGCAGATGGAGTCCGTGTAGAGAACAGACACAAGCGGAGGATGGGAGCAGCAGCGGCTACACCACCAGGGCAGACTGACCTTCCCAGACAGGTGAGGCCCTCAGTAATGAGTCTCAGTGGCTCAGTCACTGTCTTCCCTAATAGGCATCAGGGTCCAGAATTCTGGCTCCTGAATTCTTTAACTGGACTACAGTACAGATCTCCAGGGACACATACATTTGATGGGGGCAAGTGAAGAATTAACCAAGAGAACACAGCTTGCTTGTATGTTTTGTAGACACCAAGGTCACCTACCACTAGCTAATAGTGGATGCCATGCCAGCACAGAGCCTGGCAAGCTCTAGTCAGTCCTGCAAGCTCATGGCCAGGGTGGTAATGTGTCAGGTGGTACCACAGCCCTTCCTGGGGCTGGAGGGCCGAGGGGACAGATAAGACACACACTGAGGCCACCCACCTTCCTCTGAGAAACAGCCATCCCAACGATAAATGAGGCCTTATCAGCCTGTACCACCTTTCCAGGCCCTCTTGCTTCCTGAAGTGCAGGCCTGCACTAGGCATCCCATGACAGTAAACAGCTGTGGCAGGAATCAGGCCTTCCTCTGAGGTAGTTGGCAAGGATTCTCCACCCCTCTGGGCCTGCCTTCTTTCACCTCCCACATCTATGCCCTTGGTGAGTCTGCCTTTGCACAGAGGCCTGGGGGCCACTCAGCAGTAAAACAATCTGCATCCATGGTGACTAACCACGACACTTATGTGCTTGTCACCGTGAGCCGAGCCACTCCTCTCGGGCTTGATGCTCCCCTGTACCTTCCTCTGTGGTGCCATTTCCTCCCACAAGGTCTCCCTGATGACCACAGGGCCCACATAGCACACTGACCGCTCCTCCAGACCAAGCAGCTCTGAGTAGGTTGTTAGGAAGGCAGCAGTCTGTCTACCTAAAAGGCACAGAAAAGCACCCAGCTCTGCACCAGCAGAGCCCAAAGGGCACTGATCTAGAGATAGGTGAGGGGAAGCCAAGATTCCCCCCAGCAGGCTCCCCAGGAGCTACAGCACACCATTGGTCATGTCCTACAAATAAGGAAATGCCACCTCCAATGGCATCTGGTCCTGGGACCTCCTAGAAGCCCAAGGAGACTGATGGTGAATGAGTCAAACTTAGGGCAGAGGAAGACACTAACACCCATCACCCACAACTGCCAGGACTCAGAGAAGGTACTCAGTCAGAGGGAAGCAGAGCCTCCAGTCTAGATGTAGGATCTATACCAGCAAATAACCTCTCATTTTCAGGCCTGGGAAATGGCCTAAAGTCCCTTGACGATAACACGGGCCCAGGACAGAGGTAGCAAAGTCTAGGGCCCTTCCTATTCTCCAGGTTTCCCTCCTGTGGCCCAGCACCCTGGACATTCCCACCCCCCAGGCATGCTGCACTCAGCAGCAGGTGTCCCCAGTCAGGCTGGCCACTTCAGCAGACTGCTCCTGGCAGCACATCGTGGCCCACAAGCCTGTGCCACAAAGGTTGAATTTCACTGCCTAGCAAAATCCCTGGATAGGGAAGGGCCCTACCCAGCCTCGAAGTTCCTCAGGGTGCAAACCCAGCTTTGCAGCCAAGGTCCCTTTATCCTAAAGGATGATTGTGTATTCATTAACAAGCCTCCAACCTTCTGAAGTGTCCAGCAGAAAGCAACTCTCCAGGATGGGCAAGAAGCCTACCCAGGGTGATAACAGCCCCATAAGTACCACCTAACATCCACTGTGAGTAGGGAAGCCCATCCCTGGGCTGGGGACCTGGAAGGCACACCTAGTTCTGATGAGGACACACGATGCAGCGGGCCCAAAGCCTGTGGTGAAGTAGGTGTGGGTGACCAGGGCTAGTACCTGCCAGTCCTGACTGAGGGCAAAGTGGCCAATTGCAGGCCTGGGTGGAGGAGCAATGACTCAGTGTGAGATGAGAATACAAACAGCCAGCCTGGCTCCCACTCAACCCCTGCTATAGCTGCCGGCTCAGCTCTGCTTGTCCTCCTGGACATAGGATCAAGTCCAACTCATGGGCCATTTCCGAGGCTGACAGCACAGGAGGAAGCCAGTCAGAACCACACAAGCTTGTCCCCTTGGCCTCAGCACATTCTGTCCTCTTGCTTGGTCATTAGAGTCCCCAACCTCTGTTCCTCTCCTGCTTGGCTCAGCTGTCACCTCCCCCGGGACTCTAGGTCCTCACCCTTATCCTTGGCTGAGCAGGGAGCTTTTACACTTGAGCAACCTGGCAGCCCTACCCCAAATGCATGCGACAGACCAGGCAGATTCCTCTGTACAGTCAGAGATCCATATATGTAAAGTGCCAGTACAATGCTCTCAAAAATACTTCTGTCCCCAAATACTGTGTCGGGGTCCCCTGAATCTAGCCCTTGCCCGTGAGGTCCAAGGGCTGCAAAAAGGGTGGCAGAGGCAGCTCATCCAAAGCCTCCGGGAAGCGGCCAGGTGAGATAGTGGTGACCAGCACCTGCATGGCACGGACAAAGAGGGAGGGTGGCGCCAGCCCTGCTAGCCACTGGAACTTGTCCTCACCCAGCAACCTCTGCCAGCGTAGCCGGTCTCCTAGCAGTTCACATCGAGCTGAACCTACGACACCGCCCCCCGGGGTGTAAAGTGCTAGCAGGTCAAGCAGCAGCAGGCGACGCTGACACATCTCCCCAGACGAAGTGGTGTTGGCGGCAGCATTGACGGTGGCAGAGGTGGCCTCAGCAGCAGTAGGGGCTGAGCTGGCGTCCTGGTTCAGTTGGCGCAGCAGCAGTTCCAACGGTGTAAAGCCACTGCCATCTCGAAGGCCCGGAGAAGCTCCGTGGCCAAGCAGCAGAAAGAGGCACTCGGGGCGTGCGAGCTCACAGGCCACGTGCAGCGACGTGCCACCGCCTTCTACACGGCTGCAGCCACGCCGGTCCAGGAGGCGCACACGCTCTTCCACTGGGAAGTCCTGCACGGTTCTCAGGATGCGGCGCAGGATGCCCACGCGGTTGTAGCGCACCGCCAGTGCCACGTGCGGTCCTGGCGCGGTACAGCAGCGGAAGCCCGCGCTAGGTGGGGCGAGTGCACGCCGTGGGAAGGTAGCCAGCAGGTAGTGAGCATAGGCTTGGTGGTCGTGCACGAGCGCATAGAGCAGGGCCTCCGATGGCGAATACGCAGCAGCGCGCCCGCGCTCGTCCCAGTGGAAGGCTTCGCTGGTGCGCATGTCCTCGAGTAGCCACACTGGTAGCAGATCTCGTACTGCTAGGTAGAAGGCGAAGGATGACTTCCGGCACTGCTTCTGCACGCGCAAGCGAGCTGCGCCCGGACCCTCGGGCCCTCCGTTGGCGCTTCGTCCAGGCCTGGCGTCCCACGGCATGCTGGCCTCCGGGAGTCTCCTGGCCTCAAAGCATGGGTCACACCACCCAGACCAACCTGTGAGATGAAGTGGGGTCAAGTGAATTGACTTTGCCAGTCACTGCCCCCAGCTCTATTCTCTCTTAGGCCCAAAACCATGCTTGAATTTCTGCACCTGCACTCCCTCTCTGGCTTGTGCTAGAGAAGGCTGGATCTCCAGACCGTCTGTCTGCCAACCCTCTGCAGCCTTGGAACCTTCAAAGAGAGCTCCTTTCACACCTGAGCCAGGTCCTTCCAACTGCAAATAAAGAGAAACCCATCAGACACTCCAGAAGACTCAGGCTTACAGCACAAGTTGAGCCCAAATCATCCTCGCAGCCCCAAATCCAGCCCCAACTCCACTTCTACCCTGACCCCAACAGAGAGTACTCAGGCATCTTTCCAGGAGGGTCATGGACATAACTCACTTGGACTTGGCCGGTTCCTGCAGGCTGCCCTGGGTTCTATAGATGCGGAAATTCACTCAAACACACCAAACCCCAGCTCCTCATCAATAAGAAAGCAGTGGCCCAGGGCTGGTAGCCTGAGTTGGGGAGTGACTCTGGCTCTTTTATCCGCAATTTTGCTGCCTATCAGGAATGTGCTCCTGGGAGGACAGAAAAGGTGAAGTCAACGGAGGGATTGGAGTATCCACTCCAAGTCCATCCACACGAGGCCGATGTGCTCAGCCATCCCATTTTTCAACGGGGGCCAAGCTAGTTCAAGGTCAATCACCAAGTCAGGCTGAGCCAGGACAAGAGCCTAGGTCTCCTAATTCTGAGGCCCAGTCCTGACATTACAGACCCCAGTTTAAACCCTACCTCAACCTTGGGATCCAAGCCTCAACTGAGCCCTGGCCGTTCACCCTTGGCCTCCCTGCCCAAGAGCCCTACCTGCCTCCAGCAAGGGTAAGCTCTAGGTTACAAGGGACCTGGGACAGCTAGAGGGCCTCGTCCACAGTGTCATGAGCACTAGCGGTAACTGGGTTACAGAGGTGGGCACTATGGAGTGGGCTGCGGCAGCCGCCCCTCTGGAGGGATTAGCATGACTGCAGCTCCTTCCCGAGCCTGGGCCCCCTGCGCCCCAGGTGCACTGTGTGGGCACGCGTGGGGTGCCGGGCGGGTTACGTAAAGTTCGGTCGCCCCACGTCACTGGGCAGAGTCACGGCCGCAGCTCTGTGACTGGAGCTTGGGCCGCCGGCCAGATCCTCCCTGACCCCTCCCGGGGCGCGCCCAAGTGTCTGCGGGCCCGTGGCCAGGATCAGGGGCTGCACCTGCGCACGGGGGCGCTCGGGGCAGGCGACTCACCAAGCCGCGCGACCCTGTCCCTGCGGCGGGCCGGAGCGCGCGCCGTCCATGCACGGGCGAGCAGACAGAGATCCCACGACGCCGGGAGCGGAAGCGACCGCAGTCGCCTGCGCCCGCCGCACTCTGAGCCGCCGCGACCCGGTCTCCCGGTGCCGGTGCCGGTGCCGCCAAGGGGCGGGCGGCGGGCGGCGCAGTGCGGCCGGGGCCGGGCAGGACCGCGGGACGGGCCGCCGTCGCCATTGGCTCAGGCCGCCGGCCCCCGCCGCTACCCATTGGTCGCCGCGCTGCACCATTGTTGCGTCATGAGCCAGGGGGCGGGACTCTCCGCGAGACCCGCGGAAAACTTCGGAGAAACTTGAGGGCCGGGGATGGGGGGAGTGAGAGAAGTCGGGGATGGGGCGGAGCGTGGAGGGCGGGGCATGACAGAGGCGGGGCGAGTCCGGACAGCCTCCTGGAGCTGAGTCTGTGCGCTCCAAGGACTACACAGAGAATAAGTTCCCTGGCTTGCGGCTGGAGCAAGAGTGCTGTTCTGGGCCTCCCTTCTCTGACCCTCAGTGACCTTGGGGAAACATCCAGCTGTTATCCCATCTGCATGTGGGAAGGCCTAGAATAGGACTGAGTCCTTAAAGGTTTTCACCTTGCTCTGCCCTGCCAGCGCTCTGGCATGGCTAGCCTCGGTTCCAACCTCAAAAGGAAGACATGGATGGGTGCGTGGATAAGAGCTATTTATGGCGCCTATTGTGTCTTCTCCTGGGCTAAACACGTTCTTTCACTTTGACTTCACCAACACAGGAGAAAAAGTAGAGGGGCAGAATTACGAGCCCCGCTAAGATATATATAGTTATTTAAGTCAATTATGATATGGCACATGCCTTTAATCCCAGCACTCAGGAGGCAGAGGCAGGTGGATCTCTGAACTGAAGGCCAGCCTGGTCTACAAAGTGAGTTCCAGGACAGCCGGGACTTAGAGAAACCCTGTCTCAAAAAACACACACACACAATAGGTTATCCCAAGAAAGGTACACTCTGCGGGAAGCTGGCATTTCCGCTATTTCTCACTCAGGAGAAACTGGGAACTCCATCTAGCCTTCCCACAGAGGATCCTAGAGCTTAAGGGAGCTTGAGGTCCTGACTTTGAGGGTACGGGAGTGCTAAGTCCATTCCAAATGCACTACTTAATGGGGCCATGCCTGGGCCTTGGAACTCTCACTCCATCTTATCAGAGGCAAAGATCCCCCTGGTGAAATAGTTCCAGACTCCATTCACAGGCCAGGCTAGCTTCTTTTCCCAGAATGCCCTTAGAAGCTCAGTTAGGGCCAAGGGTTCATGCAGCCTCCATCCAGGCCCTTCCTCCTGCCTCTGTCCAGCAGACAGCCAGCGCCTTCAAACCACCCTCTCCTTCCCTACCTCAGAGCAAATGTGTACACAGCCTTCAACCCTCCTGGCTCCTTTGTGCTAGCAGGGGCTAAGGGACTTTAGGCTGGAGTCTCGCTAGGTCCTTTGAGCAAACTCAAGCAGGTATACACCCTCTCACACACACACATACACACATGGAGACTTCCTATTACTCCGTACCTGTACTAATCAGGGTTCTCTAGAGTCACAGAATTTATGGAATGTCTCTGTATATTAAGGGAATTTATTGTAATGACTTAGTCTGGAGTTCAACTAACCCAGCAATGGGCAGCTGTGAATGGGAAGTCCAAGAATCTAGTAGTTGCTCAGTCCCACTGGGCTAGTTGTTTCAGCTAGTTGAAGTGGAAACTTAAGGGTTCATTGGAAAGTCAGTTGTGTTGGATGGTGTTTTGCTGGGGCAAACACATGAAGGAGTGTTTTCCTGAAGTGGACGCAGGTGAAAGACTAAGGCAGACTCGTGAAGGAACGGTTAGATGAAACAGACACAGGAGAGAGGATGTTCTGCTAAAGCAAGCACGTGAAAGGACACGTGATGACGGATTCTTTGCTAATGACATGCATGTATTGGTCTGTCTTACACTGTGTAGTTGAGCTGCATTTGTCAGGACTCCATAGAGAAACACACACACACACAAACCCTTCTGGTGGTGTGCTGCAGTATGTTGCCTCTTCTGTGAACTTGGGCTGATTGGCAGAGTAATGTCAACTGAGACAGACACACGTGCTGAGGCAAGACCCATGTTTGGAGAGAGTATAAGAACAGTGATGAAGTCTGAGCTAGGTTTGCCTATAGAGCTAGCTGTGCAATGCTTGTGGGTCTTCTCTGATCTTTGATTCCCTGAGAGAGACCCAGCAGAGAACTTCTAGAATTCTTCCTGGTCCCTCCTGCTGACTTGAGCTGAGGCTGAAGCCTGGCTGTCTCTGCTAGGTAGTACCGCTGCTACTGACTCATGTTTGATATCCCACCTCTGCCGAACTGGACTGCTGGTGCATCCTCAAAGTCTTTTCGAGTGGATGTGGTCTGCTGCTGCTGACCTATGAACTGAACTACAGATTTCCAAACAGCACAGATGGAACCAGAGGGTCTTTGCTCCAAAGAACCTTTCTAAACATGTCTGCTTTCCCCATATTCTTTCTTTTTCTCTACCTCTAGCGGGTTGTGGGCTACAAGGGAGGTTAAAGCATTTAAGAACCATTATTAAAAATAAGGTTTGAAGCCGGGCGGTGGCGCACGCCTTTAATCCCAGCACTGGGGAGGCAGAGGCAGGCGGATTTCTGAGTTCGAGGCCAGCCTGGTCTACAGAGTGAGTTCCAGGACAGCCCAGGGCTACACAGAGAAACCCTGACTCAAAAAAAAAAAAAGTAAGGTTTGAAAAAATTAAAGTTACAACTGGTCTTCTGTATGAGCTGGAATCCTGAAGAAGCAGGTTCTAACAGATGTGCCTGCAAGTAAGTGCAAGCAGAGGAAAAAGAGTGAGCCTTCCTTCTTCCAATGTCCTTATGTGGGCCTCCAGCAGAAGGTTGGGATCTGGAATTTGCTTTGTCCCAGTGTTGGGAGCCGACTTTAAGCAGAAAGCGGCTAGAAAGCAGCTATCAGCTTTGCAGCCACCTGGAGCCATTTACCCTGATAGAGACTTGGTTTTTCAGCAGCCTACAACAGCTGAGCACACTCTAACAAATACCTTGTTTATCCCACATAGCTTGTTTTGCTGTTTAGTGACCCCAGCTGCATAGTGCACGTGGTAAAATGTTTTCACCTGTGTTCTCCTGCATGTGCTTATAAATACCCAGGATTCCCTTGTAATAGGGTTAAGAGGAGTGAACAAGAGTGAATATGAGTGAAATAGGAGTGAATAGGAGTGAATAGGAGTCAATGAGGGTCAATACAGACAATAGGAGAATAAGAGTCAATATAAGTGAATAGGAGACAAGAGGAGTCAATATGCGCCAACAGTAGAGAGACAATAAAGGAGACTTGAGACTTGACTCCAGAACCTCTGTCTTGTCTCCATTCTTCGAGACCCTGACCCGTGGACCAGAGCAGCAGCACAGGTCGGGACATTTTGGCCCCCAAGCCAGACAGAGTATGGGTCTCAACATCCCAGGCTGACCTTGAACTCAGAGATCTGCTTGCCTCAGTCTCTTGGTATTAAAGGCATATACTACCTTGCTGGGGCCTAAGCTTTTTCATGGCCACTGTGCCTCAACATCTACTTATCAAGATCTAGATCAGAAGCCTGTGTCTTCCAGTCTCAAGATCTGGATTACAGGTTTGCCCTCCATTTCTGGATTGTACTTCATTCCAGATGCAATCAAGTTGACAGTCAGGAATGGTCACCACAGTACCCTAGGCCAGCTAAGAAATCCCAAGAGATACATAAGGCTCTCAAGTCCAGAGAGGGGACAAACACCCAGGGCATACAGGCATATTTGTAACTTGGTCTACAAAATATGTTTATACCAGTTTTATCAGTCGAGACACCAGCACGCCTACACCAGCTCAAGGCAGCGTTACCTTGTAAACTTAACCAGCTCCTAGGAGATCCATGGCAAGTGACTGCCTGTCATGGTCAGGAGGGCTAAAGAACACTGTGCTAGCTAGGGCTCCAAGCCCCACCTTCCTGGGCCTCAGCTTTCAACAAGCCTTCTCTGGGTTCTTCAACTGTTGTCTTCTAGATGGCTATTATGGTGGAAAGTGTGCCAAAGCAAACAGCCTCCAGGAGCTCCTCCTCCACCCTAGGGAGACGTGAAGAGAAGGCTTCCTGCAGTCTTGTGGCTCCTTACACAATTCTACTTTTGCATAGCTTAGATGAGACATAGCTCTTTCTACAGTCCATTGTGTCACGAGGGTGAAAGGGCACAGGTCACAAGGCCAGGAAGGCACTTGGAGTCTCTGAAGCCAAGTTTCTGGCTTCCTCTCCTAGCTGGGCTTCTCAGAGGGCTCTAGAGCCACCTGATCTCATTCCTCATCTGCTCTGAAGCAGTGTGCGCTCAGGCACTTAGCCAAAAAGTCCAGACAAGTTGCTGGAGAGCGTTCAGGGGGGACCTGTGCGAGCGAGCAATGGGAGAGGCTCAGAGGTTAGTGGGCCACGAGTCTACTGGGCCATACCTACTGAGGCAGGAACGTGGATGTGTGCTGCGGACCTGAGGTGCAGGTGGAGGGGAGGAAGTTAATTTACTTGTGAGTTAGTCAGACATATACATACAAAATAATACTGGCTCCCTGAGAGAAACAGCAGGTAGCAATGTGGTGACAAACGGCCAGCATTCAACCAGCTGAGGTAGGTAGGTTGCTTGAGTTCAAGGCCATCCTGAGCCCCTGGGGAGGAGAGAGACAAGACAGCAGGCTGATAGATTTAAAAGCTCCAGCTGTTCTGAACCTTGTTCCCTGTCCTGTGGCTCTTTGGTGGCAGGTGGTTTTCTCCATTATGGCACCAAACAGCCCTACCTTCGGCAGTTTGCCATGTCCCCAAGGTCACTGCCGTGGTTTGAACATGTCCCTTGAGTCTTACGTGTTGGAAACCAAGTCCCCAGTGCAACTGTATTGAGTCAGGACTCCTGACCTCAGCAATGGGTTAATGCTTTCTCTGGAGGGGATGTGAGAAAATCCCACTACTCTGTCTCCCTCTCTCCCACCTCCTCTCCTCCCAGTCAGGAGCTATCCATATACCTCTGTTCCTTCATGGTTGTTCAGCCTCATTGCTCCGTGGCTGTGCTGAGCAGGCAGAGATGGCAGAAACTATTCATACTGCCTGCCTGCTGTTCTGGGTCACAGGCTTGCTAGATAAGCTGTGCCCCATAGCCTGACATGGAGGATTCCAGTGCTGTGAACAACCCTGCCCAAACTGCAGGCATCACAGCCAGGCCATGATTGTGCCAAGATCAACCTTAACCCATGCCCCAACCTGCCTCAGGCATGTCATTGTTGTCCTTCAAGGGTGCCCAGGTTACCGAGTAGACAGTCATCTGGGACATTTTCCTCTTTGGAAGGTCAAATGGATATGAGACATGGAAGACAAGACAGGATACCATGATTCCCAGAGAGGCTGAGGAGACCCCAAGGTTGGAGGGGTTGGGGGTGATGAAGCAGAAAATCTTACTAACTGGGTATAGAGTTCACCTTTGACCTTGCTATGTGTTTGCTGAGACCTGACCCCAGGCACATTTTCCTCTCTCATGGAGACCTTGTCACTGCTTGGGCCAAAAGCTTCTGTGTATACCTAGGCAGCCGAGCTGCTCAGTGAGGGCTGGGTGGGGCATGGGGGTGGGTGGAGAAGAGACTAGAAACTGAGGGCCACTGCAGGCAAGCAGGAATCAGGACTCAGAAGCTAGGAGAGCTCTCAACAGAGGAGCCATGTGGCCTACTCTCTCAGCTCCCTGTGGCTGCCAAGGATAAAACTGCAGAGGAGTGACCAGGAGCAGCTACCGCAGCTGCTGCGGATGACAGCTGAGGGGTCACACATTGCCTAGATCTCACTCGGTGTGTGAGGAGAGAGCCCAAGGTTCCCAGAGTCTCAGGGTATCTGGAGGCTGGAGAGGAGTCAGTATAGAGCTGGAAGAGGTATGTCCATAGCAAAAGGAAGTTGGGGAAGTCTGGCTGAGGGACAGCCTGGGATTATGAGTACTTCCTGCTCAAGGACTAGGAAAATGGCTCATTCAGCCAGTAAACATGCTTGGTGCCAAGCCCGATGACTGGAGTTCAATCCCAATCAGCCCTGGGACCCCAGGACATGGTGAAGGAAGAGAACTGACTCCCTGGGGATATCCTCTGACCTCCACTCATGCTGTGGTATGCACACGCACACATACCACACAAAGGGGACATCAGAGAGAAGTGAGAAAGTCCAAGGTCGGAACCTAGTGCTTCTAGCAAAGGGTAAAAGACCTCAGAAGCCAAAACAGGTGCAGGGGGCCCAGGTAGACACTAAAGTGGCCTAAGGAGGAAGTATGGTCAGTGGGGACCAGTGGTGCCAGGCAACCAAGACAGGAACATTACCACACAGGTCACAGTGTCCTTCCCCAAGGTTGGGTGAAGTAAGAACTTTATTTGAACAGGGTTCAGGGCACCGGCCAAGTAGAGGACTGTAGACATTTCTGAGGAAGTAGAGAAAGGGAAAGAGTCAGAGGGCACGGAGGGAGGGCTCGAGCAGGTGTATGAACGTGCCCCAGAGTGTAGGTGACACGAGCCAACCCAACCATGCCCCGGTGTGAGCATCACGTGCACTGAAAGATTGTCCCCTCTGCCCTGCACACAATGTCTGTCCTTCCTTCTGAGAAACCCCCTTCACAGCCGTCCCCAGGCAGCCTTGAAGGACGGCTGTGAAGCTACCTACCATCACTGGAGGGCGAGTGTAGCCGGTCTTGGTATGGAAACCTTTCAGAATGACACCTTGGGAAGACTAGCAGGGGTGGTGCTTGCCTGGAGAGAAGGAGGCTCAGCCAGGGACACAGGCACTTCTTGTGGGGGTTGGGCATGGATGGTCAGGAGGGCACAGGTATAGGTGATGTGTGTGCATCCACTCTGATAGTTTACTTTAATATTTTATTAGTATACTTCACACAGCACAATAGGTGCATTGTGACATCTTCATAGATGTACATAAACGATTTCAATCACATTCACCCAAGCCTGCCCTTGGCCCCCTTCTAGTCCCAGCCATCCCTCCCCTTCCCACCCCATGCCCTTCTACTTTCCTGTCTATTTTTCCTTTGATTTTTACTTATATGTGGGTGTTTGCCTCTGTGTGTGTGCGTGTGCGTGTGCGCGTGCGCGTGTGTGTGTGTGTGTGTGTGTGTGTGCACCACATGTGTGCAGTGTCTGAGGAAGCCAGGGAGAGAGTGTTATATTCTCTGGGACAGGAATTCCAGATGCTTGTGAACCACTATGTGGATGCTGGAAATCAAACCTGAGTCCTCTGGAAAAGCAGACAGTGCTCTTAATGGCAGATCCATCTCCCCAGCCTCCGCACCGTGT
>JANHMN010000022.1:18777482-18797622 GCA_030674055.1 Rhabdomys pumilio | reverse complement strand
CTGTGCCTGATCACGGGTCCAGCTGGGCCTGATCACAGATCCAGCTGGGCCTGATCACAGGTCCAGCTGGGCCTGATCACCCTGCCTTTTCCATTTAATGAACTGGTAACTTATCTCTTTTGCTTAGACCAGTTGGAGAAGCACTCTTTGGTCGCAAGGGAAATGAATGGCTGTGGCATCCCTGCTCTCCCAGCATAATGATGACGGTGTCCTGTGTTCTCAACAGGTGTCTCATTGCATCCAGGTATGGCACAGCCACAGGCAAGAACAGAACCTGCACGCATCCCCTCATCTGCCCAGTAAAGACATCCAGAGGACATTGTGAGGGTCTACTGGGTCCCTGTGGGCACAGCCATGCTGGACACAGAGACTACCCCAGTAACTGAGCTTATGAGTAACTCACTATGACCTTATTCTTTTTTTATTAATTAATTAATTAATTAATTAATTAATTTATACATATGCAAGTACACTGTTGCTGTCTTCAGACACACCAGAAGAAGGCATCAGATCCCATTACAGATGGTTGTGAGCCACCATGTGGTTGCTTGGAATTGAACTCAGGACCTCTAGAAGAGCAGTCAGTGCTCTTAACCACTGAGCTATCTCTCCAGCCAGACCTCATTCTTATTTTAACATTTATCTTTATTTTATGTGTATGAGTATTTGCCTGCATGTATGTATGTGCACCATACGTGTGCCAGACCGAAAAGGCCAGAATAGGGCACCAAGTTCTTCTGAAGCTGGAGTACAGATGTTTGTGAGTCACCATGTGGGTGCAGGGAAATGAACCCAGATCCTCTGGAAGAGCAGCCAATGTTCTGAGCCGTTGCTCCAGTCCCAGGGCGCCTTTATATTTCCATAAACAAACAAGAAACTGTTGAAAGAAAAACAAACCTAGAGTCAGCCTACATGGCTGTGCTGTCACACCCCTCAATGGAAGAGTGCTTTAGTAACATACATATGGCCCCACATTCTATCCACAGGACAAAAATCAACCAATCAATCAAGCCTATAGACAGGGAATGATGTCTTTGGCAACCAAATGCTGTATAGCCAATATTTCCAATAATGGATTAATATTAAGAATCTATAAAGAACTATAAAAACTAAACAAAAAAAATCACCCAATTGATAGACCCAAATAGCAAATTCTCAACATTAAATATAAATCCATTCCAATAAATATTTGAGAATGGAATATTCAATTCTAAAAAAAAAAAAAGGAAATATAAACATGTTTTAACAAATATTTGAAAAGTATTCAACATCTTTACCCATCAGGAACATGAAAATTAAAACTGCTTTGAGATCATCTCACCCTGTCAGAATCGCCACCCTCAAGGAAACAAGTATCAGTAGATGCCAGCAAGGATTGGAGCCAGGAGAGCCTCTTAAGTCACAGCTAATGGGAATATAAACTGGTGTGGGTACTTCAGTATCAGTAAGGAGGTTCCTTGGGGGACTAAATACAGTACTATCTGACATGGCTGTGTCACTTCTGGGTATATACCTAATGGCATCGAAGTCCTTTGAAAGAACCACGGAGTCAGCAGTTAGTGCTATGATTAAGAGGCAGGGCCTGCTGACAAAACGCTGACTCATTAACCTTATCTCATGACTACCTGTGTGCTAGGTCATGATAGTCAGATCACTTTACAAGGAGAGACCGAGACTGGGAGGAAAGACAGGGCAACACTGTCGGTCTGCAATTTCCTGTGAGCAGAAACATTCCATCCAGGAGGACGCCCCTTAAGAGTCAACAAGTAGGCCAGGCAGTGGTGGCGCAGGCCTTTAATCCCAGCACTTGGGAGGCAGAGGTGAGCAGATCTGAGTTTGAGGCTAGCCTGGTCTACGGACTGAGTCCCAGGACAGCCAGGACTATACAGAGAAACCATCTTGAAAAAACAAAACAAAACAAAACAAAACAAAACAAAATAAAAGGCTCAAAAAACAAACAGCTCAGAAGCTTTAGATTGTCCTGAAACATACCAGATTCACAAAGCTCCCTCTCCCTGCTGTTATTATATAAGTAGTGGGGATTGCTGAGGAGGAGAGACTCTCAGACCTGTGGAGCTGCCTGCATCTTGTTCAGAGAGCTCCAGGTTTCTAGCTCTGGTGAGTCATCACCAGCATTGGGGTGGGCCTTGACGATGCAGCTGCCTTTGGGTCCCTCACAATCTTGTAAGTGTCCCAATAACCTCACTGCTTCACCAAGTGGGACCTGGGTGGCATCATTGCTTTGGTCTGTCATCAGTTCCCTTTCTGGCGTGAGTAGATACGTTTTCACATCTCCCCAGGAATGGTATCACACAAGCAGGCTGGAAGCTTCACTCCCTCCCAGAAAGGAATGGCTTTACCTGCGTAAGTTCTAAATGACCCCACTGGGGTCTGGACTTTGTCAAAGATGTGGTTCCTCCCTTCATAAATGTCCACCATGAGACACAAGGTAGGTAGAGATGGTAGGCAAGGCTCTTCCATCCCTGGCCAGGGAGTTGGGTTGTCAGGCAAAAACTCCCAAGTAACATCACTGGTTTCCCCCAAAACAGGCCCTTGGATCTGTACTGAGGACTCTAGCTGTGTGAGCATGGAGACTCCCTAGAGGATGAGGACCCTCCAAAGGAGCCTTTTTATAAAGCCAATGGTATCAATGCTGAATGCTCTGACTGTACCCTTCCAGGGCCAGCCCACACTTCCAGCAGCCCGAAAATGCTAAGAGCTGGTAAGGCAAACGTCGGGGTCTGTCAGTGAGGCCATTCCCAATGCCAACTGACTTGTGGGTCAACAACTGAATGTGTGCGACAGTATTTGATAGGCTGAGGGCCGAGGTGGAATAAAAATGGGAGATGACAGGTGTGGTGGCACGGTGTCTTTAATCCCAGCGCTTTGGAGATAGTGCCAGGCAGATCTCAGTGAGTTTGAGGCCATCCTGATCTATACAAGGAGTTCTAGGCCAGCTAGAATTACATAGAGAGACCCTGTCTTGGGGGTGAGGAAGAGAAAAAAAAAACATGGGAGAAAGCCAGCCGGCATGTGCAAGTTCTGCTTTTCTGATTCCCCACCCCCACCCCACCCCTGTCCCGTTTCTCCAGCAAGCTTGTTTGATTGGTTTGTTGTTTGGTTTTGAGAAGGTCTCACATTATAGTCCATCTGGTCTTAACTGCATGATTTGATCCTCCTGTCTCAGCCTCTCTGAACACTGGGATGACAGACACGTACATAACACTAGTCACTTCATTAGGTCAGTGTCCATTCAACAGATGACTCCTAGGGAGTGAGCAGGCCTTCATCCCGTGTTGTGGAAACGCAATGGGAGGGGCCTGCTGCTTAGATTGAGCCTCTCAGAGACTGCGTTCTCTGGCTCTCCAGCACGCAGGTGGAGATGGTGTTCAGACTACCTTCAATTCTATCAATGTATTTGAGTCCCCTCTTGTAATTATGCATGTAATATACAATTGGATAGAAATACAATTGGATATAATATATTAAATATTAAATATAGCACGTTCAGGCCGGGCAGTGGTGGTGCACGCCTTTAATTCCAGCACTTGAGATGCAGAGGCAGGTGGATTTCTGAGTTCGAGGCCAGCCTGATCTACAGAGTGAGTTCCAGGACAGCCAGGGCTACACAGAGAAACCCTGTCTCGAAAAACAAAACAAAACAAAACAAAACAAAAAAACTATATATAATTTCTCACGTTCTACTGGTCCTGTTCTTCTAGAGACCCCAATATACCTGCCACAACCAATGTCAGACGTCACCCCTCTTTTGCTCCAAGCCGTCCCAACCCCACTTTTCAAACAAAACCTCCACCCCATCTCCCTAGAACTTTAGCCTTCCGGCTTCAGGTCCTGAAAAGACCTGTAAAGGCTATTCCCTCTGCCTGAGGTTCTCTTCCCCAGAAGTGAGCAAGGCTTCACCTCTGGAGAGGCTTGGCAAAAGGAGTACATTACACCCTCCCAATCCTCACCCTACCTCCCCCCTCATCCTGGCGCACCACTGCCCTTAATCCCAAGCACCGTGCCTAGGAGGTCAGCCCAGAGGGTGGGACCTCCCTATCCAGCCAAGAGGGTAGAAATTGCACCATAAACGGGGATGACTAAGTAGAGATTAATCATGGAGGTGGGTGGGGCTAACTTCGAGGTGCTAGGACCAGGTGGAGGGAGAACAGGAAATGGGTAGGAGGTGCGAGAGCAGAGCTGGAAGCCGGGTGTGGTGTTCCTCCCTCATAGGCTGTGTCAGAAAGACCGACAGAGGGCGCAGTCTGGCTTCTGGGAACAGAAACAGCAGTGGCCGATCCTGGACCTACCAGGCTCCTTCCAGAAGAGACTAACCATTAAGCTCTGGCTGCCCTAGGGGCCGGGAAGTTGGTAGGACCAGGAAGGCTGGGAGGAGAAAGCCAGTTCACCCCTTGACCCTCCCAGCACCTGGCCCCGGATTCCTGCGGGGCTCTGGGACTTTGACAGCATCGCTGGCTTAAGAGCTCAGCTTCCCTCAGGAGTCAGTCCCACCCCTCGGAACTGTGACCTGTGACCCGCAGTCGGGGCTCAGAGCCGGCTTTGCACGTATGGCCTCCGCGTCTTTGGTGCGACCTATCTTACTTACATAGTGCTATTCCAGCTGCCAGCTCGAGGGGTGAAGTAAAGCAGGATAAGCTGAGCCGGGGTGGGGTCAGGCCTAGCCCGGGTCACACAATTCAGACTAGTCCTAATGATACAGCGGCCCCTGCATGTCAGCCTGGAGTCGAAAGCAGCACAGTTCTGCAGTCGCCCAAAAACTAAGCGGCCGGCATCCTTACGTCCTTGCTCTCTCGCGTGATCCAAGAAGATGTGCGGCAAGGGCGCAGGGCAGGGAGGGGCGTCCAGCCCGCCCACCCGACCCGCGGGGCCTGGAGAGCGTGCAGGGGGCCGTATTGTCCCTTAGCTCTGGCTGGGAAGAGAGGACAAGGCATGGTAGCCCTGTCTGTGCAGCGGAGCAGCGGACAGCACTGCCCCCTGGCGGTAGAGAAAGGAACCGCGGGAGCCTCCAGGACGCATTTCCTGGGAGGGTGCCAGGCCCCGGGCTGCCGGGCTCCAGGACTCCGCTGGGTATGCGAGTTCGGGACCCACTGCTGACACTGCTCCCCACTCCAGCTATGTGCCCTCTGAAGGTCCCTTCCTAAGGAAATTTGCCACTTGCACTCGACCAGCCTCTGTCTTGGCCACCACACCTTGTGACCTCTCCGGGGGCCCCTCCACATCCTGCTGAACGCTGGCCTTCCTTTAGACGCTGGCCTTCCTTTCCTCTATGACCCTCTCCTCTCGTAGCGAGGTGCGTCCTGCCGATCCCTTTGGGTTCCTACAGGGTCCCAGGCTTTGAGTTGTGCGACACCCAAGATTACAATGTTTCAAGGTGCAGGCGACGGCTGTGTCAACATGGCGACACACCATTTCACCCTACGGACCTAGAAACACACTGGCTTGTGTCTGCACAGTGTTCTCTGCCTGCAGGCAAACGTGGCCCAAGTCCAGCCCTCTGTACCTCCGGCCTCAGTCAGAGCCATGTTCTCCATATGGAATGCTGTCCTCCCAGCCTTGCTTGCTCACCAAGCGTGGTAACTATGCCTCCAGGGAGCTTCCCTGGTCCCCTCGGGCTCTGGCCTGGCCTTCCCCAGGTTCACATTTATGAGGCTCCTGGATGCCTGCAGGGCTGAGGGCTGAACACAGGAAGAGGAACTGAACACGGAAAGACCTAAGTGGAGGGCCTTCCTAACACCCGCCTGGCACTTGGGAGACAGCAAGGAACCCCATGACACACCAGTGCAGTCCATAAGCTCTAGGTAAAATAGGTTCTTCAGAAAGTTACAGCCCAGGCAGACCAGGAAGAAACAGTCTGGGAGGCGCTCCCCAGCTGGAAAAGGGTATTTGGGCAAACTGTGTCCTTTCTGGACTTTAATCGCAACTCTGGGGAGCCAGAGGCAGACCTGGTTTACATAGAGAGTTCTAGAACATAGTAACACCATGTCTCAAAAGCAAACAAACAAATGGGCTGAACCAGGTCTGGTGGCTCACACCTATAACCCCCATACTCAGGAAGCTGAAGCAGGGGAATTGCCGTGAGTTCAAGGTCAACCCTCTAAGGGTCTCAAAAGACAAAAACAGGGCTGGAGAGATAACTCAGGGGTTAAGAGCACTCACTGCTCTTTCAGAGTGTAATGGTTTGCATATGCTTGACCCAGGGAATGGCACTATTAGAAGGTGTGGCCCTGTTATAGTAGGTGTGGCCTTGTTGGTGTGTCACTGTGGATGTGGGCTTTAAGACCCTTATCCTAGCTGCCTGGAAGCTAGTCTTCTGTTTTCTTTTAGAACAAGAGGTGGAACTCTTAGATTCTCCTGCACCATGCCTGCCTAACCCTAACCCTAACCCTAACCCTAACCCTAACCCTAACCCTAACCCTAACCCTAACCCCTAACCCTAACCCATGTTCCCACCTTGATGATAATGGGTTGAACCTCTGAACCTGTAAGCCATCCCCAATTAAATGTTGCCCTTAGAAGAGTTACCTTGGTCATGATGTCTGTTCACAGCAGTAAAACCTTAACTAAGTCACAGAGGTCCTGAGTTCAATTCCCAGCAACCACATGGTGGCTCACAATCATCTGTAATGGGAATACAATGTCCTCTTCTGGTGTGTCTGAAGACAGCTACAATGTACTCATATACATAAAATAAATAAATCTTTTTTAAAAAACACAAGGGCCGGGCGGTGGTGGCATACGCCTTTAATCCCAGCACTTGGGAGGCAGAGGCAGGCGGATTTCTGAGTTCGAGGCCAGCCTGGTCTACAGAGTGAGTTCCAGGACAGCCAGGACTACATAGAGAAACCCTGTCTCGAAAAACCAAAAAACAAAAAAAACAAAAAAACCAACAACAACAACAACAACAACAACAACAACAACAACAACACACACACACACACACACACACACACACACACACACACCAAAAGTACTGCTCTGGGAGGGGAAGGAAGTTGATGGGAGAAAGGTTTGCATGTCACTAAGCCGGTGACCCCAAGGAGGCAGCACGGGTACCTGTCACTGCTGTGTAAGAACCAGTCCTGCGGGGTGGCTTAGAACACCAGTCTCTGTCACTTCTCACAGTTCCTGGATTGTCTGACAGGCCTGCTTCCTGCACTTACACGGCTACAGTTATCTAGAGGCTCGATAGGTAAAATGTCCCAAGAGGCTTCACCTGTTTGGCTGATTCCAGATAATGACTGGGGGCTCAGCTGGCTGTTCCAAATTCTACTGGGGCCCTTGCCCTAAGTAGGGCCTTTGGCTCCCCTCTGCAAGGCTTCTTAGCATGCTAACCTGGGCTTCCTTACAGCATGGCAGTCCGGTTTCATTGATCACGTCTATGGGTGATGGATGAAACGTGAAGAAGGCAGCTGTGTTAGGTAAGGGCCTCTCAGAAATGGCTCAGTGATGTTCAGGCTGAGCTGGAAGAGATGTGCAAAGTGAATCCAAGAGAGAGGAAGCAGCTACTGCAAGCAGCCTCAACTGAGAAGACTTGACAGAAAAGCAGGAGTGCAAGAAAGGGGCCGGGCAGTGGAGAATGGGGTGGGGCGGGGCAGCGAGAGAGGGAACGGGCAAGCAAGTGGGGTCGGTGGGCAGGGCCTGGTATGTGGGCCTTGTGGTCTAAACATGAAAGATGAACTTTTGCCAAGTGCAGTGTGATACAACATTGTACGTGGTGGGTGTGCCAGCTAGGTGCCAAGACGCCATGTCCTTAGATGATAGGCAGAGACAAACATTCTGTACTCCTGGACTGTCACGTGACTTCGGAACTTAAGGAAAACACAGATTTTACTTCTAGCACACTTGGGAGACAGAAGCAAGTGGGTCTCCGTGAGTTCAAGGCCAGCTTGATCTATATAGAGAGTTCTACGTCTCCAGAGCTACACAGTGAGAACCCGTCACACACACACACACACACACACACACACACACACAAAAGGGGTGGGGGTGCAGACTAGAGAGATAGCTCAGTGGTTAGAGCACTGTTGCTCTTGCAGAGGACCGCAGCTCAATTCCTAGAACCTACATGATGGCTTACAACTATTTGTGAACTATGTGTAACTCAGTTCCAGGGACCTAACACCCTTCGGCCCCTGTGGGCAGGCAGCAGGCACGTACAATACAGCACAATACATGCATGAAAGCATGTAATACATATAAAATAAAAAAACAAATAAGTTCAAAAAGAAATTTTAAAAAGAAAGAGAAATCACTGAAAATAAAAATAAACCTTCAAAAAATACATCCCTAAGAGCCAAGCTCAGCCAGCACATGTCTGTAATCTCAGCACCCACATCAAGTGGCTTCCAACCTACTTTAACTCCAGCCTCCATTCCTATGCCTTTGGCCTCAGATGCACGCAGGGGCTCTCAGACACACACACACACACACACACACACACACACACACACACACACACTTTAAAATAAATTCTTAAAAAAGATACAAAGTGAAAGACTTCCTAAGTACAAGGAAGAAAAGACTTGCTAAGGCAGAATCGGTAAGGCAGAGAGAGAAGACGGACAATGGAGAAGACCAAGCAAGTCAAGAATGACGGTGAATAGCCAGGCAGGAAGCAGACACAGTAGCCCGGAAATAAGGAAGCTGAGGCAGGAGGATTACCTTGGGTTGAAGGCAGATTAGACCTCTAAGTCAGACTCTATCACAAAAACAAAATAATTTTTAAAAATAAAAGAAATAAGCCGGGCAGTGGTGGCACACACCTTCAATCCCAGCACTTGGGAGGCAGAGGCAGGCGGATTTCTGAGTTCGAGGCCAGCCTGGTCTACAGAGTGAGTTCCAGGACAGCCAGGACTACACAGAGAAACCCTGTCTCGAAAAACCAAAAAAAAAAAAAAAAAAAAGTCAAGAATCTGTGGTGTGTGTGTATACACGTATATATGTGTGTGTGTGCTACCACACCCCACACCCAACCTTAATGTGTCATTTTTTAAAGATGCTTTTATTTTGATTTATGTTCATAGTTATTTTGCCTATACCATATGTCTGCACATCTGCACACGCAGTGACTATAAAGGCCAGAAGAGGGCGTCAGATCCCCTGGAACTGGAGTACAGACAGTTGTGAGCCTCCATGTGGGTGCTGGGAACTGAACCTGGGTTCTCTGGAAGAGCCACCTCTGCAGCCCCAATGTGTCAATTTTTTTTTCCCTGAGATAGTGTTTCTCTGTGTAGTCCTGGCTGTCCTGGAACGCACTCTGTAGACCAGGCTAGCCTCAAATTCAGAAGTCTGCCAGCCTCTGCCTCCCAAGTGCTGGGATTAAAGGCGTGCACCACCACCGCTGGCCCAATGTGTCAATTTTTAAAGGTCAAAAAAATGCATATTCAACATGTCATCAATCAGACAGAGACTAAAGCCACAGTGAGATACTCATAGACAGGTAACAGAATATCTAAAACTAAGTCTGGGCAGTGATACGCACACCTTTGATCCAAGCATTGGGAGGCAGAGACAGGAGGATCTCTGTGAATACAAGGCCAGCATGGTCTACAAAGCAAGTTCCAGGACACCCAGGGCTACACAGAGAGACAAGACCCTGTCTCAAACAAACCAACAAAAAAAAAAGATATCTAAAAAATGCATTGAACATTGAACCACTTGTGAAAAGGAGGGAAACTCTCATTCATTGCTGGTTGGAATATAACTGAAGGACCTCAGAAAAATATTTGACGTTGCTTTGTACCAGCCATGCGACCCAGGAATTCTACCCCTCACTGCTTTTGCTCAAGAGAAATGAAAACATTTTCTCAAGAAGAAACAAAGCAAGAATATTTGTATTCATGATACAGTGAACACGACAGTACATGCGTAGCCTCTATATCAATTGAGTTTTGAGTTCTTTGTGTGGGCATTTTTACTGTTGTAAATCTAGCTGGTAGATTACAAGCCTCTGGAGTTGTAAAATGAAAACATTTTACAGGGCTAAGGGAATTAAAGCCAGTGGCAGCCAGTTTTGGCAAGTTTTCCAGCTTTCACAGGAACAACCACCAAAAATGGAAGCTGGGAATTGTAGAGAAATCTCTCATGAACTGTATGGAAGTATTACCTGTCAATAAAAGGCTTATAGCCTATTAGCTGAGGCAGGAAATAGGAGGTGGGAGTTCCAGTAGGGAGAGAGGAACTCTGGGATATAGTCAAGTGCAGGAACAGACTGGCACCAAACTCTGAGAAGACAGACACATGAAACTGAGGAGAGGTAACCAGCCATGTGGCACTCTTAGAATAAAATAAACAGATTAATTAATTAATTAATTAATTAAGCCAAAGTTTGTGGCCTAGTCATTTAATCACAAATAATAAGTCTCAGAGTCGTTATTTCAGGAACTAGAGTGTGGGTGGAAAAGTTCACCGTTGTAGGAGATGGCCCAGTGGTTAAGAACTTTTGCTGTTTGGGCATCCCAAACTCAGGTTGGTTCCCAGCACCAATTTCTGGTGATTCACAATTATCTGTAACTCCAACTCCAGAGAATCCAGTGCTCTCTTCTGGCTTCCTTTGACACACACCCATAAGCGTGTGCACACACACATAAATCACATCCTTAAAAACACACACACACACACAAATTAAAACTAAAAATTAAAAGTATTCTAAGAGGGAGAATATAAAAGAGCAAGCCAGGCTCATTCCTGTAATCCCACCATACAGAAAGCTGAGGCAGGAGGATTGTCAGTTGGCAGCTTGATGAGCTACACAGTGAGACCACACAGATATAAGTAATATAATAAGTAATATAATGAACAAGGATGATCTACAGAGGGAGAGACAGACAGACAGACAGACAGACAGACAGACAGACAGACAGACAGACAGAGACACAGAGAACCAGCTGAGAGGTGCCTGCAGGGACTGGCTACCAGCAGGCTTACGGGGCCTTGGTGAGGTTACATAGATGATGTAAGGATGGACGAGAACATTAGTTTGCTCAACTCTAGATGTATTACAAACTTAAGTGTAAAATGTAATATCTAAATACACATGGATACAATTCTTAAAAGGAAAAAGTCAGGCCTTGGACAGCCCTGTGCCTTCCCAGTGTCAGAGTTTGGTGTCAGCCATTTCTGGTAGGTCAGCACCCCCAGCTGAGCTGGGAAAGGCCTGGTGAGTTGCTGAGGAATTGAGACCCATTCTGAGGAAATCTTCCAAGGGACAAGTGCATCCATCCCCTAAGCTGAATCCTTCTAACCTGGGGAATTCACTTAACTTCCAACAACAAACTGCCTCCTGGGAGCGCAGCCCAGCTGCACAGATGAGGTAAGCAATTAGCACAGGGCAATTAGGGACGCTCCTCATTTGGTGGGACCCCATCGGGGCAGATCTGGTGGGAAGAGCACAAGGGGCTACCCACAAACAGCTACGAGCAGTCCTCTCCTTCCAACCAGCAACCAAAGATGGGCGTGGGGAGTGGGGATGGGGGGGCTTGTAGCAGGCCACCTAGGACAAGGCAAGGTTAGGGATCAAATGGGAGTGGTAAGAGATGGCCTGGTGAGGGGACTCTGTGCTTAGGGGTACAGAGCAGTGGGGGCTCCCCCTCCCAACACCAAGCCCCACTTGTCTTAGAAAGTGCTGGAGTTCCCATCTTTGGTTTTCCTTAAGCTTGCAGTCAAGGGGCAGGAGTCAAGCTATCTTCAGACCTTGACTCTTACCGTTCAGGCTTCCTGGGGCCCCATCAGAACTGGACCAGTCATGGAGAGGAGCCCATTCACAGACTGACCACAACCTATTGGAGGTGGCCTGGTGATAGCATAGCCAATCAGATGCTCTCCTGGATCTTAGCAGATGAGTGAGGAGGACCTGGCCTCTTGCAGCCTTTAGTCTGGGTCAGCTGCATGGAGAGATGAAGTCACACACTTTGGACATGAAGAGAGGACTGGAACCAGGGCTGCCCACAGCCTGGGTGACTTTAACCCGGCCACCATCAGTGTTAAATGCTGGCTTAAGCCATCTGTCTCACTTCAGACACACCCTAACCATTCAAGCATCACTATATGTTGAACCAAATTCACCATCGTCTAAGGCCCGTCCCTCCATTGGTGAACACATATTCACAACCCCGCTATTCCCCGTGTCCACAAGGCAGAGGATGCCCACTCATCCATGGAGGATACTTGGATAAACATCGAATGCTGTTCAGTCTTAGAAGGGAGGGCAGTTCCACCATATGCTTTGACAAGGGTGAACCTGCGAGCAGGCCTAGTGAGATCAGCTGTTCACAGCTGACCATGAGTGAGTGTTTTCCCAGAGGGATCAAAGGTTCAAGGGCAGCCATTTGGCAGTGCCGGTGCTGGTGACATGCGCATTTAATCCCATCACTCAGGACACAGAGGTGGGTGAATCTCTTGAGTTCAAGGCCAGCCTGGTCTACAGAACAGCCAGGGCTACACAGAGAAATCTTGTCTTGAGGGAAAAAAAAAAAAAAAAAAAAGACTTCCAGGAGAGTTGTTCTGAGCTAGAGAGCTATAGCTACAGAGCGAGACCCTATCTCAAAACAGTAAGCCTGGCTTTGTGGCAAACCATCTTTAATCTTCGCTCTAGGAAGCAGAGGCAGGGGGGTCTCTGAATTTGAGGCCATCCTGGTCTACAGAGTGAGTTTCTGGCAGCGAAGACTTCATTTTCTTCCTCTCAGATTGCTTGAGATTCTGAGGATGCTTCCTGGGAGAAACTGAGGCCCAGAGGGATGCAGGCTCCCAGGTTCACATCCACAGAGGTATGCTTCTGTGAGATTTGGGATCATGTTCAACTGAGAAAGAAGGTTGCTAGGCCTAGAGCCATAGGTGAGGCAAGGTCCTGACAGGAGAGCCCTGCCTGTGTAGTCTCCTCAGGCTCGCCTCTTGTCTCTTGTCCACGCTTTGGTTCTCCCAGCAGGATGTTCCTTGCTGAGGTCCCAGATGTTTGTCAGGACTGTGTGTGTAGCACTGGTCGCAGCACATACCCTCAGGCCACAGCGGGAGTAGGCTGGTCTCCTGAGACAGGTAAGCACCACGCTACCATTCTATCTCCTTAGAAGGGAGGGAGGATTCCCTGTGCCTGAGTCCAGAGAAAGGTGGCCACAAGGCACAAGCATTTCCCGTTCTTCCTGCTGTGGACTTACAGGCTGGTTGTTCATGTGGCCATTACAATGTCTCAATGAATACCTGTGCCTTGGACAAGTGCATTGAGTGACCAGTCATACTTGGTGCCAAGGCATCAGGGGATGGACTAGGGATGTGCCTCGAGATTATAAATCTCCATCATGCACACACGAATACTTGGACACACACACATACACATATAGAGGCTTGTTTGATGTTTTGACTCCTCAGCGACATGTTCCTAAGATTGTGAAGCTGCAGACAAATATGGGCTGGAGGCTAAAGAACAGCATCAATCAAAGGCAAGGACCTGGACAAAGGATGGTCCTGACTGTCCCTGATCCCTCACACCTGGATGTCAGGTGCACCCTGTAGAGTTTGTGTGTCTCAGCCACCCTTGGGTGAACCAGGATAACACACAGCTGCTAGAGGGAGAGGCCTGTCCTCCTTTGCTCTTGGCTAGAGGCACCTGTTACTAGGGTGCCCTCTCCAGTAGGGGTCAGTGAAAAAGGACTCCCCACAGCTCCTCTATCCAGCTACCTCAAGATCCAGAGATCTCTGCTCACTGGGAGGATGAGGACCACAGCCAACAACCAACCATGTCACTCAACCAAGCCAGGATGAGCCAGGTATCCACAGGCATTGCTAGAGGGGGAAGCTGAGGCTCAGCCAAGGGTACATTTCCTCTCATGAGACGATACCCCCTTTCCCCTTCTAAAAAGTATGTGAATCATATGTGGCTTCAGTGGTGTGAGGGTGAGTATACTGATGTTTACACAATATTTACTTCTCCCCCGAATTCATCTTTTTCTTCTGACTTGACACAAAATTAAACGATTTCAGTGGCTTATGTTCTGAGCTGGAGAAGAAGATCTGAAAGGACTGAGAGAAAGAGACAAAGATGCCCAGAAAATCGACGGTGGGCCATGTGGCACCTGACTTCCGGTGCTAGCACTCAGGAGACAGAGGCAGGATGCTCTCTGGGCACTCAGGACCATGCTGAGATCCTGAGTTCCAGGCCAGGCTTGGGTGATGAAGGGCATACATCGACAAGTGGGGAGGGGTTTAACAAGGAAAGTAAAGCTTCCCGAGGTCCCCGGAGCTGGCTGGTCTATCACACCAGCAGGTAATTAAACATGGCGCTGCTTCTTACCTGCTCATCTCACTGAGTGCTCCACAGCATCCACAAAGCACACAGGTTTAATCCAAAAGGCACTGTGCTCATCAGACTTAGAAGATAGGCTCTTTCCAGGGGCTCCTGGGATCTCTAGGCCCATCCCTCCACCCTTAATTAAAAATTCTTCACTGGCCTCCTTGTGATGGCACGCACCTTTAATCCCAGCCCTGGAAAAGCAGAGGTAGGTAGAACTCTTGAGTTCAAGGTCAGCCTAGGGAACACAGCAAATTCCAAACCAGCCAAGGCTACGTAGTAAGACTGTCTCAAGAACAAAACAAAACAAAAAAAGAACTTTAAAAAAGGCTTCATTTAATTTTATGTGTATGAGTGTTTGGCTTGCATGCCTGGTGGCCGAAGAGGTCAGAAGGAGATATTTGATCCCCTGGAGCCAGAGTTATGGGTGGTTGTCAGCCACCACATGGGTGCTGGGAACTGAAGCAATATTATCTGCTACAGCAGCAGCCAGTGCTCTTAACTGCTGAGCCAACACTCCAGTCCCAACAATTTCTGACTAGGGCCGCATCAAGTCTGCCTCGAACCTGTGCTCACCCACCACTTGAGAACCACATGTTCCCAACCTCTGGACGCCTGTTAGACATGACACGCGAACCCTTAAACAGCAGCCCAGCGGCAGAAGTGAAAGCAGACAGCTGCAGGGCTTAGGAACACTCTTGGCGAAGCTGGGCCTGGCATGCCTGTGATCCTGGTGCTATGAAGGTGGGGACCGGAGGATCGGTCCTTTGAGGTTTGGTAGTTCAAGGTCACCCTCAGCTACACAGGGTGTGGAGATAATGCCCCAAACAGTAACAGTCACCCAAGGTTGATACTTTGCAATGATGCTTTGAGTAATTTAACCTTCAGATGGCTGTGGATTGGGGTGTAGTGAGACCATTGTGAAAAGGGGATGGGGAATGAAGGCTCCTCAGTGTAGGTTGCTGCCTTTGTGTCACTGAGTTCTGTGTTGACAACAGAAGTGGCAATGGCCCCTTGGCATGTGGGACATGTGGCTCCTGCACATGCAGAGGTTACCAGAGAACACACATGTTAAAAAAAGCACAATGAGCCAGCCCTTTGATCATGAGGTGACCCTTTACTTGCTAGTCCCCAAGTGGATCGTTTTTCTATGTTTTGCTCTGAGACAAAAATATATCCCAGGCTGGCTTCAAATTCACAGTGCCCTTGCCTCCTGAGTGCTGGGATTGCTGGTGCAAGCCACCATGGTTCTAGTGACATTTTGATTTGTTATTGTTGTTGTTGTTTTGAGACAGGGTCCTCTGTAGTCCAGGCTAGTCTTCAACTCACTAATTAGCCAAGGATGTCCTTGAATTCTTCATCCTCCTGCTTTCTTGTCTCTTGTTGGGTGGGTGTGTGTAGGGGTATGTGTACAAGTGTCTACTACTCACTGTGTCACAGTTCAGGCAGGTCTGGAACTCAGAAGTGACTCAGCCCACTCTACTCAGGGTACAGTGGGGACAAGGCATCTGCTGGTAGCTTTAGGCCCTGGCCACGTGGACTTCCCCCAGGGCTGCTCGGTGCTGTGGCCTCTGATACCCTCTAACCTAAGCAAGAGGTTGAAGTAAGCTCCTGTAGCAGAAGCCATGTTCAACCTACCTGTAGAGTGACATCTTCCCCCACCCTGCTCTCTTTACTAGCCGTCCCTTCCCGGAATCCAGGAGTCATTTTGAGGAGACAGGATCCAGGACCTCTAAGAGACTACCTTACTCTCACTATCCCCCGGTGGCAGTCCTGGTTGAACAATTGAATTCTGCTGAGGGTTGAGTGCCTGGCACTTTCTCTCAGCCACTCCAGGAACTTGGTGCCTAGGGGCACTGTCCTAGGAACAGAGAGGGGCAGTATTCTATTCCCACAGACTAGAAGCTGGAGCTAACCAGGATTCCAGAGGTCACATGTTAGAACCAGAGGAGGAAGCTGAGTGAACAGGCTGTGCCTGAGGAGCCTGCAGGACAGACACGGGCAGTGTATGACATGGGAGCTGGCCAGGTTGGGTCTGAAGCTGGGAAGATTTGGGGTGCTTTAAGTTGGGGCTAGGGGTAGAAGGAGAGAAATGGGAGGGCAGAACTCATCCCAGACCACCGAGCCTTGTAGAGTACAGCAGACAGCTGGGGCCAAGGCCCTGGGGCGCTGCAGCTTCAGAGCAGCAGACAGCTGAGAAGGTGACAGAGCAGAGGGTCACAGGAACAGGACAAGAGAAGGAAGCCCTGCAGACAGACGTGTGGACTCCCTGTAGGCCAGCACAAGGTGAGCTGGCTGTTGAGGCAGAATGGGGTCAAGGGTTAAAACAGGTAAAAGTTTCTGTTTGGGATGGGTAGATGGAGGGTGGGCTGCCTGGCCCAGGCTCAGTGGGTCCGTAAGGGCCCAGGCTCCACAAAGTTGAACATACCCAGATGTTCCCTCCCAGGTGGAGTCACGTGTCCCAACCAGAGGTGGAACTCCTGCCCCAGCGGGTTCGACCTGTTTGCCCTACAGCCTGCACATTACTGTACCACTGCCCACAGTCGGTCCTGCCTGAGAACATCCTCCACAGAGCTCTCAGGCCTGGTTGGCACGCTGTTTCCTCCTCCAGGAAGCCCACAGGCCTCTGCATTCTTTCCAGATCTCTTGAGGATAGGTGTGAAACTGTGAGAGGGATGTAAAAAACCAGCAGCTCCCCAAGGGTAGACATTTGGTTTCTCTACAGAGTAAACTTCCAACACTCACCTGGTACCACAGGTCTGGAAAGTCCTGTCCTCCTCACGCCTCTCTGACACACGGTGGATCATCTTTAGTAGCTCTACTGAGGCTGGGCTGGGGTTGGGCCAGGGCTGGGCTGGGACTGAGGCTGGAGGTGGGGATAGGGCTGGGCTGTGCTGGGGCTAGATGGTAGAACTCTTGCTGAGAACACAGTCTATTGTTCAGTACCCAGCACCACAATCAAAGAAGAGATTCTCTCCAGCAAACACAGGACACCTCCTCCTTGTCCCCTTGATTGCCTCTGTGCAGATCCCGAGAATCTTAGCCACTGAACATGTGCACTTGGAGAGCTGGAGGGGAAGCTGAGCGTGGGCAAGGCCAGTGCTGAGGGCCTAGTATACTGTATCCAGATGGTTCCCTTGCCTAACCTGCCTTCCTCTCCCTTCTCCAGATGACTAGATCTTTCCTGTCCTTCAAGTCCTCTCAGGCTCAAAACCTGCTGAGCTTGAGAAAGTGAACGCTCTCTGGCCTCATTTCCTTGACCATTAACTGGAAGCAAAGGGAATCCCCCCCACACACACACCGTCCTCTGCTGAGGTACCAGGAAGAGACAGGTGGGCAGTGGGGGCTGGGGGGCGCGAGTACGTACACACACACACACACACACACACACACACACACACACACACCTCCAGGCCTGGCGGGTCAACCACACTGTGCATGGTTGGTGGTTCTCTTCATTGTGGCACTTCAGGTATTTGAACCCACCGAGTTCCCCTCCTGAAAATGAAAATCAGTTTCACAGAGCCCAAATCAGGGACAGGAAAGGCCCCGTGACCCTGCCGTGTCGTGGGGTGGGGTGAAGGCCTTATCAAGGGGCACTACCGTTTACTGCTAACATCAGCTGGGAAAATCACCCAGAAAACAGACTACCAACTCCCAAGAGGACTGCAGTCCCACAGGTACCCTGGGTACTGAGAGCTAGGCAGGATTCCTGAGATTTGAATCCAGACCTAGCCAGATGGTCTGCCCATAATCCCAACTTTTGTGGGCTCCAAACTCCTCAGCAGATCGCCAAGGTCACCTCCTGGGTCCTCCTGGCCCAGGTTTGGACATCCAGGCTCGGGTTCCCAGTGCCAATGGAGCCCTGGAAACGCAGTCTTTACCCTTGTGGGGCGCCGCTGTTTGGTCAAGTAGCTCAAGATTGTAAGGGGACTTTGAGCCCTGTCAGAGCCCTGGTGTGTAAAGTAAATCTGGTGGCTTCTTAAACCCCAGCCTCTTCCTGCTGCCAAGTCACTCCCTTACTGCTCTATCCCTTGACCTCATGTGGAGGAGCCTGATAACCCATTTTACAAGTGGCATGTAAGGTCGAACAATATTTTAGCCAGGAACCTAACTTCCGGTGTTCGTTCCTGTGTAAGCCTCCTGCTCGAAAACCCTCTCCCCTCCCCTTGGAAACCCCGTTTCCACTTAGTGACTCACTGCAAGTCTAGATAAAGTTCTTTGTTACTGTCTTGAAGCTGCTGAGGAAAAACACACAGAAGCACACATGCATGTACACACGCACACATGCATGTGTACATGCACACAGCCGCGGTCTCCAGTTCCCTGGCACTCCCTAGGTTGGACCTCTTCCACGGAGCCTGAGACAAGGCCTGTGAATCGCCCTGTTTCCCTACCACTGTCTCAAGGGGCCTGAGAGCTCTCTGAAGCTGGATCTCCTGAGGCCTGAGACCTGTTTCCACTCCTTTATTCACCCTCAGGGGTTCCTTGCCCATGTCCGAGGTTCACTTTTTCCCTGAAAGGCATCTTGTTTTTCCAGGAACGTGTCACCGTTCACCCTGTAGGTGGCAGACCACAGTCCCTCATGTCTCCCAGTGCTGGGCCCAGTAATTAGCCAAGCCTCATTAGTTTATAGCCTGTCTCTAGGCCCTACAGGAAGCAAGTACAGACTCATCCCCTCTAAGGCCATCTCAGTCAGGCAGCTCCTCCAAGGATCAGGAGATGGAGCAGCGAGGATCCTGGTGCTAGACAAAAGGACAGCAAACTTCAGCACGGCCCCGGCTGCCTGCCCTTGACCCTTCAGTCTTGGGCTGTGGCTTGTTCAGCTCCTGGACTTAGCTGATTTCCTGTATCTAAGCCGAATAGCACAGCCAGCCTCAAGGTCCCTGTTTTCTGTTGTCCATTCTTTAACAGGTGTTGTCTGAAATAGCCTTTGGCATGCCTCCAGTGACACAGGACACAGCCTCCTTGGTGTGCTCTATTGGCAGGTGTGGGGTTGGAGTGGGGAAGGCTGGGACTACACCCTCTCAATTATAGGAGTGATCTGTGTCATAGAACCAGAATGATGAGGGTGGGGCAGAGAGCGCAGCAGGCAGGAGTCCAGAGATTGGGGGGGGGGGGGAATTTCAGTGGGATGGTGAAGGGGAGGGAGTTCGGGGCAGAGAGAGCTGTGAAATGGGGTCTGAGACAAGGATGCCCCAGCTCCCCTGGGGGTGGGAGTGGGCGAGGGGGGCAGAGGCTGACCCCTTGGATTGTGGGCCATTTGCAGCTTTGGACATGAGCCCAGCAGCTCTAAGGAGCCTGCTCAGGGTGTTAACCCGACTGTATTTAGTGTATCCCTCTGGCCTCTGTGTCTTGTTAGGCTCTGCTGCTTGAGAAGAAGACTCTTGCTTCGTTGTTCAGCAGGACACTCACCCTCCTCGCTGCTCTCTGTAGCTGTGTGGAGAGCAGAGGGTTAGATGGACACCAGGCCCCAGTTTGCAGATGTTTGTAGAATCCAGTGAGATGCTTGGCCAGCCAAGAAAAAGGGCCAAGTTCTGCCTGCAACCATTTAGGGAAGTTCCCAGGAAGGTGCCTGAGGCAGAAGGGGTAGAGGTAGAAAGGAGAGGTGCCAAGAGGCAGGGTGGCGGGAGGGTTCAGAGAGGTGAACAGAGGTACAGAGGCAGGGAAGAGCCTGGACATGCTCTACCTGTCTGTCTCTCTGCTCAAGGCTATCAGGGTGCCACATCCAGCACCCACAGTTGTGCTCAGAGAGCCCCAGAGGGCCTGCTCATGGAGCTCCGAGGTTCAGGTCTGTGTGTGTGTGTGTGTGTGTGTGTGTGTGTGTGTGTGTGTGTGTGT
>JANHMN010000022.1:18764726-18777472 GCA_030674055.1 Rhabdomys pumilio | reverse complement strand
GTGTGTGTGTGTGTGTGTGTGTGTGTGTGTGTGTGTGTGTGTGTGTGAGGATGGGACCCCAAACAGAGGTGGGGCAGAGAGAAAAACACACCAAAACTAAGACTTATATGATTGGAGAGGCTTAGCCATGGACAGGGGAGGAGTTTGTCTAAACCTGAAGAATAAGCCTTGTTCAAATCTCTGATTCCCCTGGAAGCTCACTGAAAACAGTAACGGGGAAAAGTTAAAGGAATAAAGAGGAAACAACTCTGACGTGGGAGTCATTGTAGACGATAGAAAACAGACAGGATTCAACAGAAAAGCAGCAGCTACTGTATCTCTGGGGACCCAGCAGACCAGGTAGGGCTGGAGTAGGGCCCTAGGAGCTGAGGGAGGCAGGACTGGGACAACAGGACAGCCTGCTGACAGAAGGTAGCAGGCTGCGGGCCTTGTGGCAGACATCCCCAAGGTTCTCTGACTTCTGGTTTCTAGAGCTTAGACTAATTTCTCCTGGAGTCCAGACAGGGACTGAATGTCACTTCTGAGCCATAGAACATGGCCCCTGGTGACAGGAGATCTCTGGTGGTTTCATCACATCATGCCTGGGCTGCCTAAGCAGGATAGAAAGCTGGCTTCTGAGCTGGATCTCTGAAGGAGGAAGCCACGCTGAAGAGCTCATGGCTTATAGCCTCCAGCCAGTCTGAGCCAAAGCCCTGTACTGTTAGGAAACCTAACCCACTGACAGCCCAGCATTCCGGAGGCTGAGGCAGGAGGGCTGCTGTAAGTATGAGGTCAATCTGGGTTACGTAGATACAAAGACAGCCATTGTTAAATAAACAGACCTTGTCTCAGAAATCGACAGAGGCTATAGAAATGTCTCAAAAGCCTGTTGTGCCAGAGTGAGGGACGTAAACTCTAGCACCCATGTAAAAAGCTGTGTATGAGCCACGCATGGTGATGCACGCCTCGAATCCCGGTGCTCAGGAGGCAGAAGTGGGCAGAGAGAGCGTTTTCGAGTTCGATCAACCTGGTCTACACAGCAAGTCCAGGCCAGCCAAGGCCACAGAGTGAGACCTTGTCTCAAAAAAAAAAAAATACTTTTAACAAAAGGGATACTTATAATCCCAGTTTGGAGACAAGAAGATCCTTGGAGTCTGGTGACCAGTCAGCCTAGCCTAAGAGGTAAACACTGAAAGGGCCTAGTTTCATCAATGGTAGCAAGAAGCCAGGCATGATGGTTGAGGCCTGTAATCCCACCACTTAGGAGGGGGACAAGATGTAGAAGAAAGTCAAACATAGAGTTGCTTAAGGAGACGTTAAATTATACAAGGCAGAGTACAGCTGAGGGAACACCCCAAAGATAAGTACTATGCTAAGCAGGCCTGTTAGGCAGGATATACAACACTAGGGTGTAAACGTCTGTTCACCAGGACTGTCCAGCCCCTTGGATCATTCCCAAATAACATGCCTCTTAATAGCCAGTTCAAGGACCATGCAGGCTTACAACCAGAGAAGCATAATCCTCACAGGTGGGCAAGATGACCCCAGCTAACAACTATCTGAAAAAGAACAACACTCGTGTACTTGCAATAACTCTGGCAATATGCAGTATCATTGCTGTGTAATTCTCCCATCTGTCTAAGTTGGCCAGACTTGTTTAAACCGTTCAAATTGTAACCTGGGGCCAGGACCTGAAAGGGATTTCAGGATGACAGGATATACGGAATGCATAAGTCTAAAGTACATTTAAGTTAGTGAAATATTCTTTTTTTTTTTTTTTTTGTGAAATCTTCATAGTTGGTCTCTTTGAGCATTAGTTACAGTCAAATATGCACCATATTAAAGATCTTCTCCTGTATTAATCTCTAGTGTGTGTGGTGATTTCTCTCTGGGAAGGCATATTAATTCCATAACCAAGGCAGAGAGAGAGCTAATGTCCTCAGATACATTAGACTCTTTCTCAAAACAAACAAACAAACAAACAAACAAACAAAATTACTAGCACTGGAAGGTGGAAGAGAATGGAAAAGTGCCTTCAAAATGCTAAGGAGAAAGGATTGTTTTCTGAGTTTTTGTTTGGTTTTGCTTCTGTTTTTTTGAGACAGGGTTTCTCTATGCAGCCCTAGCTGTCCTGGAATTCATTCCGTAAACTAGGCTGGCCTCAGACTCAGAGATCTTCCCAATCCAAGTGCTGAGATCAAAGGCGTAGGCCACCACTGCCAGCCCCGAGAAAGGATTTTTCAATTTGAGTTTCTATACCCAGCCAAACTACCACCAAGCGAACAGTTTGTGTAAACACTTGTCAGAAATGCAAAGGTTAATCAAACCAATCTGTTATGTACCTTTTCATCAGGAATGACTAAAGAATACTCCTCAATGAAGGAGGAAGCCAAGAAAAAGAAAGACATAGATCCAAGGGAGACAAAGTGGAAAACCCAGATCACCAGTAACTGCTGTTGGTCCAGAGAATGATATGGGTGAGTGCAGGAGTGGCCTTCTATGAGGCAGTGAGGACAGTTCTGTGATGAGCAGGGAATGCTAGTCGAACTGAGATAGTGGTGAAGCACTGAGAGGCATAGAGGCAGGTACAAAAAAAGGTACACGATTAGTCATCTCTTGCTACATACAGATTTCCACATATTTATCGGCTCAGTACATGAGGAGTCTGGGCATGACTGATCTATATCCGCTGCTTTGCAAGCTGCTGGTACTTCAGTCTAATTCAAGGTTTGGCTGCAGAAGAACCTACTTCTGAGCTTTCTTAAGTCGTGAACTGAATTTAGTTACTCACCACTGTGGGGTTGGAATACTACTATCTCTTGTTGGCTATCACCTAGAGGTTTCCTGGGACTCTTATAACCACCCATGGCTCCTTGCAACCTGGTCAACACATGACAACATGGCAGTTTCCTCGTAAGTAGTAAGGAATAGAACTGTGTAACATGTTGCATAATCACCCTTGTAAGTAAGTAAGAAATAGGACCATGCAAGATGTCGAATAATCACGTATGTTCCATCCTCTTTGACATGTTCTGTTGGTTATGAGGAGTCACAAGCCCTTCATTCTCACATTCTAGGAGTAGGTGTGAACACCAGGAGGTAGGGCTCTTTGGGAGCCATTTTAAAGCTGTTCTCTACACAAGGCAACCAGAACCAAAGGCAATTATCCTTTCAAAACAAAGAATTAGTTTAGCTGAGCATGGTGGTGCATGCCTTTAATCCCAGCACATGGGAGACAGAGACAGGTAGATCTCTGTGAGTTCAATGCCAGCCTGGTCTACAGAGTGAATTCCAGGACAGCCAGGACTACTCAGAAGAATCCTGTCTCAAAAAAAAAAAAAAAGAATTATTTAAAAATTATGTGTATATGTCTGTATGCCTGTGTTTGACTATTATACTTGGTTTTAATCTCAGTTTGCCACAAATTAGAATCACCTGTGTAGGGAGCCTCACCTGAAGAGCCATCCTGATTTCTTTGATTGGCATGGGAAGACCTACCTGATTGTGGATAGCACCTTCTGATAGCAGACCAAATAAAAAGGAAGTTTAAGAGGGAAGACCATCTCACCCTCTTTCCCTTGGCCTTTCCTGTTGCTGGTGCTGTGTTCTTTGCTGAGGTAGAACCAGTGTTTCCAAGCTTTTATTCTGAAAGAGGGATCAGCAGCTCCCTAAGACTTTTCCAGAGGCCCTAGAGTTGGGGATGGGGGACAGGATGTAAGGTGGGGACCAGGACAGGAAGACATTGCTTTTCTTCCTTCCTTCCTTTCTTTCTTTCTTCCTTCCTTTCCTTATTTTTTGTTTTTGTTTTTTTGTTTTTTTGTTTTTTTTGTTTTTTTGAGACAGGGTTTCTCTGTGTAGCCCTGGCTGTCCTGGAACTCACTCTGTAGACCAGGCTGGCCTTGAACTCAGAAACCCACCTGCCTCCATCTCCCAAGTGCTGGGATTAAAGGCGTGCGCCACCACTGGCCGGAGACATTGCTTTTCATTCTGGACCTATTTGCCTTTTAAAATTATGTGTGTGTCACATGCTTGCTTTGGAAACTCTGGCATTACTTGGATAAAATACACCTTGGTGAATACAGAAAGAGATGGGGTTGGGGGGTCCCTGAAGAGTGAACAGGGAAGGGAGACCCCCAAGGATCCTGAACAGCAACCAATCACTTCTTCCTTGGAGGGGGAGCGACTTCTGCTCCCAAAAAATGATCCAGGGAGGAGCAGATGCCCCAAGATCGAAAACTGCTGCTTCAGAGAGAGTGGGAAGAAGCATTTTTACCTGAAAAATTTATAGCTGCTTGAATGTGGGCAATGCGAGGGGCTCCTGGAGCAGCTGGGTTGGGATCCTCCCAAGGAACAGGAAAGGAACCACAGGCCCAGGCTAGGAGGCTTCCACCCTGGAGAGGCTATCACAGATCTATCCTTAGGGCGATTCTGAAAGCCCTAACCAGGTTTGGCTTGGTGTATTTAAAAAAACTTAATGTGTCTGGTGTTTCTGAGGGTGCCTGATGGAAGAGAGAACCAACTCACACAAGCTGCTCTCTGATGCACACACATGCACTCACATACACACATGAGTGTGCATACTCTGGTGATTTGGGAAACGGGGTAGCAGAGCGTGGAAGGGTCACTGGAGGACAACATCCTCTGTGTAGCTCTGGGGAGGTGTCATCCATGCTGGGGTGGGACTGTTCAATGATATGGCTTCTTTGTGGCAGTCCCACGCTCTGTAAGGGACTGACCCCTCACATGTGTCCTGTAAGTAAACCCAAGTGAACTCATTAGTTGGACAAGTTGAACTTTGGGGTATGTTATTGGTGCTCTGTCTGGGGTGAGTAACACTGGTTGTCTCCCTAAGAAAAGGTCATTCAACAGTGAGTCACCAAGTCACAGGCCCTAGGGGTCATGGCATAGGGCCTGGCAGAGAAGGAAACCAAGGCCAGGCAATTCTGGAGATAAGGCTAGACTTGTGCAGAGGCTGTCCCTCGCTCTGAAAGGTCTGTGGCCATCAAAGAGGGGTCTTGAAGCAGTGGCTGGATAGAGGAGCATTCATCTGGTGCCGGATGTCCAAGACAGAAAAGTGTCTAACATGAGCATCTCTCTGCTCCTGTTGAAAGCCCAGAGCAGGACCTGCAGGACTCTACTGCATACCCCTCCTGCAGGGGTCCAGTGACACAGGGCCCTCCGGCCACCTGGGCTCCCTTTTCCATGGTGGCCACAAGAAGGTTTGAAATAGTGTGAACGAACTCAGTGACCAACCACAGGTGTAAGAGCTACTTACACAGCCAATTTCATCTGTTTTTACTATAGGTTTGTTTGTTGTTTATTGTGTTATTTGTTTTGTTTCGTTTTGTTTGTTTTAATTACAGCTCGGTGTGATGACACAGACCTGTGATTCCTGAAGACCAAATCAGGAATTCTGTGAATTTAAGGCCATCCTGGGATACACAGAGTTCAAAACCAGCTTGGGTTCGGTAGAGAGTGAAACCCCATCTAAAAAAAAACAAAAGAAAGGGCTGTAGAGATGGCTCAACGGTTAAGAATATAGATTGTTCTTTCAGAGGACAGGAGTTCAATTCCCAGCCTCCCTGTCGGGTGGCTACAGCTGCCTGTGACTTCAGATCCAGAGGGAGCCAACTCCTCTGACCTCTGTGAACAACTTGCCAGTGAACAAGCACACAGACAGAAATGTACACATAATTAAAAATAATAAAAATAAATATTTTAGCTGGGAGGTGGTGGCATATGCCTTAAATCCCAGCACTTGGGGGGCAGAGGCAGGCGGATTTCTGAGTTCGAGGCCAGCTTGGTCTACAGAGTGAGTTCCAGGACAGCCAGAACTACACAGAGAAACCCTGTCTCGAAAAACCAAAAATAAATAAATAAATAAATAAATAAATAAATAAATAAATAATGTTTTACTTGGGCATGGTAGCACATGCCTCTAGTCCCAGCACTTGAAAGGCAGAGGCAGAAAGATCTCTTTGAGTTCCAGGCCAGCCTGGAAATCCAGAACTGCCAGAGCTACATAATAGAGACCCTGTCTCAAGCAAATAATAACAAAATAAAAACAAACAGAAACACTGAGGATATACTCGGCTGACAGAGTGCTTCCTTAGTATGCACAAAACCTTAGGTTCAGTCCCAGCAGCACTTGAAAATGAGTGTGCTTGGCTGTCATCGTGCACAAAGGAGAAGAGATGTCTTCACACACTTACCCGACAAAGTGCAGAGAAGCCATGCTGGCTTTGGTGCGAGGGAACCAGACTCATTTTGAGTGAACAGCGGGATTTGGTGGCGTGGTGCTAGCTCTGCAGGCATGCAGGGGCCATGGAGGCTTGCACCAAAGTTTAGGAAGCCCCGAAAGCCAGACAACTTGTGGCAAGATTGGAGTCCCTGAAAGGAAGTTCCAAGAGGTTAGTGCACAGGCCTGTAAAGGCAAAGTCTGTGTTGCCACTGGACTCCAGCAGGTTAGAGATGTCAGGACCACGGGACATCCACCAAGGAAGGCTGCAGGCAGAGTGGAACTAGCCTAGGGGAAAGACTTCTTGTGCTGCAGACAGCAGAGCAAAAGAGACAGGCACACTCAAGGCTGTTGGAGCCCAGGTCATACTGTTAAGTTTCAAACCTTGGTAAAACAGCCACCAAGTTCTCCAGCCTTCTTCAGTTCCTACCTGTTGTCACAGGGCATGGCTGGCACATCCAGCCCAGGGGCTGCCTCCCCTTCTCCTAGAGACTCTTCCTTATATAATCTAGACATTTTGGTTACCCACCCCCTTTTGTACCTTTGGCCTCCCAGCTGCTGTACCTGGTTCCCTGTCTTGTCTCCTCTCCCTTCCTCTCCTCCTCTCTCCATGTGACCCAATTGTCTGGTTATGTCTGCTCTGGACTCTCCCAGATGTGTCTGCCTCTGGCTATGCTCTCCCTCGTGTCTACAACAAACTCCATACACGGGAGCAGTCATGTCCTTTCCTTTCCTTTTGATTCCTTTTTTCCTTCAGTGGCATCGTGAGAGCCCCAGGTGTCAGACAAGGCGTTTCAGGGTTTGACATTTTCCTAACTGAGGTCTGGTCTTGCTTTCATCAGGTTTTTCCTTGCTATGCCCCTTCTGCAATGGGAAGTTCACTGTATCCCACTGTGTGTTGGAAACAATGAGACTCGCTTTTATAATTTACAGGAACTCACAGTCCTGAGTCTCAGAAGAAATCTGGAGCTGGGCCTGTTGAACCGTTGGAACTGTTGAGCAGTTGGGACTTTGAGTCTTACAGATGAAATGTGCATTTTGTATTATTTATTGTCTGTGAGCCTTTCAAGTGTGGCATGAAATATTATCACTTAAAAATAGCTGGGTTGGGTATGGTTTGGTGGTTAAGGGCACTGACTGATCTCTCAGAGGACTTGGGTTCAATTCCCAGCACCCACATGGCAGCTCACAACTATCGTAACTCCAAGATCTGACACTCTCACAGACATACACAGAGGCAAAACACCAGTGCATATAAAATAAAAATAGCCAGGCAGTGGTGGCACACACCTTTAATTCCAGCACTCAGGAAGCAGAGGCAGGTGGATCTCTAAGTTCAAAGCCAGCCTGGTCTACAAAATGAGTTCCAGGACAGCTAGGAGTACACAAAGAATCCCCAATTTAAATAAATAAATTTAGGGGTGGGGCTTTCAAGACAGGGTTTCTCTGTGTAATATGAGGTCTAGAGAGATGTCCCAGTGGATAAAGTATTTATTGTGCAAGTCTGAAGACCAGAATTCAGATCTCCCAAGCACTAGTGTAAAATACAGGCATAGGACATGCGTGTGTAATCCAGTCGTAGATAGTTAAAAGCAGGTAGATCCCAGCTGCTTACTAGTCAGTCAGTTAAGCCAAAAATAGTAAATGCCAGGTTTACCGAGAGACCCTGACCCCCCAAAATAGGAGTTATCGAGTAGATATCCAGTTTTAACCTGTGACCTCCACAGGTACACACATGCATATAATATACACATGCGAAGAAATAAAAATTAATCAAAATGACGTATTTAGCTGTGCACGCTGGCACATGTCTTTAAACCCAGCAGTTCAGAAGTAGAGGCAGGAAGGTTTCTTCTGAGACCAGACTGGATTATATAGTGAATTCCAGGACAGCCAGGGCTATGTAGAGACCCTGTCACAAACCAACAAACGATGATGTATTTAACTATGGGATGTGGCTCAGTTGACAGTGTGTTGTCTAGTATATGTAAGGCCCCAGATTCTGTTTCTTGTCACTGCATAAACTGGGGGGGGCAGGACACACACCTGTAATCCTAGCAGTCAGGACAGAGAGGCAGGAGCGTAAAAAGTTCAGGTCCCCCTCACGCCAAGCTCATTCCTACACCAAATTTGAGGCCACTCTGAACCACATGAGACCCTCTGTAAAAAGGGAGTGGAGCAGAGTGCCGGTGCCTTTAATTTCAGCACTCAAGATAAGGAAACAGGAGGGTAGCTCCAAGTTCAAAGCCAACCTGATCAGCATATCCAGTCCCAGTATCCTCTTAGCTACATGTTGAGAACACTGTCTCTAAAATGTGTGCGAGCCTCCGGTGGTGGCGCACGCCTTTAATCCCAGCACTTGGGAGGCAGAGGCAGGCGGATTTCTGAGTTCGAGGCCAGCCTGGTCTACAGAGTGAGTTCCAGGACAGCCCAGGGCTACACAGAGAAACCCTGTCTTGAAGGAAAAAAAAAAAAAGAACCCCCCCCCCAAAATGTGTGTATGTGTGTGCCTTACATGTGCATGAGAAAGAAAAAAGAGGAAGAAAAGACAAATAGAAAAAAATGGTGTGATTAGATATCAGCTTGGCAAGGGATGATAATTTGGTTCTCTATCTTTTCCCCAAGTCCTCATTGTCAAATGGACTGAATGTAGAACCACCTAGTGGGCAATCCTTGGATAGATGGAGGGATGGATGAATAGGGAGGAGGGGCTTTACTGGGGTCTGGGTCCTGTGTGCTGCCTCCGGAAAGGGAAGCTGTGATCCTTCACCACCAGACCAGGGCCTTAAAGTTGGGGGTTGGGAGACTAGGAAACCCTCATTGGGTTGTTTTATTTGGAGAGTCTCAGCTGTTCCCTGCACAGCTGCTGCCACAGAGTCTGTCTAGGGAGCCACAGCTGTCTTGGGTGAGGCAGGTGTCAGGGAGGGAGATGCTTCCTTCACACAGAGGCTCCTGGACCACCCCATGAGCTTTGTACAGCTAAGGGGAAGCCCTGATTAAACTCATCAGGGCCAGTCCTAATGAGTCCCTAATCCACAGCACACAGAGCCAGTACTTCTGCTCACCTGCAGTGTGGTCTGGAGAAGTCATTAGGTATCACACTGGACAAGCTAGGAGCAGAGGGGCTAACAGCCTCAACTTCAGAACCAGGAAGCCAGTGGTGTGACTCTGAGCAGCTAGAATCTAAAAGCCAGACAGACACTTGGTATTGGACATTCAGGAGTCCAAGAATGAGGACACCCAGCTGTGGAAAGGGAGAAAGACTTTGTGTTTGTTCTACCTTTGTTTCCATTTGAATATGTTGATTGAATAGTGCACACCAGTGGCTAGCCTACACTACACAAGACCCTGATTTAAAAACAATAAAAAAGATAAGGCCAGGTGTGGTGTCTCATGCCTTTAGTCCCAGCACCTGGGAGTCATTCTTGCAACATAATGTTTTCAAGTCATCTATATTGCCTGTCAGTAATTTGTTTTTTTGAGTCTAGCTTTCTCTGTGTACCCCTGGCTGTCCTAGAACTAGCTCTGTGGACCAGGCTGGCCTTGAACTCAGAGATCCACCTGCCTCTGCCTCTGGAGCGCTGAGACTAAAGGCGTGTGCCACCTTTAGCCAGCTACTTAAACAACAACAACAAACCAGTGTTTCATTGTTTGGCTACTCTGTCTTGCTTACACATCCAAGTGATGGACGTTAAGTTCTTCTAGCTTTTGACTATTGTGAATAACGCTATATATATCTGTGTAGAAGCTTCTGAGTGTGCACCTGCTTCCATTTCCACAGGGAGTGTACCTTCCTGTGAAGTTGCTGGCAGCTTTCCAGAGTGGTCTCACTCTGCAAGTGGTGCCACTTGCAGGAAGCCTCTCATCCATGCCTAACACAGAAGTGCTCTTTTTTTTTTTTTATTATTTTTTATTGGATATTTTATTTACATTTCAGATGTAATCCCCTCTCCCTGCACCCAGGAACCTCCTATCCCATCACCCCCTCCTCCTGCTTCTATGAGGATAACAGAAGTGCTCTTAACCACGGAGCCATCTTTCCATTCCTCTTTTCTTTTCTTTCCTTTCCTTTCCTTTCCTTTCCTTTCCTTTCCTTTCCTTTCCTTTCCTTTCCTTTCTCTTCTTCTCTCCTTTTTTTTTATTTAAATCTTTGTTCAGGAGCTAGGCATGGTGGTAAACACCTTTAATCCCAGGACTCAAGAGGCAGAGATAGATGGATCTCTGTACGTTAGAGGCTAGTCTGGTCTACAGACCTAGTTTCAGGACAGCCAGGATTACACAGAGAAATTCTGTCTTGAAAAACAAACAAACAAACAAACAAATACAAACCTTTGTTTAGTTCTGGAGAAGACAGGCAGTTTAAAAAGAACCCTTCTGCAGGGCAGTGGTGGCGCACGCCTTTAATCCCAGCACTTGGGAGGCAGAGGCAGGCAGATTTCTAAGTTCGAGGCCAGCCTGGTCTATAGAGTGAGTTCCAGGACAGTCAGAAATACACAGAGAAACCCTGTCTCAAAAAACCAACCCCCACTCCCCCCAAAAAAGAACATTTCTGTACTTCCAGAGAACTTGAGTTCAGTCCCCAGCACCTTTGTTGGGTGCCTCAAAACTGTCCATAATTCTAAATTAACAATAAAGCTAATTCTAGCTTTAGAGGATCTAACATAACTTTCTGGCTCCTGCAGATACCCATATACAAAACACATTACACACACACACACACAAACACACACAAACACACACACACACACACACACACACACACACACACAGAGAGAGAGAGAGAGAGAGAGAGAGAGAGAGAGAGAGAGAGAGGAGAGAGGAAAACAGAAACAGAGAGATAGATTTTATTTTTAGATTGGTTTAACTTTTATTTGTGTATGTGTGTGAGTGACTCTGTAGGAAGTGTAGAGTGTGGACATGTGTGTGATATGTGCCAGTGGAGGTCAGTGAACAACCTCTGGGGTGGTCCTCACCTTCTACCTTGTTTGAGACAGGGTCTCCTGTTTGCTGTTTGAACCTCGGGCTGGCCAACCTGCAGGCTTGCAAGGGATTTCCTGTCTCTGCCTCCCATCTCAACATGTAACTAACTAGGTGTTGTCTGTCCAGTTTTATCCGGGTTCTGAAATCTGAACTCAGGTCCTTATGCTTGTGTGGATGACTACCACTGTACCTGTCAGCCATTTCCCGTCCTGGTGGAAGTGGGGGCGGGTCTCTCTCCATGGCTAGTCTGTGTTTCCCTGATGACTGATGGTTTCAGTCTCTTCATTGGAGCTCCCTCTCCCTTCCCCACCTTTTCCTTTTTTAAGATGCCATTATTCTCCATGTTATTATCTTTTAATTTTTTTTTTTTTTTACAGCTATACAGCATCCCTGGCCAGTTTCTGAGCAGTCCAGCAAGGGTCAGCTCCTCTTGCTTCCTGTCCATCACATGTAGGCAGTATTTAGTTCTCTGTGATCGTTACTGTTGTTTGAGAATTTCATACATACATAATTACATATGATGCCTTTAGTCAAGTCCATCCTATACCCTCTACCCCAATTCCATTTTCCTTCCTTCCTTCCTTCCTTCCTTCCTTCCTTCCTTCCTCCCATTCTACTCCCTCCTCCCTTTCTCCTGTGTTCCCTTGAGCTACCACCCCGCCCCCAGCCAGTGACCCTTGGAGTCTCAATCGGAGAGACTTCTTCAGGGTAGGGGGAAGGGCAAAGGGATGACTGATTGCCCACTTCTCAAAGCTCACTCCAAGTCGATGCCAGACACTTTCTGGATCTCGCTCGAAGCTCTCACTCTGAAGTAACCCTGAGGTATGTCCACTCACATTTAACAGCAAAATAATCAGGCAGCCACATCTAATTTCAAGATACCTTGCAATTTCCTCCCAAGCCTCTGAGGCTCGGGATGTCTGTGAGGCGCTGTAATGACTCACGCCTTAAACACAGCTCTTCCGCAGGACTTGTCGGTGCCTTTCCTGAGCCCTCACTCACCGTCCTTCTCTAGAGAAAATGGGCCACGGCAGGCGAAGCCACCCAAGCTTGGTGAAGGACACCGTTTCTCCATCCTAGGCATTTCCTAGGTGTTTCCTAGGATCCTTTGGGGGACCTGCTGTCTGCTTGTGACTACTTCCTAGAGGAAAGGTAGGCAAACCTTTTGGAAAGAACCAGAAAACAAATATTTCAGGCTTTTGGAGCCAGATGGACAAGCTCCTTGGCTCTTCCGTTGTAGTGCAAAAAGCAGCTGTGTGTAATATGTAAATGAACAGGGATGGCTGTGTGCCAATAAAGTTGTATTTATAGACGCTGAAATTTGAATTATATAATTTTGTACCACCACACCCCAGCTTCCTGTGTCACAAAATATTGTATTTTCAACCATTTTTGAAATGTATGAAAGTAGCTCATACCTATGATTCCAGAACTTAGGAGGATGAGACAGGAGAATTGCCTGGAGTTCAAGGCTAATCTGAGCTATATAGATAGCAAGACTATATATGAAGAAGAAGAAGAAGAAGAAGAAGAAGAAGAAGAAGAAGAA
>JANHMN010000022.1:18729952-18764716 GCA_030674055.1 Rhabdomys pumilio | reverse complement strand
AGGAAGAAGATAGGGCTGGAGAGATGGCTCAGGGGTTAAGAGCTCTGGCTGCTTTCCAGAGGACCTGGGTTTAATTCCCAGCACCTACACGGCAGCTCCAGACTGTAACGCGTCCTCTCACAGACGTACATGAAGACAAAACACCAATGCACATGAAATAAAAATAAAACAACAATAATAAAAAAAACAAATAAATAAACAAAACTGAAAGAGTAGGGTGGGGGAGCTGGCTCAGGGGGTAAGGAGCCTGTCTTCCAACCTTGAGGCTCTGAGCTAGAATCCTAGCACCCATATTAAAACTGGGGCACAGCAACAGGTCTCTGTAACTCCAGCGTTGGCTCTTGTTTTGTTTTGTTTTCAAGACAGGGTTTATTTATGTAGCCCTGGCTATCCTGCTTTGTAGACCAGGCTGACCCCAGAGGCTCAGATATTTCCCTGCCTCTGCCTCCCAAGTTCTAGGATCAAAGGTGTGTGCCACCACTGCTTGTGTGACTCCAGCATTGTGGACATGGGGACAGACCAATCCCTGGAGCTTGTTGGCCTGTCAGTCTAGCCAAATGATAAGCTCCATTTTTACTGAGATGCTGTCTAAATAATTATAAGGTAGAGAGCAATGATGACACACGACACACGTCCGCTCTGGCTTTCACACATGCACCCCTACATGTGAGCATACCACACACACACACACACACACACACACACACACACACACACTGAGAAAAGAAAAGCTGTTTTCAACTTATGGCTGTATAGACATAGGCGATGGGCTGATTTGACCCGTGGGCTGTGACAGCATCCCTGTCCTTCCGGGTTCCAAACCCTGTCTGCCAGGGTGCCCAGCTCACAGCTTCAACTCACACCCGTGTGGTGCTTCTCCAGGGACCAGCCCCATTCATTCATTCCCCTGGCTCATCTGCCTTCCCTTCCCGTTCCACTCTCTGCCAACAGCAGCCTCTCTTGCCCTGGGTACAATCAGGTCTCATTTGGTGGCTCTGCAGGCTCTCCACCCACAACCTTGTCACCGTATACCCAGATTTACAGATGTCTTTGCTTCTTTTGCAGCACCAAGGGCCCCAGGACCTTACCCTCCTGTGATCCTTACCCAGTCTGCTATAGGTTGAAGATGGGAAACTCAGTCCCCAAGTCAGCTCCTTGGGAGTGGATATGAAGCCTGTTATGTTGATACTGTTATTACAAGCGGCTTCTCGTTCAGTCCCTTTCTTTGCCTCCCCTTCTCTTGCCCATTTGGCCTTACACCATAGGATGACACAGCAAGCTAGTCCTGGCCAGATGCATGGCCCTTGACCTTGAACTTCCTAGCCTCAGGGCAAAGGTCAGCCAACAGAGAGGTCTGCTGCATAGGGTGGCCAGGCTCTGAACACAGTGTCTGCATCTGCTGAGTCCTGAGCTTTGTGTGCTCATCTTACAACCACAGGCATGGCTGCTGATTGGTCCTCCCCACCACAGGCCACACCCTCCTTTGGGACCCGGGACTGAAGCCTGGGAATCCATCCCTTGCTGCTCCGCAAAGGCTCTAGGTGGGACGCTGAAGTTAGAGTTTGGATGCATAGCTGTGCTAGGCTGCTCTCTATTGTACCTATCTGGTTGAACAGGCTGTAGGCCCTGGCCTTAAACTGTAAAAATACACACAGCTTACAGTCTATCACTGTAAGCTAGGCCCTAGGCTAGTGGTACATATATGTAATCACAGCCTCAAGAGGAACACAAGTCAAGGCCCATGTGGCTTCATGGTGAGTTCAAGGCCGACCATGGCAACTAAGTGAGTCTCTCTCTCTCTCTCTCTCTCTCTCTCTCTCTCTCTCTCTCAAGAATTATTTATTTAATGTATATGAGTACACTGTCTTCAGACACACCAGAATAGGGCACCAGACCCCATTACAGATGGTTGTGAGCCACCATGTGGTTGCTGGGAATTGAACTCAGGACCTCTGGAAGAGCAGTCAGTGCTCTTAACTGCTGAACCATCCCTCCAGCCCAATATTCTGTCTTAAAATAAAGGTTTAAAAAGGGGGTTGGGGTCACAGCTCAGTGATAAAACACTTACCTAGCAAGTGAGAAGCCTGGGTTCAATCCCCAGTAACACAACCCACCAAACAACAACAGCAACAAAAACCCAAACCAAACTGACCCCGCTGGTAATCCTTCTAAAATGTATGATTCAGTGGCCTGAACTATTTCACATGCTCTACGGCTCTCTCCACTCTGTCCTGTGAACAACTAATCTTATCTTTTCCCTTCCCTCAGAGACCCAGCAACCACCCAGCTACTCTCTGTGAATTTTCCAGCTCTGAACATCATAGACAAGTAGGAAATCCCTGTATGTAGCCTTCTGAGGCTGGTCTATGTAGCGTAAGATTTCATGGGTCACTCTCACCTGGTGGCCTGTGTCACAGTGTTAGGCTCAAGCCAGGTTCTCTATAGCTAGCGACTCCTGCTCGTTCACTCATTTAAAATTGAAAAATAAGCCAGGTATGGAGGTGGAGGCGGTTGTGGTGGTGGACTCCTTGTATTCCAGCACTTGTGAGGCAGAGGCAGGTGGATCTCTGAGTTTGAAGTCAACTTGGTCTATAGAGTAAGTTTCAGGTCTGCCAGGGCTACATAGAAAAACCCTGCCTTGAACAAAAACAAAACAAACAAATAAACAAACAAAACAAAAGAACAAATATGAAAAAGAAAAAATACAAAAAGAACAAATATATGTATGCATATATACATAATATAGGTACATCCATATATATTCATTTAAATATTTTTTGTTTTCTTTAATCTTTTTTTTTTTGGTTTTTCGAGATTCTTTAATCTTTTTAGATTGATTTTTATTCTAGGTGTATGGATGTTTTGCGTTACATGCATGTGTATGTACCATGTTTATGCACTGCCTGCAGAGGTCAGAAGAGGGCGTCAGATCCCCCAGAACTGGAGTGACAGTCAGCTACCAAGTGGGAGCTGGGAATAGAACTCTGGTCCTTTGGCAGAGCAGCAGATGCTCTTAATGGCTGGGTCACTGTGCAGCCACCAATCCCACTTGATTTTTGTTGTATAGGATTGCTGTGTAGCTGGTGCGGGCCTGGACTACATATCCCCAAGTAGGAGATCCCTGTATGTAGCCTTCTGAGGCTGGTCTATGTAGACCTGACCTACCTATCCCCAGTGCTGCTTGGATCACAGGCAAGAACTCACCACGCCTGTCTGCTCCTTCCTTCTTTTTCTTTTGCTTTGGTTTTGGAGACAGGGTTTCTCTGTGTAGCCCTGGCTGTCCTAGAACTCACTCTGTGGACCAAGCTGGCCTCCAACTCAGATATCTGCCTTCTTCTTTCTACCTCTTGAGTGCTAGGATGAAAGGTGGGTACCTCCATGCCTGGCTAGGTTTTTAGGAAGTGTCTTATGCATCCTAAGCTTACATTTTACCGTATAACTGAGGATGACCTTGAACTTCTAACACACACACACACACACACACACACACACACACACACACCACACACACACACACACACACACACACACACACACACACACCATCTCTGTTGCCAAGTGCTGAGACTACAGGTGGGCAATGCTGTGCCTGGTTCATGCAGTACTGGGGATCAAATTTGGAGTTTTGTGCCCACTGGACAGACACTACAATGAAGCTACTTCTCTTCAGCTGTTATTTTGTTACTATCTATCCAAGACTAGAAGCTACTTCTCTTCGGCTGTTATTTTGTTACTATCTATCCAAGACTAGGACTTTAGAACTCACTATGTAGCCTAGGCTTGCCTGCTGCTCAGCTTCCTGAGTACTGAGTACTCAGAATCCTTGTATGAGCTGTCACACCTGGCTTGTCTCCTTGTTCTTCACCAGCCCTGTGGCCCTCAAGAAATAACTCTCTGAGGTGAGCAATCTCTGATTCCTCGGGGAGCCCAAGCAAGGGGTCACCTTGCCACGGTCCACCCTACCCTCTGCCAGTGGAGTTGGCTTTGCGGATACTGGGCCCTCCTGCTAAGGTTACCTATCGGTTACCTTTTACAGGTTAGTTGTTTGTCTTATCTTTATTTTTATTTTATAGAGTTGGAGAAATCTGAGGAAAATGAGTTGACGATCCCACTCTTCATTGCTTCCAAAGATCTTCTCTGTCTTCCTCCCCCTCCCCTTGCAGCCCAGCTGACCTTTAACCAGGCTGGGAATTTACCTGGTTCTCCTCCAGGGATCTCTAAGGTTTCCTAAGCGGCTCTTTGGGACAGGCCCCACCCCTCCCTCCTCAGAGAAGCCTAAAGTTCAGGAAGCTAGAGGTAAAGTAGGCCTGGCCTGCCTGAGTCCCGCCCTGACTCTGCTAATGAGGGTCTTAGGTAAAGGAACAGAAGGTCTGTGTCTCCTCCCCTCCTGTCCAGAGCCCGGCACTGGCTGTGGCCTTCTGTCAATCAGGCCTGGGAGATGGTACAAGGACATCGACAAAGCATATACCAAGGGCTGCAAGGGGACTGTTAGGGAGAGGGCAGGAGCCCCTCAGGTTTTACCCTTCCTATATCACCCCAGCACTCCAGATGTGCACCTTACCGGAGAACCCCAGATGCATTATTCTCTGGTTCGGGATATACCTAGGAGTAAGAGAGACAGGCAGATGGACCAGCTCTGTCGGGGTGGGGTCTAGTGAGGGAGTGATAACAAGAGTCGCAGAACCGCTATAGAGATAAGGCTGAGAATGTGGCGGGGGCGGGGCTGAGTGGCCAGGAAATGGAGAAGGGCCCAGGAGGAAGAGACCAGTAAGGTGAGTGGTGAGTGACAAGGTTCAGCAGCTTGAGCAGACCCGGGGTAAGGTGTTCTAGGCTGAGAACTAGCACATGCCAAGTCTCCAGGCACATGCTGGATACAGCTCAGGAAGTGGAGGTCAAGGAAGGAGGATAGGGGCCAGCTGTAGGGGACTTGGAATTTTATCTCCAGTGCAGCAGGAAGCCCACGAGATGAGAAGCAGGGACGAATAAGACTCTGCCTTCCTTTCCTTTTCCTTTTTTTTTTTTGAGACTGGGTCACCCATAGCCCAGGTTGATCTTGAAGAACGAGCTTGAATTTATTTTTATTATTTGTGTGAGACACGGTTGAGGGAGAGGTCCGTACCACTGGAGCACTGTGCCAGGACTCTGGGGACTTATGTATACCGGGTATGTGGTCTATCAACCGTGCTACAGCTTTAGTCTTCCCTCCAGAGGTCTTCTCTGACTATCCTATGAAGGAGAAATGGCTTCTCTTCACAGGGAGGGTGTCCTGCTGAGCTCTGGGGAAGACCTCTTCTGTCACTCCCAAACACAGACGTTTGCAAGTAAGGGACAAAGAGAAACTAGTCTAGTCGGGCTTGGGCATAGATGGCGGTCTTAAGGGATGAGTGTGTGGAGCTTCATGTCCCAGACTAGGTACTACAACCTGTCCCCACCTCCACCGGTCTGTCTTAGGGGTGCTAGCTAATCGGTTTTTCTAATCCAGCAAACTCAAGGAGGAGGGGAGTGGAGTTATCAATCTTGTAGACAAGGGGTGGGTCCTCAGACAGGAAACCACAAATTGAAAGGCAGTTTCTAGATGGAAAGGGAGCAACCCCCTCTGATAATCCGAGAGCTGGCATCTCTCTGCTCTGGTCAGCCTCCTGTGAGACCAGAGCTCCATCCAGCATCTGTTTCCTTGACAATGAATTTACACTTTACTCTGTCTCCTGGTCCAGCCTGACCCTAAAGCCGGTGAGGGTAGTAAGTTCACGAGCTCTTACTGTGCACCGAACCTAGAGAACTTAGTTTCAGTGCGAGGCAGACCGCTTGACCAGGCAGGATGTCACAGCTGTTACCATGATCATCCTAGAGGGGACATAGAGGGGACGGAAATGATCTGCCGCAGAAAGGGCTCCTTGCCTGTGGGAGGCAGCCTGTGAGCTGATCATGAGAGACACCATATGAACGTGTGAACTTAGAGAGGAACCCCACAAAACCCCAAGGAAGGTGAGGCTCCAAACCTGGGAGTCTCAAGTTAGACACGAAGTGAGACTACTCCTTTCCTCTGGGGACCACTCTGAGGCCCAGGTTGGGATCCCTTCCTTCTTGGTCCTGGACCCTTTCTAGGAGTCTAGAGGTCCCAGAGGCACATTTTCCAGGAGCAGTTTTTTGGGAAGGATGATAGAAAAGCTCTGGTGCTAGGTGTAGCGGCATAGGATTGCAATGCCAGTGCTCAGGGGTTGAGGCAGTATTAGGTCATGAGTTTGAGGCTGATCTGGACTCTACAATGAGGTCCTATCTCAGTCTATAGACCAGGCTGGCCTCGAACTCAGAAATCTGCCTGCCTCTGTCTCTCAAGTGCTGGGATTAAAGGCATGCACCACCAGTGCCCAGCAGAGGTGCTATCTCAACCCAGTAACAAAACAAACAAAAGAAAGAAAAAAGAAAGAAAGAAAGGAATGAAGAGAGAGGAAAGAAAAAATAAAGCATGAAAGCTCCAGAGGGGTGACTGGACAGGAAAGGGACATGAGCTCATCACTTCCCCTGAAACCTTTTGCAGATATCCCCCCCCCCCCCCCCCCCCCCCCCCCCCCACTGTTTACAGAGCTCAGCTTGTGAAGATAGAAAGGAAGGGTCTGGCCGAAGAGGAGCCTGTGGAACAAAAATGCTGCTTTCCTGTGGAAACGGGTCACCTACACTGGCCCTGGTGTCCTGCTGTGCCAAAGCTTCAAGCAGTAGCCATTGAATGACCTAGTAGAGAGAGCCAGGGCTGACACACTGAGGCCGAGGGAAGGCCTGTCCCACCCTGAAGCCCAAGCAAAGTATGGGATCGATGGAAACTAGATCTGTGAAAACTCAAAGCCTCTATGTGACTGTGTGTGTGTACATGTGTGTGTGCCTGTGCACACTCATGTGTGCTTGAGTGCACCCGGAGGTCAGAAGACAACTTTTTTTTCTTTCTGTTTTTTTTTTTTTTTCTTTTAGAGACAGGGTTTCTCTGGGTAACCCTTGCTGTCCTCAAACTCAGAGATCCACCTGCCTCTGCCTCATGATCAAAGCCTAAATCATCACACCAGGTGGCCTTGAACTTCTGAACTCCTGAGTGCTAAGATTACAGGTATCTGCCACCGCATGCTGTTTTTTTTTTTTTTTTTTTTTTTTTTTTTTTTTTTTTTTGAGCTATGAGTCAAACCCAGGGCTTTGTGTGTGATGGGCAAGCACTCTTCCAACTGAGATACATCTCCAGCTTTAGTCTGTTTCTTTTCCATTAAATTTTATCTGTATAGGGTGCTTTGTCTGTCTGCATGTCTGGGCACCACATACCCACTTGCATGGCTTGTACTCGTGGGTGTCAGAAGAGGGTATCATATCCCCTGGAACTGGAGTTACAGATGGTTGTGAATCACTGTGTGGGTCTTCGGTAAGAGCAGTAACAAGTGCTCTTCATAGCTGAGCCATCTCCCCAGGTCCTGTTTCTTAAACAGCTTCATTGACACGTAATTCATCTACTCACAGTATATGAAGTATATACAGTATTATTCTTCATATATTCACAGAGTTAAGTAATCGTCACCATAATCAATATTAGAATAGTCCATGACCCAAAAAAGAAACCTGAGGGCTGGCAAGATGGCTCAGCAGGTAAAGGCTCCTGCTTTAGAAGTCTGAGATGGGTCCTTGGAACCAGTTGTAGAAGGTGAGAACTGACTCCTGAATGTTGGTTGTTCTCTGTCGACCTCATGTATACCATAGCATGGTCACAACTGTATACACACACACACACACACACACACACACACACACACACAGAGTGAGAGAGAGACACTCATAGAGAGACAGACAGAGAGACAGAGAGAGGCAGAGAGAGGCAAAGACAGAGGCACTAGAAAGAGACAGGAAGCTTGCCTAAGGAGTGAGACCCTGGGTTTGACCCCATCAGTGGTCACACACTCCTCCTCCCCTCCTTCAGCTTGAGAGCCACCAGCACACTTCCTCTACATGTTTGCCTGTCCCAGATGTCCTGTGTTCATACGGAATCATCACACCCCAAGTCTTTTGTAAGAGGCCCCTTTCATTTTCTGTCATGTTTTCCAGGTCCTTCCCTGGCGAGGCATCAGACTTCATTCCTCTCTGTGGCTGAATCATACTCTGGTGTGTGCGCAGACCACTTTTTAACCACCTACCAAGTGACAGTCATTGTGCATGTCATTTGGTGGCTGTTATGAATGGTGCTTCATGAACATACATCCACATGCTTCCACATGGCCATGCCTTCATCCTCTGGGGCAGAAATGTCACAGTGGGGTTTATGGGTCAACTTGTAGGTCTATGCTTACCAGGTTTGAGAACCTGCCAAAGTGTTTCCCAGAGCAGATGTGCCTTTTCAAGTTTCTGCCCATAGCGGCTTCCAATTTCTCCATGTTTTCATGACAGTTGTTATTGTCTATCTTTTGAGTAACAACTGTTATAGCAGGCATGACATGGCTACTCATTGTGTGGCACTTTTTATTTCTGCAGCACTAGGGACTGAATCCAGGGTCTTGCACATCCTAGGCAGTTCTTTCTTGTAATAGGTTTGTGATTCCCTTTGCTTGTTGAGTTGTTAGCATATTGTGCAACAAGACAGTCATTGCTCTAGTATCTCTTGTAACTTTGGAGATAAGTACAGATGCTCTTCCAGGATGTATGCCAGTGTAGTGTGAGGAGCAGGTGACAGGGTCCCAGGTGCTGCTAACACTGTCCATATTCTTCAATTGCTTTCCCAGGTTCAAGGTCTCCTAAATTCTTTCCACTCAGCTCAGATTTAAAATTCCTGGTATGGCTAAAACTCTCGGTTTCTAAGGTTTGGTTTTGTTGTTGTTGTTGTTATTGTTGTTGTTGCTGCTGCTGCTGCTGCTTGATCCCTCCCAAGAGTGGCTTCAGGGCTCTGTTTTCCTGCCACCTGCCAGCCCAGGCCATTGTCTGTATCCATCTTTGTAGAAGCTATTCCTTGCCAAGTAGAACGTTCTAATAATGAGTCACGTAAAATAGTAATAAAGTATCAATATGAACCATCAATATTTTATTATTCATTTACCGTTTTTGTTATTTAGGTCGTCCTCAAACTCTCAAGGCTGCACTTGAACTTTTGATTCCTGCCTCTACTTCCTGAGTTGCTGTAGTTACAGGTGTGTGCAACCATGCCTGGTTAATGTGGTGCAGGGGAAATGAACCCAGGGCTTCCTACATGCTAGGCACTACTCTAGCGATTGGTTATATCCCTAGTCTGCAACATTGTACTTATTTAGAATGGAGATAAGGAAGTTCACCTGTATCATACTGCTCGCCCCAGCATTCCCCTTTTGGCTTCACAACTCTGTGTTTTAGATATGTTCTTCTTCCTCTGCTCATTAAATCTATGACTTCAGGCAAATCAGTTACCCCTCTTTCAGCGCTTCACTGTCCTTATTCCACGGTGTTGAGATGATGACGGAATTATGTCTACGGAGGGCTTATTAAAAGGGCTCTTTAATCTCAGCACTCAAGAGGGAGATATAGGTCGATGTCTGTGAGTTCCACAACAGCCAGAGCTATATAGTGAGAACCTGTCTTGAAACAAACAAACAAACAAACAAACAAACAAAAAAGGGCTCTTGATTTCAATGCTAAAATAAGAACTCTAGACACAGAAATACTATTCTATGTTTAGGGTAGACTACCTCCTTTGCTTGCATGCGGCTGTCATTTGTATCACTCTGGCTTCTAAGTTGTAGCAGAAATCTAAATCAATTTAAAGGCTAGGATTTAAAGGCTTGCAACATAGGATGGAATAGACAGTAGGGAGAGTTCAGATAGGACTCAGATTCCTTCTGCCTAAGATCACCCTCCATTTTGAGTGATGGAGAGGTGGGTAAGGTTTCCCTAGAGAAAGGACCAAGCTAGGGCAAGGGAGGCATAATGTCAGTGTATCATAGTGGCTGAGAAGCTGGGATCTTGGCTTGCCTTATTCAGCTAGGTCTGCCTTAGAGGCTTTAGGCTCCCCCATCTTAGGTCCTGATCTCAGAAATGAAGATGAGAAGAGAAGATGCCGTCTAAGAAAAGTTCTAGCTCTGTCATGTGCTCGTGCCTGAGCCAATCACTTATGGACAGGAACCAGGAACATTTTACTGTCAACTAATTCTGAGTCACAAGCAGGTCAGGAGCCAAGCAACTGGAAGAGGATGTTAGGGATGGAGAGGGGTTGGCACTTGAAGAATGTTAGACTGAGAGCAAGATCTTCCCCATGCAACCAAGGACTCCTCAGTTGGATTTCACTTGTTTCAAGGGATCCTCTTTTCCCACTGGAATTTTCTCCAGCTCTGTGTACAGAATGGCTAATACTCCACAGCCCTTTTCCCTTCGCATCTGATGAGCACCCACGATACTGTAGACCCAGAAAAGAGGAAAGTGCAGATCGGGAAATACAGATTATAGGTTAGAAGGAAGGGGCGGAGCTGCAGAAGGGCTGAGGGGGCGTGGCCTGTGAAGCTGAGCAAGTGAGAGTGGGGTTATCCAGAAAGACAATGGAGTTTCTGGGAGGAATAGTCTGCTCTGCTGCTTCTGTAAGGCTCAGTGCTACCAATAATTGGCCATTGGACAGAACAGCAGGGAGGAAGGGGCGGAGACAGGGTCCACGGGTGGGGTGAGGAGAGATTGTGATGGGAGGGGATAGAGAAAGCAAGTATAGACTAGCCTCTGAGGAGTGTGTGGGCCAGGAGAGTGGAGAAATGGAGCCAAGCCTGAGGGGCCAAGGAAGCTGCTGTCTGTTTTGAAAATGGTCCAGCATCATTCTGGAGTGGGGCTCAGGGCATGGGGGCGGTGCAGGGAGGCAGCAGGGGTGGGAGAGTTTGAAGAGAGGGTGTGCAAGACATCTGTCGGGATGGGGACTCAACGAGCACGCCTGCCTGAAGGCTTCGGCTTTTCTCAAGGTAGTTCTTGAGATCTTGGTGGATCTTGGCCTAGGTGCTTACGAACAATGGCTGTGGAGGTATAAGGAGAGGAGTCAGGGCTGAGGATGTCTTGGACACTGACTTGGTAGGGCTGCTAGTATTGGGAGTATCATTTTAGTATGTGGGTACACATTCCCCATCAAAGAGTTATTTGTGGACCCTATCCCAACAACAACGAGAAAGAGGGTTTCCTTCATTAAGGTCAAGGGCTGCTTATGGCAGAGGGAGGGGACACAAGGCTGGAGGAGGTGAGGTGGGGTAAAATGTCTACTAGGAAGCCAGAGTGATTCAAGTCTTTACTGCCAGCACTCAGCTTGGTTCACACAGTGAGTCCTAGTCAGCCAGGGCTGATACTGAGACCCTGCCAAAGAAAACAAAACCAAAAAACCACACAAAACCCCCACCAGTGTTGGTTTTTATGAATGAGGAAGCTGACAGGTTGCAGGCCAGTTGGTATCCATGTGACTTTGTGGTCAAACTAAAGCAGTATCTGACTCTCTCTCTCTGTGTGTGTGTGTGTGTGTGTGTGTGTGTGTGTGTGTGTGTGTGTGTCATATTTGTTGAGGAAAAAAAAAAAGCAGGTATGGTGGCTTTTGTTACACCACTCCCTTGGTGGTGGCTGGCTTGCTGTAAGTTTGAGGCTAGCCTTAGGTACAGTATGAGACCTTGCCTCAAAAACAAAAAAAAAAAAACCTGCCAGGCGGTGGTGGCACACGCCTTTAATCCCAGCACTTGGGAGGCAGAGGCAGGCGGATTTCTGAGTTCAAGGCCAGCCTGGTCTACAGAGTGAGTTCCAGGACAGCCAGGGCTACATAGAGAAACCCTGTCTCGAAAAACAAAAACAAAAACAAAAACAAAAAAACAAACCAATCAAACAAACAAAAAACCAACCAAACAACAACAGCAACAACAAAAAACCAAACATGGGGCTGGAGAGGTCACCTAGTGATTAAGATTGTGTAGTGCTCTTGCAGATGAACTGAGTTTGGTTCTTAGAACCTAGCTGGGACAGTTTACAAGCTCCTGTAACTCCATGAGATGTGACACTGTAACTCCATGAGATGTGACACCCCTCTTCTGAGCTCTGTAAGCACTTGCCTATGCATGGCATTCTCTTAATCTCAATTTCTCTCTCTCTCTCTCTCTCTCTCTCTCTCTCTCTCTCTCTCACACACACACACACACACACACACACACACACACACACACACACAACTAATAAATAATAACATCTTTCAAAAAAACCACTATAGCTGGGTGTGGTGGTGCATGCCTTTAATCCCAGCACTCAGGAGGCAGAGTTAAGAGGATCTCTGTGAGTTTGAGGCCAACCTGGTCTACATAGTGAGTGACAGAACAGCCAGGGCTATACAAAGAAACCCTGTCTTGAAAAGTCAAAACAAAGAACATACAAAAAAAACGGGTTATAAATTTGCTGTGTGGAGGCAGAGGCAGGTGGATCTCTGTGAGTTGGAGGCCAGCCAAGACGGACAGGGCTACACAGAGAAACTTTGTTTCAAAAACTAAGCAATATGTAATCTTAGTACTTGCAGGTGGATGCAGAGGGAACAGGGGTTAAAGGTCATCCTTTGCTAAGTAGGGAGTTAAAGACCTGTCTCAGTTAAAGGGAGAATCTGTCTCAAATAAAACCCAACCAACCAACCCAAAAAAAAAAAAAAAAAAAAAAAAAAAAAAAAAATCAATTGCAAGGTTCACTGAGGCATCCAAAGTTACAATGTAGCAAGATGTCAGACTGATAGGGGAGGGTAGGCAGTAGCAGAGACTTCACGTGAACACAGGAATCTCAGCTTCCTTTCCCCAAGTCCTTCTTCCATTTCACTGTGTGTGTGGGGTGGGGGGGGGGGGCGTGCGGGACTAGAGTGAGGCGAGTGAGGCAGGCAGGGTGCCCTGGGTGCACCATAGTAGCTGAGAGCTGAGAGCCCTGGCATCTTGGCTTGCCCTACCCAGTCAATCCCGCCCTAGAAGCTGTGGACTCCCTTTCTTTAGGTCATGACCCTAGAGAGAGGCGGCACTTTCTAGGAAATGGCCTCCAGCTTGGGAGTCCAGTGGGCAGGGACGAGGACCCTTGTGTTGTGACATTCCAACTGCCCTACTAAGGAACTCAAATCATGTTTGCGCCTATATGTAGGTTAACCTCAGTCTGGTACATCTTGGAAGATAGGGAAGGAGCAGGGCAGAGTGCCCCTAGCCGCTAAGGTTCATCTATCATGAAGGTACCTATCCCAGGTCACCCCTGGGTCCCACCTGATTTTGCAGTCTATTCCCTGACCAGGCCAGCTGAGCCTGGTTATCCCAGGCCTCATGCTTGCAGTGCCCTGGGCTTTCTAAGTAGAGGGGTGTCCTTCAGAGACGAGTCCAAGAGCAAGAACAGGAACTTGGTGGGGGCAGGGAGCTGCTACCGGGAGGCTCTGGGACCTGTTTTTAAAGGCCAGTTAGAAGTGACCATGGTCACTTCAGTGAAGTTTAAAATGATTCGCGGGGCAGAAAACGTGGAAGAGAAAACCCTGCTTATTTATTCAAGCTTTAAAACCGTACAACTCTCGTTTTCTCTCTGTAGCTATTTATATCCTGAGCGGGTGTAAAAACCGTCCCCAAATGAAGCCCAGGTCTGAAGTAACATAAACGAAAAATAGCCATCTCCTGTTTTATTTATTTATTTTTAATTTAAAGCAAACGGTTTCACCTACAGTCCCCAGGTCTGGCTGCTGGCGCGGGGGTGGGGTGGGGTGGGGCAGCCCACCCAGCCCCACAGGCAGCTGTCAGGCAGTGACGGGCCCCTCGCTTGATCACTCTAGGGACAAGGACGCCCTGGGCTGGGTGTCACCGACTCCTACGCGTTCAGGCCTTCGGCCCTGCGGGCTGGGGGAAGGGCCCGGGTCTCGGGAAGTGACCCTCCTCCCCCACCGAGCTAAGGATCCAAGCCCCTTCCTTTTCCCCCCCCGCGGTGGGGCCCCGGTCGGTCTATGTCCCTCCCGCTGTCCCGGGGTCGCTCGGCACCTCCCCTCACCCCGACGGTTTCGAGGCCCTCCCCGGCCGAACATTCCGACTCCTCCCGCGGCCCCTCAGGCAACGCGGGGAGCCTGCGGCCCCCAACCCAATTAGCGGGGATCGCCATCGTCTCCTGGCACAACCGCTTTCCTTCCCTCGGGGGACACTGCCACCTGAGAGTCTTGTCCCCAGGTTCCCTTGCACTAGTACGTCTCTATCGCCCCTGGGCGACGCGGGGGCGCAATTAGTTTCTCCCAATTAGTTTCCCCTCTTTGTATAGAACCCATTCAAACTGTGCGCGTACTCCTCCGCGCGAGGGGGAAAGTAGTCCCGACCTTGCCCGCGATTTCTGTTCTCGCGTCGGGCACATTCACTTTGGGAAGCCGATGGGACGCTGGGCGGGATCCCTTAGGGAGGTGGCGCGGGGCCCACGGGGTGTGAGCGGAGGGAGCGGGGGGCTGGGGAGGGGGAGGGGGCTAGCAGGGCAGCTAACTCCTCGCTGTTGCCTCGAGAGATGGATCATGGGGCGTAAAGCGATCGCAAACCTCAAACCACGTACAGTGGGCGATACGCGTCAACCCAACCTGGCCAACGGAAGCGCAGAACCTTCCCCCCTTCCCGTGATCCCGCCCCCGTGCCCTGACGGACGCGCACACGAACCTACCATGCCGCCGCTTGTCGCCCGGATCCCGTGAGAGCCAATAGAAGCTCACAGAGGCGGAGCTTGTGAGCGACGGGTTAGGCTGTGCGCAGCCCTCCTCCCCCCCAGGCTCCGCCCCTCCCCCCGCCCGCGGCTCCCGGAGTAGTTAGAGCCAGCGAAGTGCGGGCGGCGATGAGAGCCAAAGTTGCGCTCCGTTCGGCGTCAGGGGCTTGAGGCGGCTCCTTGCTCCGCTCGTCTGGGTCTCCTCTAGCTCCAACTCGCGCCAGCGGATCCCGCGCGCTCGCCCGCCCGGCCCGGAGCCCACCTGCGCCCCCTGCCCGCGGCCCGCCGCCCGCGCCTCGCGAGCCGGGGTCCCCGTCACTTTGGCCCGGCCCCGGGCCCCGCCGATGCCAGCCATGGTGGAGAAGGGCCCCGAGGTCTCAGGGAAGCGGCGAGGGAGGAACACGGCGGCCGCCGCAGCCTCGGCCGCCGCCTCGGCCGCCTCGGCCGCCGCCTCTGCCGCCGCCTCGGCCGGCACCGCCTCCGCCTCGGCCGCCGCCGCCTCGGCCGCCGCCGCCCCCAATAATGGCCAGAATAAAAGTTTGGCGGCGGCGGCTCCCAACGGGAACAGCGGCAGCAACTCCTGGGAGGAAGGCAGCTCGGGCTCGTCCAGCGACGAGGAACACGGTAGGTGGCAGCCGCCCCCGCGCCCGTCCCGCGTCCGCGTCCGCGCCCGCGCTGACCGCCGTGCTCTGCTTCCCCGCAGGTGGCGGTGGCATGCGGGTGGGACCCCAGTACCAGGCGGCGGTGCCCGACTTCGATCCCGGTGAGTAGCGAGCGACCGGAGCACGGGAGACAACTTTGTTTTTGTGCGTGTTGGCCTTCGGTCCGCGGGGGCACACGGGGCGCGAGGGCAGGCGGCGCGCGGCACGCTCGCACACGAGTGTGCTGCAGATTCGGGTGCAGGGAGGCCGCGGGCCCCGGTGGGGACAGCACCGGCCCGGCTGCGTCCCCTGGCTCTGAGGAAGCCACACCTGGCCGGGGTGGAGTGGGGTGGCTCTGCTTCCAGGTGTGGTGCACCGGGGCTAGGACAGGATCCCGGGTGGCAGTGCTGGAGAGTTGGCGTCCTGGGGCGCTCGGACCCGGGGCTCTGTAGAGACTTCTTACTCCGAACTGTCTCCTAGCGTTACCCTGCCAACCCTGCGCTCTTACTGACTCTCATCCCGTCCTGTCTTGTCCCGTCCCGTCTCGTCCCATCCCATTCCATCCCATTCTATCTAGAGGGCCAGTGGAGTAACGATCATCCCGTTCCTCCACCCCAATCAGGTAATAAAAGAAGTGTGCTTTCCAGAGAGCATCTGTCTAGATAAGAGAGCCCGGCTTGTAGCTGTTATTTTAGGATCTGTTTGTAAATGTGTGTTTCCTTTATTTCTTTTTTTTCTTTTTGGGGGATGGGGTGGGGAGGAAGAGGTTGTGAAAGAATAGAACCATCAAAGGTTTAGCTAAACGTCCGTTTCCATCTACTAGAAATCCTTGTCCCCAAGAAGGAACATTTTTACTTGCCTTGCTGCTGATCTGTGTGGAAGCAAATTTAAAGTGGTACGGGAGGTGAGGGGGGGGGGGGGATCCTGTCAGACAAAGGAATTCGCCAGATTTTAATGCCTATGATTCTGTCCCATCTCTGTATGAGACTGTCTTTCAAGGTGGTGGTTACAGGAAATGTTTGAAAGGACGTGGGTTTTGTTTCAGAAATAAAATTCAAAAGACAGTCTTGTACAGCTAGAGTGAACCGTCCTGGTTGGAGGGCTTTAGAACAGGAGGTTTTTCTAAGTAGGTTATACCACTAGTTTGAAAAGATAAATGCTTTTCCTTGGAAACAAGACTGCAGAAAATTGCAAGGATCTGGTCCTTGAAAAAGGAGATTGCTTTTAAGTTGTTATTAAGGTTCTGAACTCTATGTTTAGGTAAAAGTGAAAGCACAGAAGAGAGGGATGCAGAGTGAGTGTTTGGACACTCTGAGAATAAATGACTTGCAAATGTGTGACTCCTGTCCCTCACAGTTTTGTGGCATAACCCCCCTCTCTGGAGACTCCTGTCAGTGTTCAGATAGTTTTCTCTTTCTCCACATCTTTTTCTGGGAGTCACTTTTCATTTTTTCACTTCTGAGCAGGGCTTCATCCCTGGGCTGGCCACCAGGGGAAGCACACTGCTTTTCCGTTACAGTTGACCCTATCCTCGTTTTGTAGGTCAAGTCTGACTGCAGTGATACATAGAACATTAAGCTTGCTACAAAGTTTCTCTCATGAGTTAGTCTTAAAAACTGAATTGAGCAGTCAGACAGTTCAGAAACTTGGGTCATTTTTGTTACACATTTTGAAAGTTTATATGTTTGATGGGACCTAGGAGAAGGACATATTTAATGGTCACAGGATTTGCATCTCTTAGTCTCTGCATTGTCATTGAGGTGTCCTGTGTTTTTAGAGTTAGACTCTTGTTTGAAACATCAAGTGTCATGGGATCATTTTCAAACGCTTGAGACATTTTGTTTTTGTGACAGGGTCTTTCTGTAATGCAGGCTGTCTTAAAAATTCGCTGTGTGACCCAAATTGGCTTTAAATTTGCTGTCACCCTACTGTAGTGTCTTTAGACTTATTTTGGTTATTAATATTTTTTAGGTCGTGTACATATTGTATTTCTCAGGATGTGCTAGTTTATTTTTTTGCCATGCTGGGATTTGAACCCAGATCCTTACACATCCTAGGGAAGCGCTCTGCCATGAGCTACATTCTCAGCTTGTCTTTGGACTTTCCATAGGATATATATTTGTTAGAGTTCTAACAATTTAGAAAATGAAACATTGTAAATGCTCCATGCATAGCTTTATTGCCAGTTGATTGTTCACATTAAGATTTCAAAACTTCGCCGGGCGGTGGTGGCGCACGCCTTTAATCCCAGCACTTGGGAGGCAGACGGATTTCTGAGTTCAAGGCCAGCCTGGTCTACAGAGTGAGTTCCAGGACAGCCAGGACTACACAGAGAAACCCTGCCTCTAAAAACCAAAAAAAAAAAAAAAAAATTCCATCTCCAAGCCGGGCGGTGGTGGCGCATGCCTTTAATCCCAGCACTTGGGAGGCAGAGGCAGGCCGATTTCTGAGTTCTGAGTTCAAGGCCAGCCTGGTCTACAGAGTGAGTTCCAGGACAGCAAGGACCACACAGAGAAACCCTGTCTCGAAAAACAAAACAAAACAAAACAAAACAAAACAAAGATTTCAAAACTTCCTATTTTAGTCTGGAAAGTAATTTAACTGGTATGACATTATTTAAAGACCCTATTTTGTCAATCTGAACACTGAGACACATATTTATGAGTGATTTTTTTTTTTTTTTGTTTTATATTGTCATTGAATGTAAATTCCAAGGAAAGTCTTCTGGTTTTTGTCTGGTTTTGAGGCAGGATCTTACTATGTAGTCCTAGCTGTCCTTGAACTTTTTAAGCAGGCCATGCTGACCTTGAACTCAGAGCTCTACCTTCCTGGGGCTTCAAAGTATGTGCCACCACACCTGTCTGAGACTTGTGTTTCAGAACAGAAATTGTGCAGCGTCTTTGTTTCACAGCAGTTTGCTTTTAGACACAAGACAGTGTCCCTCCCCATGCGCCAAGACAGGCTGTGTGGCTGCTCTGGGCTCTCTATACACCAGGCTAGCCTCAAACTCAGAAATCTGCCTGCCTTCCTCTGCCCCTCCAGCACCCCCTCTTTAAATGGGTGTTTTGCCTGCTTATGTCTGTGCACTGCATGTGTGTAGTGCCTTCTGAGGTCAGAAGAGGGCACCAGAGACCCTGGAACTGGAACTACAGTGATGGTTGTTAGTACCATATAGGTGCTGAGAATCATACTCGTTTTCAAAGTAACCAGTGCATTTAATTTCTGAGCCATCTCTCTAGCACCACAAGACAGGGTCTTTATGTGCTTATAAGAAGTTAGGGGTTAGAGAGATGTCTCAGTGGTTGAGAGCACTGGCTACTCTTCCATAGGACCCAGGTTCTGTTCCCAGTATCCATATAGCAGTTCTGACTAACTGTATGAATTTAATACCCTCACACAGTTGTGCATGCAGACAAAACACAAATGCACATAAAATAAAAACAAATTATATTATAAAAAAAAAAGAAATTAGAAGTGTAAGGCATGGCAACTTATACCTGTAATCCCAGCACCTGGAAGGCTGAGGCAGGCAAAGGAGTTCAAGGCCCTGTCTTAAAATGAGAAACAAGGGATGGGGAGAAGCTGTGTGCGTGAGCGCTTGCTGTGGCTGGGGAGAAGCTCTGGCATGAGCACTTGCTATGAGAGCAAGAGAAAGGTGGGCGTGGCCATACATGGCTAACTTAAGCTTCCATGTTCAGTGAGAGCACCCTGCCTCTAAATAAATAAATACATGTGGAGACTGATAGAGAAAGATCCTGACATCCAGAGTCCTCTGGCCTCTGCATGTCTGCAAATACACAAAAGTAAAAACAAGAAGGATAATGTGAAACCAGAGGTGGCGTTCCTGCTTTTTCCCTCGGAGCGCTCAGGGCTGCACCCAGAATCCTGGCATGCTAATACATGTTGATGCCCAACTATATTACTTATTTTTTTGAGTAAGGGTTTCACTTTATATCCTTGGCTGGCTATGTAGATTAGGCTAGCTTCAGATTCACAGAGATCTGCCTGCCAGTGCCAAGATTTAAGGTGTTCTTAGCCACACCCTGTTTGGAGGCATCCTCACTCAAATGCTTCTGCCTAAGTTTTGAGCAGGCAGACAGCTCTCCATTCCATTCACTCGTTCTCTCTCTCTGTCTCTCTCTGTCTCTGTCTCCATCCCTCCCTCCTTTCTTCCCTCCCTCCCTCTCTCTTTTAATAGACATTGTCTTCCTTATATAGCTCTGGTTTGGCTGGCCTGGAACTTGGGGTGATCTTTCTGATCCAGCTTCCTGAGTGCTGGGCTCCATGCAGGAGCTACCACACTTGATCTAGAAAGCTTAAAAAACAATCCTAATCACTGGGCGGTGGTGGCGCATGCCTTTAATCCCAGCACCTGGGAGGCAGAGGCAGGAGGATTTCTGAGTTCAGGCCAGCCTGGTCTACAGAATGAGTTCCAGGACAACCTGAGCCACACAGAGAAACCCTGTCTCAAAAACAAAAACAAAACAAAACAAAAAAAACATAATCAAAACAATAAAGTAGTGAGATGTGTGAATGGGCATTCATTGATTTTTGTTTTATTATTTTATTTTTTAAAAAACAGGGTCTCTTTAGTGAAAACTGGCCTTATACTCATGGCAGGCCTTCTGCCCCAGCCTCTTATGTAGTAGCATGAGCTATCAGGCCTAGCTTGATGGTAATTTTTTCAAGTCTAATTTACTTATTTGTAGACCTCAGCTTGACCTAATTTCTGGAGTAGTTGAAACTGAGTCCCTTATCATGTTGAGTGAGGATTTAGTTCTGTCACCCACCACATAGCATCATACTTGTAAGATGCTCCTTTGATCGCTGTAATCTGATTAAGGCCTAGGCTGGGGTGATGGACTGTGGACAGTTGGGAATGAGAATACCATCTCTGTTCACAAGGAGAGTCTTGACCCTTTAGAGGTGAACACAGATCAGGACTCAGCTTCTTCCTTTGCTGCTACATGTGACACCCAGGCTGTCTTGTCACTCTTGCCACCAGGTTATGCTGAGCTGTCACTGGTTTCCTTCAGACTCAGTATTGAAGAGGAGTGTGGGGGTGCTTGAGTTTATTGCTGCTTTGTCTCATTCCTGCATTGGTCAAGCACCTTGTATTTTGATATGAATAGTTTTTTTTCTCTAAAATAATGTGAATGTTTCCCGCCTCTTGCTGGTAAACATTAAGAAGGACCCTGAAATTTTTAAAAAATATTTATTTAATTTACTCTATCTGCATGTACACCTGAGTGCCAGAAGAGGGCATCAGAGCGCATTACAGATGGTTGTGAGCCACCATGTGTTTGTTGGGAATTAAACTCAGGACCTCTGGAAGAGCAGTCAGTCAGTGCTCTTAACCATTGAGCCATCTCTCCAGCCAGTGGACAATGACTTTTTTAAAAGTTTTATTTTTATTTCTTTTAATTGTGTGTATGGGCCTCAGAGCAGTTAGAGAAGGACTGGAGGTGGTCTCCACCATGTGGTTCCAGGAATAGAACTCAGGGTCTCAGGCCTCAGTTGGCTGAACCATTTCAGTGGTCCTTTCTTGAGTTTCTAATAGTCCTGGGTTATCATGCTTATTAGTTTTGTGTGGTATTAGGGCAAGAACTCAGGCTTAATGCACGCCAGGTAAGAACTCACCCACTGAGCTACATCGAAACCCCTGTGTATTTCTTTGGTCTTTTCTATGATGCTTCATATTTTTTTAGCCAGAGTAGCACAGTGGTAGGGTGTTATGGTTGGCTTCAGTTGTTTTCCTAGATATGTGTTATGTAAGTTTATTCTGTCTTTTTATTATCACAGTTCAGACATGCTAAATAAAATTACAACTTTCACAGAAGAGGAAAAAACTTCTTGTGCAGGGCATCATCGATGCTATGCAAGTGCCTTCCCACCTCAGGCAGCCCACTCTCCTGTAAGACTTTGTTATTCTTTTTAAGGTAGTCTTTAATAGTACTGTTAGCCAGCCCTGAGCTTGTCGTCATCGTCTTACATTTGCCTCCTGAGTTCATGGGTAACATTGGCTCTACTGTGGCAGCAGACTTGTAAAGGTGCTATGCCTCTGCATAACAGGCAGCCCTGTGAACCAGAGTGTTCTATCTGCTTTTCACTGAGATGGTTTTTGAGGGAAGGGGAGCGTTTCTGGGACTTGAACTTAAGGGCAGGCATTGAGCTACTTCTACAGCCCACTTACCCCCCTATTACTTAAAAATATATCCATTTATCCATCATCCAGTGCATGCATTTGAAGGTCAGAGAACAACCTTCAGGAGTTGATTTTCTCCATCATGTGGGTCTCATGACTAAACTGTAGTTTGGTGAGTGCCCTTCCTTTCTGCGCCATCCACCCTGCTCTCATGTGGCTAGCCTTATACAGCTGAGGATGGCCTAGTTAGTTCTCTTGTCTCCACCTCCTAAGTGTTGGGATGACAGTGTGTGCCATGACCCTGGTATCTGTTCTGTTTTCTACACGAGGGAAATAGAGGTCTAGAGATAAAGTGATCCGTTTTGTCTTTAATTTCCCAGTCATTAAAACTATCTCAAGGTAGAGCCATCTAGACCAAACCTTACCTTTTATTGTTTTAGATCCTTGTTGGTGGGTTTAGTAATATGTGTCAATTCTTATATGCTTAAAATTTTGGAAAAAGAAGAGTTAAACTTTTAAAAATTGAAATGCTAAGGTAGTTATTATGTATAATTTGATGGTGTCTTTCTATTTTGCAAACCACTGTAAGGTAAGGTAGAATTACAAATATACTATTGTAAATAATGATATAATCTATTAGTTAGGTGTGATAGCTCAGACTGTAGTCCTCATACTCAGGAGGGCAGAGGCAGGACAGTTGCTGTGAATTTGAGGCCAGCTTGCACTAGGCAGTGAGCCCCTGCTTCAGAACACCAGAAAAGGCAAAGGTAGCTGGAGGGATGACTCATTCTTTCAGAGTGCACAGTGCCTCAGAGTCCATGTCCAGCATCCACATTGGGTGACTTATGGCCACCTGTAGCTTCAGCTCCAGGAAAATTCAACACCTGGCTTCATTGGCCACCTGTATTCTTAAACACATGCCCTCCTCTGACATACCTAATTAAAAAATACAATATATCATAAAACAAAAGGGAACAAACAAAAAGTGAAAGCAGAATATTTCAGATGGAATAGTGCTGACTGTTGTTACCTAAGGCCTACTCTTCCCCTCAGTGTGTAGCCCAGGCTATCCTGGAACTAGCTCTGTAGACCAGGCTAGCCTCAAACTCAGAGATTTGCCTGCCTCTGCTTCCCAAGTGGTAGGATGAAAGGCGTGCGCCACCACTGCCTGACCCCCTCACTTTTTTTTTTTTTTTTGCATCCCCCAGCAAGCAGGCAGAGTTAAATGTGCAAGTGATCATTGGGGTAGATGCTTATGCGGATATGAGAAAAGAGGCTCCGGCAGCCAGAGCCCGCGTGCATGCTGTCTGTGACACTGTGAAGGACAGGAAGTGACAGGGAAGTGACAGTGCTGCTTAGGCAGAGCCGCCTGAGTGGACGGGCTCTCTGGGTCACAGTTGAGAAGGGCAGGGACAAGACAGCTGCTCCCTCAAGCCATTGGCTGGGGGAAGACCTGAGGATTCTGGGAAGCTTGTCTGTTTGGGAACCCACTTCCTGTAGAAGGGAAACTGAGTGGTGTGTTTGAAGGATGCTAGTACTTATTGTTGATTGATTAATGGATTGATTTTTGTGGGGCTGGGATTAAACCCAAAGTCTCATGCATGCCAGGCAGATGTTCCACCCCGACCGAGCTGCAGCCCCTGCCCTTGTCTTTGCTGCCTTTGGACTGATGTGCAGTCTCGGTTGGCTTTGAAGCATCTTGACCTTCTCAGCCAGAAGCTGGGGTTACAGAGATGTACAGCCACACTCAGCTGTGTATGTGTGGTTTATATTGCAGTAGATACCTAGTGTAGTAATTTTATAGTGTTTTCATTTTTAAAACTTTTCCTCTGTGTTTATTTGTTTTATGTGTATGAATCTTGCCTGTATATATGTATGCGCATCACACTTGTGCCAGTGCCCACAAAGTCAGACGAGGACTTGAGGTCACCTGAACTGGAGTTACACATGGTTCCCGGAAGGGCAATAAGTGCTCCTAACCACTGAGCCGCCTCTCCAGACCCTTTCTGTTTTTCTAAATGCTTTCCTGAATTTAGGGTATCTTGTAGCTCAATATTCTTAAAATTGCTGTGTAGCGTTGGATGGCCTTGAATGTTTGATTCTGCTCTCTGTCTCCTAAGGAATGCGGGTGTACCAGGCTGGCCTTGAGTTTGTGACAGTTTGTTTCCCTCTCACTCTAGCCCTGGCTGGCCTGGGACTCATTCTGTAGGTTTTGCTGGCCTCGCAGATCTGGGTGCCCTTCCCCCATGTGCTGGGCGCCGAGGGCTGACTGGGCGCTCCGAGGGCTGACTGGGCGCTCCGAGGGCTGACTGGGCGCTCCGAGGGCTGACTGGGCGCTCCGAGGGCTGACTGGGCGCTCCGAGGGCTGACTGGGCGCTCCGAGGGCTGACTGGGCGCTCCGAGGGCTGACTGGGCACTGATGAGGGCTGACTTAGATTCACTAGTTTTTGAAACCTGGTCCTTTGATAGTTTATTTTGTATTTTTCTAATTATTGGTGAGGTCAGTTATCTTCTTTATTTCAAAAGATTTTCTTTATTTTACATGTATGTGTTTTTCCTGCATGTGTATTACCATATGTTGGGGGTGCCCATGGAGGCCAGAAGAGGACACCAGATACAGCTGTAACTGTAGTTACAAACGGTTGTGAACTACCTTGTGGGTACTGGGAACCTGGGTCCTTCACATGAACTGCAGATGCTCTTAGCTGAGGATCCATCTTTATAACCCCCTACCCCCTTTTATCTTTTCTTGCTATTTTCTCTAATCAGTGTAACTTTTGTTGTGGTTTTAAAATTTTTAGTGTGTGTGTCTGTAAGAGAGAGAGGGAGGAGGAAGGAAGGAGGGGTTGGGGGAGGGGAAAGGGAGAGGGAACAAGAATATGTAGAAGTAAGAAGACAACTTTGATTCTCCTCTGGTGGGTTCTGGAGTTTGAGTCACATACAACACATACAGCAAATTGTTCTGCCTGGTGGGCCACCTGACCAACCCACCTTTGCTGTTTTCTGTATATTGGTCATTTTCTTTCATTTTCATTGTGTTGTATGTTCTAATTGATTACATTTTTGGAGACAGGATCTCATTATGTAGTCCTGGCTGGCCTTGAACTCACTATATAGTCCAGACTGGCCTTGAACTCAGATCTGCTTTCTGTCTCCTAAGTGTTAGGATTAATGGTGTTAAAAACTATACCAAACTTGTATTTTACGTTTTGAAACAAGCTTTTGCTGTGTAGTATTGGCAGACTGGGAACTAGCTATGTAGCCCAGGTTGGCCCAGAACATGACAGTGTTCCTTCCTTTGCTTCCTAGTACTGATGTTACATGTGTGCACGAACCACTGTGACCTTCTTTGGTGATTCTTTTTTTTGTTTGTTTGTTTGTTTGTTTGTTTGTTTGTTTGTTTTTGAGACAGGGTTTCTCTGTGTAGCCCTGGCTGTCCTGGAACTCACTCTGTAGACCAGGCTGGCCTTGAACTCAGAAATCCGCCTGCCTCTGCCTCCCAAGTGCTGGGATTTGGTGATTCTTTTTTAAAAATAGTATCTTATGTAGATTAAGCTGGCTGTGAACCCTACCCTTCTCTTGCTTCTTCAAGAGCTGAGTCTAAGCCATGCCACCATTATTAGTATGTTGGTGTCTCTCCACTCCCATTTTAACAGTTTATTTAAGTTCATGTATTTGGTTTTGGTTATTAATCTCCTGTTAGAATTGCATATTGAGCTTGCTTTTTTTTTGAGACAGGGTTTCTCTGTGTAGATCTGGCTGGCCTGGAACTCACTCTGTAGACCAGGCTGGCCTCGAACTCAGAAATCCGCCTGCCTCTGCCTCCCAAGTGCTGGGATTAAAGGCGTGTACACCACTGCCCAGCAATACTGAGCATTTTTAAGTTCATGTAGTTTATGTATTTGATTATTAATCTTTTATTAGAGTTATATATAGAGTTTTTGTTTTTTAATATTGAGTGTAGGAGGAAGTATTTTAATTTCTTTGATTAGGAAGGAATAAAAATATTTTCTTCATTGGGGTTCATATTCAAAAGACTGGTGTTGGTGCATAGCCCCTGTAAATATGTCACTGTAGGACTCTCAGTTTCTGAGGTTCATATTTCCAAGAATTGAGACCTTTTGGGTATTTTCAACACTAATCCTCGCAGCTTATGTTGGTATGCTATTAACTGGTTGACCCAAATTACTGTGGCAGACGAGAAGCTCTGGTTTAATGTCTGCCTTGCATGCAGTTCCAGTGCACACTATGGTGGAAGTGAGGAAGTGAAGGCTTTGCTTCCTGGAGTCGCAGCTGTTTTCTCAGAAGGGGTTAAGGTTAAGCTGCCTTGGGTGTGTGCCACTGGTGTGTGAGAGAGTGGGGAGTGTGTGAGAGAGTGGGGAGTGTGTGAGAGAGTGGGGAGTGTGTGAGAGAGTGGGGAGTGTGTGAGAGAGTGGGGAGTGTGAGAGAGAGTGGGGAGTGTGAGAGAGAGTGGGGAGTGTGAGAGAGTGGGGAGAGTGAGAGAGTGGGGAGTGTGTGGCTAGAGAGACAGCTTGTCATCATTAACAGGAGACTGTCAGAAGAGTGACCTGGCATGGCCAGATCAGTTTTATTCCAGGCGTGTTTGAACATTATTAGATCACTTAACTCTTCCCAAAGTTACACCAGGGAAAGTTACTGTCCTCATTTCCTGTATTCAGAAATCTAAGTACTAAGTAGTTAAATTATGGTTTAATATGAAAATGTTCAGTAACTTATTAACCCAGTCTTAAGTTGTCATTAGCTTTAAGAGACTTCACTAACAATGGGGTGGGGCCTAACCCTAATCCTAACCCTTTAATCCCAGCATTTGAGAGGCAGAGGCAGGTGAATCTCTTGTTCCAGGACAGTTAGGGATACACAGAAATCCTGTCTCAAGAAAACAAAAGCAAAAAAAAAAAAAAAAACAAAAAAAAAAAACAAAACAAAAACAAAAACAAAAATAACAACAACATAAGCATTAACAGAAAAATTTAGACCAATATTCATCCAGAAATAGCTTTAAGGAAAACACTGGGCAGCAGCGATTGGTTGTATCCATAGATTAGTTCTTTCCTTGTGACCTAAATGGCTGCATAGGTTGGTTGGTTGGCTCATTCATTCATTCATTCATTTATTCGTTTGACAGGGTTTCTCTGTAACCCTGGCTGCATGGAACTTACTCTATATACCAGGCTGGCCTCAAACTCAGAGATGTGCCTGCCTCTGCCTGACTGTTTACTTATAGGCAGAGCCTTCCTGTATAGCTCAGGTTAGCCTCTAGCACTCTGCTTTCAGCCTTTGAGGTGCTGGGATCACAGGCATGTTTCATTGCTATGGCTAAGTTTCATGTAAATTATGAAAATAGAAGCATGAGAAGTGTCTAGCGTGGTGACTGGAGGCAACTGGAGTGGTGCGGTGTGTTCACTCCTGTATGCATTGAAATAGCTTCACAGTGCGGAGTGTGTGTATTGCTTGCATGTGTTAACATCACACATGTGCCTGTGGAGGAGCTCAGACAGTTCAGTTGCCATGTGGAGTGCTTGGCTAAACCTGGGTTCTACAGAGCACAGTGCTCTCCCCTCACTGGGTGCTATCTGTAGAGCGCCTCGTGTAGTTGTGTGAGGTAGGGTTGGAAGTCTAGCAGTGTGGGCTGCTCTGCAGTTTAACATTCAGGTAGCGCCCGTCTCACTTTGCAGTGTGTCCTACGGGATTACATTGGACCTGAACTGTGGAATGATTTAAGGACTTATTCTCACTAGGGACGGCTGTGAATGTTTCTGATCCTAGGACTTGGGGAGGTTGATGCAAGAGTATTGGGCAAGGCTGAGGCCGACCTAGGCAACAGAGGAAGAGGCTGGTTTTAAAGTATAAACAAAACCAAAAATAAAAACCAAGGGAGTTTTTTTGAGTGAGAGTATGGAATGTTCTCAGTGTACAGCAGGTGTGAGTAGAGCCTGAGTCGTGTTTATTGTTCTGCAGCAAGCTGATTCCTTTCCATGTACTTTCTTCTTCCCTCAGCCAGGCCTTCACCAACAGTCAGTTACATACGTATTTCTTAGAATTAGTACCTGTGTTGTGTTCTGCAGGGAATGTAGGCTGACCCTTGAGTGGTACAGGATTGAACTGTATAGCCTACAAGCAGATTCATGTTTTGGAGTTATGTGACAATTAGAAAAAATTCGTAGGTGAACCTTGTAGTCTAGAAAAACTGAAAAATTTAAGAAAAAGCTGTCATGAATCTAGATTATATAAAATAGTTTTTTTTAGCTTACTACCATAAACATAGACATACAAGAAGTTGATATTAGCTGGGGTACTAGTGCAGATCATAATGTCAGTACGTGCGAGGCCGCTGCAGGAGAATTGCTTAGGGTTTGAGGACACTACAGTGAGTGCCAGACCAGCCAGACTTACACTAAACTAAAGGTGGGGCGTGGGGGACTGAAACTTATTAAAACTTTGCACACACAGACTGAACAGTGTCAGTCCGTTTACAGAAATGTGGATGGATGGCTGAGAAGTCCTAGGCCAACTTGGGCTGTCTGAGCCCCTCTCTCCTTCCCTCCTTTCAAATGCAAAGCAGTGTAAGGTGTTACAGTACTATACTACAAGATCAAATCAAGCACATATTCACTGCTGTAATAGCTTGTGGCAGCCTCCTGGGGGTCACGTTAAAACCTCTAGTAAACTGTTACAGTAAAATATGATTATCTTGCCATTGATGCGTATTTTATTTTACTATATATAACACATATACTATACAGTTTATTTGTTAATTGTTCCCGATAAAGCTTCCATTCGAGGCTGGTTAGTTAAGTTTTTGTCAAGTTGGACTGAAGAGAAGGTTCAGCTGTTAAAAGCTAGGTTCACAACCAAAAATGTAAGGTTTTGTTAAGTCTAGTTCTAGGTAGCTCTGGGGTGATTAGCTCATGATGGTATTTACTTGGCACTTACAAGACTCAAAACTGCAAAAAGAAAAAAAAAACTTCCCTAAGTGGAGGGCTCACTGCATGTTCCTGTTTTGTGTTAACACACTCTCACTGCTGGTGTCACTTACACCAGCATAGAAGTTCTGCTTTTCTTAAAATCTTAAGTTACTTTATGTACTTGAGTGTTTTGTCTGCATGTGTGTCTGCACTGTGTACACGCTGGTGTCTGCAGAAGCCAGAAGAGGGTGTTGGATACCCTGGAACTGGAGTTACGGATGGTTGTGAGGCACCAAGTGGGGAGTGGGACTCAATCCCTGGTCCTCTAGAAGAGCAGCCAGTGGTTTTACCTTAGCCTCCCAATGTTCTGATTTAATCTTAACATGAAGGGGCTGGAGAGATGGCTCAGTGGTTAGGAGTACTTGCTGTGCCTCCAGAAGACCCAATTTGAGATTGCAGCACCTGCCTGCAATCATAGTCATCCCTGAGTCCAGTGTCAGGGATTGGATGCCCTCTTCTGAACTCTGAGGGCACCGGGCAGGCGTGTAGTGCACACACACAGAGGCAGGCAAAACAGTGACATACAAACAATAAGATTTACAAATGTAAAATAAAAGAAACAGCATTGAGATGGGATGAGGGTGGGGAGAAGAGCAGAGCTGAGCCCCGTCTTTAGTGCATCATTCAGGTTCCTTTTTAAGGAGAGACCTAAGATAAGGAATGATGGGAGTTGGAGATCAGTGCGGGCTGTCTAGGGAGTTCTAGAGTAGCTTGGGATGAGACAATCTCGAAAGTCAACCAAGCCATTCAAGACAAAACAAAACACAGTTTTGTGACCCACAAAATAAGGTTAAGTATCTTAAACTCATTGTTTGTTTACTTATCACTTTGCTTCTGAGTTGTGTTTTTGGGGGAGAGCATTATATGTGTATACCTGCTTGTCCGTATGTGCAGGTGCTTAAGGCCAGAAGAGGAGTTGGATCCTCTGAAATTGGAGTTACTATTTATTTATTTTACATGCATGAGTGAGTACACTACAGCTGTCATCAGACACACATCTGATCCCATTACAGATGGTTGTGAGCCACCATGCGGTTGCTGGGAATTGAACTCAGGATCTCTGGAAGAACAGTCAGTGCTCTTAACCACTGACTCATCTCTCCAGCCCCAACTTGAATTTCTAATTCCTTTGTCTCCACCTGCTGAGTCCTGACTTCTAGGTCTATACAACCATGTCTGGATTTTGTTGTGCTGGGCATTGGAGCCAAGCATGGAAAGCAAGCCCTCCAACAAACAACTGAGGTCCTTCTTCAGAGCATGCCACTGTTTCTAACGTCCCCTTTATCATGTTTACTTACCTAGTGTGTGCACACATGCATGGAAGCTCAGTGGAGGTCGGAGGGTAACTTGGAGGAGTTGTTCTGTACTCTTACATGTGGGTTCTAAAGATTAAACTCAGGTCGTTGGGCTTGGCTGTAAGCGTCTTAACCTGCTGAGCTATCTTGATGGTCACAAGATGTTTTTGTTGTATGGTTTTTTTTTTTTTTTTTTTTTTTTTTTTTTTTTTTTTTTTTTTTTTTTTTTTTTTTTTTTTTTTTTTGAGAAAGTGTCTTACTGTATAGTAGTCTGGTCTATGGTAGGTTCTTGATTCAGGAGTGCTAAGATTACCCATTGGGTAATCTTTAACTTCTGTTGGTTAGGAAGAAGATAGCATCTTGTCTAGGATTAAACAGTTATACATACCAAGTCAGATCCTCTTGGGCATTGTGCCAGGCTAGCCATGGCTTGTGAAATTTTCCTGCTCTGGCTAGACCTAGAGCAGGTGTGAGCCTCACGATGGATTGATTGTTTGATCTTTAGTGTGTCTTCTTCCCAAAGAGCCTCAAACAGTTTTCTCTTCCTCTTTTCCTTTTTTTCCCTCTTCCTCTTCCTCCTCCTTTCTTCTTTGGTTTTTCAAGACAGGGTTTCTCTGTGTAGCCCTGGCTGTACTAGAACTCACTCTGTAGACCAGGCTGGCCTTGAACTCAGTGATCTACCTGCCTCTGCCTCCCAAGTGCTGGGAGTAAACATAATTAAAAGTACATTTGAAAGAATAAAAATGTGTGTTGTCTGTGTGTATGTACATGATGTGTATATGATGTCCATGGAGACCAGAGAGAGTGTTAGTCTTTGGCACTAGAATTGCAGATAGTTCCCAGTCTGGGTTTTGGGAACCCAGTCCAGGATGGCCTTCAGTCTAGATCTTCCTGCAGCTACTTTCCAAATACTGGGAGGTAGGTGTATGTCATGCCGGCTCTCAGCCTGGCTTAGTAAAACTAGAATAACACATTCATGTAATGAGAACTGTTGTTTCAGTATTTCTAATTAGGGATTTGATGTGATCTCATTGAAACCTAATCACTAATTGATATTGAAATCCAGATTTCTCCAAAAGATAGTCAGTTTGAATTATCTAAAATTTAAGAATAAAATAAAAATTAAATACCCCTTGTGTCAAACCTCATGTTTTGCTTAGAACGGATTGGGGAAGAATATTCCTTTTGGTAACCTTGTTAGTATTTTGTCTTTTGGTCATTTTCAGCAACTTGTTTGCTGATGCCATATGGCTGGCATTGAACTCATATGGCATCAGCAAACAAGTTATATATATAATATATATATGTATATATAATCAATACTTCTAAAGTGAACTGGGATTTTGTGTATCAGCTGATACACTCTCATTCTGATTTGCTGCTGGTTTTCTGCTTGCTTGGCAACAGGTCAGTTTCCATAGCATTGCTGTTTCTGTAGAGGCGTGCCAGTGAGCTGAGAGGCTGGGCCTGGAACATAGGCCTCTTATATTATTATAGATTACAAACTTCAGTGTCTAAGCTTTCATATAATTTTTAAAATTACATTTTAAATTAAAATTACATTTAAATTAAAATTAAAATGTAAATTCTTTTTAAAATTATTAATTTTATTAAGTATTAAATTCTGAATATTCTTTAAAAAAGGATTTTGTTTCTGTAGAAAACAAAGAATAGAATCCACATTTTTATTTATTTATTTATTTTTGTCTTACTAAGAGCATGGCAAGAGAAAAGTGGACGTATTGATGATGTCAGTCACTTCAAATACGAGTCCTGTACACTGTACTTGAGACAAAGCTGTCAGATATCCCTGAAGCATTCAGGTTTGACCATGGGGGCCTTAGTCAGTTGGCACACATGTAGTTTACACGTGTACGTGCAGGCAAAGCACTCAGATGCATTAAAAAAAACCCTGAAATTTACAAGTGGAATTACCTTCTGTAGAAGTAAGGCAGTATGTGATTAGGGTTTGTGTTCCCAGACCCTGACTCTGTCCTCGTGTGTCTGTGTCACCTTGCTGTTCACAGTTCACTCTGCACATGCCCTTAGGTCTCACTAGCCGTGCAAGGATGGGATAGACGCTTACAGTCTGCCGTGCACAGACACTGTACACTCCTCTGTTACAGACTGCACTTGCTTCCTAATGTTCATGAGTGTGCCTTTTTGTTTAGTCATGTTTCCAACAACCAGGATTAGTAACTTAAAAATATTTGAGTTAAGGTTTTATAGCCAGGCATGGTGGCCTTTAATCCAGTGGGTTCTCACCTTTCCCTTTTTTTTTTTGACAGGGTTTCTCTGTGTGGCCCGGGGCTGTACTGGAACTCACTTTAGACCAGGCTGGCCTTGAACTCAGAAATCCACCTGCCTCTGCCTCCCAAGTGCTGGGATTAAAGGCCTCACCTTTCCTAATACTGTGACTTTTTAAATACAGTTCCTCATGTTATAGTGACCCCAAACTATAAAATTATTTTTGTTGCAACTTCATAACTATAATTTTGCTACTGTTATGAATTGTATTGTAAATATCTGATAGGAAGAATATCTGATATTTGACCCCCATCAAAGGGTCATTCAACCCCAAAAGGATCACAACCCACAGGTTGAGAACCTCTGCATTATTTGCTGCAGAGGCAAGTGGGTCTCTGAGTGTGAGGACAGCTTGGTCTACAGAACAAGTTCCAGGACAGTCAGGACCACACAGGGAAACCCTGTCTTAAAAAGCAATGACAGCAAAATCTGTGAGTGTATGATTATGTATAATTATATATGATGTATTAGCTTACGATTTATCGTAACTTTTTTGGTGTATTTAAAATTTTTCTGTCTTAAGTTTTGTAAATGTGCTGTGTGTGTGTGTGTGTGTGTGTGTGTGTGTGTGTGTGTGTGTGTGGTGAGGTATTGATCTGATCCCAGGGCTTTGTAGATACATCTCTATTGAGCTACAGTATCCCATCAGCCCTGAGGTGGTGTGTGTGCACCACAGCACATAACTTTGGATATTAAGTATAATGAGTGACCTTTTTGTTACCGTAAAATGCCTCATTTGATGGAGTAAAAGCCATGGGACAGTGGTATCTCTGCTCGTGGACATTCGGGTCATGGTGACTCTAGTGAGATGATTTCAGTTTCAGTTTCAGACTTTCTAAAGACACTGCTTTGGTCATTTTTGGGTTTTTAGGCAGGATGTCACTATGAGATCAGTATGGCATTGAGCACCAGACCTTTTTTTAAGATCATCTCTCTGTACTCCTGCTGTCCTACAACTCACTATGTAGACCAGGTTGGCCTCAAACTCACAGAATTAAGGGCGTGTGCTCCTACCCCTGGCACAGTTAGAAGTCCTGACAGTGGGGTGACAAGTGTGTGCTGCTGTCCTAGTTTCTGGCAGGTGAGAAGAACAACACTCCTGGCTGAGAGTCCTTCATGTTTTGTTTGACTCTCACAGGTGAAGAGGCTTATGCTTTGTTTCTGAGGACAGCCTCACTGTGAAGTCCTGGCCTTGAACTTCACTGAGAGCTGTCTTACCTCCTCTGCTGTATTTAAGGGTGTGCCCTGTGGGCTTGTGGTTTGTTTTTTTTTTTTTAGAAGAGTCACCTGCCATTAAGTGATGGGGACACATTCTGCATAAGAAAGGAGATGTTAGGTGACTTCTCTTTAAATGCAATGGCGTCCACTGTGGAAGGAAGGTGCTGTGGTACCTGCTGATCACTTGATGTGACTTCTTTGGATTTTCTCACAGTTTTGGGGGTGGGCATTGTGCTTGCTGGGCGGGCTCTCAACGCCACCCTAACCCTTAGGCTCACCTGCCTGCACATGTAGCTAGGAGCAGAGTGCTGGCATGCCTGCCCAGTGTGCCTGAAACTTTAGCTCCCTTCCCCCCTTATGGGAAGCAGATGTGAGGCCAGTGCAGTCTGTTTCTTGGTGAAGTTTATAAGCAGAAGGAAATAGACTCTGGAATAACAATAAATACATAAATCAAATCAAATCAGCACCTCTACCATGACTTACTCTGACAGTTATATACTTTGCATATTTGTATGTGTAGTTTTTCCTTCCTCATTTTTCTTTCCCGATTTATTTATTAAATTGATATTTTCAAAGGTGCCTGTGCATGCACTTGTGCCATGAGGTGAGTGTGAAGGCCCTCCCACCTTCCATTGTGGGTTCTGGGGTTAGATCCAGGTTTACATGGTGAGCACTTTCTTGCTGAGCAATCTCGCTGACTCTGAACCTTGTATTTAACACTGCTCTCTCTACCTTTAGAATCATTGCCTGCCCTTCAGTGCTTGGTGTTGGAGCCGTTTAAGCCACAGGGTGATGGGGTAGTTGTGGTTGGGGAAGGACACGAAGAGGAGTGTGTAAGGACGGTTCACAGAGTTCACTGACTTGCTTTTTAGGGCAGAGTCTTAGGAACTGTGTGCTCAGGCAGATGTTGACTTTGCCTGTCTGAGCCACCATTGGTGTAGATAGCAGTCAGTCACTGTGCGGGAACTGCACACTCGGGTGTGCTCACTGTTAATGTAGGGGCTTGCTGAGACCAGGTCAGTGCTGGGATGTCTTTCTCAATCAGTTCTCCACCTTATTCATTTATTTTTTAAAGATCTATTTCTCACCGGGCGGTTGTGGCACACGCCTTTAATCCCAGCCTTGGGAGGCAGAGGCAGGCGGATTTCTGAGTTCAAGGCCAGCCTGGTCTACAGAGTGAGTTCCAGGACAGCCAGGACTACACAGAGAAACCCTGTCTCAAAAAAACCAAAAAAAATTATATAAAAAAAAATTTTATTTTATAGCTAGGTAATGGTGGTCTTTAATCCCAGCAGATCTCTTAGTTAGAGGTTAGCTTGGTCTACAGAGCAAGGTTCAGGACAGATGGAAACCTTATCTAGAAAAACAAAAACAACACACACAAAAAAACCCACACGTGCGTGCGTGTGTGTGCACACGCATGTGTGTGTGTGTGCACACGCATGTGTGTGTGTGTGCACACGCATGTGTGTGTGTGTGCACACGCATGTGTGTGTGTGTGCACACGCATGTGT